>JANAVB010006398.1:2439891-3039891 GCA_029216955.1 Iris pallida | reverse complement strand
TCTTACATCTTGTAATAATTATTTGCTTATTGAGATTGAGACACTAGGCTTGTTCATGACCATAAGAAACTGTTGGCTTGTAGTAAACCCTCATGCATCTAGACAGCCGTGACCGTATTGAGATGTGGGATTCACTTTAATGTACGTAGCTGGCTGTGTCTGTCCCTCGCTCTCCAGTACTCCGGTTCTGGGGCGTGACACATCGTAAGGACATCGTGCGCATAGAATGGGTGGCTGGACGGCATCGACTGTCGTAGGCGTCGCGAAGACGTCGGGGGCACCTTCAACGTAGTGGGCGAAACGAGATGTTGAGTTGTCGGCGTCGAAAGACGTCAGCCGTCCCGTGAGGCTTGGGAGTGTACGGAGTGCACGAGGTGTACGTGTGCGGCGATAATAAAAAAGCCAGTGCGGACAAGATCCGCACGAAAAGTCCGAAACGACATGACGACCGGCTAAAAATTATGTGCGGGGAGACACGATTTAATTGAGTCCGTACGTGCTTGAAAAAAAATATGAAGGGGTGCTAGAAATACGAGATGATTTGTTAAGGAGCATAAAAGGTATTTTTTTAGTTAAATAAATATTATCTATGTTTGATGTTCGAATTTGAATTTCATGTACCCAAAAACTTGTACGATATGTACAATCATGCTACATAGGGGTCTACATATCCATGGAAAATCATGGAAAATATAACAGAAATTTTCATATAGGATAAAGAATTACATCTAGATTGTAAAAAAAGTGAGAAGTTTAGGGAAATTATATTTGGAGTAGCGACACGACAATGAATATGGCGTGTTGGAGGGATAAAACGGGAGGGAGGAGGACGCGCCAGCGCACGTGGCACGCTGGGACGGACGCGCCAGGCTCCATGGCACGCTGGAGGGATGCGCCATCTCCCATGGAGCGCGCTGGTGGACGTGCCATGCGCCATGGCGCGCGGGGGCTTTCTCCTCTCAAAGAGCAGGAAAGCTGCTGCTAGCCATTGGTGGGAAAGCTGTTGCCAGCCATTTGGTTCGGGGGGGAAGTATGCTTTGGTTTGGGGAAAAGCTAATGGTTTGAAAAATGTGTGCTTGGGGGGGTGATGCTTTGAGGGGGGAAAAGCTGACACAGCATTGGAGACCGTCCTCCCGCGTTAGAGACTCCCCTCCCTCTTCTTCTTCATGAACCCCTTACTTCTTTCTTCTCCTTCACATATGTTTCACAGAACATCTTCTTCTTGTTCTTCATCTTCATCTTCTTCTTCTTCATGTAAGTAATTTTTTTACAAAATTGAATGTAGATTTTATTTGAATATTTATATTACTAATCGTATTTTTGAAAAAATTTAACAGATGGCTCAACCGAATGACGGACATATTTCCGGAGGACCGGTTACACAAGTCATCAGACAGAAACGAGACAATCATATATCTAAGTTGATTTTTGACGGACAGGTAATAAAAATGGTAACTATCGTTATTATTTATATATTTTACATAAATATAACAAATATAATTTGGTTGTAGCTATATGATTATCCTCTCGAGGCACGAACACGAGAGCATAGAAATTGGAGGATGCAGAGAGGATATCACAAATGAGAGTTAAATGCTGCCCAAAAGGAGTTGTAGCGTTCATTTGGGTTTCAATATATGGATGAAATTCAAATTTTAGTCCACGATGTGCTCCTCATTTTTAGTCTCGCTGAGCGTTTGTGGCCTCAACGCAACATTTTTCAATTGTCAGTTGGTGAAATGACAATTACACTTTGGAATGTTGCAAATATTCTAGGATTACCTATTGCAGGTGAACCTATATATTTTGATACACAGTTAAATCCATCTGAAATAATCTGGAGATATCTAGGCATTATGCAACCATCGGACATAGGAGGAAAGAGTTTTGCCACGGTAACTTGACTTCAGGGTAATTTTATGGATCTAGATACAACTATCGACAGTCCAGTCATGGTCGATGATTTAAGGGTACGTATTTATTGTTAAGATCTACTTATTAGTTAATATTAATAGCGTGTTAATTTTAATATGTTTGTTTCAATATTTGCAGATACTTCGTTGTACTGGAGCATATTTGCTTTGTTTATGTTGGACAATGCTATTTTTCGACGGGCAGGGAAATAGAGTAAACGTGCGACTATTACCTTTCTTAGATAATCTAAAAGAACCTACTCGTCTTGCATGGGGAGCTGCTACCTTAGCATATTTATATGCCAGCTTGACGGAATTTGCTAGATCGAATGGTTCAAAAAATTTGTGTTGGTGCATGACTCTGGTTCAGGTAATAAAAAATTAATACCTAAATTCGTTTCAATTATATACATTTTTTAATACCATATTATTTCTGTCGTAGGTATGGTGTTACGAGCATTTCTTTATTGGCCGACCTGTAACCAGCATTACAAGTGATGTTAAATTTTTTTTGCTTGCTACGCGATGGGCCACAATTGTAGTGGACCCGTATCATAATTTACACAAGGATGTCTCACTCTACATGGGATAATTTGATACGTTACAGTTGAATGAGATAACTACTCAATTTATTAAAGTTTTTTACACTACAATTGTCAATCCATTTAATAGATTTGCACAAATTTTTCGTATAAATTGTCATCCAATAGGTTATCTGGATACCCTACTCGGATGATGAAAATGTTCCAAAAATTAAAAGGACATCGTATGATCTAAGCCTACACAAATTTTATATTATATACGATCGTTACACTATGTATCATCCGACAGATCGTGTTCTCCGATAATTCGGTTACAGGCAGATAATCCCGGATGACACTCCTTGCATGAGTTATGATATAACCAATGCAAGAAACAGAATCGATAGTGCTAGAGCTGCCTGGTATAGGGGATTCCAGGATACTAGTGTGGCAGAGCTGTCCCGAATAAGGCACGGTGATGAATATAAGTTCTAAGTTATAACTAGTATATTTGGACGGATAGCGTACACAAGTGTATTTGTCTTATAATTGTTTTTACGAAATACAGATGAAGGTGACTTGGCTTATAAACAATGGTGGGGAGCGCCTCGTATGACCAACAGAGCATACAAATTTGAGGAGCCACGGTTCAAGTCTAAAGTCGTAGATAAATCTACTGTGCGAGTTTTTGTTGATGGCATATCTGAAACGGTAGGACTTTACTACTATTTCAAATTAAGAGATATATGATCACAATTTTAATTTGCACATTTCAAATTTCAGGCTATTATGGGCCAACAATATATCCAAGAACCAGAAAGCTTTATTTGCAGCCGCATGGTCGGGCGTGGATGCAAGATGTTTTATCTCGCGTAGATTCACTGAGTCTTGGATAGGATCCTGATATGCCTCCATTGCATACACGTATCCCAGCAGATTATCCGGGTGCCACTGTTCCCATGAGGCATTCACGACGTCATAGGGTGAACGATCCAGAGGACGAGGAGGAAGATGGCACTACTGGAGAGGGCGCTGTTGGAGAGGGCACCAGCCAGCAGTATCATGGAGAGGGTGTAACTCCCTAAACCAAAATTTTAAGAATTTTTCCTAAAAAGACTATTGGATGGAACAATATTGCTTTCTAAATAAAACTATTCTACTAGTTAATTATGTTTCAAATTATTCATTTTAATAAATGAACTTGATCATTATTATTACTTTTACTAAATATTACTATTAAGCTTGATTAATATTGCTAGTTAATCATCGTTACAAAAGTGATTTCTATTAGTTAACTTTTAAATGGATTTTGATTTGAAACTGTTTTAATTAAACTTTGTTTTAATCTAATTTAAGTTGATTGATGGTTATTATTACTAAGTTATCTATTAATACTGTTTAATTTATATTAACTGAAATAAAGGATTAATTTAAATTAATTATTCTTGTAATTAATTATTATGAATAATTAAGAATGTATAATTGTCTTTAGTTGACAGTTGGCACGGAAAAGAATAACTGACTGATTCTATTAATTGGTTATGCTGCTACAAACTTGTACTAATGCACCCCAGATCTGATTTTAATTACACACACTGCCACTACCACTATCCTACTGTGGAGAACACCCCCAGATCTACTTTTTATTACAGCTTTGCCATCCAAATATTTTATTATAAAAAATGTCCATCACTGACACATGTCAGAGCACAGTCAGTACACGCTGTTATCTCTCTCTCTCTCAACTGTTCTCTCTCTACTCTCTCTCTCTACACATTTCTCTACTCCTGGCTGGCCTCTCGGCAGAGCACCGCCGTGCGCCGCCGTTGTCCTCGTCGGAAATTCCTCACCATCACCTGAGTTCTCGTCATCACCCCCGCCCGCTGTGTCCAGATCGGACACCGATCGTCACGACGACTCGACGAGGAGCCACCACCCGCCACCTTAGACAGCAATGCCTCGCCTCGACTGCTGCACTCTCGAGACTCGAGCGCTTCCTCGACTGTCGTGCTGCTCCTCGAGCAGTGAGTCACCATCGGAGCTCGAGCCACTTCGGGACGTGTGCACCGCCAGAGCCCGCGCCGCCTCGATCCCGGAGCTGACTCATCGAGTCACGAGCCGCTGCCCCTTCGAGCCCCGAGGAGCCACTGACTTCGCCGAGCGCACTCTCGATCTGAGTGCTGATTCCTCGAACGACGAGCCGCCGCCTCAAACGCCGCCGAGCGCCACCATCTGGAGTTGATCACCGCCGAGCCAAACCGAAGTTGAGTCACCAAGAAGTCCGCCGACGACAACTGTGCCCAGATTCGCCGACAAGCCAGCAGCGCCTCGCCGTAGTGGATCGACGACCCCGTCGGCCAAAGTGAGTTCCCTCATCGATCTCTCAAACCCCCTTCTTCTTGCTTGCTGCTAGGGTTTTGTAATTAGAGAAGATAACCTAGATCTAGGGTTTGTGAGGGTCTAGAAGAAGAAGAGTGAAGGTGAAGAACGAATTAGGATTAGGGTTCCGGTTGTGAACATTTGAGGAAGGAGGAGATGAAGAGAATGGGATTGTGGCTTGTGTACGACTGAGGGGTTTGTAAGGAAGAATATGAGGAGTGAAGAAGAGTCGGCTGGTAGAAACGAAGAGAGGTCGGGTTAGGTTTCGATTATTCTGAGAAGAAGAAGCTAGGGTTAGGAAGTTGCCAAAGGAAGAAGGAGAGTTCCTGTGTGCGGCTAGGTTAGTGAAAAATGAGAAGAAGAGAGAGAAAAGTTTAGGTTTATATTAGAATCAGATTTTGGGCTGGGTTGATGAAGTGAGTTTGGGGTAAGAGTTGGGCTGGACTTAATTCTCCCTTCGCAAAATTATTTTA
Source organism: Iris pallida (assembly GCA_029216955.1). Classification (NCBI taxonomy): domain Eukaryota; kingdom Viridiplantae; phylum Streptophyta; class Magnoliopsida; order Asparagales; family Iridaceae; genus Iris; species Iris pallida. Next base: position 3,034,605 of record JANAVB010006398.1, on the reverse strand, counting down.
GCATAGTAACAGTAGGCTTGGGCTGGGTTTGAATTCGTGGGCTGAGCTGAGAAATAAATAGAAATAAGATTTTAGCAGCAGCAGTGAGTAGATGGGCTTGGCCCAATGTAGGTCGGGCCAGGGGGAAATGCAGGAAGTAAGAGTTGGGTTCAGGTTTAGCTTTATTGATTGGGCTCTGTTTTGGGCTACAGGAAATAATTAGGTTAGAGTACAGGAATATAAATATTTAACAAATTTAGTTAAATAATAAATAAATGCTTTTGATATAAACTTTGTAGGTATTTTAATTATGTTTCTTGCTAGATAAATTAGTAAGCTTATTATGTTAGTTACCTTTATAAATAAATGATATTCTAAACTATCCATTGTTATCTAAATAGTATTATTTTTCTTGCTATATATATATATATATATATATATATATATATATATATATATATATATATATATATATATATATATATATATATATATATATATCCAGTTGATTATTATATAATAATTAGTTTATGGTTAAATAAATAATTAGCTAGCAAATATCTTCTAAAAAGGTTTCTTAAAGTATTTTCATTAATATCTAAATGGATAAAATATGTTTTCTAAAGAGTATTATTGCCCTAGTAGTATTTCTCAAAAGTAAACTAGTAAGTTTTGTTACTCTTGTAATAGATAATTGAATAAGTTAAGATATTTAAATGAATATATTGTATATATAAATATGATTAGCTAATGCCTTGATTGCAACCCTAACAAATTGTACAAAAATACCAGGTGATCATTCAGATTCATGCAGTATTACTCCCGTGCTTCCAAGGCGAGGCAAGTACCCGACTCGACCTTTTACTTTGTCTTTCTGTCTTACATTCATGTGCCATGTTCTCATATCGGACACGAGATACACACGATTGTCTTGTACCTTGTTCATTGCATTGTGAGTGATTATTATTACGGGGATTGGAGAAAATATTAACTTTTGTGTGACCACACCCAACATAGGTATTGTGGATAGCCTAATCGTACACCACACGTACGATTAAGTCGCACCTTGTAGAATTGATTGATTGTGGATTGATTGTGGATTGTGGTCCGAAGCCGGTCACACATTAGTTTAATATTTCAAAATGTCACACTTGCATTGATTGTCGTGTTCATCGTATTGTTCATTGATTGTCGTGTTCATTGTCTTTGCATATTGATTGTCGCGTCCATTGCCTGTAATTTTACATTTTATTTCTGGTACCATAGTTTTATTTTCAGTTCTCGTACTCTAGTTTTACCCTGTACTCTGTAGTTCAGATTATATTGTATATTGTTCTTGTCGGGGTTGTACTTTGCTCTTTTCCTGACAGGATACGTTGCAGGTGAGCTTGAGGCCACATGGAGCACAGATATCACTGGATATTGCAGCATTTATTTTATTTATTTTTCTGGAGATTGTATTTTTATGATTTCATCATTGTATATTTTATTTGACCGAATTTGTCTCCGAATAACATTGTATAATGACTTGATGGATATTGGTGATCTTTCTGGAAACGTTATATATAGAAGCTGTGGATGTTTACATTTCATTGTGACTTGGAGTTTTCCTTAGTATTGTACAGCTTACTTCGTCGTGTCCATCGACGAAGGCTGGGCGTGTCTGACTCGTGTCTGATTATTCGGGAGCGGGTCGTGACAGAGGACGCTGCTGGAGAGGGCACCAGCCAGCAGTATCATGTAGAGGGCGCTGCTAGAAAGGGCACCAGCCAGCAGTACGCTGGAGAGTACACTAGCCAGCAGTATGCTCCAGAGTATACTAGCCAGCAGTACGCTTTAGAGTATATAGCCAACACTACGCTGGAGAAGGCCTCAGTCAGCAGTATACGGGCATGGGCACTTCTCAGCCTTTCAGCCATATGATCATCGCATAGCGACTCAGCAAATCAACACTGTCGCAGCGTATTCATTTGATGACATGTCATATTACTCACAGTTGATTACGACCCCATCAGCCCCGATGCCTACTCAGGAGGTCGAGGAAGAAAATAGAAACGAAAGAGGAGTGGAAGAGGATGAAGAAGAGTGGGGGAGACCACAACAAAGAAGAGCCCGACTAGGCCTCAGACAGGTAGAACGAAGGCATTACAAACGAATATGATTAGTAATATAAATATTCGGTTGAGCCATCTGTTCCTGTCTGATGACTTGTGTAACTGGTCCCCCGGGAATACGTCCGTCATTCGGTTGAGCCATCTGTTAAATTTTTTCAAAAATACGATTAGTAATATAAATATTCAAATAAAATCTATATTCAATTTTATAAAAAAAACTTACAGGATGAAGATGAAGATGAAGATGAAGAACAAGAAGAAGAGGTTCTGTGAAAAATATGTGAAGGAGAATAATGAAGTAAGGGGTTCATGAAGAAGAAGGAGGGGAGTCTCCAACGCGGGAGGACGGTCTTCAATGCTGCATCAGCTTCCCCCCCCCCAAAGCACACATTTTCCAAACCATCAGCTTTTTCCCAAACCAAAGAATACTTCGCCCCCGCAATGGCTGGCAGCAGCTCCCCCCCAATGGCTGGCAGCAGCTTTTTCGCTCTTTGAGAGGAGAAAGGCCCCGCGAGCCATGGCGCGTCCACCAGAGCGCTCCATGGGAGATGGCGCGTCCCTACAGTGCGCCATGGAGCCTGGCGCGTCCGACCCAACGCGCCATGTGCGTTGGCATGTCCTCCCCCCTCCCGTTCCAATCTTCCAGCACGCCATCTTCATTGTCGTTTCACTACTCCAAATACAATTTTCCTAAACATTTCACTTTGTTTACAATTTAGATATAATTCTTTACCCTATATGAATTTTTTTGAAAATATAAGGCATGACATGGCGTTAGAAGTATATGGTGGCGTGGTAGATATAGCTTATCAAAGTTGTTTCTATACCTTTTTATTAAAACTAGTGTTTTTTTGGATATTTTCTCAGGACATATAAGCTAGTGTTTTTTTTGATATTTTCTCAGGACATATAAGAAGTTTTGCAAAAGTTGTTATGACAAGTAAGCAGTTTCAAATCAAGCTTTCTCAGTCCATGTCATGGTGCATACTGGGCCGGTTAGCCCGGTACCCGGCCCAGGCCCGGACCGGCCCGCGGTCAAATCGGCCCGGCCCGGCCGAGGCCCGAACCGGCCCGGCCGAGGCCCGAACCGGCCCGGCCCCCCACCCCCTAACGGGTCGGGTCGGGCCTCCCCTCCAGCCCGAGCCCGGCCCGGTCCGGCCCGAATTTTTTTTTTTAACAGTTGTAGGCCCGGCCCGAAGCCCAGCCCGGTTGGACCGGTCCAGCCGACCGTTGGCTGTTTAAATTTTTTTTTCTGTCGACCGTTTGGGGGAGGTCTTTTACCAAAATGCCCCTCCCATATAGCCGTTTTTAAAACGTTGGGAGGGGCATTTTGGTCAATTTGGACCCAAAATTACCAAAATAACCCTGAAAATTTCTATAAATTGGCCAAAAATCCTATTTTTCAAACACAACTCATTCCAAACATTTCTCTACATTTCTCTACGGTGTTCTACGGCTTTCCCTCTCCGGTGCTCTGGTGCTCTACGGCTTCTCGATCTCCCTCACAACTCCATTCCGGCTCTACGGCTTTCCGATCTTCCTCTCAATCCCTTACTTTCTTCTAACAAAGTTTTACTTTATTTTATTTTATATATTGCTGGTGAAGGTTCAAACCCACCTGATCTTGCTGGACAGACTTACCAATTTTTTAATACTTTTTTTGACGGTACTCAAATTCCATCTGAGCAAGTAGCAACCAATCCGATTCCGGAGGGGTTCCGACCATCTCCTCCGGAAGTCGCTAGTTCCACCCAACGTCCTGAAAAGAAAAAAAAAAGGTCTAAGTATTGGGAATATTTTACTTTGATTTTTGAAACTAATCCTGATGGTTCGCTTGTTTTAGATGCCAAGGGTGAACCAATACCGTACAAGACGCAATACAAAAAATGTTGCAACCAGTACGCATGGAAGAAGGGCGGTGGCACCGGGACCATATCCAGACATTACGACACTTGCTACGGGAAGGACACACTTCAAGCGTCCCAAACCCAAATAAGCTTTGGCACCACCGGTTCTTCAATGGGTAACTTTACTTACTCAGCTGCTCGGCATAAAACTGAATTAACTAAACATATTATTCGTGAAGAACTTCCTTTCACGACGGGTGAAAGCGAATCTTTACGAGATTATGCATCAATTTCTCTAAACCCCTCCTTTACTAGAGTAAGTAGACAACAAGCTCGAAATGAGGTTATTCGTCTCTTTAACGAGCGGAAAGCCGCTTTAAAAGCGAATTTTCAAAATGTTAGTAACTTCTGATATTTGGACTATTAAGTGGAGTTATGCTTACATTTGTATTACTGCGCACTATATAGATGCACAATGGATGTTGCAAAAACGCATCATCTGTCTTAAAATTATAGATTGTCCACACACGGACGCTGTAATTTCAAGTGAGATTTTAAAACACGTGCGTGAATATGATATTCCCCATAAAATTTTTTCTATCTCTTTGGACAATGCATCAAACAGTACTGCTGCTATGTCTTCTTTGTCAGTGATTTTTCAGCCTATTTTAGAAGGTAGACTTTTGCATGTTAGGTGTGCTTGCCATATAATTAACTTAGTTGTTAAAGAATGTTTACAATTTTTTGATCCCCATTTAGACACTCTGCGACAATGCTTGCTCCACCTAAACTCGTCTCCAAGTAGACAGCAAAGTTTTGCATGCACGTGCGCACATTTTGGTATTACTTTTAGAAGATTTGTAAAGGATATACCAAATAGGTGGAACTCCACCTACTTGATGTTGAAATCTGCAATTCCTTTTAAGAATGCTGTTACATATTATTGTACTTCAGATGTATGCTTTTACTATCAAGTTACTACTGATGATTGGGTAGCAGCTGAAAGTGTTTGTGAATTTTTAGAAGTTTTTTACAATGCTACATGTATTCTTTCTGGTGTTTATTATCCCACATCTTGCTTAGCTTTACGTGAACTTTGTAACATGTCTTATTTATTTTCTAAATATAGAGATCATCCAAATTTTGAATATGCGGTGAGAAATATGGAAGCTAAATTCAAGAAATATTGGGGTGAAGTACCTCTTTTATATTGTTTGGCTTCCATATTTGATCCTACAATCAAATTGGATGGCGTAGAGGTTTTATTAGATGGATATGGAGAATATATGGGTATAGATGTTACTGACATGAAACTAGAAGTTAAAGTTGCGTTGGACAGGTTAGTTATACTGTACGAAGAAGGAGCAATGTCGACCCGACCAACTCAAGGGGGGGCTAGTAGTAGCTCCGGCTTGGCATCTAAGCTATCAGCAGCCGGTCGCATACTACAAAGGAAGAAACAAAAACAATCTTTCCAACCTACTCAAGAGTTGTCTCTTTACCTTAATTCTTATCAAGACAAAGATGAGACTCCAGATCACTTCGCCATTTTAGAATGGTGGAAGAGACACGACAAGAGATTTCCTGTTCTTTCTACAATAGCACGTGATCTACTGATGGTCCCGGTGTCTACGGTAGCATCGGAGTCCTGTTTTAGTGCAAGTTCAAGGATGTTGAGCGATAGGAGGAGCCGCTTGAAGTCCGATATCTTGGAAGCACTAGTGTGCGTACAAGATTGGATGAAAGCCGATAAAAGAACCCAAAACCAGAAAGATGAAGAAGATCATGATATCCACGAGCTGGATTTGGAATCGCTTTCACTGCATGAAGGCGAACAACAATGAGGCTACGATGCAAGGTATTAGGTATGTACATTTAAACTTATACTTTTATACTTAAAATATTTCAATTTTAACTTATACTTTTAAATTTTAACTTACACTTTTCAAATTTTAACTTATACTTTCAAAAACTATTTTTTATTTTAAAAAAAAACATTTTTTAACTCCGCCTATGCCAAGCAAGCATTTGCCGGTCCCAAGTCCGGATAAAGGAAGAGGGAGAATATTTTTTTTTACTTTTACCATTTTTTTCAAAATTAAATTAAAAATTTTTTTGAAAATAATTTAACAAAAGAAAGTTAAATAAAGTAAGGAAAATTAAATAATTTAGCAAAAAAAATAAATTACAAATTTTTTTGACAATTCCTTTTAACAAAAAAAAGTTAAATAAAGTAAGGAAAATTAAATAATTTAGCAAAAAAATAAATTACAAAATTTTCTTGAAAAAATTTTAACAAAAAAAAGTTAAATAAATTAAGAAAAATTAAATAAATTAGCAAAAAAAAAAATTACAAAATTTTTTTGAAAAAAAATTAACAAAAAAAAGATAAATAAATTAAGGAAAAAAAAACCCATCTAAACCGGGCCGGCCCGGTTCAACCGGCGCCAACCGGCCCGAACCGACCAAGGCCCGGCCCGTGGACCGGTTCGGCCCGGACCGGCTGCACCATGGTCCGGTCCAGTGGGCCGGGCCGGGCTTACATGTGCTGAACCGGGCCGGGCCTGGCCCGGCCCGTTTGGACCTAAGTGCCGGTCCAGGACCGGCCCGAGCCCGATCTGGCCCGCCGAATTCGGCCCGTGGGCCGGTCCGGATCGGACCGTTTGCACCATGAAGTTCATGGAGGGCAGTCCGTTAGTACACTGAAAGATCCTGTGGAGGATGAACACTGTTCGAATCTCTCTTTAGATCTTGTTCGCCGGTCCAAAGGAAAAGATACCTTAAAAAAAAAAAGAAGCTTTCTCAACAGAAAAGTTAAGTTCGCATTATACAAAAGATTTACTTATAATGGAATCTCCAACCGACCAAAATCCAAGATACCATATTTTGTTATAAGTTTATACCTTTTTCTTAGTTTTGATTTACAAAAGTGTGTTGTCTGGTTCTAATTTCATCCCCAAAATTGCTTGACCTTGTTTTTTTTTTTTCTCTTACCATCGACGGATAAAAAATTTCCAACTTTATCCATCTTTCAAGTATCTACGCTTGCTCAAGTTCTCCCCTCTTGAGTTGACTGGAATAAAAAAAAAATTGAAAATGGATTCTTTTTAGAAGTTTATAAGTTGATATATTTTTTGGGCCACTCATAACCGCATTACGGAATTTGTGAGGGGCATCACAGTTTTTGACAAAATAAAAAAAACTTGATTTGTAAAACAAAATAGAAAAATCTATATTTTGAAATATATCCAATAACTTGTATCAAGAAGTACACACAAAGAATCAAAAATATACAAATAAATGTTATTTATTAAAACTAGTGTTTTTTTTGGATATTTTCTCAGGACATATAAGCTAGTGGTTTTTTTTGATATTTTATCAGGACATATAAGAAGTTTTGCAAAAGTTGTTATGACAAGTAAGCAGTTTCAAATCAAGCTTTCTCAGTCCATGGAGTGTAGCCCGTTAGGTACACTGATCCTGTAGGGGATGAACACTATTCGAATCTCCCTTTAGATCTTGCTCGCGGGTCCAAAGAAAAAAGATACCTCAAAAAAAAAAAAAAGTCAAGCTTTCTCAACAGAAAAGTTAAGTTCACATTATACAAAAGATTTATTTATAATGGAATCTCCAACCGACCAAAATCCAAGATATCATATTTTATTATAAGTTTATACCTTTTTCTTAGTTTTGATTTACAAAAGTGTGTTGTCTGGTTCTAATTTCATCCCAAAATTGCTTGACCTTTTTTTTTTCCCTTACCATTGACGGATAAAAAATTTCCAACTTTATCCATCTTCCAAGTATCTAGGCTAGCACAAGTTCTCCCCTCTTGAGTTGATTGGAATAAAAAAAAATTGAAAATGGATTCTTCTGTTACTTTAGAAGTTTATAATTTTTTATTTTTTGGCCACTCATAATCGCACTATGGAATTTGTGAGGGGCATCACAGTTTTTGACAAAATAAAAAAAACTTGATTTGTAAAACAAAATAGAAAAATCTATATTTTGAAATATATCCAATAACTTGTATCAAGAAGTACACACAAAGAATCAAAAATATACAAATAAATGTTATTTTGGGTACTTCTAGAGTAAGCGTTCGGTGAGTACCACTACCCTGTTAAGTATTAGAATATCCTATATGAAGTATCTGTGCTTCATTGCTCATGATGACTTTATGGCCGATTCTAACATAAATCTAGGAAGTACGAACACCAAAAAAACAATCTAGAACGTGACGTGTCTTACGAATATACTTATTCGACACAATCCAAAACCGAAACCAAAATATGCTAGGATGCACCAAATTATGTGTCATGTCGTGGTATCTTTGCCGCGTCATTGTTGTATCCTTGTGCATACAAGATAGCCCAAAATGACGTGCTACTTCTATTTTAAATATATGTGGATGAAGAATATAGAAGAAGTATTGTATTATTTGAAGAAATGGCTTTTCTATAAACGATTAATCTGGAAATGGCATTCACAACCTTTCCTACCAGAATCTTCCTCTCCTAAATTCTATTCATCAAATATATTATATTTTCTCCCTGTTAGCCCAATGTTCATGATATATATGTTAAAGTCCTTGTCGTGCACCAAAAACTTACATTTGTGTAAGGATGATGATTATATATTTGTATTATTCTAACAAATCGCTTTAGATCTAATACCACGTCAAAGTGATCTAATACCACGTTGAAGTCCATCACTATACCCGTACCAAAATAAAATTGTGAGAGTTGAAAGTTATATATTTGTATTATTCTAACAACACAAAAGTAACAACAAAATTGAACAATTCCGTAATGAGCATATTTGGAATAACTATGCCCACTTAACTATTTAGACCCACAGCAACTTTGAGTAAACTCCACTTACAAAAAATTACCACCTATAGACCATTGTTCAGTAGCTGAACAACATGGAAATGGAAGTAATTTATATTTATTTGAATTGTTGAGATAGATCTGCCAGAAATTTAACCGAATGATCCTTGTTTGGCTTCACGCTCTGGGCCGGTCTAGGGTCCGACAAGACTTTGGATTTGGGCAACCTCCAAGTCTAGCGTGACCTGCAAGAAGTCGAAATTACGGATGACCTCCAGAACGTAAAGAAGTGTTCCACAAGAAGCTGGATAGCAACCAAAATTAGTTCCGATTAGTACAACCCAACCTCCTAGGCCGGGCTTGTTCACAGGATATAGGTTCTGGCTAATAGTGCAATTGCATCCGTTTTGGTAGTTATAGTTGCAACAATGATGAGAGGACAAGATATGTGGTTGGCATGCCGACCCAGGAGTAAGCTCGACAAGACTATAGATTTGGACAACCTTCCTCCATAATTTTGTTTAGGGCAATTCTCCAGAACCAAGTACCATATTCTTTTTAGTTGGACATTTAGGCAAAAAAATTCTCAAAGGCCATTAATGAATCAACCCATCTTCATATCATATCTCCGGCTAGGATAACCCAACCCCCGGGGCATCCAGGGTGGTTGGACACAAAAGAGTCAAGTGCTCCTACTTGCCTGGCATAATTGGGCACTACAGTTGCTGCAATGGGGACACTTGGTCTTCAGAACTTAGAATGCTCAGCAATGCACAGCCCCACTCTCAGACTAATTAGAACCTTCCAGGTATATATCTTTACTCTTTATAATATTGCTTAGAAACGTGTGAGAAATGAGTCGTCCAAGTCGTATGTATATCATACACCATTTATTTTATTAAAAATTAAGGATAGAAAAACTAACTTTTTGTCCTTTTTTAGGCACAAATATATATATATTTAAAAATTAAACTTAAAATTTAATTTAAAGTTAAAAAAAATTAAAATTGATTAACAAATATAAATTCAAATATATAAATATTTAAACTATTCTTAACTATACCATAAAAAAATTATTTTACGTGCGTGAATTTACTAAGTATATATATCCTCTTTGTTCAGTACTGTGATTAACTAATCTGGTTAACAACCAATTTCAAGTTTCTTCACTACTGCAGAAGGAAGAAACTTTATATTCTCCAAACCTACTTTTCTTTCATTTTCTTGCGTTTTAGTTCCAGCCAGAACCAATGGCTATGGATCACGTCTAACATCTTTTATAGCTTGTTATTGAAGTACCATTGGTAGCTAAGTCTAGTTTTTATGCTGAAGCCACTCAACTCCTATATAAAATTTATTTCCCTCTTATTCCAGAATATGGCTCTTTTTGATAGAGGGCCAATAGTATGCCAAAGTTGAAACTTAACCTGATGTTAAGCATATGAAGTCATCTTTCACTTCTTTGCCAAAGATGCTGAAGAAGCAGTTCCTTTTATGTCGAGTCTATTCTTTGAAAAGGGTGCTTAGTAATTGTTGGGTAGCGAGGTGTTTTTAAAATATCGGTTATGAGCGGTTATGAAGGAGCCGATTTTGAGTAGTTTTATGTTACGGTTTTTAAACCAGTCAAACCTATGCTGGATAATTCATTAATGAGGGATTCTGAAAGTTTTTTATAAAAAATAAAATTATCTATATGTCCATATATAAATTACCTCTCCCAAAGTTGCAATTCTAATGTCGAAGTCTGATTGATGCAGGATTCTTGGCAAACTCGTTATTTAAACGAATATTCTGGAAAGAATCTCTCGGCAAACTAATTATTTAAACGAAAACTTGTTTACTGATTTCATGAATTTGTCATGTTAGAGCATATTAAATAACTCAAATTCCAAATCTTGTAAAGACAACCCTATGGACAGTCTCGTGACAAACTCATTATTTATAACAATCTAGATGAGTTTGCCATAAAATCAGTAACCTAGATGGATTAAGAATATATAAGATGATCATCTTGATGAAGATATTTATTACAAGAATGATTGTCTGGATGAAGATATAAGAGATTATTGAAAAATAAGATTTTAAAAACTCACCGGAGGAAATAGCGTAGTTTTGAGGAAGTAAAAGAGAAACAAAGATGAGGGAAAAAAATATGTTAGTGTATTTATAATTAGTAGTTATAATTATATTTTTTCCCTCCCAAATCCTATCGATTTGGAGTATTTATAAAGACACATAAAATTACACTACACCGATTTTGGAGGAATTTTGAAGGAACCAAAACCAGTGCCTAAGAAAAATTAAAAAGCAGATTTTTTTTAAAAAATACTTCATAAACTGCCGGCTAAAAAACTCTCCGAAACTGGTGAAAAACACCGTTGCCAAGCAGACCCATTAAACGTTGATAATTTCTTATTCACAATTAGATAGTTCGGAAGGGGAGCAATGGAGTTGTAACCATATATTGCTTGTTATGCAGAGCTATATCATCAATAACACATTTACGTATCACAAATTACACAAGTTTGTCTGATCGATGCATGGCATGAGGGGTTCACTCGGTTGTGTCACGAATCATCAATCTAGCGGAGATAGATATCAAAGTTTACAACTTTTGGAGAAGAGAAAGAAGGGATCGACGCCTTGTTCGGAAGAGAGATTGTTTCGGGTAAATTTTTTGTTGTCACTTGTTCTTCGGAGTGTCCAAAGTAGTTGTGGGGTGAGAAGTCTATAAGGACTTTGTATCTTCTTCTTCCATTAGTGGAGATCTTTCGGAGTTGGACTCAGATCATCCTGTGATTTTTTTCGTAAGGATTTTCCGCCAAAAAATTGATGTGTTTGCATTTTGACTCTTTTGTGATTTTGACAATTTGATTTTCTGCATCTTTTTCGGTTCTCTCGCATCTTTGGTTTGGGAGTAAGGGTTTTCGTGTATCGTTCCCAACATACGCATATCGGATACATGTTGGTTCTGGTGATACCAACATTACATGTATGTGTTGTAGCTATGTGCGTACAAGGAGACGAAAAAGGATTATAAAAGGAATGCAAGAACAAAACATGGAAACCTTTTGAAACACCAGAGTGAGAACCTTGCCTTGACTAATCAACTGAAGGTATTCTACTTCCTAGATGTTTATTTTATACATCTGAGTTTGATCTTTAATTTATATACCTCTTTGGTCTGTAATTTGTTGCAGCATGAAAGGATATTTCTGTGTGCCATATTTTACCCAAGTTTTGATTGTTAACATATTAAGATCCGTTCCTCTAGCTATTATGGCAGTTAGATGTCTACATATGATGTTTAATATCTAAGAAACCCTTGCAAAATTGTATTTATATCCGCTTATTTTCTGAACTGCAGAAATAAGTAGATGGCTCTTGGTATCTGAACTGTAGAATTAAGTTAGATACAGCAACATGAGCCCAAATTTGATGCAAAAGCCTTCACAAAGAGCAACACGAACTTAAATTGACCACCTTAAGGTATTTCAAAAGAAATAAATGATAATTATCAGTTTGTTAGAATTGACCACTCTAGATTTGAGCATGACCATTAGCTGTTCTTCTGCAAACAGGGAATGACTACTGTCTGTTGACTCTGTTCTAGTGTTTCTAATTTTAGCAATGAAGATTCTCAAATTTGTCAATGCATTATAAGTTTTTAAAATCTTTCTCTCATACTTTCAACCAGATGTTTCTATTATTCATGTGTTTCTATTATTTTGATCAAATATGAACTTCAACCTCCTGATCGACGCGTTGACTTGGTGACAGTTCCCGCACTCGGGATTTGTGTTTGTTTATATTTGGACATGTATGTAATTTTATTCGTGTAAAAAACTTTCAGAACCGCTCGCTAATGAATTACCAAGCATGAATTGGAATGGTTTAAAAGCTGCTACTTAAAATCACCCAAAACCTGACTCCTCATAATTGATACTATAAAAATAACTCATAACCGCTACCCCTATAATTGCCAAGCAGGCCCTAAAATAGTATGCCTTATAGAGTAGTCATGGTATAGGCAAACATAAATATGTTACAAACTAATAAATTACAAGTTCAAATTAAAATATGAGGAACTCAAGTGGAGGTCCCCAACATTTCTGAGACATACCAACATAACTTAGGATCACACATTGTGTACTTATTCAGATGGGACAAAGCTGCACGTCCGGGATACAAGTATTAGGAAAGGGCATGCAAGTGGCATGCCCTAATCTTCTTCTGAATGGCTAAAAGCAGCAGCATAGCATATCCAGGCAGCACTCGCAGGTCTCGTAGCAGCAGAAGCAACAACATGCTGCAAACAAACTGTAGAGATGAGGCAAAGCATATGTTAGCATCATTAAATCATCAATGGTCATCGAGCCTTAGAGGTGAGGTCCATATCAAGGTTCGCGGTATCGGAATCGGATCCTTCGTATGAGTATCATTATCGATAATTTCGGGTCAAATTATCGGATTTTTGGTATGGAAAAGTAAATAGTTATCAATAAGTTACTAAAATTTTAGATTTTTTTTTAATACATTTACATCATTTTAATTATTTTATATGTTGTTTTTAATAATTTTGATATTGAATGAAATAATAGTCATCCTTACTGATTGGTTTACGAGCGATAAATAATTTTTCTTCATTTACATGTTTTTAGAGCCTTACTATGCTTTTATACCCTTACTTATTGGGTTTTTTATTCAATTTTTTCTAACGAATCAACTGAAAAAGAGGCCCCCAAAGTTAGTACCGGTCAATATCGATAGCCATCGGTATCAGATCGGGGCATGCCAAACAGTCAGATCAATATCGGCTGATAATGCAAACTATGGTCCATATCCCAACATTAGATGATTTAAATAGTTGGGTGAAACATATATATCATGATGAAACTGAAAAAGACTGATAATTCACTCTCTAATTATATAGTTGAGGTATGTAGGAAACTTATGCACAAAAATTTCTGTGTAGCAATAATAACCAATAAAATGAAATCGGTCAAGCAACAAAAGTAGTTGGTGGGGAAGGTATTTGGCTTGATGAGCCTGACATTGACCACTACTGAATTTTTTTTTAACTTTGGGGGTTAGTAGATATGGACTTTTAAATCCAAATCATATCATTTTCAATTTTGGGTTGGTCAATTGGAGAGAAATTAAAATATTTGAATTAGTGGAAATAAATGAATTTGGATTTCTGGAATCCAACATAATCATTATAATCCATTCTTTCCTACTATATATAACATAATTGTGGATTCTCAAAATATTTCTTACCTCACCAGCATCTCAAAATATTTTATATTTTTTTTTCGGCTTGGCAAATGCCAAGGGGATTCAAATCTACGCCTTCCGCGCCAGGCCCCATTGCTACCACTAGGCCACAATCCATGGACTTCTCATATGTTTTAAAATAAAATATTTCTTCCCTCCCGTACGTGTCCTTCCCATCATAAACCGATTCTCATCATATATCTTCTTCAATCCCTAATATTTTTTTAGTAAAATTGTGATATATGCATCATCTTCGTTCTTCCTTTTAATTAATTAATTAATTAATTAGGGTGAAAAGTATAGGTATGCATCTTCCTTTCCCTCCCCTTTTAAATTTTGTAGAATATCGGGGAATAATTTATTAATTATGACCTTGGAGGAGATTCTTATATCCATTCAACTCAAAAAAAAAAAAAATTCTTTCCTCTTTATTGATAACTGTTGGTGTTTTTGCCTTTGGACTAGAAAAGATAGTCCCACATCGGCTACACCAAATGGTGAGTATCTCAATATAATGCATTGCTTGTGTTGAGGTGTGCACATGAGGTGTAGTGGGGCACAAGTTTGTGCCATGTGGAAGTATTTTCCTAGAAGGAAAAAGGATTAAATCCAACAAGGATGCAAGTTAATTTTTGTTGTGCGGACTCGGACTCGGACTCGGACTCGGACACGGACTCCAGGATGTCTCGTGCATGCACGGGAGTGTTCGGGGGGTAGGCGTGGACTGGCACACTTCTATGCTGATTGTGGGATGATCTAAAATATCAAACTCTATTTTTGAGTATTGGTATTTTAGTCCCACATCGGATAGGAGAAGAGGTGAAGTCTCAACTCCACTCTATAAATAGAGCCCCTTGGCCTCCTTTGAAAGATGCACCAAGAAGAGAGTTAAGGGAGTCTGTAAAGTCCAGGAAGCCCGTTCAAGTCTCAAATATTGACTTACGAGCGTTCCAGAAGTTCTTCGTGAACTTGCTGGTTCCTGGAAGCTGTTCGTGCTCGTGTGGGGCGAATAAAGCTTTGAGCAACGGTGGTTCATTCACCCCAGCATCTCATTCTCGCCTGTCATCGCTGTTGTTGCCTTTCACAGTAACTTCTTTTTAGAAGCTCTACTGCCGATAGTCGCTTGCACAAAAGTCTCTTTAGATTTTTTGTGTATTACGTAGAATCTTTTTAGATCCTCGTAATTCAGAATCCTCCAGGATCTCTGTTGCACATCTTCTTTAAGGTGTTGCATTTGAAACGTTGTCTTTACAATTGTTTCAGTTTTAGAATTTTCCATCGAAAATTGTGCCTCAGCACTAACAATCTCAAAGCTTTATTGAGAAGATGGATAATTCTCGTGCTTCGCTCATCGATACCGGCTTTAACAAGTTGGAGAAATTCGATGGCGAACACTTCCAGATATGGAAACGAAAGGTCACTTTTAAATTTTCAACTCGTGGATGTTGATCACGTGCTGTCAGAAGAAGAACCGATCGTTCCAACCACTAGATCTGCTGCGGCTGTGGCCGCTGCTACAACCAAGCAAGCGAAGTGGAAGAGAGAAAACAGTATATGTAAACTACTGATACTCAATTCCATGGAAGACTCTCTGGCAGAGTCCTACTCCAAGAAGACATCTGCCAAAGAGATATGGGACTCCTTGGGAAAGCTCTATGAAGATGACGAGAACCGGTCCAAGATCTTCATGGTAGAAAAATACCATAAGTGGACCTTCGAAGACGAGAAGTCGATGCTGCCCCAAGTGAAGGAGTTTCTGAAGTTGCGTCAGAAACTAGAAGACGAGAACATGCCCCTCGTCGACAAGTTTGTCGTTGGAGGGATCGTCGCGAAACTTCCTGCAGGATGGAGCAACTTCTATGCAAGAATGCATCGAAAGAAGATAGAAATTAGCTTGGAAGATTTCTTGCAAGAGATCCATGTTGAGGACGAGATGCGCTCTCAACAGAAGATGGATACTCTGTCCAAGCAACTGGCGAAGGCAAATCTGGTCCAAACCAGAGAATACCAGGGGAAGCAGGCTGCTTCTCATCGCAAAAAGAAGGACTTTACGAATCTGAAAGTGAAGGGTCCTGCTTTCAAGCAGCAGAAGTCCAAGTCCCATGTGACTTGCTTCAATTGTGGCAAGAAGGGCCACTACAAATCCGAATACAAGTCCAAGCCCAAAGAACAAGGTGAACCTAGTAAGGTTTCTATGATTACTAATCTAGTTGCCATGATAGCACAGGTTGCAACTGTGGGGGCTGACTTGGACTGGTGGATAGACACTGGTGCGACCTGCCATGTCTGTTCAGACAAGGACTGGTTCGTCTCTTATGAGCCAACTTCAGAGAAGGTCATAATGGCAAACCAGGCACAAGCTGAAGTACTGGGGATCGGGACAGTGGAGCTGAAACTCACATCGGGGAACACTCTGACGCTTCAAGGTGTGAAGCATGTTCCAGTAATTGCTAAGAACCTGATCTCTGGAAGTCTGCTCTGCAATGCAGGCTTGAGGATGGACATCAATGCTGGCCAGTTGGTGATGTCCAAGAAGGGTACATTCTTCGGGAAAGCTTTCCAAACTGAAGGAATGTACAAGATTCAGCTTGTTGTAACCCAGCATGATAATATAAATGCAATCACTTTTTCTGATTATTCTCTTGAGTTGTGGCATAATAGGCTAGGACATGTTCATTGTAAAAGGATTTACAGAATGTCTAGTCTAGGACTTATCTCCAAGTGTGGGGGTAAGGTAGAGAAATACGAAGTATGTGCTCAGACGAAGATCACAAGGAAACCCTTTCACAGGGTCCATCGAAGCATAGATCTTCTGGAGTTGGTTCACTCAGATATCTGTGACTTCAAACAATTCTCTACAAAGGCCGGGATGAAGTATTTCATTACTTTCATCGATGACTTCTCAAAGTATGCTTTCGTCTACTTGCTCAAGTCTAAAGACGAAGTATTCGAGAAGTTCAAGGAGTTTAGGGCCGAGGCTGAGCGGCAAACTGGACAACAACTCAAGAGGTTAAGGAGTGATCGAGGCGGGAAGTATCGGTCTCATGAATTCTTATCATTCTGCAAAGAATATGGAATCATCAATGAGACAACGGCTCCGTACTCTCCTCAATCCAACGGAGTAGCAGAAAGGAAGAACATAACGTTGACAGAGATGATGAACTCCATGCTGTTGACTGCGGGTCTTCCAAAGTGCTACTGGGGAGAAGCTGCACTAACGGCAACGTTCATTCTGAACAGAGTGCCATATGCAACTTCCGACATAACTCCTCATGAACTCTGGTTCAAAGTCAGACCTAACTTGAATGTCATTCGAGTGTGGGGGTGTCCGGCTTATGTGAAGCTCCCGGATCTGAAGATTCAGAAGCTGGGGACAAGGACTACGAAGGCGATCTTCTTGGGGTATGCCGAGAAGAGTGATGCTCGGAGATTCCTTGATATCGAGTCAAACCATATCATCGAATCTTGCGATGCTGAATACTTTGAAGACAAGTTTGCAAAACACAAGAATAATGTTCTCGCGGATCTTTCGGAGAATGATGAAGGTACAAAGCAGACAGAAGTCTTTAATGAACCAGTAGTCCAAGATGAAGCTGTCGTCAAGGAGACACCAGCTGAACCAGAACTCGCTGAGCCGTCAACTAAGCGAACGAGGAGGCCGAAAGACTTCGGAGATGACTTCGTCACCTATCATGTGGAAGCAGATCCGCTTACCTATGATGAGACGATGAAGACCAGAGATGCTGTATTCTGGAAGGAGGCGATAGACAACGAGATTGACTCAATCACCTCCAACAACACATGGGTATTGGTTGACCTGCCAGAAGGAGCAAGACCCATCGGATGCAAATGGATCTTCAAGAAGAAGATGAAAGCAGATGGAACCATTGACAAGTTCTAGGCCAGGCTAGTGGCCAAGGGGTTTGCTCAGAAGCAGGGGATCG
Organism: Iris pallida; assembly: GCA_029216955.1. Lineage (NCBI taxonomy): Eukaryota > Viridiplantae > Streptophyta > Magnoliopsida > Asparagales > Iridaceae > Iris > Iris pallida. The sequence goes on along the minus strand of JANAVB010006398.1, from coordinate 3,016,612 downwards.
ACTACTTTGACACTTATGCTCCAGTAGCTCGGATGACAACCATCAGATTGTTAATTGCTCTAGCAGCAATACACAAGCTGGTGATACATCAGATGGATGTGAAAACGGCATTCCTTAATGGCGAGCTGACCGAAGACATCTACATGCAATAACTAGAAGGTTTTGCCGTCAGAGGTCTGGAAGACAAAGTCTACAAGTTGATGAAGTCTATGTATGGTTTGAAACAAGCTCCCAAAATGTGGCATGAGAAGTTTGACAAGGTGATAAGGTCAAATGGCTACAAGGTCAATGAAACAGACAAGTGTGTCTATACGAAGTTTGCTGACGGAAGAGGAGTAATCGTTTGTCTTTACGTGGACGACATGCTAATCCTAGGTACAGATTTAAGCTGCGTCACAGAGACAAAGAAATTCCTCTCGACCAAGTTCAGTATGAAGGACTTGGAGGATGCCGACGTAATCTTGGGGCTCAAGATCATCCGGACATGCACTGGAATAGCGCTGTCACAATCTTATTATATTGAGAAGATGCTCACTCACTACGGGTATCAAGATCTTTCCATAATTGATACACCGTACCGGAGTGATCAGAAGCTGGAGCCTAATTCGAGGGAAAGCGTCGGGTAGTTGGAGTACGCTAGCGTCATTGGAAGCTTGATGTACGCTACTACTGCCACAAGGCCTGACATAGCTTTTGCCGTGGGAATGCTGAGTCGGTTCACTAGCAATCCAGGCGTTGAGCACTGGAAAGCTGTGAAGCGTGTTATGAGATATCTCAAGAAAACTCAGACATATGCACTTTTCTACAGCGAAGATCCGTCAGTAGTGGAAGGCTTCAGTGATGCTAGCTGGTGTTCAGATATGGAGAGCGAGTATTCCACAGGTGGATTCGTATTCGCCATGGGCGGAGCTACTATATCGTGGAAGTCGAAGAAGCAGACTATGTTATCTCGCTCCTCCATGGAATCTGAATTCTTTGCATTGGATGCTGCTGCAGATGAAGCAGAGTGGCTTCGGGAGCTCATGTATGATCTTCCGGTAGTTGGGGCTCAGATACCGGCAATACCGATATACTGTGACAACCAGGCGGCAGCAGCAGTGGCATCAAATGAACTATTCAACGGAAAGAAGAGAACGGTGCGGTTGAAGCACAGAGCAGTACACGATCTTATAAAGAGAGGTATTATTGCAGTGATTGATGTTCGGAGTCAGGAGAACCTGGCGGATCCGTTCACCAAGGGCCTCAAGCGCCAGCTGGTCGATGACACAGCTTGTAAAATGGGTTTGAAGGCATTCTGATAGTGTGTCTTTGTAATCCTACCATAAAGTTTTATGCTATTAGTTCAAAGAGAAATCTACTAGGCATCTAACTTTTGGTTCAAAGGAGGATCATTGACTGGAAAACTATCAGGTAACAGTGGGTACTTGTTCTCTGGAACATGGAAGGGATACGGACCCATAACCACTGTTGTCTACTATGTATTTTCTGCGAAAAAAACAGATCCTGTGGAAGGTTGGCTTAAACGCATTAATGAGTTCTCAGGCAGAGTGAATGCCTGGTGTGCTTTACAGGAAGCACGGTAGAGCAGCACTACAAGGAGTGAAACTCCATGCTACAGTGGGGTGACTCCACCATGAGGTTCCCAGGTAGGGGTAATGCCTCGGCTTTGTAAGCCAAGTCATAGCGGCGTAGCACCGCAAATAGGCAGGTAGCCTAATGCTGTATGACGTAATTAAAGAGTTGTAGACAGCACTACAAAGGGGAGGATGGCCCCATGTTACAGTGGCACGACACCACGATGAGGTACCCAGGTAGGGGTAAAGCCTCGGCATTGCAAGCCATGTCGTTGCGGCGTAACACCGCAAGGAAGCCTTAGGCTTCATGCTGGGTAGTTTGGCACTACAAAGAGGCTTGTGACCTCATGCTACAGTAGTATGACACTACGATGAGGTTCCCAGGTAGGGATTATGCCTCGGCTTCAGGCCATGTCATAGCGGCGTAGCACCGCAAGGAAGCGCAAGGCTTCATGCCATATCTCTTTAATAAAGAACTCACCTATAGTGTATGGAAAGAGATATCAGGCCGTCTCTTGAGGGTAAACTTGTAGACGCCCAAAATTATACACTGAAACCAGGCTGGCACAGGGCCTTCAATGTGCAGCCAGAAGCACAGTTGATGTCATTATGTGAGTAGGAAGAATTACAGTTATGGTGCAGAATTCAAGGATTAGTCCATTCTTGTATCATGCTGTTATTTAACCTATGCGGGAAGATTCAAGTCGTAGCGACATCTCTCCTAATGCATGATGGGCAGTCACTGTGGGGAACGCTCAACCCATATATTGAGATACGTGGGAGATTGTTGGTGTTTTTGCCTTTGGACTAGAAAAGATAGTCCCACATCGGCTACACCAAATGGTGAGTATCTCAATATAATGCATTGCTTGTGTTGAGGTGTGCACATGAGGTGTAGTGGGGCACAAGTTTGTGCCATGTGGAAGTATTTTCCTAGAAGAAAAAAGGATTAAATCCAACAAGGATGCAAGTTAATTTTTGTTGTGCGGACTCGGACTCGGACACGGACTCCAGGATATCTCGTGCATGCACGGGAGTGTTCGGGGGGTAGGCGTGGACTGGCACACTTCTATGCTGATTGTGGGATGATCTAAAATATCAAACTCTATTTTTGAGTATTGGTATTTTAGTCCCACATCGGATAGGAGAAGAGGTGAAGTCTCAACTCCACTCTATAAATAGAGCCCCTTGGCCTCCTTTGAAAGATGCACCAAAAAGAGAGTTAAGGGAGTCTGTAAAGTCCAGGAAGCCCGTTCAAGTCTCAAATATTGACTTACGAGCGTTCCAGAAGTTCTTCGTGAACTTGCTGGTTCCTGGAAGCTGTTCGTGCTCGTGTGGGGCGAATAAAACTTTGAGCAACGGTGGTTCATTCACCCCAGCATCTCATTCTCGCCTGTCATCGCTGTTGTTGCCTTTCACAGTAACTTCTTTTTAGAAGCTCTACTGCCGATAGTCGCTTGCACAAAAGTCTCTTTAGATTTTTTGTGTATTACGTAGAATCTTTTTAGATCCTCGTAATTCAGAATCCTCCAGGATCTCTGTTGCACATCTTCTTTAAGGTGTTGCATTTGAAACGTTGTCTTTACAATTGTTTCAGTTTCAGAATTTTCCATCGAAAATTGTGCCTCAGCACTAACAATAACTAGTAAGGTGCACGAGCATAACAAAAATAATTGAATTTTTTTAATATAAATGTATTATAAATATTATCGTTCCTAGGAATTGAATTTAGACAAAAAAAAAAAAAAGCCTCTCATCTTAACCACACGACTTATAATTGTTTAGTTATAAGTAGATCATATTAGGTAATTAAATAAAGGAAAATGACTAACATCTTAACCACTCGAGTTAGAATTGTTTAGATATAAGTAAATCATATTAGGTAGTTAAATAATTAGTTAATTTTTTTAATATAACTAATTGGGGTATTTAAAAACTACTTAGTTTTGGGACGTTTCCAAGCCGCCTTATATTAGTAAGAGAAAAGTAGAGATCTTGTAAGAAAATTATAAAGTAAAACCATGTAAGAAAATTACACAGTGAACTGATATTTCAGTCCTTATTATATGCTAACACTATTATCACATAATAGCTCTAACATCTGTCAAGTCATAAGGATTGTTTAAAGGTAAACATAACGGCGGTGCTACATGGCCCGCCTGCGGACTAGCCCGCAGCCATGCGGCGCTCCCCCATTGGCAGGGCGTCGGCATGGGCCCCACGCGAATAGGGGGGGAGCCAATGGGGGAGTGCTACGCCGGCGTTCGGGCTAGCCCACCGGCGGGCCAAATATCATTTTCGTAAACATAATAGTAAGCTATACCAAATCCAGCAAACTTAGTTATCTTCTTGACTGTTTAGATCATAGTTTTTTCAAAGAGGGCGCCCAGGCGAGATGCTCGGTGCTAAGGGAGGTTGTGCCTCGCTTTAGCTAGGTGCAGTCCGCGCTTTTGCCGTGAACAAACAATGACCCACTAATATCTTCGACCCTTCCTATCCAGGGCCGACCCAAGGGTAAGTCATACAAAACTTCAAACTTGGACAACCTCTCTCTGCTTAGAACCTCCAGGCTCAGCATCATTCCAATAGAGGTCGTGGTCACCCGTGACCCTCCATGATCGAACTACAATAAGGATAAAGAAGCAACCAAAACTAACCCAATAACTAAGGGTCAAGACTCGAGAGGCAACCAAAACTAGCTTCGGATAGGACAATCCAGTACCCTGGACCGACCCTTTCCTATCTACGGTTCTAGTGCACTAAGTCTTTGTTGCAAACAGAGAGCAGTTTCGTGGTCGAGTACCTATGTTCTTATTTATATACATGTGACTTGTCTATAGGGATAGGACCTTGACGTCTAAGGGTCTGTTTGGACTGAGGGAAAAAAGAAAAAAAAGCAGAGTTAATAGGATTAAGTAAGGGAAAGTTAAGTGAGAAAGAGTTAAGTGAGGGCACTGAGCGGGAGTAAAGTCAATACATATAACCTTATTTGGATTAAAAGAAGAGTTAAGTGGGTTTATTTAATAACTCTTGTTTGGATTAAAGGTTTTGAGTACGATGAGGATTAATAAAAATATAATAGTTACCAAAATACCCTTATCATATATATCATAAAATTAAATTTGGTTAAAATTTTAATTAAAACTTGTCAAACTATCTTCACAAATGAAAAAGTTACGGAACAACACGTTGAAAGCAAAAAAAAAATAGAAAAAAAAATCACAATATTTTATAGGACTTTTAAAACATAATCCCTTAATTCCTCTCGTTACCCTTCTGATCTGGAAGGTTAAAAAAAATAAACAAAGAGTATTAAATAAACTCTCACTTAACCTCTATAATTTTCCTCCAAAATCTCTATCAAAAACCCAAACATAGTTTTTATTCCCCTTCACTTAATTCTCTTAACCATCAATCCAAGTAGACCCTAAGTGAGCTTTTCTTCTCTTAACAATTATAGTTCTAGACAATTTTAGGTGGTTAAGAGAGGGAGAGATGAGTTTACCAAGCATAGATGCAGCCTTTCTCCTCATGCCTCCTCCGGACATGATCATAGTAGGACATCTCCTGTGCTGAAGGTGCATACATCTCTTCTTCTTTTTCTTTCTTCCCTTCTGTGGGGTGCGAGTGGATCTCTTTATAGACGAATAGAAATAAGAAGATAAAAGAGCTCAGTATTGTTCTTCTGATGACTTTTGATATTTGCTTTTCCCAAATGGTTGGTATTTATGAGCAAAACCGATAATAATTATATGCCCCCAACGAACACGAAGCAAGTTGAAGTATGCCATCTGTGATTCGTTGGTTGCCTAGTCAATTCTCCATCAAATCACACTAGGACGGATGGAACATATCTGTAGTCCTCAAAATCTATCAAAATATAAATTCTGATATTATTTTTTAAAGAGCTTTATTATGCCTACAACCAAATGTATACAACCCTCTTACAAACGGTACGTATCGTGTCGGACTAGAGGTGGGATCCATGTGTAAGGGGTGGAAGAGAGGATGTAAAACAGTTGTAAAAATTTGGTAGTAGACTTAACATTTTCCTTTTTTTAAATATTTATTACGACTTATTATTTTTATAATTTTTTATAGAAGAAGCAACATGTTCGATACACAAATTTGAAAAAACACTTGGGAACAACATATTTGGGCTCAGATTAATTTCTATTGCTGGTGGTCTTGTTATAAGATCATAGGGTTTATATCTTTCATATTTCTATGTTAGAAACATATTGAAAAGAAAAAAAAAAAAAAAATCCTCTCAAGTGTATGGTTTCTATTCCAATTTCCATCCTATGTGTCATTGATGTAGGATAGAGTTTCTATGAGATTTCTACATGTAGAAACTCTAATATAAATTTTCCATCTCTTATACCAATTAATATTGAACCCCACAAGAAATTAGCCCGACCTTTTTTCCTTTACTTGTACAGCTTGCCTACGCATTTGTTCAGGCTCCTCTGTAGGAAATAATAATGCCTTATTCTCATTGCTAGGGTTTGGTACAATATATATAGTGTCTACATTTGGGCTTATGGGTATGGGCCATATTTACATTACAAATATAATCTAACATCCCCCCTCAAGTTGGAGCATGCAAATCACAATTGCCCAACTTGGGAAGGAAAGAATCAAATACTTGCTTTCCAAGGGGCTTGGTGAAGATGTCAGCCAGTTGAGAAGAAGTAGGAACATGCGAGACTATTACGGTGCCATCTCTAATAGCATCGCGAACAAAATGCAAATCCACCTCAATATGCTTACTGCGCTCATGAAATACTGGGCAGGTGCAGTGCTGACTAACTGTCACAATACACCGACATAGCAGACTCCTGGCGAACGTCCAAACACACCAATAACTCCTTCAACCATTTCAACTCACAAACAAGCGCAGCAAGAGATCGGTATTCAGCTTCAGCGGAAGAGCGGGAAACAGTTGATTGCTTTTTGGTCTTCCAAGAAATAGGAGACCCCCCCAGAAACACCAACCAGCCTGTAACAGAGCGGCGAGTCAAGGGACAACTTGCCCAGTCGGAGTCACACCAACCAGAAAGACGGAGATCACAATCAGCTTTCAAAAGAATACCCTGTCCTGGTGCATTTTTGAGATATCTGACAACTCTCAAAGCAGCATGCCAATGATCTTGTCGAGGCTCCTGTAAGAATTGAGACAAGATATGCACAGCATAGGCCAAGTCAGGGCGAGTAAATGATAGATAAATCAACCTCCCAACCAGCCTCCGATAAGTCTCTGCATCCTCCATCCTTGGACTAGTCGATTATGCCAGCTTGTGATTGGGCTCCATGGAAAAACCAGCAGGGCGAGACCCCAACAAACCGTATTCTGAAATGATGTCCAAAGCATACTTACTTTGACACAAGGAAATTCCTTCTGCACTCCGAGCCACCTCTATGCCAAGAAAGTACTTCAACACACCAAGGTCCTTCATGTGAAAGCAAGAACTAAGGTACTTTTTGAAAGCATCTAAAGCACCTGTGTCATTACCAGACACAATCATATCATCCACATAGATCAAAACATGCAACTCTACCTTTCCCTTAAAAAAAGAGAAAAAAGAATAATCGGAATGTGATTGAATAAATCCATAGGATATCAGAGAAGCAGTAAGCTTAGCGAACCAACAACGTGGTGCCTGTTTCAATCCATATAGAGACTTACGCAGGCGACACACTTTGTTGGGTTCACTATGCGAAAAACCTGCCGGCAACTTCATATATACTTCTTTTGTCAGATCTCTATGAAGAAAAGTATTGTGCACATCCATCTGGTGCAAAGTCCAGCCTTTCACAGCTGCAACAGCTAAAAACGTCCGAACTGTAGGCATCTTAGCTACCGGGGCAAATATTTTTGAATAGTCGATCCCCTCAACCTGATGATTACTAAACACAACCAGTCGTGCCTTTAAGCGCTTAACACTGCCGTCGGATTTGTACTTTATTTTGTACACCCATCTACTTCCCAATGCTTTCTTCCCAGGAGGCAAATCGACAAGACTCTATGTCCCATTATCTTCCAGAGCCTGTATTTCAGTTTGCATAGCTGCACGTCAGCCTGAATCTCGCGAGGCCTAGCGATATGAAGTAGGCTCAACACCGGCAGTGATAGCTGCAAGAAAATCTCTGTGTCCAGCAGTAAATATGTCATAACTTAGAAATTGTGTTAGAGGATATGAAGTACCTGAGGAAGTGACGGGAACAGATGAACTGTGGTGAAGGAGGGGACTTTTACTTCGAACAGCATTCGTCACAAAATCCAGTAATCGCACTGGCTGTGATTTCTTTCTCATTCCTCTTCCCGATACTACCTCATCGGGCACCTCTAGCAACACTGTATCTCTTGTATCATTAGTAGTATCCGCATCACCCCCAGCGGACTCTCATGTCAATACTTATGCATCTACCTGTGCATCCTTGCCACTCGGTGCTGAGCCACTAGCAACCACTCCGGCCTCAGCAACCGTAGCCGACACCATCCCAAAAGCCTCTATATCGTCTCTCGGCACCTCAACAGATGTATGGCATGTCGCAGAAGACATCTCGCTAGCAGAGCCACACCCAAGAAATTCTTTTTCATAAAAAGTAACATCACGGGACACAAAAAATTCACCAGTCTCCAAATCATACAGTTTCTATTCCTTTTTATCAAGTGGATACCCAACAAAGATACATTTTCTGCTCCTGCTAGCAAATTTATCATGTCGGGATTTCAAATCATACGAATAGCACAGACAACCAAAGATACGTAGAGGATCATACGAAGGAGCCGAACCATATAAAACTTCATAAGGAGACTTAAAATGCAAGATACTAGAAGGGGTTCTATTTATCAAATAACATGCACCCAGAACACATTCCCCCCAAAAATCCACGAAAAGAGAACCTTGAAATTTCAATGCCCTGGCTACATTTAAAATATGTCGATATTTTCTTTCCACCCTTCCATTCTGTTGTGGTGTCCCAACACAGGATGTTTGGAACAATATACCTTGAGATAAAAAATAATCTCGTAAACAATTAAATTCAGTGCCATTGTCACTCCGCACCCGACGGATATCAGCCCCAAACTGACGCTTCACCATAGCAATAAATTTAAGAAACGCAGAATAAACAACACACTTATCCGTTAATAAAACAACCCAAACAGCTCTAGAAAAATCATCCGCCAAAGTCAAAAAATATCGTGCCCCATTAGATGACGGAACACTATACGGTCCCCACAGATCACAGTGTATAAGTTTAAAGCATCTCAAAGCACGACTACTACTATCAGGAAAGGCATCACGAGTCTGTTTAGCTTGATGACAAATATCACAAGCCGTATGAGAAAACACACTACTACCAGAGAGAAAAGGTAAAGTCTGCATTACTTTATCTGAAGGATGCCCCAGTCTACTATGCCAAACCTCAGAATCACTCTCTTTGCATGCCAGGATCACCGAAGCCAAAGAAGCTGGAACCTCCCCCAAGAAGTAAAGTCCACCCCTTTGTTCACCTGCTCCAATCACCATCCTCGTACTTCGGTCCTGAACAAAATACAAAGGAGTAAATAACATATCACAATTTCTGGCACCAATCAATTGGGAGACAGAGATCAAATTGCAAGTCAATGTTGGAACATAAAGAACATCCGTCAACACCAACGAAGCAGGGGGCACGACGGCGGCGCATCCATGTGGCGGCGACGGCGGCACAGCGGGGCACGACGGCGGTCGGATGGAGGAGGAGAAGAAGAGAGGAGAGGTGGTGGTTGGCTGTTGTGGTGGTGGAGGTGGTGTGATGGTGAAATAAAGGTGATGGTGGTGGTCTTGAATGGTGAGGGTGGTATGAAGCTTGTGAAGAAGAAGAATGATGGGGGAGCTCTCGGCCATGGGAGGAGGAATGGCTGTGGTGTTCGAAGTGGTGGTGGAGGAGGTCAAGTGGTGGTGGTGGAGGTGTAGTGAGGAGGAGGAGAGAGTGGGGGTGGTGATTGTGTAGTGTTGAAGAAGAATGGTGGGGAGTGCTCGAATGGAGGAGGAATGAGAAGTTGGCTACCATGGAGAGGTGATATTGTGAGGATGATGATGTGAGCTGCTCGGGAAGATGGAGAAGAAGGCCATGGAGGTGGTTGGTGTCGGTTTGAAGGAGAGGGGAGGAAACTAAAGAAAGAGATAGAAAGGTGATGTTGTGAGTAAAAATGAGAGGGAAAGAGAGAGAAAGAGATTCTCTACATTGAAGTTAGGACCGGCCACATATGGGGAAGGGGTTTGTGTGAGTATATTGTGAGGGAATGGAGGGTTAGAATTGGTTGGAGTAGATCAAAGGCTAGGATTTTAAATGGGGATTAAGTCATCTCTTAGGGAATTAAATCAAGGGGTTATCCATGAATGTTTTAAAAATAGGTAGAGTAGGTATTTAATATTTTTCAAGGGTAGTGAGGGCGAGGGTGTCATGATGGAGGGTAACATGAAGATGGACTGGGTTTAGTGGAGCCGGATTGGGTCAAAACAGACAGAGTACAATAAATAAATTATTTTTAGGTGTTTATGATCATGGGTAAATAAGTAACATGTGGGGGCTAAATTAAATGGGACACCAGTGTCATGCGGGTAGTAGGCTTCATGTGGACCATGTCCATATTTTAGGTCGAGTAGGTTGGATCGATGCCGGGTCCCGAAATTAAATTAGAAGTCAGGTCATAAATTACGGTGGATAATTAATTGGCCTAAATTGACCCAAAAGTTGTACGAAGCAAATGAAGCACAAGATGGTGTGTCTGAGTGGGACACGAAGGTCATGGGTGAAGAGTGTCTCGAGTAGATCATGCATGAGGAGTTGGTTTCAAGAAAATGACTAGTCTGGTGCTCCTAAATTAAAAGTCATGGTAACGTGCATATGATGATCAAGGAAAAGAGTGGGAAATCAATTAATAATTAATCAACGATCAAATGGTCTAAATTGACCTGAAGTTGTGCGAAGCAAAAAGAGTACAAGGAAACAAGTTTGAGTGGGATATTATATACCAAAATGAAGGTAATCCCGTCCACTACAAAACTCATTAAGAAAGTTTCCAGAGAAGAACATCCCTGACACTCCAAATATCAAAGGCACGGAAAAGTACATTCAAGGATAAAAATAATCAAAATAAAATATTTATTGAGAAAATAATTCAATCAGAAAAAAAAATCAACCTGAAATTCAGGCTGCTCACAGTCCCCTCATACCGCACGTAACGACGTCGTTGCTGTCGTTGTTCGGATCATTCCGAAAGAGAACACCGATGCCTAGATCTGATGAAAATAGACATGTTAGGATCTAGGAGAGGACGACGAGGACGAACGTGAGTCGTGGAGCGGACATGACGTGATCGGAGAGAAAAAGCATCGATGAAGGAGATCATCAAGAAGCTGGATCCTACAAAGGTTGCGACGTTGATGATGTTGATGAAGATGTCGGCTGGTGAGAGCACGACACGAACGTCGTCGAAGTTGGAGTTTCCCTCCATCGATCTGAAGCTTGATGGACCGACTACCTACCTGAGTTGGCCACGACGGGGAAGGAGAACCCTCGCAGAGAAGATAGAGCCGAATGAGGGCTTGATAGGACGAAAAGCACCGTCAGGACCTAAGGAAGAGGCCCGACAGTGCTATAACTGCCGGGAGGTGGGTCATCTGAGGTATGCTTGCACCAAACCACCCAAGGGAGATTCAGGCGGTAGACGTTGTCACGCCCCGGAACCAGAATACCGGAGAGCGGGAGAGTGACTCAGCCAGCTACGTATTACGGGTAGATGAATACCGTATAATACGATCAATGCTGTCTAAAAGACGAGGGGGTACATACTACATGGAAGTCTCACTACGGTTACTTGACATCTATTGTCTCAATCATTCAAACAAGAAGCAATAATAGAGAACATGTAAGATAAAGCAGTAAGGCGTCCCGAACGCTCAGTCAAAATGTTCTTGAGTTCTGGCTGTACAAAACATAGCTAGATGATATAGCAAGGTATACACAATTGTTATCAGCTGCAGTCTGACTTAGTTACAATTATGTTAAAGTAAGTGCAAGACAGTCCGACCAACATGTCGGTGCCAAACGGCAAAAGTAAAGTAAGTAGTAAAACAAGCAGGAAAGCAAGGAACCCACTCGTGTCCTCCTGCGATCATCCCTCTAGTATTGACCATCTTGGAGGTAGAAGTAAGCTGAGTCCTCGGAAACTGGCTCTAAATCTGGCCATGCAAAACCAGAGAGGTTAGACCTCTAATAGCAAGTACCACAAGGAAGCACGATATGAGAACTAAAACCAGTGATAAGAGTTAAGAATATAATAATAAGTCACCGCTTGCTACTGGAATTCACACAACATCACGACACTTCAAACCAACTTCCCAACCAAACAAGGACAGAAGTTGACCCGTCATGTCCTGACATTCTGATCATCTCAGTAGTTAACAGAGCAGGTACAGTACACAAACAAATCAATTTAAATGGTCATGCAACTACTACGGCTTGCTACTGTAAGTTCCAAGTTGTCTTGGAAATATGCAATAAGGATTCCTCAGTTCTTACTATGCACAAGCAAGGCTAGTCTACCCAATAATCAATTGCGCCAATCATGAATTAGACGAGTCCCAGCGGGACGCCCGTCATTAGTATACAGTAAATAAATATAAGCAGATACCGCTTCCTGCCCGTGTGGCAAATTTACAGTATCTATGGGAACCAGCCGGCATGTCGGAGAACTAATTGTCCCAAGGATGGCTGCCATATAAGAACTTAGGAATCCATTCTCTCCATACAATCGTTATTTTATTTAACTTAGTAGTCCCTATGTTAATTGAAATCCCATGCCGTGGATCATGGTCATTCAGAATGAGTACTTTCGTACAGAATACGATATGCATAACTCTACAACGATGTCCGTGAGGTTAGGTTTTAGGTCTTACATAGCGTAATGCAACAATCAAACCTAGCCACAGAATAATCATGCCTTGATTGTAAAGTACACATGCCGCTTTTGTAGAAAATCAGTTGAAGCCTGCACGTGTCCATATGCCAATGTTCGGGATCGGCTAGTCGATTGCAATGGTTCATAGTTAATATGAACGTGCCTCATTCAGTTTCAGTAAGATGACTAGCCAGTCTCTTTAGTTCCAACTAGGAACGCATGATCAATCATTTAGTCAAGGTAATAATCAATGTCAATTCGTGCCAAGGCATGAAAGTCAAACTAGTATTTAGTATGGTCGAGTCTATAACTCTCAGGGTTAAGTTACAGTCATACTGGGTATCCATAAACCAATCGGGACACAGGGCACATTCCACACAACAAAGAAATATTAACATATCATGATTATAACAAGTTCCTGTCAAAAGGCGTAAGGATATAATAGGGGGTGCCATGTACGCCAAAGGAGTACACTCAATAAAATGCATCAAGCCAGGAGAGTACGCCCAATGAAATATGCGTAAAGAAAATTTACGCGTGAAGGAATAGAGCTTACGCGTAAAAGGAGTACGCTCAATGAAAGAATAAAGTTGCGCGTAAAACTCGTCTTACGCCAAGCCAGGGGAGTACGCGTAAATAATAAAGTTATGTGTAAAACTGGTCTACGTAAAGAGTTAAAGTTTACGTATGAATCTTGTACGCGTAAAGAGTAGTATTACGCGTGAAACATTGTACGCGTAAAGGATAGCATTACGCGTAAAATATGTACGCGTAAAGGATTAAAGTTTACGCATGAATGAGTATGCGTAAAGAGTAGTATTACGCATAAAATTTGTAAACTATCACGCGTAAAGGAAATACACCAAGCCAGAATAGTAGACTTGCGTAATCCAGATTCACGCTGACACGATTGTTCGTGGGCGTAGAGCTCGATATTACGCGGACACGTATAACGTGGGCGTAAGAATTCCAGAACTCCAATTCCTATGAAACTTTCAATCTAAGCCCAAGATGGGATTCCATAGGTCAGAATGGTGTATAACACAAATCTCATAATCTGGAACGAACGAAACTTGAAAATAATAAAGTTTGACAGATCAAAACCCACAAAATCCAAAAAATAGCAATTTCTAGATCTAACAAAAATGAAACTTCAAAATGCAAAATGCCAAGTTCTAAACTATCTTAGGATCACGAGAGAAAGATAAATGAACCATAAAAATATGGGTTCTCATGTGGAGCAAGATGTACTTGCCTAAGCTCTTGGTAGGTGGAGAGAGTTATGAGGAAGAAGAAGAGTAAATGAGAAGGAGAAGTAATAAAGAGAGAGAGGGTTGGGGCTTTAAATGGAGATGTGGTTGGTTGGGTTCATCATGAACCATCCTAACCCAAGCCAAAATAAACCAAATAACCCAAGAGCAAAACAAAAGAAGAAAATAAAGTACAGAAAAATAATTAGCGAATAATTAAGGGAATTAAATACAGAACAAATGTATGATAAATATTAAGTAAATACATTCAAGCAGTATACGTATTAAAATACGTATTCTGGGAACGAGGAGTGACATCTCTACCCTCCTTAGAAAAATTCTGTCCTCGGAATTTCAAATCCAAACAGGATAGAAATATCAGGGCCAAACTAATCTAAGTACAGCAAGTTTAGCTAGCAAGCAATCATTTTACAATACCAATAGCAAGTAATATATCTATGTTTATCAATCTACGACATCAAGCAATTCTACTCATAGGATGATAAGCATGAGGAATCAAGATAATCAAGGTACACGGAAAGAAATATACCTTGTGAGTCAAATAGGTACGGATACCGTGATCAGATATCATCCTCACATTCTCACGTTGACTCTCCTCAGGAGTGATGACCCCAAGCAACACGGACAAGGCTAATTGTTCGGTTCTTGAGTATCTTCTCCCTTCGGTCCAAAATGGACATCGGTTGTTCCTCGTAAGACAGGTTGGTACCAACAACCAGTTCAGAATGATCGAGGATATGGCTTGGGTCCGATACATACCTACGCAACTGAGATACGTGAAACACATCATGCACCTCTCGTAACGAGGGTAGAAGGGATAAACGATAAGCAACATTGCCTACCCTATCAAGGATAGCAAATGGGCCTACGTATCGCAGACTCAACTTCCCGCGAACACCAAATCTAATGACCCCACGAGTAGGTGAGATTCGCAAGAACACGTGGTCCCCAACAGAAAATTCTAGCGACCTACAATGCTGGTCTGTCCAATGACGATGTCGATCTTGCGCAACTCAAAGTCGATCCCTAATCCCCTTAACCACTTCAACCGTCTGAATAATCATCTCTGGGCCTAACATTTTCCTCTCTCCGATATCATCCCATGCCAGTGGCGACCTGTACTTCTTACCATATAGTGCTTCGAATGGCGTCATCTGGATACTGGCTTGATAATTTTTGTTGTACAAAAATTCGACTAAGTGCAGGTGACTCTCCCAAGATCCTCCAAAATCTAGGGTGCAAGCTCGTAACATATCCTCTAAAGTCTGAATTGTTCTTTCTGATTCTCTGTCCGTCTGTGGGTGGTAAGTTGTACTAAATCTTAACTTGGTACCCAGACTATGATGTAAACTCTTCTAGAAATGTGATGTAAAACGAATATTTCTATCTGACACAATACTGACAGGGACCCCATGCTGTCTGACTATCTGTTGCATATACAATTCTGCTAACTTTTTTGTAGATTGCCCTACTCTAAAAGGAAGAAAATGTGCCACCTTCGTAAGCCGATCCACTATTACCCAAATAGCATCCTTACCACTTGGTGATCTCGGCAAACCGGTCATAAAGTCTATGGTGATATGTTTCCACTTCCATTCCAGGATAGAAAGCGGTTGTAATAATCCGGCTGGCCTCTGTTGTTCTGCCTTCACTTGTTGACATATCAAGCAACGAGAAATGAATCTAGCTATCTCTCTCTTCATTCTGTTCTACCAGAAGTGCTGCTTGATATCTTTGTACATTTTAGTTCCTCCAGGGTGTATAGAATACTGAGAACTGTGGGCTTCTGCCATAATCTCCTGTCTGATATCTCCACTTGGCACACATAGACGTGATCCAAATCTAAGTGTACCATCTTCGTGAATTTTCATCTCCTTTCTGAGTCCTGACTCACATTCTGTCCTAAGCTTCTGAATCCTTGGATCCCGTGCCTGGGCTGCCTTGATCCTGTCTACCAAGTCGGATTGAACTCGTAGACTTGCCAGAATTCCTATATCACTAGAAAGTATAACCTCGATGCCGATCTCCTGAAGATCTTCTAAGATATGTTTTTGTGATGTCAACATAAATGTGTCGCCTCTCCTGCTAAGAGCATCTGCTACCACGTTAGCCTTGCCTGGATGATACTAAAGCTCCACGTCGTAATCCTTGATCAACTCTAACCACCTTCTCTGCCTCATGTTTAATTCCTTCTGAGTAAAGATGTACTTCTGATTTTTGTGGTCTATGTACATGTCCACTCGATCACCATACAGGTAATGCCTCCATAGCTTCAAAGTAAATACTACTGCTACTAACTCCAAATCATGAGTCGGATAATTCTTTTCATGGTCTCGAAGTTGCCTAGATGCATATGCTATTACCTTTCCATGTTGCATTAGGACACACCCAAGTCCTTTTCCTGACGCGTCACAATAAACAGTAAAACCTTCGGGTCCAACCGGTAATGTAAGAATAGGTGCCGTGATCAACTTCTGCTTTAAATTCTCAAATGATGCCTAGCACTCTGTCGACAAAATAAATGGCACATCCTTCCGTGTCAAGCGGATCATGGGTGCTGAGAGTCTTGTAAAGTCTGATACGAACCTTCTGTAATATCCTGCCAATCCTAAGAAACTACACACATCTGCTGCGGTCTTAGGTATTGGCCAACTCTCTACTGCTTCTACCTTCTTGGGATCCACTGCTACTCCAGCCCCTGATATGATGTAACCCAAGAATGAAATACGATCCGTCCAAAACTCATACTTGCTGAGCTTGGCGTACAACTGGTTCTCTCTCAGAACCTGTAACACTTTCTTGAGGTGATCTTCATGCTCTTCTTCACTAGCTGAGTATACGAGAATGTCATCGAGGAACACAACAACAAATTGATCTAAGTATGGCATAAAGATGCGGTTCATCAAATCCATAAATATTACTGGAGCATTGGTCAAACCAAATGGCATTACTAAAAATTGGTAGTGCCCGTACTTGGACCTGAATGCCGTCTTGGGAATATCCTCTTTTCGAACTCTCACTTGATGATACCCTGATCGAAGATCTATCTTGGAGAAATCTCTTGCTCTGCTCAACTAATCAAACAAGTCGTCGATCCTTGGTAGTGGGTACTTGTTCTATATTGTTGCCGCGTTGAGCTTTCTGTAGTCAATGCACAATCTTGATGAGCCATCCTTCTTCCCTACAAGTACCACTGGTGCTACCCATGGTGATTCGCTAACTCGAATGAACTTATTTTCCTTCAGTTCCTCTATGTGCTGATATTCCTTGGCCTGCTCTGAATCTGCCATTCTGTAAACTCGATCTGATATCGGTTTAGTTCCAGGTGCCAATTCTATACTGAACTCAATATCCCTAACCGGTGGTAGACCTGGAAGTTCTTCGGAAAATACATCTAAAAATTCTTCAACTACCTTCGGAACTTGAACTTCTTCCATCACTGCTACTATTCCTTCTTCTTGTTGAGTTGCCACTGATCTGACTAAGGTAAACCGCTCCATGCCTGGAATATTAAAAGATACACTCCCTCTACGATAATCTATTGTCGTATGACAGTCTTTCAGCCAGTCCATGCCTAAGATAACGTCAAAATTTTCAACAGGAAATTCTATCAACCTGACGGGTAAGAAACGTCCGCAAACTACAACTCTACATGTTAGAATAACTCTACTAACTCCTACGAGCCCATTACCAGTGAGTATATTCAACCTCCCTGGCAATGCCTCGAATTTTATTCTTAGTCGTGTCGCAAATTGTGCAGATATAAATGAGTGTGAAGCTCCCGAATCAAACAATGCTACTGCGGGATATGAGGAGACGAGAATGTTACCTGCCACAACATCTCTCGATGCCAATGCCTCTTCCAAGGACAGATTGAATGCCTTTCCTCGGCCTCCTTGTCGGTTCCCATGCTACGACCTAGCCTGGTGTTGCTGCTGGCCCCTGCCTTGGTGATGCTGGGGTGGCCTTTGTTATTACTGCTGCATCGGCGGTCCCTGCTGCCGAAACATCTGAGCCTGTGACATCATAGGGCGTTGTGCCAGCGGTCTCACTGCTACCGCTGGTCTTTGATACTGGCCTGCCCCTGGTGCTGGCAGCACATGGAATTGTTGCACTGGTCCTCCTGTCCTCGAATTTATGGGACAGGTGGAAACCCGATGATCTGGACTTCCACATATCAAACACTGTCCATTCAATGCCCGACACACACCTCTAGTGTGCCTTGCCTTCCCACAATAAGTGCAGTCCGTTGGAGGTTGCTGGTTCTTCCTCTGCTGCTGCTGCTGCTACTGCTGGTGCCTTGTTGGTGGTGCTGGCCCCCGCATTGCCACATCGTGAATGCAAATGCCAAGGGTTGCTGTAACTCGGGGTGCTGCTCCCCCTCCTCCTTCAATCTGATTATGAGATCTCTTCTGACCTCCAGTCCTAGACGTGATCCTCTGGATGGTGATCTCATGCCTCTGGGTTGCCGTCAATACCTCATCGAAAGTCTGGTAGTTGTGCCCTTCTATCAATTGCAAGAGTTCAAGATGGAACCCTTGCTGAAATCTTATAGCCCTCTGGCTCTCCGTTGCTACCATCTCTGGGACAAACCTACTCAGTCTGCAGAACTCTGCTGCATAAGCATCCACTGTCTTTCCAGCCTGCTTGAGGTTGATAAACTTCTGTTGTAGCTCAAACTGTGCCAGCTCGAACTGTGCCACAACTCCATAGTACTTCGTCTTGAATCTCGCAGTAAAATCGTCCCAAGCAACAGGACGTCTGATGCCCACTTGTAAGCCCCCTGAATTTTTGAAATTTATTTTTGATTTTCTAAATGAATTGTTATCGATAATTTATTTTGATTTAATTAATTTTGATCATTAAATGCTCTTTACCGTGACTTGGATTTCTAGAGCATCAGGGATGCCAGTCTCTGGAAACTTTCTTCTTGAAGTTTGTAGTAGACGAGATTATCTTTATGTTGATATATCGTGTCCCACTCGAACCTGTTCCCTTGTACTCTTTTTGCTTCACACAAGTTCGGGTCAATTTAGACCATTTAATTATTAATTGATTTTCCACTCTTTTTCTTGATCCTCATAAGCATGTTACCATGACTTTTAATTTAGGAGCACAAGACTAGTCATTCTCTCGAAACCAACTTATCATACCTGATCTACTCGAGATGTCCTACACCCATGACCTTCGTGTCCCACTCAGACACACTATTTTGTGCTCCATTTGTTTCGCATAACTTTCGGGTCAATTTAGACCAAATTATCGTCTGCCGTAATTCGTGACTTAACTTCCAACTTAATTTTCGGGCCCGATATCGGTCCAATCCAGTCGACCCAATATGTGGCCCTGGCCTGTTTTGAGTCTACTATGCACGTGCCACTTGCGTGTCACCGATTTGATCTCCCTTGTGCTCCTATTCCATCCATGATTTTAATTGGTTTAAATTTATTATTTTAATTAAATTTTGGCCCCAAGCTTGTCCAAACTTGACCGAACCGGATCCAACGCCCAACCAGATTTTATGTGATCCCTATCATGTCTATCCAAACACCCCCACACAATTTTTGTCTTTTTCTCTATTTAAAATATCTTCTTATTTTTCTATAAATATCTCACTCTCTTTATACATTTATATACTCACACACTCATATATTAACTCTCACTCTCTCTCACTCCCATCACCCCAAGCCCACACCCCCATCACCTCACTCCTCTCCCCCTCTACAGCCGACAGTACTAGCCCCCCTCTCTCTAAATATATATATATCTCTCTCTCTCATTATATATTATATATACACACACACATAAACTAACTCACTCTCTCTCTCTCTCTCTCTCACTCTTTAATATTACACTCACACCACACCACCACTCCCATCACCCAGCCGACAGCTCCTTCCCATCTTTCTCCTCCCTGAGCTTCATCCTCCCTGGCAGGCACCGCCCCCAGCTCCTCCATCCCGAGCCTCCTCTACCACCACCACTTCAACCATCACCACCACTTCAACCACCACCGAACACCACTACCACATCACCCTCACCACCACCACCATTAGCCTCACCCCACATCCAACACCACCACCTCCACTAGTTCACCACGACCCGCAGCCACCCTCGCCGCTGTCGTACTCCCTTGGCCGTGCCGTCGTGATAGCAAGATGCAGCAGCAGTGTAGCAAGCCACAGCAGCAGTGGCACAGTGCGCGCGTGTGCAGGCCGTCTTCGCGCACCGTCGTACCGCCGCACGGCCGCCGTGGCCGGCCCCCTAGGCTGGGCGAGCACTCCGGCGAACTCCCCTACGCTATCCTCGACCTCTCCGACGAGCCACGTAGGCGATTCGTGCGTTTTGCACGAAATCCCTTCGACGAGCGCACGAACGAGATCCAGAAATGGCGTTCCGTCGCAGCGACTTCGTGCACATTTTTCGAGAAATTCGACCGTTGGATCGGCGATTTCTTCACTCCACCACAATCTCGGTATATCCATCTTCACTCTCCTCAATTTTTGTCCGTTAATTTTATCGTTTGATACATCAAAATCGGCCACCAAGTTGACCGTTTAAATTATATAATTTTTGGACAATTTTGCGGAGCCAACTTCGTCGGTTCGTATCTCCTCCATCGCAGCTCCGTCTGGCGTGCCACTGGTTCTTATGCGAAGCTGGTATAATCCTCTTCCTACCCCTTAAATTTCGTTTCATTGTGAGCACGTTTGATTGGTTGAATTCGACGCCAAAGTTGGCCGTCCGAATTCGTAATTTCCAAGTTCTTAAATTCCATTTTTGAACTCGGGACTCCGAATTCAATTTTTGACACCACCAGTAGACTCGTGGCATTGTTCTGGCACGTTTTTATATAAAGTTTGTTAGATTTGGAGGACGTGGACCCTGGCACACATTTCGGTGCAAAGTAGGCCCCACAGTCCGGGTCAACAGGACTTTTTGACACCGACTCATCGGAATCCAATTCTGGATATACCGTTGAGTTTATATCGTCATTCTGGACTCGTTGACATATAATTTGTTAGGTTTTAGTGGACATTGGTTCCGGCACGCATTTCGGTGCAAATCGGATACCAATATCCGGGTCAACGGGTCATTTTGAGATCGGCTCATCGAAATCCAATTCCGGATATACCGTTGAGTTCGTATCGTCATTCTGGACTCGTTGGTATATAATTTGCTGAGTTTTGAGTACATTGGCTCCGACACGCTTTTCCGTACAAATCAAAATTTTAATGTCCTGGTTAACGGACCAATTTGAGATCGGGTCAACGGAATCCAATTCTGGATATACCGTTGGGTTCATATCAACATTCTGGATTCGTGGACATATAATTTGTTAGGTTTAGTGGACTAGTATTCTTGCATGTTTTTCGGTGCAAAACGGGTCCGACACGGACACCGTTTTGACCCAAAATTACCTTTTTGTCCCTGTGTCCAAATTAGACTTATGGGCAGGCTATTCTAGCTATTTTGACTATTCTGGACACGTTGGTAATGGTTGTTTTACCATCCGACAACATCTGTAGGTTTTACCCTATTATTATAATCTTTCTCCTTTTGTGGTATTTTGAGATCCATCGATTCCAGTGATATCACAATCATTGAAATTGAATGTGTTGACCCTGTAGATGTTTATAGAGACTAACTTTGACCCTGTTGACCTTGGTTGACTACTTTGACTGAACGTCGAAGTAGAGTCAACATTTGACCTAGGTTAGACTAGTTTTGACCTTAGTTGATTGACTATTTTGACCAAAAGTCAACCGGAAGTCAACCGTAGCCTAAAATTGATTAGAATTAGACCGAAGTTGACCAGTTGACCCAAAGTCAACTGTTAGTCAACGTTAGTCAAGTTTGACCTAGAGTTGACCTAGGGTTGACCAGAGTTGACCAGTTGACCAGAAGTCAACCCTTGACTTAGATTGACCTAGTTTGACTTGCTTTGACTTGCCTTGACCTAGTTTGACTTAGTATGACTTGATTTTACTTCTAAACCCTTATATTGATACAATATTCCATCTATAGGTCCTCGAGGCACTGTTCTAGGACTCAGTTGGCATATTCCACCAGATCGCAAGCGAGTAGATTCTCTGATAATGTTTCTGTTTTATGATATCGTCTATGTTTTTTGTATTTAGTGTAGATATCCTTGTTCTCTTGACACATTGTTCACACGGATTGGTATTTCTCTGGATCCCGTCATGAGATGTTATTCCTCGCTTTCCTTGGTATATCTTGTGCAAGTCTTTCTTGTTCCTTGTGCATTGTATAGACACGATTCCTGCGAAGGCTAGCTACCCTCTCAGAGAATCGCGTGTCATGATGTGTCATGGTTGGATCCATTATACTAGTCGAGGACGGGGAGTATCAGTGTAGATGTGTGGTCAATACCCGCCTTGTATATCTTGTGAACCTTGTGAATGCCAATCCTACACCACACGTATGATTGGCTAGATCATGACCTTGTGCAGACCCAAGCCGGCCACATGTTGTAGCTAGTACTCACACACTTAGATAGATGATTCTTGATTCTTGTACATGCCATGATCAGTTTTACTTGTCTTGTTCTAGCTCTAGATTTACAGCTTACCTTGCCATGATACTCACATGTACATTTCGTGATTTCTTGTATATTCTCTCTATTTACTACTATATTTTTAATATCGTCTAATTAGAACTGTTATTTGAGATTTGTGCACGTTCTATCCTGACTAGATATGTTGACAAAATTTTAGGAGTAGTTGTGCCCTCAGTATTGGACTTCATGTTGTTGCTAGTTGAGGTGTATCTCACTATTCTTCTATGTGAGTTGCCTGGTAGTTATTAGTTTTGTTATTGTTTTCCTCTATTTTATTCTTGTCTCATATGATTATTGTAGATTCTAGTTGTTCTAGTAATATTGTTATTATTTCTTGTCTTATCTTCCTTAGTTTTTGTGATGTGACATGAGTACATTTCTAGTTATGGATCTTTAGATGTTGTAGTTAGTATAGGGTACTTGACAGCGCTCTTCCGCCGATACTGCAGCGTAGGCTGGGTGTGGCCCACGTATTCGTACCCGTATATCCGGGTGCGGGTCGTGACATGTTTTTGTGGTGGCCCATGCAGGTCAGTCTTTGCTATTAATACGAAGTCGTGTTAGTGCTTGAGCTTATCTGTACTACTGCGAGCCTGTCCTAGGATTAAGGTTGAGTCATGGAATATTTAAGGATTTTTTACTCAGTCACATATTAGGAACTTTTGGTAGATTCCAGAGATGATCCCTGGGAATCTTATTTCAAACTTTTTGAAACTTTTCCCATTTGTTCCTGTCCGTCCTGATTTCTGAAACATATGTCTGTTATCAACTTTATTCTTCTTAGAATGAGTTTGTGGACCCCAGAGGGAAGGTATAAGTTGAACTTATATATCTTCTAGGTTGAGATGAGAATATGATTTGCCAATCTTATTTCAAGGTTGGGATTATTTAGATTATATTCCAGAACTTTCAATCTTGACCTAGATACTACCTTAGGGACTTCTCCTGAGAACTTTTCCTAAATCCTGTCTCGAAATCTGTTTTCGTTAGTTTCCATTTACTTATCCTTGAATCGTCGTTGAATTTTAAATCATGATGTTCGTTCATTGTTGACTTTGACTTTGTATCTAAGATCAGTTTTTATGAATTGAGTTAAAATATTCTGATAAACATATTCGATGAGAACGATAAATGTCTACTTTATTTATGGAGTTTAGAATTTATCGCAGTCATACTAGCTAGCACGACAGAAACGTGGAGCCTGATGTTCGTTATACTATCCTAGTTATGGAATTTGGATTTTCTTGCAGCCATACCGGTTGGCGTGGTAAGAATTCCAGATGACATGATTTTAGGGTGTATACCTTAGTTATGGACTCCATCGTTTATTGCAGCTATGCTTACTGGAGTGGCAAAAATTCTGGCAACATAGTTTCAGGGAGACGTGTATGGTTATCAGACTATATCTTAAATCGGATCACTTCGTTATGACCGGATGAGCAAGAACAAATTCTTATCATCATTCTTCCCCGTCTTGGTTAACTCTGTCTATCTACAGCCACAATCAGGATTTTCTCGACATGATTGTTTTGTCTTCCATCCTTCATATGATTTGACTAAACTCTTCTTCGCTAGCCTCTTGGGTAATTCTTTTTGTCCTTCCCGGTAATTGTTGAAAGTGCCTCATGAGTTGATTCAAGAAAAGTTCGAAAAGTAATTTATCCTTATATTACGGAATCGGGAGTTTGCATCCAGAGAAATACTGGCGAGGCATGACTTCAGATAACGGCATCATGGTTAAATATGTTTCTCGAATTCTACTTGGACCACTCCCTAAGTATTTTGACTAACATCTTCTACTTTATTTTGCAAAAATTATTTGGAAATATTTCACGAATATTAGCCAAGTTAAGTTCAGGAACCTATATTATCTGGCGTGGCAGCTGTGCACTGCAGCCATCCGTTGTATTATGGAACACGAAAGTTAATCGTAGCCAGATGCACACTAGCGCGATAGTAACTTCATGTGACATAATTACAGAGGTATATGGTTCTTGAGTTTTACTTCGACTACGTCCTATGCATCTCGTTTGGTCTCGTACTATTCTTGAAAATATTTCGACAATATTTCCTGTCTTGCTTGACCCTTACCTTGCTTGAATATTGATATGGATTGTTAGACCCAGTCTTAGTCCCTTGTTACCTTCTATTTTTGATGATTGGATAGCCAGACCTTGTTAACAGACTCTGTAGTGTAACTATAATATGTTATTATGTGTGATTGTGATGAGTATATTTTCTTGGGGATTTATTGGGTTAAGCTTATAGGACAGATATGAGTGACTGATTATAGTGGACTTAGAAACCATTAAGAATGATTAGTTTGATAGTGTAGATTGGTTTTAAGGTATCTTAGAAGGAGTAAAGAATATTATATTTTGTGACTACGGATCAAGGACTAGAATCTTGTTCTTAGATTTGAGGGTTGAGCATCGTAGGACTTTAATGACCAAGTGATTATTGGTTATCTACAAGCCGTTTACTTATGATTGGAGGATAGATCGATATGTAGAATGGAATAGAAGAAGATAACATTGCGTGCAAGATCGGAAGATAGCAGGAACAAAACATGGACATATGTACATAGGTAATAAAATAATTCGGTAAATAAATTAAGAGTTTGAATTTGAGAATTTATATTCAGGAGTTCTTGAGTAAATGAGAGAAGGCTCAATGCCAAGAATAGGTTTTGAATGTATAATTTTATGGAGCTTGTGATTAATAGGATAAAGATACTTAGGATGGGATAAGGAAACAAACAAATTGCTATTGAGATTGGAATTTTGGTTGATGGCCAATCATTGTTGATATATACGTATCTCGAGGATGACCTATATTTTAGAGTATATGCAAAGGTTCTTATTGATATGAAGATTCTAAGGGGTAAAATGACATAGTTTTATGGAAGAAGCTTGTTGAACCTGAACCAAATGATTGTAGAGAGAAACAGCATAGGTGATCACAAAGGTAGCAGATTGAGTACTGTAGCCATAGCAGTTGCATGTTTTAGCTTGACCTATTGGATGATTTTAATTTCGAGGACAAAATTTTTATAAGGTGGGTAGGATGTAAGCCCCATGAATTTCCGGGATTTATTTTTGATTTTCTAAATGAATTGTTATCGATAATTCATTTTGATTTAATTAATTTTGATCATTAAATGCTCTTTACCGTGACTTGGATTTCTAGAGCATCAGGGATGCCAGTCTCTTGAAACTTTCTTCTTGAAGTTTGTAGTAGACGAGATTATCTTTATGTTGATATATCGTGTCCCACTCGAACCTGTTCTCTTGTACTCTTTTTGCTTCGCACAAGTTCGGGTCAATTTAGACCATTTAATTATTAATTGATTTCCCACTCTTTTCCTTGATCCTCATAAGCACGTTACCATAACTTTTAATTTGAGAGCACAAGGCTAGTCATTCTCTCGAAACCAACTTGTCATACCTGATCTACTCGAGACGTCCTACACCCATGACCTTCGTGTCCCACTTAGACACACCATCTTCTGCTCCATTTGCTTCGCGCAACTTTCGGGTCAATTTAGACCAAATTATCGTCTACCGTAATTCGTGACTTAACTTCCAACTTAATTTTCGGGCCCGACATCGGTCCAATCCAGTCGACCCAATATGTGGCCCTAGCCTGTTTTGAGTCTACTATGCACGTGCCACTTGCGTGCCACCGATTTGATCTTCCTTGTGCTCCTATTCCATCCATGATTTTAATTGGTTTAAATTTATTATTTTAATTAAATCTTGGCCCCAAGCTTGTCCAAACTTGACCGAACCGGATCCAACGCCCAACCAGATTTTATGTGATCCCTATCATGTCTATCTAAACACCCCCACACAATTTCTATCTTTTTCCCTATTTAAAATATCTTCTAATTTTTCTATAAATATCTCACTCTCTTTATACATTTATATACTCACACACTAATATATTAACTCTCACTCCCATCACCCCAAGCCCACACCCCCATTACCTCACTCCTCTCCCCCTCTACAGCCGACAGTACTAGCCCCCCTCTCTCTAAATATATATCTCTCTCATTATATATTATATATACACACATACATAAACTAACTCTCTCTCTCTCTCACTTTTTAATATTACACTCACACCACACCACCACTCCCATCACCCAGCCGACAGCTCCTTCCCATCCTTCTCCTCCCTGAGCTTCATCCTCCCTGGCAGGCACCGCCACCAGCTCCTCCATCCCGAGCCTCCTCCACCACCGCCACTTCAACCATCACCACCACTTCAACCACCACCGAACACCACTACCACATCACCCTCACCACCACCATTAGCCTCACCCCACATCCAACACCACCACCACCACCAGTTCACCTCAACCCGCAGCCACCCTCGCCGCTGCCGTACTCCCTTGGATGCGCCGTCGTGACAGCAAGCCGCAGCAGCAGCGCAGCAAGCCACAGCAGCAACGGCACAGTGCGCGCGTGCGCGGGCCGCCGTCGTGCGCTGACGTGCCACCGCATGGCCGCCGTGGCCGACCCCCGAGGCCGGGAGAGCACTCCGACAAACTCTTCTACGCCATCCTCGACCTCCCCGACGAGCCACGTAAGCGATTCGTGCGTTTTGCATGGAATCCCGTCGACGAGCGCGCGAACGAGATCAAGAAATGACGTTCCGTCGCAGCGACTTCGCACGCATTTTTTGGAAAATCCGACCGTTGGATCGGCGATTTCTTCACTCCACCACAATCTCGGTATATCCAGCTTCACTTTCCTCAGTTTTTGTCCGTTAATTTTATCGTTTGATACATCAAAACCGGCCACCAAGTTGGCCGTTTAAATTGTATAATTTTTGGACAATTTTATGGAGCCAACTTCGTCGGTTCGTATCTCCTCCATCGTAGCTCCGTCTGGTGTGCCACTAGTTCCTACATGAAGCTGGTATAACCCTCTTCCTACCCCTTAAGTTTCGTTTCATTGTGAGCACGTTTGATTGGTTGAATTCGACGCCAAAGTTGGCCGTCCGAATTCGTAATTTCCAAGTTGTTAAATTCTATTTTTGAACTCGGGACTCCGAATTCAATTTCTAACACCACCAGTAGACTCGTGGCATCGTTCTGGCACGTTTTCGTATAAAGTTTGTTAGATTTGGAGGACGTAGGCCCTGGCATACATTTCGGTGCAAAGTAGGCCCCACAGTCCGGGTCAACGGGACTTTTTGATGTCGGCTCATCGGAATCCAATTCTGGATATATCATTGAGTTTATATCATCATTCTGGAGTAGTTGACATATAATTTGTTAGGTTTTAGTGGATATTGGTTCCGACACGCATTTTGGTGCAAATCGAATACCAATATCCGGGTCAACGGGTCATTTTGAGATCGGCTCATCGGAATCCAATTCCGGATATACCGTTGAGTTCGTATCGTAATTCTGGACTCGTTGATATATAATTTGCTGAGTTTTGAGGACATTAGCTCCGACACGCTTTTCCGTGCAAATCGGAATTTTAATGTCCTCGTCAACGGACCAATTTGAGATCGGGTCAACGGAATCCAATTCTGGATATACCGTTGGGTTCGTATCGACATTCTGGATTCGTGAATATATAATTTGTTAGGTTTAGTGGACTAGTATTCTTGCACATTTTTTGGTGCAAAACGGGTCCGACACGGACACCGTTTTGACCCAAAATTACCTTTTTGCCCCTGTGTCCAAATTGGACTTATGGGCAGACTATTCTAGTTATTTCGGCCATTCTGAACATGTTGGTAATGGTTGTTTCACCATCCGACAATATCTGTAGGTTTTCATCCTATTATTATAATCTTTCTCCTTTTGTAGTATTTTGAGATCCATCGATTCCAGTGATTTCACAATCATTGAAATTGAATGTGTTGACCCTGTAGATGTTTATAGAGACTAGCTTTGACCCTGTTGACCTTGGTTGACTACTTTGACTGAACGTCGAAGTAGAGTCAACATTTGACCTAGGTTAGACTAGTTTTGACCTTGGTTGACCACAGTTGACTATTTTGACCAAAAGTCAACCGGAAGTCAACCGTAGCCTAAAATTGATTAGAACTGGACCGAAGTTGACCAGTTTACCCAAAGTCAACTGTTAGTCAATGTTAGTCAAGTTTGACCTAGAGTTGACCTAGGGTTGACCAGAGTTGACCAGTTGACCAGAAGTCAACTGTAAGTCAATCCTTGACTTAGATTGACCTAATTTGACTTACTTTGACTTGCCTTGACCTAGTTTGACTTAGTATGACTTGATTTTACTTCCAAACCCTTATATTGATACAGTATTCCATCTATAGGTCCTCGAGGCACTATTCTAGGACTCAGTTGACATATTCCACCAGATCGCAGGCGAGTACATTCTCTGAGAATGTTTCTGTTTTATGATATCGTCTATGTTTCTTGTATTTAGTGTAGATATCCTTGTTCTCTTGACACATTGTTCACACGGATTGGTATTTCTCTGGATCCCGTCATGAGATATTATTCCTCGCTTTTCTTGGTATATCTTGTGCAAGTCTTTCTTGTTCCTTGTGCATTGTATAAACACGATTCCTGCGAAGGCTAGCTACCCTCTCAGAGAATCGTGTGTCATGATGTGTCATAGTTGGATCCATTATACTAGTCGGGGACGGGAAGTATTAGTGTAGATGTGTGGTCAATACCCGCCTTGTATATCTTGTGAACCTTGTAAATGCCAATCCTACACCATACGTATGATTGGCTAGATCATGAACTTGTGCAGACCCAAGCCGGCCACATGTTGTAGCTAGTACTCACACACTTAGATAGATGATTATTGATTCTTGTACATGCCATGATTAGTTTTACTTGCCTTGTTCTAGCTCTAGATTTACAGCTTACCTTGCCATGATACTCACATGTACATTTCGTGATTTCTTGTATATTCTTTCTATTTACTGGTATATTTTCAATATCGTCTAATTAGAACTGTTATTTGAGATTTGTGCTCGTTCCATCCTGACTGGATATGTTGACAAAATTTTAGGAGTAGTTGTGCCCTCGGTATTGGACTTCATGATGTTGTTTGTTGAGGTAGATCTCACTATTCTTCTATGTGAGTTGCCTGGTAGTTATTAGTTTTGTTATTGTTTTCCTCTGTTTTATTCTTGTCTCATATGATCATTGTAGATTCTAGTTGTTCTAGTGATATTGTTATTATTTCTTGTCTTATCTTCCTTAGTTTTCGTGATGTGACATGAGTACATTTCTAGTTATGGATCTTTAGATGTTGTAGTTAGTATAGGGTACTTGACAGCGCTCTACCGTTGATACTGCGACGTAGGCTGGGCGTGGCCCACGTATTCGTCCCCGTATATCCGGGTGCGGGTCGTGACACCACTTCTTCTGATTTTCACCAATCACGTACGAGGTCCTGAAGTAACAGCTTAACTAGATCCACACGTTCTTCCGTCGGTACCTTAGCCGCTGTCAAAATAGCCTCAATGTCCTTAAGCCATGTATCTGCTGAAATAGCATCTTTTGTGCCCTCGAAACAGCAGGGGTTGTACTTGCCAAATCTGGTTGATGCTCCTGAATCTGTCCTCACCCCTCTTTCCAAAGCCGTTTGCAATCCTTTGTTGAGTAATACATTCTGCTCCTGTAGCTGAGTGTGCATGCGTTGCTGGGCCAACATCTGATGTTGTTGAGTAGCCATCATCCCTCTTATAATTTCCAGAAGGGCTGGTGTGTCTACTGTCATAGGGATATAGGCGAAACTGTAGGTGGTATTGGAACCTCCGGATACTGCGGTCCAGTTGCTGGTTCCACTATCACCTCTTCTTGGATGGTCTCTTGAGGTAGTACTGGCCCTTGTTGCTGATCAACAGGGTCTCGCTGTCCATGTTGCCCTTGTAGTTGTTGTCCAACTCTAGTAGATGCCGACGAAGTGCCCCTAAGAAGGGATAAGAGAACAATCAAATGACCGGACATGAAGGATCAATGAAGTCAAAGGATGCTGGAATGTCAAGCTAGGGTCGAGAACAAGGAATCATGAGATCAAGGGGAAACATGTGTGATTGAGACATCCTATAAATTAAAACACCCTATAAGTCTGAAATCAGACCTGCATGGACCACCACTAAAACCTTGTCATGCCCCAGAACCAGAATACCGGAGAGCGGAGGAGTGACTCAGCCAGCTACGTATTACGGGTAGATGAATACCGTATAATACGATCAATGCTGTCTAAAAGACGAGGGGATGCATACTACATGGAAGTCTCACTAGGGTTACTTGACATCTATTGTCTCAATCATTCAAACAAGAAGCAATAATAGAGAACATGTAAGATAAAGTAGTAAGGCATCCCGAACGCTTAGTCAAAATATTCTTAAGTTCTGGCTGTACAAAACATAGCCAGATGATATAGCAAGGTATACACAATTGTTATCAGCTGCAGTCTGACTTAGTTACAATTATGTAAAAGTAAGTACAAGACAGTCCGACCAACATGTCGGTGCCAAGCGGCAAAAGTAAAGTAAGTAGTAAAAAGAGCAGGGAAGCAAGGAATCCACTCGTGTCCTCCTGCGATCATCCCTCTAGTATTGACCATCTTGGAGGTAGAAGTAAGCTGATTCCTCGGGAACTGACTCTAAATCTGGCCATACAAAACCAGAGAGGTTAGACCTCTAATAGCAAATACCACAAGGAAGCACGATATGAGAACTAAAACCAGTGATAAGAGTTAAGAATATAATAATAAGTCTCCGCTTGCTACTGGAATTCACACAACATAACGACACTTCAAACCAAATTCCCAACCAAACAGTGACAGAAGTTTACCTGTCATGTCTGTTTTCCATAAAGAAATTCTCTTTATTTGTTGTGTTTCTGGGAAAATTACAACTGTGGGAATCCGATCTAGAAGACGATCGCTTTATCCCTTGGACTATGCGAAGAAGAAAAGCTCTCAAAATTTTGACAGTAGATATCAATGTATCTGTACAATGAATGAGAAAAAGAACTCTATTTATAGAGTTGAAAATAATAACTGAAAAGATAACTGTCTTCACAGCCTGTGCTTAGTTGAAAATCACGCAGGATTTAACATACGCAAGGTTATGAGCAGTTACTGGACGTGGCCTGTAACTGTTGGACACATGGCAATCATGCATGAGTCGTGTGCAAGTTACAGGACACGCAGGCGAGAGATCAGTGGCATGGCTGCCACGTACTCCAATTTGATGAAATCCACGCAGATTTGTTGAAGACGAAATCCACCCGAACTCGGTGTAGAAAGCTTCAAAATCCACGCAAACTTGGGGCAGGAAGCTTCAGGATCCACGCAGACTTCGAGGCAAAGAACTTCAAAATCCACGCAAACTTTGAGAAAGAAAACTTCAGAATCCACGCAAACTTGAGATGAAGATCACAAATACACGCAGACTTGAGATAGAACTGCCAGCTGTCTTGATTCGGCGTGTCTCGACTGACACAAAATCTCTGACAGTGATTGCTTTGTCAGTCGCATTAAATGACAAGAAACCCTTTTGGTACGCCAACTCGACGAAGGCTGAGTCTTGCTGAAGAAGATTTCGAAAATCACGCGATAGACGGCGATGATCTCTCGAATTCTGTGTATACGTGGCATACGAAGAGATATTCTTCGACTGTCGTGTTGTCAGTCATAATTACTCTTTGGCAAATGATGAGCTGTCTCCCAGCGTGATTTGTTTATATTGTCTGGATCAACTGAGCGTGACTTTTGACTCTGTCTTGATCAACTCAGCGTGACTTTCATTTTTGAGGCCTACAAAACCCCCTTCAAAGTTTTCGAAAAATGATAAATTATTTCGAAATACTTTGAAAATAGAGATGATAAAATGGATTTAGTCACGCTGAGATGACTTCAAAATTTTTCGGAAGTCGGAAAGACTTCGAAGTTCTTTAAATGTCATGATGACTCTTCATTTTTCGAGACTGATTGCATCCAATTTATGGTGGAATATGAACCGCCGGCGAACTCTGTTATATAAGCAGGGAGAAGATTCATTTTTAATCTTCATCTTACGTCAACATGACACCAAAGGAGAAAGCTGAGGAAGAAGCACGCAAGTTGGGGATAATTCTTCTATGCTCAAAAATTTGTATTTGTGGATGAATTGTGGACATGATAGATAATAAAATCTTCTTTTCTATTTTAGAGTATATGATATTATCAGAGGTATTATGGACGTGATAATATATAGGAACTCAAAAGAAAATAGATTGATTTCTATGCAGAGGTCAAAACATGACAAATGAGTAAGTAGATTCGGAATTGATTCAGAGGTTATGAAAACATGATAAATAACGAATCCCCACTTAATAAATTGATAGAAGATTATGAACGGATGAACCGTTAGGAAATGATGAACAGATGAACTGTCGAGTGAATGTGATAAATGAACGGATGAACCGTCAAGTATTAATGAATATGCGAAACGTCGGATGAATGTGAGAAATGAATGGATGAACCGTTAAGCATTAATGAATATGTGAAACGTCGGATGAATGAGGAACTTCTGCCTATAAATATAGCAAAAATCTGGCGAGAACGAATACTTCTACTCCTCAACATAAAAATGTCATCTGGAGAAGCATCCAAGAAGACTGAGATAGCCTCAAAGGTTCAGAAAGGCACTGAAGAACGCCCTGCTGGTCCAGTCAAAACGAAGAAGACGGAAGCAGGCGAAGGTTCGTCTGCACCCAAGCCACCAAGGGACATTCTGAATTTTCTGCTCGAACCAGGAAGGACTGAAGAAGAGGAAGCCATGAGGATGACCGCTTGTAAATTCCTCGTGAGTTCTAGCAAGGAGGTTCTCGGCTCTTTTGCTGATCACATCTTTGAGAAGGACGGTAGTGGCCCACGTCCAAAAGTAGAGAAGGATGATAGTGATCTTCCTTAATATCATGTATCATCATTCATGAAAATAAAATAAAAATTTTATTTTTAAACATGAATTTGTCTGATGATTACAAGTATTTATATTTATACATAGTACTTTTTAAGGAATTTTCCATTAATAGGCATCAAAACTATTCGACCATCCAATTCTGAGAGTTGATAAGCTCCATTTGAGAAAACTTTGCTCACAATATAGGGACCTTCCCACTTTGCGTCAAATTTGCCCTTACTTATATGAGTCATAGTCATAGGACGTCTGACTGTTAGAACAAGTTCTCCTTTTTGATATGATCGAACTCTGACTTTTTTATTAAAAGCTCTTGAAATTCTAGCTTGATAGAATTCAATATTCTGTTGAGCAGATAATCGCTTTTCATCCAGAGCTTCTAATTCCTGAAGTCGAAGACGATCGTTATTTTCAGCAGTGAGTTCATTAGCGATTGCTATCCTTAAAGAAGGAATTTGAATCTCTAATGGAAGAACAGCTTCGCAACCATACACCAGAGAGAAAGGTGTACATTTGGTAGCATTACGAACTGTAGTACGATAAGCCCACAAACATTCCCCGAGCTTGTCACTCCAATTACGTTTGTTAGTGGATACAAACTTCTTTAGGAGTTTGATGATAGTCTTGTTGAAAGCTTCTGCTAATCCGTTAGCTGCTGGATTATATGCGGTAGAAGCCACTTTATTGATCCGGTGATCGTCACAGAATCGAGTAAATTTCTGGCTGACGAACTGTGGTCCGTTATCATGAACAATGCGTCGAGGAACACCAAATCTGTAGATGACATGGTGCTTAATAAAGCTGATGACATTAGACGTCTTAACTTCAGATAAAGGAATGGCTTCGGCCCATTTGGAGAAGTAATCGGTTATTGCGAGAATGAACCGATGACCTTTAGATGACGGTGGATTGATCGGGCCGACAATGTCCATGCCCCAAGCTTCGAAGGGCCATGATGCTGCCGTCGGATGTAGAAATTCTGAGGGTTGATGAATAAAATCTGCATGGATTTGACAAGCTTTACACTTCTTTGCATATTCGATGGCATCAAATACCATGGTGGGCCAATAATAACCCATACGTCGAATACGGTCTTGAAGTTTTGGTTCTGGCTGATGTGCTCCACAAATTCCATCATGTGCTTCGCGAATGATTTGTTGAGCCTCGTCACCGGCAACACATCGAAGGAGTAAACCATCATAAGCTCGACGATATAAGGTCTTTGTTGTATGATTGTAGTAGAATCTGAGTGATCGTCGTCTGATAGATGCTGCCTCACTCGGATCATCCGGAAGAATATCATATAATACGAGATCTAAGAAAGGAAGTCTCCAATCTTTATCCGTATTCTGATTCTCAATCAAGTTACTGAAGATGAATTCCATGCTGGAATCGGATGAAGATGACATCGATTTACGACTGAATCCAAATTCTCTTGTTGTGTTGACGTCATGAGATGTTGATTCTTCAATGTCAACTGGAAGTCCTAGAGTCAAGTTATTTTCAAGATGAAATAATTCTCGATTACGAACAACGATCATTTGTTGCCGTCTGATTGGAATAGCCAGCACCGCTGCAAGATTAGCAAGGGCATCAGCTTCTGTGTTACATGCTCGCCTAACATGTTCAATGAAGAATTCTTCAAACGAAGAAGCCATAGATATAGCTATTTTATGATAAAGAACCAGATCTTGATGGCGAACTTCATAAGTACCCTGATCTGATTGACAATGAGTTTAGAGTCTCCGTACGCCTCCAAATGTTGAATATTCAGATGTTTAGCGAGTTGAAGACCAATAAGTAATGCGTTATACTCAGCTACATTGTTTGAACACGGCTGATCGAGAGAATAAGCTCTTTGGATAGCAAGACCTTCTGGCGATACAAGAACGATTCCAACTCCAGCGACAATATTACCATTAGGACCAATTCTTGATGCTCCATCAAAGAATAAACGCCAAGTAGGATCTTCTTCAGCAATTTGATTTGAATCTAGGACTTCATCTGGGATTTCATCATAGAGTTTTGAATTTTCTGGAATTGAGTGAGCAGCCAAAAAATTAGCTAAAGCTTGTCCTTTGACTGATTTCTGAGGAATATAGTGCATGTCATACTGAGCAAGTAGGATTCCCCAGTTAGCCAATCAAGAATTCAAAACACTGGGTTTCTTCATCATGATCCGTATAGGATTGATCCTGGAGATGACATGAATAGTCTGGCCAATGATATAATGACGTATCTTTTGGACAGCAAATATCAAGGCTAGACATTCTTTTTCAACCGATGAATATCGAGGTTCAGCTCCGGTCATAGTGCGGCTGAGATAATAAATGGCTTGTTCATGGCCATTTTGATTCTTTTGAGCGAGTAATACACCCAATGAATGACTCATTGCTCGAGTATAGAGGAGGAACGGTATTCCTGCGACGGGAGGTACCAACACTGGAGGGCTCATTAGATATTATTTTATATCATCGAATGCTTTCTGACATTCATCATTCTAGACAAAAGAGACACCTTTCTTCATAAGTTTGTTGAATGGTCTGCAGCGTCCTGATAAATTAGAGATGAATCTCCTGATATAAGCGATTCTTCCTTGAAATCCTCGTAGCTCTTTTAAGGTGCGTGGAGGACGCATCTCTTGGACGGCTTTGATCTTCTCGGGATCCACGTGTATACCTTTAGAGGTAATGACGAAGCCGAGAAATTTACCACTAGAGACGCCTAAGAAGGACTTAGTAGGGTTCATCTTTAATTGATGCTTACGCATTAGATCAAATATAGTCTTCAAATCTTGGATATGATCCTCCTTTTGTCGACTTTTGACTGCAATATCATCAACATAGCATTCGACTATTTTCCGCAAATGTTCACGGAATATAGTGCTCATAGCTCGTTGATAAGTTGCTCCTGCATTCTTGAGACCGAATGGCATAACTGTATAACAGTATGTACCAATCGGCATTCTGAAAGAAGTGTGCTTCTCGTCTTCTGGAAATATTTTGATCTGATTGTACCCAGAATACCCGTCCATGAATGACATTCGTTCAAATCCACAGGTATTATCAACCATGACATCAGTGATTGGTAGAGGGAATTCGTCTTTAGGACATGCCGCATTGAGATCGCGGAAGTCTATGCATACTCTGATCTTGCCAGTCTTTTTAAGAACAGGAACAATATTAGCCACCCAATCGGGATGTTGTTCCTCTCTAATAAACCCAGAGGTAATGAGTTTATTGACTTCAGCTTCAATTGCATCCATGATGTCTGGACGAAATCGTCGCTGTTGTTGTTTGACCGGTTTAGCATTCGGCAAGATATTGAGCTTGTGAGTTGCAATTTGAGGATCAAGCGCTGGCATATCTTCATAACTCCAAGCAAAGACATCGATGTAATCACGAATGAGTTTGATCATGTCTTTCTTATCAGTTTCTGAAAGACTTTTACTGATGAATATTGGTTTGGGAGATCCCTCTTCACCAACATCTATTTGAACAAGTTTATCTTCAGTCGGAGGTTCTTTTTGCTCGAAACGGAACTCCCATTGATTATCTAATCTTTGGGCCCACTGTTCTGATTCAGGTGAGATTTCAAACTCTTCTTCGTCTTCATCACTTTCTTCAGAATGGTCAATGGAAACCATGTTGGAAGACAAAATGTTGCAGTAGAAGTCACCGATACTCGTATCGGAATCCCAAGAAGTGGTACTAGAAGAATCAGATCTCTTATCTTTGTCAGACTCAGGATCTTCATGGATAATATTGATAAAAGGAGTAGGAGCAATATAGCCCAATCCGCATTTTGTCCTTCCATTTTTCAGAGGAGGAATACGAACAGGCATTTTTCTTCCTTTTCCACTATTGAGGCCAGTCCTGAAGTCATAGCCCATATTTTTGATGATGTCTTTAGATTGCTGACTATAACAACGTAGTTGTAATCTTCCATTATCATCATTTTTGTCTTCATCTTCAAGATCAGAAGGATTTTGAGGCCCTTTGTAGAAGAATATTGGATTGTCTCCTGGCTTTCTGCTGGGAACTAGAAAGTATGAAGATTGTACAGGTTCTAGGGATACATCTGTATGAACAGTCTGTACAACTCCTATGGTTATTGTGTTCAAGTCATCTAACAGATGTAAATAACTATGAACATAATTACACACATCAACGTACTGCAAAGGTGGAGACTTTTCATTAAATGTAAAAGCAGCAGTATTTACATTGGGAGAAGGCTGAGCCTTAGAGATTTTAGCCAAGTCAATGACTAAAGGGGGAGAAGAAGAAGAAGCTTTGTTTCGATTAAGATCGATAACAAATGGCTCAGAAGAGGTGAGCTCTCTTGAAGTTTGAGTAGGAAGAGTAGTCCGCCCTCCAACTGGAATTAGCAGAGTATCTTGTGAAGATACAGGAACTGTAGTACGCCCACTGACAGGAATGATCAGTGTATTTTGAGTAGATGACTGAGGTAACGGAGAGATCCGTCCACTCATTGGAATGATGAAAGAATTTTCTCCAGAGGGTTTAGGAGATTGTTGCTGAGTAGTTCGACCTTTAACAGGGATTATTAAAGTCTCACTTTGTGCATCTTCTTTCTCCATAGCTTGTATGATCCTTGTATACTCTTCTTTGTATATTCGAGAATCGTTGAAATAAGCTTCAACCCCATGGAAGGGATTTATATCAGCAACTTTTTTTTGTACTCTTCCATTGCTATCAATGTATTTAAAACATTGATGAAGAGTAGAGGGCACCACATTATTTTCATGAAGAAAGGGCCTCCCCAGAAGAAGATTATAGGATCCCACGATCTCGATCACATAGAAAGTGACTTTAGATCTGAAATTGCCTATCTGAAGCTTCAGATGAATCTTTTCCAAAGGCTCACTTCGGCTTTGATTGAATCCCAAGATAGTAGTAACCGTCTTGGAGAGCTTGTGGAGAGGGATTTTTAGTTCATCCAACAGACTCTTTGGCATTATGCTTATAGCAGACCCTGGATCAATGAGGATACGATCTATCTTCATTGTGTCGATATAACCGGTGTAGTAGAGAGGCCGATCATGTCGATTATCCTCCAATAGCATGTCGTCTTGTGTAAAGGTGATATTTGGGATAATCTCCAGTATACTGTTGCAATGTAAGCAAGCGGCAGGTTCTGCATCTGGCTTCTTCAATTGTGCAAGACAAGAGTCAGCTTGTAGAAGTGCTTCACTTAATGTCTCCCGAGTCTCTTTGGAAAGACGTAGAAGTTCAAAGAGGGACATTCTAGCTGGAGTATTAGCAAGTTGAGCCAAAATGTCGAAGTTGTAAGGCTTCTGAAGTCCAAGAGGAGAGGACTTCTTGATTGGCTTATCAAACCGAACCTGTTGTTTGCCTTTCTCCAGAGCTGTAGGCTTGGGAGGAACAGATTCAACTGGTGTAGTTGAAGGAACAGGTGCAGTAGATGATTCTTCTTCAGGAGGAACATTAGAAGCATCTTTATCAGCTGGAGGGATATCAAGAGGATCCTCAGGACTTTTAGAATAATCCTTTAGATAAGGTTTCCCCGTTCGAGTAGCACTAACAAGTGCTTCTTCTTTGTCTTTTGGCTCTGTGTCAGGAATAGACCCAAGAGAAGTCATATGACATGATTTAATCTTTCCAGCCTTCTTGGACTTTCGAAAAGAAATCTTTTGAGGAAAAGGAGATTCAAAATCTGCCACTAGATCCGGATGGATCCACATGATTTCTCCAGTCTCCAAAGTAATTGGCACTAATCCTTCAGACCGTGGAGGAGGAATATTCACTATGTCAAGAGTTGCCTTGGGAATAGGAACGATCCCGTTTTCAAGAAATTGAGGAGGGAAATCTCCGAATTGCATAGAGACGACGTTGGAGATGACGGTCTTCTCTTTTGGAGTAAGAGAGATAGCTCCAGATTTAATCATTTCTTGGATCTTTCCTTTCAGTACATAACATGTACGAATTGTATGACCCAGCATTCTATGATATGGACAGTATTTAGGATGATCTGTCTTACCAGCTTCATCAGGTTTCTTGATCTCAGGTAATTGTATCTTATTACCTTTCAGCAGACATTCAAAGATACCAAGGACATCGTCGTCATTAAAAGAATATTCTTCTTTGGGGCGAGGTGTTCTTGATTGTTGAGTTGTAGAGGCAGGAGTTTGAACATTTGTTGTATCTTTGCTCTGAAGATTAACTTCAAGAGTTTCTTTTCCCTTACGAGCATTGTTTTTATTGTTAGCACCTTGTCCTGTTTCTTTAGGAGTCATCTGCACTCCTAAACCTTTGAAGGTTTCAGTACTGATTTCTGCAGCTTTGGCACTGACTATGAAGGAAGGCCAATCTTGAAATTGAGTGGACCCTGTCCACATACTGATGATTGGCAACAAGTTTGATTTGCACGTGTCAATGGTGACAGCATCAGGAGTTCCAAGAGGCATCTTCAGAGCTTCTCTTCGAAACCGTTCAATGTATTCCTCTGTAGATTCATTATTTTTCTGCTTGATTCTAATAAGAGCAGACATAGTCATGTCATTAAGCCCTTCATAGAACCTTTCAAGAAACATCTGTTTGAAACCAGCAAATGAGGTAATGCTCCCATCTGGGAGACTCCTATACCATTCATAAGCCGTTCC
Organism: Iris pallida; assembly: GCA_029216955.1. Lineage (NCBI taxonomy): Eukaryota > Viridiplantae > Streptophyta > Magnoliopsida > Asparagales > Iridaceae > Iris > Iris pallida. Next base: position 2,976,660 of record JANAVB010006398.1, on the reverse strand, counting down.
CTTGAGACATCCAATAAATAACCGAGTAAGGAGGGCATCACTTGGTTGCAGTTGATCAGTCATCACTTCAAAGTGATTAATAAACTGACTTGGAGAAGTGGTTCCATCATAGAATGAGATAGTAGGAGGCTTGTATTTAGGAGGATATGATACTTGCTTCCATTCTATCGGATAAGGCTGCTTGATGCCTAACCTTTGTAAACCATCCTTCTGTTTGAATGCCTCGAATTGAGTTTTGAGATTCTTCAATTCTTCAGAGACAACTCCCGAAGATTGTGGAGTTGTGGTTGTAGAGAATAGTTGGGAGGAGGAACAGCATTGTAAGCACTACCCCCAGCTCCAGAGAGACTAGGATTTGGTTGAGCTGGTCCAGGAGTATTAGATTGTACTGCTGGAGGAACTTGTACTGGACTTATATCAGTGTCAGTTGGTATGGCATCTGGTACAGTCTGTCGATTTTGCATCTGTGTTGCCATGAGTTCATACATCGACTTCATAGTATCAGCCATAGACTTCATTTGTTGTTCCAAAGAAGCAATTCTTTGATCTTGAGGAGTCAAGGAAGAAGAAGGTTCATCAGTATTCCTATCAACCATATAAGTTGTGACTGTACGAGGAATTATCGATGAACTAGTAGATGTTGTATGCTCTGAATCATTGCTTCGTGCATCAAAGTCAATTATAGGAGAACTACCCCCAGTAGGAAGAGGTGGGAAGTTAGATTCTCCAAGGAATTCAGAATCAATTTCAGGGATCAAATTTCTTTGACTAGAAGCCAAGACTCTTGCTCTGGTGTTTCTATATACTCCATCTGGACTATCAACTCTACCCCCGGTGTCCCGAGAAGTCATGTTGACAGAGGCAAACAAAGGCTCATCTTCATCAGGCATAGGTTCATACTGAATCCTATTGAAGACAGACTGTCGTTTAGTTTGACATCTGCATTGTATTGTGGCTCTTGGCTGGAAGTCACATTCATGATCACCATGGTCTTGAACCGTTGATTGACATCTGCACTGAATTATGACTCTTGGATAGAAATCACATTCAACATGTTCCTTTGACATAGAATTACTCCTTCTCTTCTGTTGAAGATATTCCCGTAAATCTGTTTGTGAAGATTGAGGAGTCTACTTCCTGTTCTTGGGTCTTAATGGCTCTTGATTATACAAAGAGTGATTAATATGAGCCACATAATTTCTTGCATACTCTGCATCTGGATCTTTTATCTTCATATCCAATTGGTATGGTTTCTTAACACCAGAAGTGCTGAGTTTTGTTCTTAAATCAGTGGAAGGTAACACATTAATTTTGGAAACATGGAGTTTTCCCTCCATTGATCTGGATATTTGCAGAGAAGGAAGAGTTGAACCACTCCTTTGATTAGGAGTTGGTAACAGACCCTCTTTAATGGACAGATTCTGTGCCCAATTTGAAGAAGTCATAGGAGAAGATATTAAGGAATATTTCTTCTTAGACTCAATCAGATTTTGAGACATAGAATGTCCAGAAGGAAGAGTAGTCAAAAGACCATCTCCTTTCCTTTGACTAACAAAAGTATCAGTCAAAGCTGTTCCTGAAGTAAAAACTACAGGAGCAGAAGAAACAACTAAATAGTTATTCCTTTTCGAAGGGACTTTGTGTGGAAGACCACCCCCAGTTCTAGTAGAACTCGGTAAAGAAGAAGAGATAACTAAGGAGTTATTCTTCTCTGATGAAATACACGCTGAAACAGATTTGGCTAAGGAACCAGTACTGTTAGCGTGACTTTTAATTTTAGAATTACATGCTGGAACAGATTTGGCTAAGGAGCCAGTACTGTCAGCGTGACTTTTAGGGTTGAATTCGCACACTGGAACAGATTTGGCTAAGAAGCCAGTACTGTCAACGTGACTTTTAGGGTTGAATTTGCACGCTGGAACAGATTTGGCTAAGGAGCCAGTACTGTCAGCGTGACTTTTAGGGTTGAATTTGTATGCTGGAACAGATTTGGCTAAGGAGCCAGTACTGTCAGCGTGACTTTTAGGGTAGAATTTGCACGCTGGAACAGATTTGGCTAAGGAGCCAGTACTGTCAGCGTGACTTTTAGGGTTGAATTTGCACGCTGGAACAGATTTGGCTAAGGAGCCAGTACTGTCAGCGTGACTTTTAGGGTAGAATTTGCACGCTGGAACAGATTTAGCTAAGGAGCCAGTACTGTCAATGTGACTTTTGATTACTGTCATCTTCGAGCGCACAAGAGTGTGCATGTTTGCAGTGGAGTTCTTGCCAGAGGTAGGAGTAGACACTGTGGCAGAGACTTCACCATTGACTGCCAACTGATTCTTAGGAACATAGACAGAGTGTCCCTTCGACTTGGCAGTGATAATGGAGGCTGGAGTGGGCTTGCCACCCTTAGCCCGCTGCATTTCTTCATAGACGAGTTGATCGAATTTGATCGTTATCACCTTCTTCGTCGAGCCGATTGACGAAGTGTCGCATTGAGTTGTTACCATCTCAGAAGAGGAGATGGTTTTCCCCAGCAGAGTCGCCAATTTGTTTTCCATAAAGAAATTCTCTTTATTTGTTGTGTTTCTGGGAAAATTACAACTGTGGAAATCCGATCTAGAAGACGATCGCTTTATCCCTTGGACTACGCGAAGAAGAAAAGCTCTCAAAGTTTTGACAGTAGATATCAATGTATCTGTACAATGAATGAGAAAAAGAACTCTATTTATAGAGTCGAAAATAATAACTGAAAAGATAACTGTCTTCACAGCCTGTGCTTAGTTGAAAATCATGCAGGATTTAACATACGCAAGGTTATGAGCAGTTACTGGACGTGGCCTGTAACTGTTGGACACATGGCAATCATGCATGAGTCGTGTGCAAGTTACAGGACACGCCGGCGAGAGATCAGTGGCATGGCTGCCACGTACTCCAATTTGATGAAATCCACGCAGATTTGTTGAAGACGAAATCCATGCGAACTCGGTGTAGAAAGCTTCAAAATCTACGCAAACTTGGGGCAGGAAGCTTCAGGATCCACGCAGACTTCGAGGCAAAGAACTTCAAAATCCACGCAAACTTTGAGGAAGAAAACTTCAGAATCCACGCAAACTTGAGATGAAGATCACAAATACACGCAGACTTAAGATAGAACTGCCAGCTGTCTTGATTCGGCGTGTCTCGACTGACACAAAATCTCTGACAGTGATTGCTTTGTCAGTCGCATTAAATGACAAGAAACCCTTTTGGTATGCCAACTCGACGAAGGCTGAGTCTTGCTGAAGAAGATTTCGAAAATCACGCGATAGACGGCGATGATCTCTCGAATTCTGTGTATACGTGGCATACGAAGAGATATTCTTCGACTGTCGTGTTGTCAGTCATAATTACTCTTTGGCAAATGATGAGTTGTCTCCCAGCGTGATTTGTTTATATTGTCTGGATCAACTGAGCGTGACTTTTGACTCTGTCTTGATCAACTCAGCGTGACTTTTATTTTTGAGGCCTACAATGTCCTGACATTCTGATCATCTCAGTAGTTAACAGAGTAGGTACAGTACACAAATAAATCAATTTAAACGGTCATGCAACTACTATGGCTTGCTACTGTAAGTTCCAAGTTGTCTTAGAAATATGCAATAAGGATTCCTCAGTTCTTACTATGCACAAGCAAGGCTAGTCTACCCAATAATCAATTGCGCCAATCATGAATTAGACAAGTCCCAACGGGACGCCCGTCATGAGTATACAGTAAATAAATATAAGCAGATACCGTTCCCTGCCCGTGTGACAGATTTGTAGTACCTGTGGAAACCAGCCGGCATGTCGGGGCACTAATTGTCCCAAGGATGGCTGCCATGTAAGAACTCGGAAATCCATTCTCTCCATGCAATCGTTATTTTATTTAACTTAGTAGTCCCTATGTTAATTGAAATCCCATGCCGTGGATCATGGTCATTCAGAATTGTTTGCCATTGATTATAAAAGAACAGAACAGTTTTATGGGAGGACTGGACTTTTACTTCACAACTACAAACTCGCTTGTACAAAAGAGAGCCTAGGAATAAAACCTAGGAAAAGCAATCTAAAGTATAATTGTTTATTTTTGATTCTGGGAGGTAACGGTAGAGGCTCGGGAGAGTGACGGCAACTCTGCCTTACTCCTTGGACGATCGAACGTCGCTTCGGTTCTGGTAAAGAAATGGTCTTTGTGTGTACAGGGGTTGCTAGTCTCTCTGCTCGGGCTCTGTGTGACTGCTCTTTCTGACTCCTTATCTCTCTATGCCCAGCCTTTTACAAGGAAATGGCACCTTACTATTTATAGGGCTTTGTGATAAGTAGGGTGTGCATTAATTGCTCCTTGAAAAGTAGGCGGTTAATGATCTGGTGAAGATTAGCCTTGATCTGGTTTGTTGAAAATCAATCTGGACTGTTAATGTTGATTTGAACAAATCTAGGGAGTTAATGCTGATTGTAACAAATCTGGATAGTTTGTTGTAAATCGATCTGGGCAGATAATGTTGATTGCACTAAATCTGCTTTGTGATGATTTGTTGATATCAGCAAATCCAAGTGAATAAATCTTGGTCAATCTCTTGCCACGTGTCCCAACTGTCTGTTATGTCGATTGCCATAAATATGAGTTGTTGAGATTTGATCAACTTCTGCCACGTGTCCCAACTGCTGCGAGCCGTATAGAGGATTGTTATAGTTGAGCCGCATGAGTGCGGCCTCGTGTCAGAGCCGTATACGGATGGCCTTACCCGAACCGCATGAAAGTCCTTTAATCTGAACCGTATGAAGATCTTTACAACTGAGCCGCATAGACGTCTTTACAACTGAGCCGCATGAACATCCTTTAATCTGAACCGTATGGAGGATATTATAACCGAGCCGCATGGATGTCCTTTAATCTGAACCGCATGGGAGTCCTTTAATCTGAGTCGCATGTGGGTACTTACAACTGGGCCGCATGGAAGTCTTTGCAACTGAGCCGCATGTGGGTCCTTGCAACTGAGCCGCATGGAAGTCTTTGCAACTGAGCCGCATGGAAGTCTTTGCAACTGAGCCGCATGGAAGAACTTTGGAAATGGGTGGATCGTGCCAGCTATAAAGATTTTTCTCGTCTCTCTAGGAGCACGTTAAGAGTCATCATTTCACCTTTATGTCAGAGCCGTCAATCTGTTGTGTCAGGGATGCTGCATTACGTCAGAACATTAAATGAGCCAGCTGCACAAAATAATGATGGCCAGCTGTGAATGCTTGCTTTTTGAACTACCCATGGCCACGTGGCTTTTTCGATCCGCATAGAGCTCTCGGGGACTTCTGGGCCGCATGAAGCTCTAAGGGACTTATGAGCCGCATGAAGCTCTGAAGGATTTGTGAGCCGCATGGAGCTCTATGTGATTTTCTGAGCCGTATGAGACTCCCACTACTTTGAGCCGCGTGGATTTTACTTGTTCTTTTCCATGCTTCTACAAGACCCCCTTCAAAGTTTTTAATTTGCAAAAGTTAAAATACTTTGAATAAGAAGCATGGCTATATCCGCATAAGATCTCCGCGCCGCATAGACTCCTCTGGCCGCATATAATATTCTGGCCGTATGGACGTTCTGGCCGCATGGACGTTCTGGCCGCATGGACGTTCTGGCCGTATAGACTGTTTTGGCCGCATGGACATTCTGGCCGCATAGACTACTCTGTGCCCCGAAGGTATCTCATTTATTTGCCTGTGAATCGCTTTGATTTAAAGCTGTCTTTTGGGATAGGATCCCAAGAGTCAGTTTTAAATATTTAGATTTGCCTTAATGATTAGGATTTAATCTTTTTGCATGCAGGGGTTAGAAATCCAAGAGTCGGCTTTATTATCAAGGCGGCACGTCATACGAAGCGTCCCTCGATTCGTACGCCCCCCATCAGCCTATAAATATAGGTTTTTTGGGAGAGAGAGAGACTCTTTACTTTCTTTTCTTTTCAACTTTTCCTGTCCTAGTTGTCGTCGTCTTCTCGCTCGATCACCGATCAACAATGGCCCCCAAAGCTTCCTCTAGTGCTGCAGATAAGGGTAAGAAAGCGGCTTCTTCATCGACTGAGGCGCCCGCAGTTCATCCTGATTTCTACCCCGCCATTGATGGTAAGGATTATGTGGAAGACCGTATGCTTCAAACCCTAACAAAAAATGGCTCTGTTGCATGTTTTATGCACAAGCCTTTTCTCCTTGGCATTTAATGCGTCATTCGTCTTTATTGAACTTCCCAAATTTAGTATGATGAAGCAGCATATGTTGTATGGGCCGCATGAACTTCTCATGTCCGAGCCGTATAGGGTATGCCCCATGTTTGAGCCGCATGAGAAATGACCGAGCCGTATAAGCACCTTTAAAACTGAACCGCATGAAGTCCCGCTGAACAGAACCGCATGAGCTCCTGATGTACTGGGCCGCATAAGCACCTTTAAAACTGAACCGCATGAAGTCCCACTGAACAAGAACGTATGAGCTTCTGATGAACTAGGCCGCATAAGCTCCATCAGATCAGAGCTGCATAAGCTTATCTGAACTGGGCCGCATAAGCCCCATTGAACAGAACCGCATGAGCTCTTTTAGAACTGAGCCGTATGAAGTCCCCTTTAAAACCTGGACCGCATAAGCTCATCTGAACTTGATCGCGTGAGACCCTGCTAAACAAAGCCGCATGAAGTCCTTTGAACAGAACCGCATATGAACCCATCAAAGTAGAGCGCATGAACTCCGTTAAAACTGAGCTGCATAAGGACCCCTCAAAACAGAGCCGCATGAACTCCGTTAAAACTGATCTGCATAAGGACCCGTCCAAACAGAGCCGTATGAACTCTGTTAAAACTGAGCCGCATAAGGACCCCTCAAAATAGAGCCGCATGAACTCCGTTAAAACTGAGCCGCATAAGGACCCGTCCAAATAGAGCCGCATAAACTCTGTTAAAACTGAGCCGCATAAGGACCCGTCTAAACAGAGCCGCATAAACTCTTTTTAAATATTTTCTGGTCCTCTCCAGACTTTGTTTCCTTTGTCCTTCTTTCAGTGAACTTACCAGTTAATACTGCGGGAGAACCTCTGGTGGGTCGCGCTCAATTTGCTATGGCTATAGGTATGACCACATAGTCGAGTATGTGGTAAACCAGTTTCCAAAAGACAAAACTTTGGAGAGGTTGGATGACATAAAAAAGCAGTCCTTCTTCTTTATTTTGGGGATGATGAACTCAGGGCTGCTGGGGGGCAAACACTTGAAGCCTGCATTCCTCTTCAGGGACGCCCTGACTGTGAAGAACTCCCAAGTTCTGGATGTATGTGAGAGGTGGGATTTTACCTCTGACGGGATGGCGATCCATATTCCTCTGATGGAGCGTCACTTCCCACTGTCATGGTTCAACATGTTGCCCATGACCAGGAAGATAGAGGATTCCTTGACTCTGACCCGGAGCGGGATAATTGTGGGCAAAATTTACTACAACAATAACATGCGGTCAGCGTACGCGGGCAGGGTACCAGTCAGCCGATACGTGATGGGGTTGGCCCCAGGCAATTTCTTGAATGTGCAGGGTCCCAATTTCACGTTCTCTGAAGCTGACACTTTCATAAACCATCTTACTCGGAAGGGGTCCTATCCTGTTGGCCGGTTGTCGCTGCCGAGTTGGATACACCCTCTCCCTTCGTGGACCAACCTGTCTACGTAGATCGCACGGAAGTACGAGACTCTCCTGCGCGAGATTGGACTATACCATGCCATTCGGGGCACCAGCTATGGCTTGCCCATAAACAAAAAATTGTTCATGGCTTTGCTAGAAATATACAACTGCTGCACGGGGACTTTCTTCACACCCATGGGGATGGGGCTTGCTCTACACGAGATACACGCAGTCTCCAAGCTACCTTGGGCAGACAAAGTTTTTGAAGTGTATACTCTGACGAACGAAGAGTTTAAAAATCTGGAGCGTCAGTTCCCGGGTTTCGTAGCTATCTACCAGGAACTACTGTGTCATCATAGTACATGCCACCAGATATCCATCAAGAAGGACGACAGCTCGGAGGAGAACCTTCCCCATACTTCGTCCTGGCTCACCTACCTTTTTACGCTAGGTGCCTCAGGCCGGGTTTCTTCCCGCAGTCCTCGAATCCACGAGGAAATACAGAGCCAAATGTTGACGGCCAAGAGATCGAGGGCCACAGGAGACAGATTTGGGAGTAAAACTGACTCCTTTAGCTATTTTTACCCGGATACCCAGACGATGTCTGAGAAGGCTCTCCTGGCGGGATTCCTGATGGTATGGCTGCAAAATTGCGTGGTCTCAGGAGGGGCTGGTTCCATTGAGAGACTCAGCCGTAATTTCATCCTCCCTGCTGTGAAGCTGGTCTTCGGAGTCAGGCTAGCTCTACTCCCGGCCATGGTGTGCAGTATACACCGTGGCCTTCGCACATTTACGTCCAAGGTCATCGCTCGGGACGTGATAAAGGATTTTGAACGTGTTGAACTGCCATACCACTATCTGATGGGGTAGTTGCTGATGCATTGTCGGTCTTTAATGAGGCCTGGCCCTGAAGATGGCGTAACTGCAGATGACGCCTTCATCTTCCAATATCGCCGCATGCCTTGGGATTGCGAGACTATGTACGCTTGTAGGATGGTGCTGTCAAGAGTGGACAGATACAATTTTTTCGTATCTGTTCCTCGATTTACTGCTGAGGAAATAAGGGCTGTACATCTGGATGGTATTAGGCCTCCCCACTTCTTAGATGGCAAAATACTCCTTTGGTTGCACAACATTCGCCCTTCCCACCTGGTATACCGCAACCGCAACGCTGTCTTCTTGGAGTCTTACTTGCCCAGTAGGTTCGCCCGACAGTTTGGGTATAGCCAGCTTTTCCTGGACAGTCCCAGCTCTTGTTTGGGTTTTGAAGGCAGCATCCTCGATGGCATCAGAGCCTGGCATTATTATCATACGGTTCACACCCGTACTAGCTTTTCTGTTCCCGATACTGGGGATCAGGAGAGATCTTGTATCTGGTGGCTCTCTACCACGTCATGGCGAACAAGCCTCCTGTTGGCTTTGACCCGAGTACCAGCTTCATTATTGGTACCGGGTTGGAGGAGAAACCCAAGGGGTCTAAGGCGAGGAAGAGAAATGAGAACATGGTCGATGTGCCAGACTCGAAGTCCAGTGACGCGGACGAAGAGGATAACGAACACGCTCCCGATAACACTCTCCCTCCTACAGATGAGGTGGTGGTGGATCAACCGCCTGTTGAGCCGAGCCCTTCTTGAAAGCGAAGCAGGCCTGAGTCTGCTGGTGGTGGCAGAACCTACTCCGTGAAACGGGCTGCGGTTAAGCCTCGCCGGCTGCTCATTAAGGAGAGAGGCGAGGATATGGGCACCATTTCGGAGGTGAATTGAATTACAACCCTCTCTTTCTTTGGCTTTTTCTGGCTTATGTTCTAATCATTTTTTCTTTTCTCTATAGGCGTCCGAAGAGTCAGACTCTCGAGAGCCAGCCGCTATTTCTGAAGTCGACCCGGTCCTGACCACTTTGATTAGTGACATGTGTGCCGAGATTATTTCTGTCGGGGTTCTCTCGGCAGCGGCTGAGGGGTCGTACGTTGCTGAGGTCTCGACCCAGGGCGGTGGGCTCCGCTAAACCCGTCCCCGAGACTGTCGAACTTCAGCAGGGTGACGTTGATCCAGCTGTATCTCCTTCCGGGGCGGCTGGTGCAGAGGAACCAGCTGAATTCGACTCGGGTGTCGCTGGCGAAGAGATTACGGCGGCTGTGAGCGAGCCTCAGCCTCCGCAACTCTCTTCTGGTAAGATAAGCCAAGTCTTGACTAGTGAGGAGGCTCATTCTCTCTATCATCACATCCTCTGGATTAAGTTGATTAATGGTTGCTCTGGATATACAGGTCCTGCTCCTTCACTACCAATGACGGACATTGTCAGGGTAGAGCTCTTCAGAGAGAATCTGGTAGAAGAGAGCGTGCCTCCCCCCCCTCCGACTTATATTGAGGGGCCTTCCGCTGAATCAAGTTCGGGAGGATAAACGGCGGAACGGCCGGAGCAGGAAGAAGTGGTCCCTGCACCCTCATCCGTTAATGTGGCTCCGGAGGTCGACCTCTCTGCCCTGCCGAGCCTCCGGATTCTTCGGGCAGCGGAAGAAGAATTGGCCGCTATTCAAGCGTCCTTCCGCTCGGAATTTGTTTTCCTCGTGGCAGGGGCATCAAGTTCCGTTGCATCTTCTTCGACTCTGCCAGCCACTCTTCCTTTGACGTCGTCTTCTTCAGAAGTTCTGGATGAATCGTTAAGAGATGTGGTTGACAGTTTCTACCGTCACCTGAGGCGAGGAGTCGAAGCTGCTATGGAGAGGGAGATCTCTTTTGCCCTGGCCCGTCAATACGCTCGGGGCCAGATTGAAATCCTTAGAACCCTCTCCGGTGGGACAGGAATAGTTGAGCTGCTGGAGCCCAAATTGCTAGAGGCGGATCAGCTTGTGGCCCAGTTTCAAGTACTGCGGCAAGTTGATCTGTCTTCAGCGATAGATCAGGAGCGGGCCTTCCTCATCACTATTCTGGAGAAGATAAGGTCCGCACGAGATGCGTCTAAGCTGGTTATCACGAAGGGCCTCGACGATCTGTCTCTCCAATATGATCAGCTGAGCCACAGGAGCGAAGATTGTACGGCTCGGGAAGCGGCCGCCTCTCGCAGAATAATTGATACGAGGGAGCAGATCCTTGAGCTTCAGAGGAAGCTGGCTTTCTTGGAATCTGAGCTCGAGGCCTCCCGCGCGGATAAAGAGCTGATCGTTCAGGAGGTCGAAAAGGTCACCCGAGCTTCTGCTGGCCTGGAGCGTGCTCTGAAGAGACTCGAAGGTGGCTGGCAGACCCACGCGTATTTGGAGGATGCAGAGCAACTGAATCAGGAGGCCGAGCGTCGGGCCAAGCTGCGAGTTGAGCGGTCGACCGCCGTGCTGAGGGATCGACTCAGAGAATTATGTATAGCCGAACCATAATCGGCCCCTTTTTCTTTCTTTGTCATTTTTCTTTGTTTTGATAGGGACGTGGTCCCCGAATATGTAGTACTTTTGCTTTTCAATAAATGACAATATTTTCATCATCCATCATCTATTGTGCTTGTACTGTATCTTTGCTATTTGTGATGTTTTCCCCACTGGGGGACTATTTGTGGACCTATTACCCTTGGCATACCTCGATTTTAGGTACGGATAATAAGTTTGATTAGGGATACCTAGAACGATTCCACGGTAAGGTGACCATGGAAGTTCTTGGTATCGAGTAAAAGAGTGCCACGGTGCAGCTGGGCCCCAGAGGCATGATGAGAAAGGAGCTGCATGTACTAGAGGACTTAGTACAAGATTTGTGGTCACAGAGGACATTTGTGGTCAACAGAGGACATTTGTGGTCAACAGAGGACATTTGTTGGCCTATTATCCTTGGCGTACCCTGGTTTTGGGTACGAATAATAAGTCGAGAGAAAACCAACATACTTACTCAGAGGTAATGAGGACGTGGTAAATATGAGGGTTTCTTTGATGGAATCTTCCTACTCAGAGGTAATGAGGACGTGGCAGGAGTGGACACCATGAAGGGTACATAGAACAACTCAGAGGTAATATGGACGTGGAAGTTCTATGTGAGGGGTGGTTTATTTTTGATGGAAGTGAAACAACTCAGAGGTGACATCGATGTGGTTCTTTCGGGAAATTTGTGGATCTGTTACCCTTTTTACGTACTGAAAGTGCGGGTAGTAGATCGTGAGAAAGATGCTCTTTTAGGAAGAAAGTTCAGAGGTATGATCATACATGACTTACTACCCAAAAGATGCGATATAGATTCATCTGGAGTGACCAGAACGTAAGTTCAGCGGTACCTGCGGGTATATAACTCAACAATCTGGAAGATTTAGAGTCAGAGTGTAAGTTTAGCGGTACCAGAGGGTACATAACTCAACAATCTGGAAGATTTGGAGTCAGAATGTAAGTTCAGCGGTACCAGAGGGTACATAACTCAACAATCTGGGAGATTTGGCGTCAAAGTATAAGTTCAGCGGTACCAGAGGGTATATAACTGACAATCTGGAAGATTTGGAGAATATCGTTCTAGACATAGTTCTTCTTCAGGAACTTGCCATTGATGGACAACATGAGCAAGTCTCCGTTTTGTTTCGCGAGGCGGTAAGCACCATTGGAGAATACAGCCTCGATGACAAATGGGCCTTCCCACTTTGGCTGGAATTTGTCGACGGTTTTGTGAGTCATAACCATCGACCTCCGAACTGCCAGAACGAGATCGCCCACTTGGAATGTTCTGATTTTAACCTTCTTGTTAAAAGCTCCCAAGATACGTGCTTGGTACAGCTCGATTCATTGTTGAGCTAACAGGCGCTTCTCATCTAGAGCCTCCAACTCTTGTAACCGGCGATGGTGATTATCATCCGTTGTCAATCGATAGGTAAGGGCAACACGGAGTGAGGGGATTTGAGTCTCCAATGGGAGAACTGCCTCACTCCCGTATACCAGAGAGAATGGTGTGTTCCCAGTGGTCGTCCGGACTGTAGTACGGTATACCCATAAGCATTCGCCAAGCTTCTCATACCAGTCGCGTTTGTTGGAAAATACGAACTTTTTGAGCAGCTTGATTATAGTTTTATTGAATGCTTCTGCCAACCCATTTGCTGCCGGATTGTATGGCATTGAAGCAACATTCTGGATTCGGTGTTTGTCGCAGAACCGATAGAAAGCGTGGCTTGCGAACTGCGGACCGTTGTCGTGGATGATCCTTCGGGGCAGTCCAAAGTGATAGATGACATGATGCTTGAGGAAGCTGATTACGTTTGAAGTCTTTACTTCCGTAAGCGGAATAGCCTCCGTCCATTTGCAGAAGTAATCTGTGATTGCGAGTATGAAGTGATGTCCTCGGGACGAAGACGGAGTGATCGGACCAATGATGTCCATTCTCCATGCTTCGAATGGCAAGGATGCCACCGTCGGATGTAGAAACTCGGATGGTTGATGGATGAAATCTGCGTGGACTTGACCGGCTTTGCACTTTATTGCATAGTCTATCGCATCTGCAACCATCGTGGGCCAGTAGTAGTCCATTCGGCGAAGACGGTCTTACAATTTCGGGCCAGGCTGATGGGCCCCGCAGACGTCGTCGTGAGCTTCACGTACAGCTTCTTTGGCTTCTGTATTTGACAGACACCGAAGCAGTAATCTATCGTATGATCGTCGATACAGCATTTTCGTCTCTGTATCGTAGAAAAATCTGAGGGAACGTCTTCTGATAGAAGTGGCTTCCTTTGGATTCTCGGGCAAGATGCCATAGACTACGAAGTCAATGAATGGCTGTCTCCAGTCTGGTGCTTCGTCGACTGTCAGAGCGGAGTAACTCTCAACATATTGAAATTGTTCTTGGGACAGACCAATTCGTGGCCTATTACGTCCACCAAATGATGAGTATATTTTGGGACCGCTCGGAAAGCGGCAAGACCTGCTAGGGCGTCGGCTTCGATATTTTGGAGTCTGGGAACATGTTCTAAGAAGAACCCTTTAAATGAAGAAATAATGTTAATTGCTATTTGGTGATAGGGGATCATATCTTCATGGCGAACTTCATATGAACCCCGGATTTGATTGACGATTAACTACAAATCGTCGTATGCTTCAAGATACTCTACCCCCAGCTCCTTTGCAAGTCGGAGGCCAATGACCAAAGCGTTGTACTTGGCTACGTTGTTTGAACAGGGCTCCGTGAGGGAGAAAGCCCGATTGATCACTAGTCCGGAGGAAGAAATCAGCACCACTCCGACTCCAGCGACGATGTTACCCTTGGGCCCAGTTCTGGAAGCGCCGTCGAAGAACATTCGCCACACGACATCATAAGAGACCACATTTGAATTGGCGACCTCATCTAGAATCTCTTTGTCTATTCTGGTTGATTTCGAACCTGGATGAGCTGCTAAAAAGTCTGCCAGAGCTTGACCTTTAACAGCCTTCTGCGGGACAAAGATCATGTGGTAGGAAGACAATAATATTACCCAGGTAGCAAGGCGAGAGCTGAGTGCACCTGGCTTGGTCATGAGGACCCTGAGGGGGTTAACTCTTGATATGACATGGATGGTTTGTCCCGTGACGTAATGTCGCATCTTCTGAATGGTGAACACCAGAGCAAGGCACTCCTTCTCCACGACAGTGTATCGATGCTCAGGCCCCATCATCATTCGACTGAGACAATATATAGCTTGTCCATGGCCTCCGTCATTATTTTGTGCTAGTAGAGCACCGAAAGAATGCTCCATAGCTCGCACATAGAGCAAAAATGGCTTTCCAGCAACTGGGGCCACCAGGACTGGAGGGTTTGACAGGTATTCTTTGATGTTGTCGAAGGCGTGCTGGTACTCTTCATCCCATACGAAGGAGACGCCTTTCTTCATGAGGTGCGTGAAGGGTTGACATCGTCCTGAGAGGTTAGAGATAAACCTCCTGATATAAGCCAGCCTCCCTTGAAGGCCTCGGAGTTCATAGAGATTTCTTGGAGGACCCATCTCCATAATTGCCTTGGTCTTCTCAGGGTCGACATGGATACCCTGGGAGGTAACGATAAAACCCAAGAACTTTCCACTGGATACGCCTAAGAAGGACTTCGTGGGATTCATCTTCAAATTGTGCGCCCGTATCAGATCAAATACAGTCTTTAGATCATGCAGATGATCTTCTTTAGAGCGGCTCTTGACGGCGATGTCGTCGACATAACACTCCACTATCTTACTTAAATGATCTCTGAAGATGATGCTTATGGCTCGTTGATAGGTGGCGCCAGTATTCTTTAAACCAAATGGCATGACTATGTAGCAGTATGTGCCAATCGGTATTCGGAATAATGTATACCTTTTGTCGTCAGGGAACATCTTGATTTGATTGTACCCTGAGAAGCCATCCATGAATGACATACGCTCGAAGTTGCAGGTGTTGTTAATCATTATATCTGTAATAGGAAGGGAAAACTCATCCTTAGGACAGGCTTCGTTCAGATTCCGGAAGTCAATGCAGATTCGGATCTTTCCATTCTTCTTGAGGACTGGTACTATGTTGGCTATCCAGTCTGGATGTTGTTTCTCGCGAATGAATCTGCTGGCTATCAGTTTGTTAACCTCAGCCTCGATGGAGTTCATAATGTCTGGGCGAAACCGTCGTTGCTGCTGCTTGATCGGCTTTACGTTCGGACGAATGTTGAGTTTGTGAAGTGCAACCTCGGGGTTCAGCCCTGGCATGTCTTCATAGCTCCAGGCGAATACGTTGATATATTCTCTGACGAGTTGCAGTAGTGATTCTCGCTCTTCGTCTGTCAGACTTTTGCTAACGAAGATTAGTTTTGGAGAGGACTCATCGCCGAGGTCAACTTGTACGACCTCATCTTCAGTGGGAGGCTCTTTTTGTTCGAACCGCTTCTTCCATTGTGCGTCTAGCTGTTGGGCCCACGGCTCTAACTTAAGAATTTCAGGAATGTCTTCGTC
Source organism: Iris pallida (assembly GCA_029216955.1). Taxonomy (NCBI): domain Eukaryota; kingdom Viridiplantae; phylum Streptophyta; class Magnoliopsida; order Asparagales; family Iridaceae; genus Iris; species Iris pallida. The sequence continues at coordinate 2,961,120 of JANAVB010006398.1, read as the reverse complement.
TTCTTCATAGACGTCGTCGAATGCCATATTGACAGACAAGACTAGCCTGAATATGTCTCCGATGCTGACATCCGAATCAGAAGTTGGTGATCCGGTTGAGTGTGAATGCCAGTCGCATTCCTCATCTGAGATTTCAGAGGTCGTTGCAGGAGTAACGTAACCTAGCCCACATCTGGTCTTGTTGTAATAATCTCGGGATTTTCCAGCCGGGACCGACAACTATAAGGGTAGCCGCCGTCCAGTGCCGTAGTTCAAGCCTGGTGTAGTTTCCATATCATACCCCTGTTTTTGCATGAGGTACTTAGATCGGGAACTATATAGATAAAGGGGAAGTCTCCTGTTGTCGGGTTCGAGATCAACTTCTTCTACTCTGAAGGATTATGGATCATTCTTCCGGCCGAAGATGATTGGATGGTCCTTTCCTTCGATTATGAAGCAGGCATCTTTCCCGGGAGTAAGCGGGGTCACGGTGTAAACATTTGTCATCTGTGTGTGTAAGTGGGTACCTATACCGTGTTCCATGGCATACATTGTACAAAGCTTATTAAGCTCGAGGTAGTTCAAAGATAGCCTTTTATTGACGAAGTAAGGTATCTTTTCCAATAGAGTTATATCATCTGCGAATGGAACATCAGTGTGAGCAGCCACATATTTGGCCAGTTCTGACACTTCTTCGGCCACCCCCTGTGTCAATGAAGACTGGGAGGATGACTTGGACAGCTTAATCATCAGGGGCTCCATTGGTGGAGCAAAACGTGGAGTCGTTGGCGTACTAGCGACCCCCAGTTTAGTGCTCGGTGCTGGGCGGGGAGTAGTTGGCTGGCTAGTAGTCCCCGGCTTAGCGTTTGGCTGCTGATTCATTCTGGAAAGACGAATCGTCATCGGCTTGACAGAGGGATTGAGCTCCTCTGTCTGTTGCTGTCTAGCTCTAGGTAGCCTAATTGTTAGTGGCTCTGTCGTGGGTCTTGGCACTTGGTCAGACCTTGGTATTCGGATTATCATCTGCCCTTCCTGTGCGGAGAGGCTGATTGCATCCTTACGTAGAGTGGCTATAAGGGGTGCAGTTTTGTCAAGTTTGCGGGCTTGGAGGTGGATCGTCAGAGGTTCTTCCGCTTCCGTTGCCGTTTCAGTTTGAGCTTGAGTATCTCCTTCGACAAGGTGCCTTTTCGACTTCTCATATAAGCATGAGTCTGAGTAGTAAGATTCGACCCCTTTAAAGAGATCGATGTCGGCAAATTCTGTCCTCACAAAGTCGTGCTTATCGACGTACTTGAAGCACTGGTGCAGTGTGGAAGTCACGATCATGTAATCGTGTATCCAAGGACGCCCCAGAAGAATATTGTAGGAAGTGTCCGCATCTATGGCATAACAGGTCACTTCTGATTGAAGATCGCCGATTTGGCATTTCAGATGAATCTTCCCGATCGGATAGATTCTGTCTGAATTAAAACTGCTGATGGTAGTGCTTGTCGACGTCAGGCGATGCATTGGGATGTACAGGTGGTGCAGCAGGCTCTTTGGGATGATGCTTATAGAAGAACTGGGATCAATATGCATCTGATCCACCTTGATATCGCCAACATATCCAGTATAATACAGAGGGCGATCGTACAGGTTGGTCTTGATAAGCATATCCTGCGGAGTAAAGACAATGTTGGGCATTGCACCTGTTCAAGCGCTGTCTTGAAGATCTGTAGGCGAGCTCTCCCCAGTAAGATTGGACTGAGCCAGATATGCGTAGGCATTCTGGAGTGCCTCGCTCAATGCGACGCAAATATCTTTAGAGAGTCTCAGGAGCTCGTATAGTGACAATTTGGCTGGTGTATTGGCCAATTGTGCCAAGATGTCAAAGTTATAGGGCCTCTCCAGCCTATGAGATGCCTCTTTTCGGAGTGGTTTGTCAAAGCGAGTCTCCTTCGGCCTAGGCTTGTCGGTCGTCGGAGGCTGAAAAGGTCCTGGAGCATCAACAGTGGCCGACTGATGATCTTCAGTCGAGTTACCCGGTGTAGGTTAGGATTGTGCACCCGACCGGGTGACGACGGCTGTAGCTTCTTCGGCTTCTGCCGAGATTGTGCAACAGGATTTGACTTTCCCACTCTTCTTCTTGCTGGTGGAGGGCGATGCGGACTGAGTCACTTCAGGTACCAGGTCCGGATGGACCCACATGACCTCCCCTCGTGATGTGGTGAAAGGTACCAGACCAGCGGCCTGGTCTCGGGGAGGTGGAAGGTTAGCGACCTCCATTTTTGCTCTGGGGACGGGTACTACTCCATATTGAGTCTTTGTCGGAGGGAAGCTACCGAACTGTACTGACACCATGTTGACTGCCACGGTCACCTCTTCGAAATCAATGGCCAGGGCCTTAGAATCGATGAGATGCTGGATGTATCGCTTCAGTTGGAAGCAGTCTTGCGTAGCATGGTGGACATAGCGATGATAGTGACAGTACTTAGGACTCTCTATTTCTGTCGACCGAGGTTCTCGTCTTGGAGGGGGGAGCTGAATTCTACCCCCTTGTATGAGCATGTCCAAGATGGATTTGACATGGTTGTCCTCGAAGGAAAAGGTCATCTGAGGCTACTGCTTTTCTGTCGGCTTTGGTTCAGGCTTCTGGGCTGTGTTGGCCACCATAGCCTGCTTTCCCTTGTTGTCTCGGTTGTTGGAGGAATTACCACTGTTGTTGTTGTTGGCATTAGGGCGTTTACCCTTGTCTTCTCCTTCTGAGATGTGCAACCCCATTTGGCGGGCTTTCATCAGCTTGTCCTCTGCGCCAGTGGCGCTGATGATGAAAGTCTTCCAGTCCTTAAACTGACTTTCGCCCATCCAGAGGCTGATTGTGGAAAGCAGCCTCTTTTGGCAAATTTTAATTAAGGAGGAATCAAGGTTGCCTGACGGCAATTTTATCACGGTTTAGCGAAACCGTTCAATATAGTTCCTCGTCAGCTCCTTCTCCCCTTGAACAACGTCAATGAGGGTGGACATTGTCACATCTTGTCCTACCTCGTAGAAACTTTCAAGGAACATATTTTTGAAGTCGGCGAAGGGATGGATGCAGTTGTCTGGCAAGTTGCGGTACCAGTCGAAGGCGACCCCTTCCAATGCTCTAATGAACAACCGCATAAGGATGGCGTCATTATGAGGCAGATGGTCGGTTGTGACTTCGAAGTAGGTGATGTACCTGCTTGCAGATGTCTTCCCATCATACGGATTGATGTTGAATGGTTTATATCTTGGTGGAAAGGGAACATCTCTCCATGCAGCAGGATACGGTTGTCGTATCCTGAGGTCCTGGCAGGTTTTTCGGGCGTGGAACATGGCCCGGAGCTCCTGGACCTCTCGTCTTGCCTCCTTGGCCTCGTCTGCAGCGGTAGAAGCCGATATTGTAGGAGGGTTGTCACCCGGGGTTGAGTTTGAGTCTGCATTGGCCGCGGGACCCAAGCTTGTCTGGCCATGCGTCCTTCTTTGCAGAGTTGGTAGGGCCGCTTTGATTTCGTCCATAGATTTGACCAAGGATTGGAGTATGGCCTCCAAGGTGTCGATGCGTTGACGATCACTGGGACCGTCTTGGTCATTGTTTGTCATGAACACCGTCTTCACATGAGGAGAGATGGAAGGAATGGTGGAAGATGCGCCCTCTGAATCATACCCTTGTACTGAGAAATCGTCAGGGTATGTGAGAATGTTCTCCTCTTGTTCGGACTCAGAAGGAGTGGTACCCCCAGCTTCAGAGCTTGCCTCATCTTGAGAGTTGTGGACGTCCTCGGGGACGTCGGAATTTGCTGCATCTATTTGGGGAACTGTTTCCCCTGGATTATCTTCTTGGAACACTGGATTATCGTGGATGTTCGGAGGAGTGCTACCCCTGGCTCCAGCGCCTCCCAGAGATGTGGACGACGAATCTCTAAGTGTGGCAGATTTTATTTTTGAGCGGGTACCTTAAAAAACTCCTCCAGTGGTGGTTGCAGACGATCGCTTGGACGTGAGTTTCTTGGTCATGCCGGTTGAGATTTTCGGACTGGAGATATTTGTTTTCTTTCCTCTCCCGCTGCCAGGGATCTTCAGAGCAGAATTGTAGGAGGCGACGAGAAGCGCCTCGTCTTCTGAGCTTGGGTGTTGCAGTCGTTGGGAGACGGACCGCCGATCTTCTTGTACTGCCGCATTGTTGCAGCAGCAGTTGACAATGACTTGGGTGCAGTGATGTCCATGGAAGGACTCTCTGCACACAAAGCTTCTACTCTTTCTTTGTGCTTGTGAAGGATCATGTCACGCAAGTCAGGTGTGTCCCGAGCAACCTTTACACCCGTTTTGTGGGCCCGGGAATCCCGAGCATCTGAGTGTGTTGGCACCATGTTTGCTCCCTGATTGTTGGAAGACTCTTGGGAACCACTCTGTCCGTTTGTCGTCGGGGGCTGGACTCGATTGGTTCGGTACAACTTTCCATCGGAGGCCCGCATAACAGTGAGCGGAGCGCTCGGATGGTCAGAGGTTAGGACAGCTGACTGAGCTCGCCTAGCCCGTGCTGTCCTAGACTTCTTCACTCTAGCACCCGAGGGTGCATAGTAGGAAGAGTCCAAATGGTGCCGCACAGAGTCTGGCATATTTTCTTGGGAGCCTCTGGAGTCAGGACCGCATGAGAGGCGGTCAAAGACTGAACTCGAGCCGCATGGAGCATTCATGTGGCTGGCATTTGTGGTCGCATAGGAAATCATGTAGCTAGATCTATTGGCCACATCAGCATTCATGCGGCTGGATCCGTTAGCCACATCAGCATTCATGCTGCTGGATCCGTTGGCCATATCAGCATTCATGCGGCTGGATTTAGTGGCCGCATGAGTCTTCATACGGCTGGAATTGTTGGCCGCATGAGCCTTCTTCATGCGGTTGGTGCCTCTATGCGGCTTCCGTACAGAATTCCTCCTTGTTCCCGCAAGTCCAGCATCGTAGTGCTTTCCTCTGCCGGACTTGGTAACAACAGAGTTCTTTGTGGCTTGAAGTGGGGTCGCATGCGAATCTCCGCCGTCCTGGGCAGCAGAGAACACTTCGTCCATAGCCTGGGGAGGAGCAAATGATTTGGGCCTCCACTCCCTGCGGGCCTTCTTCGTGCAGGTTCGCTTCTGGACCGGGCCAGCGTTCCCGTCGGAGAGCATTTCTTCAAATGCCTGCTGGTCGAAGCGGACGACCAACATCTGTTGCGTGGAGCCGAGCTTGGCGGCGTCCGATTGCGTCACCAACTTCTCAGCCGTGGAGAAGTTAGTCCCCAGCAGAGTCGCCATCGTGTTTGCCATTGATTATAAAAGAACAGAACAGTTTTATGGGAGGACTGGACTTTTACTTCACAACTACAAACTCGCTTGTACAAAAGAGAGCCTAGGAATAAAATCTAGGAAAAGCAATCTAAAGTACAATTATTTATTTTTGATTCTGGGGGGTGATGGTAGAGGCTCGGAAGAGTGACGGTAACTCTGCCTTACTCCTTGGACGATCGGATGTCGCTTCGGCTCTGGTGAAGAAATGCTCTTTGTGTGTGCAGCGGTTGCTAGTCTCTCTGCTCGGGCTCTGTGTGACTGCTCTCTCTGACTCCTCCTCTCTCTATGTCCAACCTTTTACAAGGGAATGGCACCTTGCTATTTAGAGGGCTTTGTGATAAGTACGGTGTGCATTAATTGCTCCTTAAAAAGTGGACGGTTAAGGATCTGGTGAAGATTAGCCTTGATCTGGTTTGTTGAAAATCAATCTGGGCTGTTAATATTGATTGTAACAAATCTGGGCAGTTAATGATGATTGTAACAAATCTGGATAGTTTGTTGTAAATCGATCTGGACAGTTAATGTTGATTGCACTAAATCTGCTTTGTGATGATTTGTTGATATCAGTAAATCCAAGTAAATAAATCTTGGTCAATCTCTTGCCACGTGTCCCAACTGCATGTTATGTCGATTGCCATAAATCTGAGTTGTTGAGATTTGATCAACTCCTGCCACGTGTCCCAACTGCTGCGAGCCGCATGGAGGACTGTTATGGTTGAGCCGCATGAGTACGGCCTCATGTCAGAGCCGCATAAGGATGGCCTTACCTGAACCGCATGGAAGTCCTTTAATCTGAACCGTACAGAGGTCTTTACAACTGAGCCGCATAGACATCTTTACAACTGAGCCGCATGAACATCCTTTAATCTGAACCGCATGGAGGTCATTATAACCGAGCCGCATGGATGTCCTTTAATCTGAACCGCATGGGAGTCCTTTAATCTGAGCCGCATGTGGGTCCTTGCAACTGGGCCGCATGGAAGTCTTTGCAACTGAGCCGCATGTGGGTCCTTGCAACTAAGCCGCATGGAAGTCTTTGCAACTGAGCCGCATGGAAGTCTTTGCAACTGAGCCGCATAAAGAGCTTTGGAAATGGGTGGATCATGCCAGCTATAAAGATTTTTCTCGTCTCTCTAGGAGCACGTTAAGAGTCATCATTTCACCTTTATGTCAGAGCCGTCAATCTTTTGTGTCAGGGCTGCTGCATTGCGTCAGAGCATTAAATGAGCCAGCTGCACAAAATAATGATGGCCAGTTGTGAATGCTTGCTTTTTGAACTACCCATGGCCACGGGGCTTTTCCGAGCCGCATAGAGCTCTCGGGGACTTCTGGGCCGCATAAAGCTCTAAGGGACTTATGAGCCGCATGAAGCTCTGAAGGATTTGTGAGCCGCATAGAGCTCTATGTGATTTTCTGAGCCGCATGAGACTCCCACTACTTTGAGCCGCATGGATTTTACTTGTTCTTTTCCATGCTTCTATAAGAATGCGTACTTTCGTATAGAGTACGATATGCATAACTCTACAACGATGCCCGTACGGTTAGGTTGTAGGTCTTATATAGCGTAATGCAACAATCAAACCTAGCCACGAAATAATCATGCCTTGACTGTAAAGTACACATGCCACTTTTGTAGAAAATTAGTTGAAGCCTGCACGTGTCCATATGCCAATGTTCGGGATCGGCTAGTCGATTGCAATGGTTCATAGTTAATATGAACGTGTCTCATTCAGTTTCAGTAAGACGACTAGCCAGTCTCTTTAGTTCCAACTAGGAACGCATGATCAATCATTTAGTCAAGGTAACAATCAATGTCAATTCGTGCCAAGGCATGAAAGTCAAACTAGTATTTAGTATGGTCGAGTCTATAACTCTCACGGTTAAGTTCAAGTCATACTGGGTATCCATAAACCAATCGGGACACAGGGCACATTCCACACAACAAAGAAATATTAACATATCATGATTATAACAAGTTTCTTTCAAAAGGCGTAAGGATATAATAGGGGTTGCCATGTACGCCAAAGGAGTACACTCAATGAAATGTATCAAACCAGGAGAGTACGCCCAATGAAATACGCGTAAAGGAAATTTACGCGTGAAGGAATAGAGCTTACGCGTAAAAGGAGTACGCTTAATGAAAGAATAAAGTTGCGCGTAAAACTCGTCTTACGCCAAGCCAGGGGAGTACACATAAATAATAAAGTTACGCGTAAAACTGGTCTACGTAAAGAGTTAAAGTTTACCCATGAATCTTGTACGTGTAAAGAGTAGTATTACGCATGAAACATTGTACGCGTAAAGGATAGCATTACGCGTAAAATATGTACGCGTAAAGGATTAAAGTTTACGCATGAATGAGTATGCGTAAAGAGTTGTATTACGCGTAAAATTTGTATACTATCACGCGTAAATCAATACGCGTAAAGGAAATACGCCAAGCCAGAATAGTAGACTTGCGTAATCCAGATTCACGATGACACGATTGTTCGTAGGCGTAGAGCTAGATATTACGCGGGCACGTATAACGTGGGCGTAAGAATTCCAGAACTCCAATTCCTATGAAACTTTCAATCTAAGCCCAAGATGGAATTCCATAGGTCAGAATGGCGTATAACACAAATCTCACAATCTGGAACGAACGAAACTTAAAAATAAGGAAGTTTGACAGATCAAAACCCACAAAATCCGAAAAATGGCAATTTCTAGATCTATTAAAATAAAACTTTAAAATGTAAAATGCCAAGTTCTAAACTATCTTAGGATCACGAGAGGAAGATAAATGAACCATAAAAATATGGGTTCTCATGTGGAGCAAGATGTACTTGCCTAAGCTCTCGGTAGGTGGAGAGAGTTATGAGAAAGAAGAAGAGTAAATGAGAAGGAGAAGTAATGAAGAGAGAGGGTTGGGGCTTTAAATGGAGATGTGGTTGGTTGGGTTCATGATGAACCATCCTAACCCAAGCCGAAATAAACCAAATAACCCAAGAGCAAAACAAAAGCAGAAAATAAAGTACATAAAAATAATTAGCGAATAATTAAGGGAATTAAATACAAAACAAATGTATGATAAATATTAAGTAAATACATTCAAGCAGTACACGTATTAAAATACGTATTCTGGGAACGGAGAGTGACAGACGTGGATAGTTTGGAGGATGTGACTGTGGTTGTAGGGGTCGACGGAACGGTCGAGGAGGTTGTCGGACGAACCTGTTGGTTGCAGAAGGCAAGGAGACAGCTGACGGTGCCTATACTGAGGGAAAACAGTATAAAACTCCTAAATTTCTACGATATTTTTTTATTTTTATTATTTATACAGATTTGAAATTTTGTATTGTACGTCGCGTAGTCGTATTTTACGTCGCGCAAGAAATTATATTTTGCTCGACGAGTGCGAATATGTGCGAGCGTACATATTTTAGAAAAATATTTTATTTTATTATTTTATAGTTTCAAATAATATATGCAATAATTATTTTACTATCATTACCAAGTTTTTATTTTATTTACTAAAAGCCTTCTTTTATGCAATTATTAAGAATAATTAATATTTTTATTGTATACTAGGAAAAACATAATTATGTAAAGAATATTTTTGCATACATATATTTCGTAATTATTTATTGGTCTATTTTAAATAAAAATATAATTTTTGAGATTTATTAATATTAATATTTTATTGTTCAAAAGATATTTGAAAATATTTATTATTTTTGAAATTATTATTGTTGGTATTTTGAAAAATATTTTTGGAAGTTATTGTGGCCATTTAAATCTTGATTTAATTTTTGGATTTATTTAAATAGATTAAATTAATATCTATATTTGGAATTAGAATTATCTCATTTGGTTTTAAATTAAAGGATGTAAATTTAATTTAATTTAAATTGGATTTGTATTGGATTTGGATTTGATTTCATTGTTTTAAATTAAGTAGAGAATTATCTACTTGGATTTTAAATATTCCTAATTCCTATCCAATTGGAAATTCCCACATCCTATAAATAGGCAGGTACTCCTCCAATATTTTTATCATTCATTATTCCTCCACAAATCTACGTGCATCGTGTCTGTGTCCATCCAAAATTCTTATTCCATATATTCTACATATACATTATTTCTCTTACGTGTCGACAACTCCGACACAATACATCACAAATTCCTATTCCTAATCCTATTCTAAACCGTGTCCACCATCATCCCGGCGAGAACCCGTCTTCCGACCCAGCCATGACCACCCCTGGACCCCGGTCGCCTCCACCGACATAACCATCACCACACTACGCTCACCCAAGACACTCCCACGGCCAACAACCACCGCCTTCCCCGTTCCCTCACTGCCACACACCCGCTTCCCCACGTCGCCGTTTCACCAACACCATCTCGACTCCCCGCCACCACAGCCCCTCCTCGTCTGGAGCCATCCTCCCCGTCCCGACCCAGTAACCAGCCCTGTCCCCGACCTGACCAACACCAACACCTACCCAGCCGTTCATCACCCCCACGACAACCAAAATCACCACCACCACCACTGTCGCCCCAAAATCCGGCCTGCCACCCACCGGCGTAACCCCCATCCTCGGCTCCAAGGCCGGCAACCCAAAACACAGTCGACCAAGGAAAACCAAAAAAATAATAATAAAAACAAACACCCCCACCACCATCGTACCTCCGCCGTTGACCTCCGAGCGACGAGCCTCGAGCGCCCCGCTCCAGTCGTCAACCTCCGCCGTCGGTGCCCTAGCCGCGCGCCGCCGCCGTCCTCTCCGTGCACCCCGCAGCCGCCCGCGCTGCCAGAGACTTCGCCCGCCGGCCTAAAACCTCCTTCGCAGTTCCGCACCGCCGCCGCCCGTCCAGCGGGCCGCCGGTCGGAGCTCCGCCAACCCGAACTCCCCTTCTTCCCTTCCTCTCCGCCTATCGCCGCCTCTCCCAGCGTGCGCCGCCACCCTCCTTCAAACCCTTCCTCGCCCACTGCCGCCGCTGGACCCAACCCCTCGTCGCCGGAACCCGCCTCTTCCTCCGCCAGAGCGCCAAGAAGCCTCCGCCGTCCCCCTCTCTCGTCCACCGCGAGCCAAACCGTCCGTCTCTCCTTTCTCCCGCTCTATCTCACGATCGGAAAGTTTTTCCCCAAATCTCCTTTCTCTCTCTCTTTCTATATTCTCTTTCTTCTTCTCTTTCTATATTCTCTTTCTTCTTCTAACAGTGTTTGTTTTGGTTTCTGATTTCTTTTGTTTGTTTTAACAGAGAAGAGAACAGTTGTTCTCCATTTCCTTCTTTCTAATTTAATTTATCTATTTATTTAATTATTTTCTAGTTATTTAATTTTGAAATTTTGATTTAACAGTAATAAGCATTGACTAAAATTTATAATTTATAATAATAATTATTATTATTATTGTTACTCCTAGTATCTTCTGTCCTTGTAAGTATATATATTCATCATTATTTTTAGTATTATTCTCATTAGTATTATTATTGTTTTGAAATTATTGTTATATTATTAAGATGGTGTGTATTACGAATATTTTATGATTTAAATAATGTATTTATCAAATAAAATATATAGACTAAATATTTTCCAAATTTTATATGAATATAAGTTTTGGCTCTTCCATATGTTTATTACTGGTCTAGAAGTCCTAAAATTTTTAGAAATTTCTAGTATTATTCTAAAATATTTTCTAATGGAATATTTTTCATCAAATATCGTATCTTGACAAACTTAGAATTTCTAGCCTAAAAATATATTTGGACTAATAAAATGTAGTATCCAAATTGTTTTCATATATCTACGTAAAAATTTATTTTTAGTTTTTCTTTTTCAAGTATATTATTATAAATATTTTCTAAAAACAGATACGTGAATTATCTAATTCCTTCGATATTCACCGTGACCATGACTAATCCTCCAACTCTATTCCCCTGCCAATTCTATAATTCCTCCTATCATCCCTAACCAAACTGACCGTTCTGGACCCAATGGAACTGTCCGTGCCACCACCCGATGTCACCTTGCATAGTTGTTGCAACGAAGTCAATCTTGTGCCACCTTTATTGTATCACATCAGGCAGCTCACCAGGCGTCGCAACAGGCAAGTATACCTTGCTAATTAACTGTCAAATTATTTATTTTCTGCATTATTTATTTTGTTTCATATTGTTAATTTCTTTTGTTATAAACTGCGCGTCCAAGCCATACTTGGGTGCAAGCGACTTTATTAGTCGTTACTTTATTTTATGCATGTTGACTTAGTGTTAGCGGACTACCTTCTTGTTGGGGGATATCCTTATATCTTCCTTTGGCTGTGACACTCACACTACACGGTTTGAGACATGTTGCTAGGGGCACGACTTATTGACTAGCTATCTCTAAAGTCGTGTGACGGTAGATGATCGTAACTGCTATGACTAGGGTTTTAGAGACTCAAGCAGTTACAAAAACTGGACGAGCCATGGACATGACTTGAACAGTGTGGGATATATTGGGGGATGACAGTCGCTAGTACGTATGGGAAGCCAAACAGGTAAACCACAGTCTCCGGATGGAACTGTGGCGATATATTTGCAGATGCCCTCTGACGTTTTAGACGTTACGGACGGATACAGATGACTGGATGCCAGTTACGTACACATAGCATAAAATCCCACCCATGCGCATGAAAGTTGTCCTCTAAATTGTACATTAGGCGGTTAGAATCTCCTTTGCATATTTGCGTCTAGGATAGTCATTTATATATTATTTTATTCTGACAGTTCATATTAGCTTGTTCTTCCTGTATCTTGCTACGTCCGTCTGAGGACCTGGTTTTTCCCCAGGTGTGTGTTTATATTTTCCGCAGGTATCCTAGCCAAGGTCGTGGTTTTCTTCATTCTTCGAAGACGATTGCGCTTGGTTCGTCTTGCCATTTTTTGATTCATGTACATTTCTTTCATTGAGATAGTTGGTAGTGGACTTTGTCTCCGCCCAACGATTGTATCATAAATATTCGAGTTGATATTTATATTATTATTCTTTTCATTGTGGATAAGATTTAGTTTGTCTTGGATTACTACCTTTTACAGCTTATGTATTCATACGAGACCTACGTACTTCGTATGAATACAGCTGGCATGTCTCTGTTCCTAGTCTTACGTATTTTGGGACTGGGGCGTTACATATTTTTGTGGTGGCCCATGCTGGTCGAGATAAATTGTTTGGTTACTTTACCGTACCAAGCAAGCCTGCGTATAGGATTAGAAGTCTAGGATCTCATCCACATACTTGACCTCTTTCCTTGATTTTATCTACCATTTGACTCATCAATTGCATCTTGCTTGCTTCCTTCCATCCCTATTCTTATCTTCCCTTCGTGCTTGCTAGAGATTGACCCTACTAGTTAGTTGTCCCAAAATACCATTAGTTTAATTCTTTAAGTTGGGTAGAATACCTTATGAACTAGCAACCCCTTTGACCTAGTAACCTATATTAGCAAGCTTATTTAGATCCTAGAATCTAGAGGACCTAACCCGTCTAGCCAACCAAGGACTTGGACAAGAAGACTATAGGACGACTGTATGACTTAGAATCATTCTACCTTCTTTAAATCTTAATCTCTCGTACCTATGTATTTACCGTTTTGACTAATGATGCTAATGTAGCCTAGTTTTTGCAAACTTATTCTTTATCGAGTTTGTTCATGACATATGCTATTGAGCGCTCACTAGCATGTTGTCTAATCAGAACCGGTACATAATGGTCTGATCAACCAAGTGCACTTTGGTTCGCTTTTGTCTATTATTCTACGTGGATGGGGACATAGCTAAACTTGTCCTTTAGAGTCCCATCCGCGACTGCCTTGGCAATTCCTTTGAAATTATTTGATCGTCTTTGAATCACGTATTCGTATTCGATAACGCCTCCTTCGAACTCTATATTGCTTTCGCCTTCATCTATTTTAGGAGGGCGAAGACGTTATACTAGAACTTTCTCTAGCCTTCCTATCGGCTATGATCATTCTTACTCGATGTTGTTATATCTTCATCCTAAACTACTCGACCCTATCAAGACCCTCTAATCGCTTAATTAAAGCGAATCTATTTTCGTTCTATTAATCGTGACCCTCATCCATTACCCGTGACCATACCGTATTATTTTTCTATGGTCTAGATCGTGATTTCTTACGGCATGATTTTGTTGTTGATCGTTCCTCATCGATACCCCTTGTATCTTCTCACCCCCCTACGAATTCTTAATTTCGAGGACGAAATTCTTTTAAGTTGGATAGGATGTAAAATCTCTAAATTTCTACGATATTTTTTTATTTTTATTATTTATACAGATTTGAAATTTTGTATTGTACGTCGCGTAGTCGTATTTTACGTCGCGCAAAAAATTATATTTTGCTCGACGAGTGCGAATATGTGCGAGCGTACATATTTTAGAAAAATATTTTATTTTATTATTTTATAGTTTCAAATAATATATGCAATAATTATTTTACTATCATTACCAAGTTTTTATTTTATTTACTAAAAGCCTTCTTTTATGCAATTATTAAGAATAATTAATATTTTTATTGTATACTAGGAAAAACATAATTATGTAAAGAATATTTTTGCATACATATATTTCATAATTATTTATTGGTCTATTTTAAATAAAAATATAATTTTCGAGATTTATTAGTATTAATATTTTATTGTTCAAAAGATATTTGAAAATATTTATTATTTTTGAAATTATTATTGTTGGTATTTTGAAAAATATTTTTGGAAGTTATTGTGGCCATTTAAATCTTGATTTAATTTTTGGATTTATTTAAATAGATTAAATTAATATCTATATTTGGAATTAGAATTATCTTATTTGGTTTTAAAATAAAGGATGTAAATTTAATTTAATTTAAATTGGATTTGTATTGGATTTGGATTTGATTTCATTGTTTTAAATTAAGTAGAGAATTATCTACTTGGGTTTTAAATATTCCTAATTCCTATCCAATTGGAAATTCCCACATCCTATAAATAGGCAGGTACTCCTCCAATATTTTTATCATTCATTATTCCTCCACAAATCTACGTGCATCGTGTCTGTGTCCATCCAAAATTTTTATTCCATATATTTTACATATACATTATTTCTCTTACGTGTCGACAACTCCGACACAATACATCACAAATTCCTATTCCTAATCCTATTCTAAACCGTGTCCACCATCATTCCGGCGAGAACCCGTCTTCCGACCCAGCCATGACCACCCCTGGACCCCGGTCGCCTCCACCGACATAACCATCACCACACTACGCTCACCCAAGACACTCCCACGGCCAACAACCACCGCCTTCCCCGTTCCCTCACTGCCACACACCCGCTTCCCCACGTCGCCGTTTCACCAACACCATCCCGACGCCCCGCCACCACAGCCCCTCCTCGTCTGGAGCCATCCTCCCCGTCCCGACCCAGTAACCAGCCCTGTCCCTGACCTGACCAACACCAACACCAACCCAGTCGTTCATCACCTCCACGACAACCAAAATCACCACCACCACCACTGTCGCCCCAAAATCCGGCCTGCCACCCACCAGCGTAACCCCCATCCTCGGCTCCAAGGCCGGCGACCCAAAACACAGTCGACCAAGGAAAACCAAAAAAAAATAAAAAAAAATAAAAACAAACACCCCCGCCACCACCGTACCTCCGCCGCTGACCTCCGAGCGACGAGCCTCGAGCGCCCCGCTCTAGTCGTCAACCTCCGCCGCCGGTGCCCTAGCCGCGCGCCGCCGCCGTCCTCTTCGTGCACCCCGCAGCCGCCCGCGCTGCCGGAGACTTCGCCCGCCGGCCTAAAACCTCCTCTGCAGTTCCGCGCCGCCGCCGCCGCCCGTCCAGCGCGCCGTCGGCCGGAGCTCCGCCAACCCGAACTCCCCTTCCTCCCTTCCTCTCCGTCTATCGCCGCCTCTCCCAGCGTACGCCGCCACCCTCCTCCAAACCCTTCCTCGCCCACTGCCGCCGCTGGACCCACCCCCTCGTCGCCGGAACCCGCCTCTTCCTCCGCCAGAGCGCCAAGAAGCCTCCGCCGTCCCCCTCTCTCGTCCACCGCGAGCCAAACCGTCCGCCTCTCCTTCCTCCCGCTCTCTCTCACGATCGGAAAGTTTTTCCCCAAATCTCCTTTCTCTCTCTCTCTCTCTTTCTATATTCTCTTTCTTCTTCTAACAGTGTTTGTTTTGGTTTCTGATTTCTTTTGTTTGTTTTAACAGAGAAGAGAACAGTTGTTCTCCATTTCTTTTTTTCTAATTTAATTTATCTATTTATTTAATTATTTTCTAGTTATTTAATTTTGAAACTTTGATTTAACAGTAATAAGCATTGACTAAAATTTATAATTTATAATAATAATAATAATTATTATTGTTACTCCTAGTATCTTCTGTCCTTGTAAGTATATATATTCATCATTATTTTTAGTATTATTCTCATTAGTATTATTATTGTTTTGAAATTATTATTATATTATTAAGATGGTGTGTATTACGAATATTTTATGATTTAAATAATGTATTTACCAAATAAAATATATAGACTAAATATTTTCCAAATTTCATATGAATATAAGTTTTGGCTCATCCATATGTTTATTACTGGTCTAGAAGTCCTGAAATTTTTAGAAATTTCTAGTATTATTCTAAAATATTTTCTAATGGAATATTTTTCATCAAATATCGTATCTTGACAAACTTAGAATTTCTAGCCTAAAAATATATTTTGGACTAATAAAATGTAGTATCCAAATTGTTTTCATATATCTACGTAAAAATTTATTTTTAGTTTTTCTTTTTCAAGTATATTATTATAAATATTTTCTAAAAACAGATACGTGAATTATCTAATTCCTTCGATATTCACCGTGACCATGACTAATCCTCCAACTCTATTCCCCTGCCAATTCTATAATTCCTCCTATCATCCCTAACCAAACTGACCGTTCTGGATCCAATGGAACTGTCCGTGCCACCACCCGATGTCACCTTGCATAGTTGTTGCAACGAAGTCAATCTTGTGCCACCTTTATTGTATCACATCAGGCAGCTCACCAGGCGTCGCAACAGGCAAGTATACCTTGCTAACTAACTGTCAAATTATTTATTTTCTGTATTATTTATTTTGTTTCATATTGTTAATTTCCTTTGTTATAAACTGCGCGTCCAAGCCATACTTGGGTGCAAGCGACTTTATTAGTTGTTACTTTATTTTATGCTTGTTGACTTAGTGTTAGCGGACTACCTTCTTGTTGGGGGATATCCTTATATCTTTCTTTGGCTGTGACACTCACACTACACGGTTTGAGACATGTTGCTAGGGGCACGACTTATTGACTAGCTATCTCTAAAGTCGTGTGACGGTAGATGATCGTAACTGCTATGACTAAGGTTTTAGAGACTCAAGCAGTTACAAAAATTGGACGAGCCATGGACATGACTTGAACAGTGTGGGATATATTGGGGGAGGATAGTCGCTAGTGCGTATGGAAAGCCAAACAGGTAAACCACAGTCTCCGGATGGAACTGTGGCGATATATTTGCAGATGCCCTCTGACGTTTTAGACGTTACGGACGGATACAGATGACTGGATGCCAGTTACGTACACATAGCCTAAAATTTTATCCATGTGCATGAAAGTTGTCCTCTAAATTGCACATTAGGCGGTTAGAATCTTCTTTGCATATTTGTGTCTAGGATAGTCATTTATATATTATTTTATTCTGACTGTTCATATTAGCTTGTTCTTCCTGTATCTTGCTACGTCCGTCTGAGGACCTGGTTTTTCCCCAGGTGTGTGTTCATATTTTTCGCAGGTATCCTAGCCAAGGCCGTGGTTTTCTTTATTCTTCGAAGACGATTGCGCTTGGTTCGTCTTGCCATTTTTTGATTCATGCATATTTCTTTCATTGAGATAGTTGGTAGTGGACTTTGTCTTCGCCCAACGATTGTATCATAAATATTCGAGTTGATATTTATATTATTATTCTTTTTATTGTGGTTGAGATTTAGTTTGTCTTGGATTACTACCTTTTACAGCTTATGTATTCATACGAGACCTACGTACTTCGTATGAATACAGCTGGCATGTCTTCGTTCCTAGTCCTACGTATTTTGGGACTGGAGCGTTATAAACAGGCACTGCAGGACATGTTGGAAGTACTCAGGAGGAGGCAGAGAGCGTCGAGCGATGGAGACATGAGAAGTAGGACCGGAGAGGCGTCCACATTATTCTTTGCCAGAGGCAACGCTGTCATGTATGTCCATCCGTCGGCGTTAGGCACTGACGACTTGCTCGCCCTTGCATCCATGTCTTCCCTCAGATCGTCGGATTGGATTATCGATTCGGGTGCATCTCGACACGTGACAGGAAATGCTAGTGAGTTTTCTTCCTACACTCACCTAGCATCGGCGGACAGCATTCAAACAGCTGTTGGTACTTTTCAGTCAGTGGTCGGTAAGGGTACTGTCGATTGTATAGGTTCAGTAAAATTATCTAATGTTTTGTATGCTCCTTCTTTTTCAGTCAGTCTTTTGTCCAATAGTTCTATAATCCTCCAATTAAAATGTACTGTCTGCTTTGATATTCCTAAGGTGATCTTCCAGGAGAAGAAGACGGGACGAAGACTTGGGATTGGCACTTGGTATGATGGACTGTGGTACCTGGATCGAGAAGGATTGGATTCAGCATTAGTATCTATGGCAAAAAAGGCAGGGATGGAAGGACTGAAGAAGATGAGTGCGGAAGATACATTGCGACTCCACCACAGGAGGTCGGGACACTCTTTATTTGGTATTTTAAGTAAATTATACCCTGCAATTTAAGAAGAAGTTAATAAAGAGAAACTAGTTTGTGATGATTGTGAGTTAGGCAAACTTACTAAGAGTTCATATGTGAGTAGCGTTCATAGGAGCTCGTCTGTTTTTGATGTGGTATACTCTGATGTTTTGGGGCCTTGTACTACTCCTACGAATGGTTACAAATATTTTGTTACCTTCATAGATTATTTTTCTCATACTACTTGGCTGTATTTGATAAAAAATAAGAGTGAGGTCCCCTCCTATTTTCGGGACTTTCACAAATATGTCCAAACTCAGTACAAGGCAGTGGTGAAGGTACTGAGGTCTGACAATGGAACGGAGTACACCAACAAGACACTTACGGAATACTTGTCCGCCCAAGAAATATGGCATCATACCACCTGTGCATATACACCAGCACAGAACGGAGTAGCGAAAAGGAAGAACAGACACCTCCTGAAAGTGGCGAGAAGTATGATGATAGACAAGAATGTTCCACAGAGTCTGTGGGGATATGAAGTGTTGACAGCAGCTCAACTGATCAACATGATGCCTTCGAATGTATTGAGATGGAGGTCTCCATGTGAGATACTGCAGAAAAATAATAGTGGGATGCTCCCACTAAAGGTGTTTGGCTGCGTATGCTTCGTGAAGAACAACAGACCGTCGGTAGGGAAGCTTGATCCTCGAGCAATCAAGTGTATCTTTGTGGGCTACTCGGGAACTCAGAAGGGCTACGTATGCTGGAGTCCAGTAGAAAAAAGAAAACTTGTAAGTATGGATGTTCACTTCAGGGAACATAAGCCTGTTTCACTTAACAAAATGCCTAAAAATTGGCTTTTGGGAGAAAACTAGAAAAAGTACAAAAAGTACAAATGTTCTGGAAAGTATTGCTATGGAAGTCTGATCTGAGAGCGATCACTTTATTCCTTGGATCATACGATGATGATGAAGAAAACTGCTTGAAGAAGACGAACAATCGGAAGAACTAGGTCACCGAAAAGGTATCGAGCAACGGCACTGATGGCACAGTCGAATGCTTTCTTGCTTTGCTTCACCATGTTCTTGGAAAAAAGTTGAAGAAATGCTTCTGAGAATATCACTCTGAAAGTATGAGTTTTCTCAGAATCTCCTCTCCTGTATCTCTATTGATCTCTTGATCATCTCTGTGTTAAAATAAGTCTATTTATAGACTTGACCCTTTGTGCGTAAAAAGCAACAAAATCGGGTCTCTACGCGAGTAACTGTCACCCACGATGTAAATCATCCTCTACGCACGTTGACCCGTGTCCCATTACTTCAACAAAATAGGGAGAGCACGTACACACGTTCCTCGATAAGTGTGACATGAAAGTCACGTAAGCAAACCACGTTCTCATGTAGCCAGGAAAGCTCGGGCGTAAAAATGACCCAAAATATACTTCCTGCGTAAAGTAGTAGACTGGGCGTAAAAAATAGCTCAGAATAGAATTCCCGCGTAAAGTGGCTGAAAAGTAGCCTTGAGCGTAAAATTAGCTCAAATAAACTTTACGCCCACAAAAAGCCTTAAGCGTAAAAAGCTCAAATAGCCTTCGTGCGTAAAAAAAGCTGTCTTCTGGGCGTAAAGTAGCCCATCTGCACACTAAACGACAAGCGCTGGGCTTGGTGAAAAGATCTCCTCGGCTTCTATGTACTGTTGTCAGAAAATTATTCTGTCAGATCAAATCACTCGCATTAAATGCGTCCTGACAATCTGTCGTCCATGCGTAAAAGTAGAGGATAACTCTCGCGTAAAAAGCTTCTCGCGTAGAGAATAGCTTGCGTAGAGAGTAGCTCGCGTAGAGTCTGAGCTTGACTCAGTTTTAATTGCGTAAAGTTCTCAACTTCTTTGACTTGGCCTTTGAAGTATTTTTTTTACGCTCCTACAAGACCCCCTTCAAAGTTTTTAAATTATTTTCAAATTTTGAAATACTTTGAACAGAAGTGTAAAATTAGAGATTTCAACAGTCTGCGTAGAATTCGGGATACCCAACGGTCATCCGCGTAAAGTTCGGAGTATCCAACCGTCAGCGTAAAATTCGGGAATTTGAACCGATTTCAAAATCCTCTATAAATAGAGTTTTTCGAGCAGAGAGAGAACTTTACTCTTTCGAATTTTTAATCTCTCTATTCTCTTCTTCCTCCTTCATGCTCTCGTTTCGATCCGATGGCCCCCAAGAGCAAGACCGCCGCCGGCAAGGGCAAGAAGCCCGCTGCTGATTCATCGTCGGCCGACCGCACGAAAACTCCCATCCCATCATCAACGACGCCCCAACAGAGCAACCCCACCGTGGCTCCGGCAATGAAGGGTAAAGCACTGAACTTCGGCCGCGAGTTCGTCGGAGAAGAAGACCCGAGCTTTTCACTTCACGCCCACGTTATGCGTGTCAGCGTAGAAACTGAGAGAATTAAATACGCCCACGTTATACGTGTCAGCGTAAAATTAAGAACATACGTCCATGTTTATACGTGCCAGCGTAAAATTAAGAACATACGCCCACGTTTATACGTGCCAGCATAAATTTCAAAATACGCTCACATCAACATGTGCCAGCATAAAAATTAGAATACGCTCACGTCAACACGTGCCAGCATAAAAATTAAAATACGCTCATGTCAACACATGCCAGCGTAAAAATTAGAATACGCTGACGTCAACACGTGCCAGTGTAAAAATTAAAATACGCTCATGTCAACACATGCCAGTGTAAAAATTAGAATACGCTCACGTCAACACGTGCCAGCGTAAAAATTAAAATACGCTCATGTCAACACATTCCAGCATAAAAATTAGAATACATTCAAGCAGTACAAATGTATGATAAATATTAAGTAAATACATTCAAGCAGTATACATATTAAAATACGTATTCTGGGAACGGGGAGTGACAGACGTGGACAGTTTGGAGGATGTGACTGTGGTTGTAGGGGTCGACAGGACGGTCGAGGAGGTTGTCGGACGAACCTGTTGGTAGCAGAAGGCGAGGAGACAGCTGACGGTACCTATACTGAGGGAAAACAGGCACTGCAGGACATGTTGGAAGTACTCAGGAGGAGGCAGAGAGCGTCGAGCGATGGAGACAAGAGAAGTAGGACCGGAGAGGCGTCCACATCATTCTTTGCCAAAGGCAACGCTGTCATGTATGTCCATCCGTCGACGGAAGTGTCACGACCCGCTACCCAAATTGTTGGGCCGGGCCGAGTCATGTCGAGCCTACGCTTGAGATAAAGCGCAGTAAGCTGTTCTAGAGATAACAAGATAAGACTAAAATGTGCTAACAGTTCTATAAGTAATAGAGAGTCGTAAATGCTCCAAACACAAAAGTCATCTCGTATAATAATAAGTCCAAGTACAAGTCTGAAATATAAAACTGGATACAGGTCCAGTTACAAAATACATAGTGTAATACATGACTACTCTCAAAAGTCTAAAGCAAATAGACAACTAGACGAGGTTCCCCGCAGGTACATCCTCGTAGGGCAAAGCCTGGTCCTCGACAGTAACTCCATAATATGAATCACAGAGCAACTCCTCCTCAGTAAGAATACCTATAACGTTATCCTGTCAGGACGGGAGCAAGTACTGTTTCTAGCAAACTAATATACGAAACATGAAATGAACATAAGAGGAATGAACTGGAATCATGGCATCTCATAATCTATCATGGCAAGGACACATATGTCATAGAGATAGATGTATATGTAATGTTTAAAACTGTAGCAGGTACGTGATCGTCAATGGGTGTACAATATGCAGGGGCACATAATAAAATGTACTACCGTACAAGTGTAAAGGCGATAGATGTACATATGCACAAATACAGCTTTGAGAGTAAGGCCTATGGCACTGTAATCATATAAAATAAAACTTTGCTCGGTACTGTAGAGGGGGCATGATCACGTACTCAACTATCAGTTTTCCCATAACCCAGATTCTAATCATGTGAGAGATATAAAACTGTTCTAAACATGGTAGGGATATAAAAGTAATACAACATGTGAAGATTTAACTTGCTACCCCAAGGATCAACATTTAACATGGTTGGATCACAGTTCATTGATGTAACAGTATGTAAAGTTTGTAGAAAGTACTTGCCTTTAGCAAAGAAAAGCAGCGATAAAAATGCTATAGATGCCTGGTAACTCGTCACTGTAAAAATAAATACTTAAACTTAGTTTTTATACTAAGTTAAACACTAAGACACTAGTGGTACAACACGACTTTCTAACTGGACACCTAGCCAAATGGTGACTTCAGTATAAGAGACCAAACTGGGGTGACACAATACTCAAACTAACTTTCTAGGGTCTTAACACTAGTGCGGGGTGAGGTTCAATACGACTAAAACGCAAAACAACACAAAAGTTGCAAGTCGTAATTATTCAATAATTAAATCAAACTGTCCACTATGTTCCAACAATTTTTGAGATAGACAAAAAGCTTAATTTTATATAAAATAAAGTACCAAAATGATCCTTGTTAATTATAAAAATTTATACTAATTTTTCTAGAATTTATAAACCCTCATAAATAATTATTAAAAATCAGCAAACATAAATATACTAAAAATGAGTTCTGTTTTCCTATTTTTATAAAATACGAAAAGCACTTAATAAATGCTAGAAAAATTATAATAAATTGTCTAAATTAACATAGTATTTAAATACAATTTTTTCCAGATTTTTATAGTACTTATATATATATATATATATATATATATAAATTCAAAAAAGCAAGCAACAGTTTCTAGAAATTAATTAATTATTTATTTACTATTTTTGTCCATGTATTCGAATTGAACCGAAGTCCAGATACAGGATCCAGAGCCATGAATCAAGTCCAATATAACTTGTACAGACTCTGAATGTATTAGACACAATTGGGCCTAAAAATCCATGCTAGGTTTGGACATCAATTGGCCATAACAAATAAAATACAGGAATTTAAATAATAATAATATATTTTTAAAGTGGTAAAAATATACAAGTCATAATTTAAACAATAAAAATGACTTGGGAATTTATGCACAATAATATTTTGTACAAAGTAGAATTTGAAATGCATATATAAAAATATAACAACAATATATATAGAAATTTATATATATATATATATATATAATGGATATATATACATATATTAAATATACATATATATATATATATATATATATATATATATATATATATATATATATATATATATATATATATAAGAAATAATCTGAGCTCAAGTAACAAAAAAAAACAAAAAAAACATATATATATATATAAGAAATACTAAATATAAAATATATATATATATATATAAAAATATTGTATACGTATATATAACAGTATAAATATAATAATATATATACACATGAACATATATACATATATATATATATATATATATATATATATATATATATATATATATATATATATATATATATATATACAATATAATAAAGTACTAAATATAAAATATATATACAAATACAGTATATATATACATATAATACAGTATATATAATAATATATATATACATATACATGTATACATATATACATAAATATATATATATATACACATATATAATAAAATAAAAGAAGACAAAAAAAAACAAAACAGAACAGCAGGGGGGTTCGAACTCGGCCCAGAAGGGGGTCGGGTTCTTGGGCTCGGTCGGGCTGGCCAGGGGGTCAGCCCGCGCTGTGTGTTAGGGGTAGGGTTTGGGTTAGTGTTATTTAGGTTTAGTTTTTTAGGTTAGCGGGTTTAAACCCGATAGCCAACTTCGTGTCCTGACTGTTCGGGACACGAAGAGATGGTCGAGTCCAAGTGTCCCGACTGTTTGGGACTCGCATGAGTCGAGTTAAACGTGTCCAGACTTACCCCTAGGTTCGTCAGGACACGGCGAGCTGCATGTGTGAGACTGGGACACGCACGACACAGTTTTTAGGGTGTTACTCACGTGTCCGGTGAACTGAGGGGTCGTCGAGTGTGCTGACGGCGGCTAGGGGCGTCGGGGATGCGGCGCTCGGGTGGCGCTGCGTTCGTCTCGGCGTGGCGCGTCGAGTGGTGGCGGTTGTGGGCGGTGATGGTCGCTGTGGGGGGCGGCGCTACACTCGCCGGAGTTAGGGTTAGGGTTTAGGCTCTCGTCGGGGACGAAGGGGGTCGGGGTAGTCGTGGTGGTGTGCTAGAGTTAGGGTTTGGTCTGGGGGTCCTATTTATAGGGTTAGGAGGTCGGCTAGGGTTTGGGGTCGGCCGTGAATAGCGGGGGCAGCTGGCCGGTCATCGGCAGCTGGCCGGTCGCGGGGAGTGGGTGAGTGAGAGGAGAGAGAGAGAGAACGTGGGGGGGTTGGTAGGTTTAGCAGTTAGGTCCCCGTAGTTTAGAAAATTGCAGAAAGCCCCAAACCAAATAGGTTACAAATAAATATTTGCAAACTCCTATTAAAATAATTGATTTTATTACAAACTCCTATTAAAACAAATTTAAATATTATAAAATGATATTAAAACATTTTAGTTAATTACAAAATGATATATTTTAACTTAAAAATTATTTAAAAAATTTTAAAAAATTCCTAAAACCATATTAAATTATTTTAAAGCTAAATATGTCATTAGCAACTAATTAACACTAATTTAAATTAAATTTGAAAAACAGGGGCTGACAAATCTTTCCTCCTTGAAAAATTTTGTCCTCGAAATTCACAAGGATTGAAGACCCTACAATTTTCTAACATAACAAGCAATACAACAAATGACTAAGGCTACGATCAAAACTAACCTCTAAGGTATCAAGCGAAAACGGGTGGTTCCCTCGTAGCGGTTGGATCGAACAAGTAAGGATATCTCTCCCTCATGTCCGACTCCCTCTCCCAAGTAGATTCACCCGGAGAGTGACGGCTCCAAGCTACTCGTACTAAGGGTATAACCTTGTTCCTCAGCCTCTTCTCCCTCCTGTCCAATATCTCTACTAGCTGCTCAGTAACTGCAAGGCTCGGTCCGATCTCCAACTCTGAATGATCTAGCACATGGCTGGGGTCCGAAACATATCTCCTCAGCTGGGATACGTGAAAGACATCGTGAACTCCTGCTAGGTTGGGTGGAAGTGCAATCCTGTAAGCTACCTCTCTGATCCTGCCAAGTATCTTGAACGGCCCGATGTATCTGGGGCTCAGCTTCCCTCCTCGTTCGAACCGGATCGTCCCTCTAGTAGGTGATATCTTTACTAGCACCATATCACCGTCTGCGAACTCCATCGGTCTGCGACTAGCATCGGCCCAGTGTTTCTGCCTGTCCTGAGCTACTCTGAGCCTGTTTCTGATCATCCCGACCTTCTCTGCTGCTTCCGTGATCATCTCTGGACCAAGCATAACTCTCTCCCCAACATCATCCCAAAAGAGCGGTGTACGGCATCGTCGTCCATATAATGCCTCGAAAGTAGACATATCGATGCTGGCTTGCTAGCTGTTGTTGTATAAAAACTCTACCAAGTGCAGATGGCTCTCCCATGATTCGCCAAAGTCCAGCACACATGTCCTCAGCATGTCCTCCAGCGTCTGTATCGTCCTCTCGGACTGTCCATCTATCTGCGGGTGGTACGTCGTACTGAACTTGAGCCGACTGCCCAACTCCTCCTGCAAGCTCCTCCAGTAGTGGGACGTGAATCTACTGTCTCGGTCCAACACGATGCTCACTGGTACTCCGTGCAAGCGAACTATCTGCTGCATGTAAAGCTCCGCCAACTTCTCGGTGGAAAGCCCCACCTTGAAGGGTATGAAGTACGCACACTTCGTCAGCCTGTCCACGATGACCCAAATGGCATCCTTCCCTCCTTGGGAACGAGAAAGCCCTGAGACGAAGTCCATCGTAATGTGTTCCCATTTCTACTCGGGAATGGATAACGGCTGCAATAGACCAGCTGGCCTCTAGCGCTCCGCCTTAACCTGCTGGCAAACTAGGCATCTCGAAATGAATCGTGATACATCCCTCTTCATTCCGTGCCACCAAAGATGTTCTCCCAAGTCACGGTACATCTTGTTAGCACCAGGGTGAATAGAATATCTCGATCGGTGCGCCTCCTGCAAGATTTCCTCTATCAGCTCTCCCTTCGGCACGCACAATCGGCTGCCATGCCTCAAGGATCTATCCTCTGCTACGGTGAAGTCATCCAGCAATCCAGCTAAAGCCTGGGCTCGAAGTCTGCGAAGGCTCTCATCTGTAGACTGTGCCTCCCTGATCTGCTCTATCAAACCTGACTGAATGTCAAGTGCCATCATCTATATCACTGATCCTGGCCGAACTATCTCGATACCGAGCTTCTCCAGATCTTTCCGTAAATGCCGATCTATCATCAGATACCATGCCATCGGATGCCTGCTCAGCGCATCCGCCACCATATTTGCCTTCCCTGGATGATACTGTAAATCGATGTCGAAGTCCTTCATCAACTCCAACCATCGTCTTTGCCTCATGTTCAGCTCTTTCTGCGTGAACACATACTTCAAGCTCTTGTGGTCAGTAAAGATTTTCACACGCTCTCCGTATAAGTAATGTTTCCATAACTTGAGTGCAAAGATCACCGCAGCTAACTCTAGGTCATGGGTAGGATAGTTTCGCTCGTGGGTCCGCAATTGCCAAGATGCATAAGCAATCACTTTTTCATGCTGCTGTAGGACACATCCTAGCCCCTTTCATGAAGCATCGCTGTATATGGTGAAACCTCCAGATCCTGAAGGTAATATCAGAACTGGAGCGATCGTCAACCTCCTCTTCAGCTCCTCAAATGCTGCCTGGCAGTCCTCTGACCAGATGTACTCTGCATCCTTCCGTGTCAGCTTTGTCATGGGTTCAGCTATCCTAGCAAAGTCCTGGACGAACTTCCTATAATAGCCGGCTAAACCCAGAAAGCTCCTGATCTCTGAAACTGACGTAGGAGCCTTCCATGTCTCAACTGCAGCAATCTTCCTGGGATCCACCGAGATTCCTTCTCCAGTAACTACATGGCCGAGAAACTCCACTCAGTCTAAAAAGAAGTCGTACTTCGACAATTTGGCATACAATCTCTCCTGCCTCAGAATCCCTAAAACAATCTGCAAGTGCCCTGCATGCTCCTCCGGCGTCTTCGAGTATATCAGGATGTCGTCGATGAATACTACGATGAACTTATCCAGATACTGGTGAAATGTCTTATTCATCAAATTCATAAAGACAGCTGGCACATTTGTGAGACCAAATGGCATCACCAGAAACTCGTACTGCCCGTACTTCGTGTTGAACGCCGTCTTCTGGATGTCTGCTGCCCTGACCTTCACCTGGTGGTAATCGGATCTCAAATCTATCATGGAAAACACTTTCGTCCTACTCAACTGGTCGAATAAATTATCTGTCCTGGGCAGAGGATATTTGTTCTTAATGGTGATGGCATTCAACACCCGGTAGTCAATACACAACCGAACTGTACCATCCTTCTTAGGCACAAAGATCACTGGCACTCCCCATGGAGAAGCACTAGATCAAGTGAAACCCTTTTTCAACAGGTCATCAATCTGCTCTTTTATCTCTACGGCCTCCTTGGGGTTCACTCTATAGCAAGCCCAGGATACTAGTGATGAACCCGGTACTAAATCTATAATGAACTCCACATCTCTGTCAGGCAGAAGTCCTGGAAGATCCTCTGGGAATACATCCATAAACTCCCTAATGATAGGGTGTGGCGGTGCTAACTCCCCAACTGTCGCACAACAGTTTGGCTCTAGGCTGACCTCCGGCCCTGTCCTCCTGATACTGAATAGTACTGTACCTGGGGGACTGAACAGAATACTACCCTCATGACAGTCTATAGTTGCATGGGCATAGCTAAGCCAGTCCATCCCCAATATAATATCATAACCGGGGAGTGGCATCACAAAGAATCATCCCCTAAACTCTCTCCCGGCTATAGTAATAGAGCATCTATAGATAGCTTTAATGGGCACTGGTCCTCCTCCCGTCATTACTCTACTCATCTCCTCGGTAGGTGTAGCTACTAAGTGGTGTTTATGCATAAACTCTAATGACAGGAAGCTATGAGATGCACCAGAATCAAACAAGCATAGAGCTAGAAAAGTATGCAAATAAATATGACATGTTATGACGTCAGCCAAATAATCTGGCTCCAAAACCTGTTCCGGCTCTGGCTCAAGAGCTAGACTATAAGTCTTCCCCTGGGGTCCCTTCTGCTGCTGTAGATGTTGCCCAAACCTCTGCTGCTGAGTCGGAAACGGCCCTCTAGGTACCTTGGCTACTGGACAGTCCCGAATCTGATGGGTGGCAGACCCACAAACTAAGCACTGCCCCAACCTCTTTCTACAGATGGCAAAGTCATGCCCTGGCCTCCGACAGAATGAACACAAAGTTCCCTTCTGCTGCTGCCGGGGTCCCGGGGCTCTAACTAGCGGGGTCGGATGATGTGGTACAGGGGGACGGTAAGTCTGCTGGTGCGGCGTCGGTGCTCTCTGCTGGAAAGCCTGACGCTTGGACGGTCCCTCGAGGTATACAGAAGCCGGCTTCTTGCAAGACTGAAGACGCTCCTCTATGCTCTAGGCCAACTCTAGGCTCTGGTAGTAGTCAGTCGTACCGTTCGCCACTATAAGAATGCCAATGTCTGGAACTAGACCATGGCAAAACCTACGTGTCATCTCCTCAGGGTCTGCAACTAGACTAGGAGCGAAACAGCTCAGGCGACTAAATTTCGCTGCATACTCGTCGACAGACTCCTGCTGGATGTTCTAGAATCGTAGCCCCATGGCTACCCTAGCGGTGGTCGAGAAGAATTTCTTCTTGAACTGGGTCTTGAACTGATCCTAAGTGGCCCTTTCTCTCGCAAATAGCGGCTCATTCCGGAACCAAACTCCTGCCAAGTCTGTCAGCAAAAATCCCGCTGTCTAGACCTGGAGGTCATTCGGCAACCTAGCTCCAAGGAGCTTCCTTTCTACTGAGTCTAGCCAGTCATCTGCTATAACTATGCCCTCAGTCCCTAAGAACTCCTTGGGGTTCAGACCCATGAAGTCCTTGATCGTCCCCGCTCTCTGCCGTGGCTCTACAGGTGGTAGGACCACGGTACGTTCCTCAGAACGCTCCATGCTCTGGTGGAGTAGGGTGGTCTGCTCCTGATGGGTCGTTAGGAACCCCTGGATCAGAGTGAGCAGTTGGTTCCCGTCGAGTGTGACGGAAGCCTGGGTAGGTATAGTGATAGGTGGTGGTGGAAGTATCGGGTCCTGCTGGGACTGTGATGTGGAAGGTGATGGAGGCATCTGGGTTTGTAGATTTATGGAGTGGGAGAATATGGTAGGTGGAGGTGGAGGTGTATCGGTCAACTGGTCAGCTGACTGGATAGAGAGTGTGCCATTCTCAGGTGTGACATACTGGGATGAACGAGTAAGCACCATCTAAATAAAATAAAAGGACTTATAAGGACTCTTTTAAAGTAACAATCATAAACAAGAAAATCTAATTATAATAGCAAGCATGTGATGCGTTTCCTATGTTGCAATCCTAGTAATCCTCTAGATGTTCTAAGCGTCATTCCTAATGTTGTCTAATTACCTTAAGTTTCTAATTGCAGGCATGCTTGGTACAATGACGTAACCAACCAATTTAGTCAGAGACCTGCGTGGGTCACCACTAAAAATATGTCACTACCTGCTACCGAAATTGTTGGGCCGGGCCGAATCATGTCCAGCCTACGCTTGAGATAAAGCGCAGTAAGCTGTTCTAGAGATAACAAGATAAGACTAAAATGTGCTAACAGTTCTATAAGTAATAAAGAGTCATAAATGCTCCAAACACAAAAGTCATCTCATATAATAATAAGTCCAAGTACAAGTCTGAAATGTAAAACTGGATACAGGTCCAGTTACAAAATACATAGTCTAATACATGACTACTCTCAAAAGTCTAAAGCAAATAGACAACTAGACGAGGTTCCCCGCAGGTACATCCTTGTAGGGCAAAGCCTAGTCCTCGGCAGCAACTCCATAATATGAATCACAGAGCAACTCCTCTTCAGTAAGAATACCTACAACGTTATCCTGTCAGGACGGGAGCAAGTACTGTTTCTAGCAAACTAATATACGAAACATGAAATGAATATAAGAGAAATGAACTGGAATCATGGCATCTCATAATCTATCATGGCAAGGACACATATGTCATAGAGACAGATGTATATGTAATGTTTAAAACTGTAGCAGGTACGTGATCGTCAATGGGTGTACAATGTGCAGGGGAACATAATAAAATGTACTACCGTACAAGTGTAAAGGTGATAGATGTAAATACGCACAAATACAACTTTGAGAGTAAGGCCTACGGCGCAGTAATCATATAAAATAAAACTTTGCTCGGTACTGTAGAGGGGGCATGATCACGTACTCAACTATCAGTTTCCCCATAACCCAGATTCTAATCATATGAGAGATATAAAACTGTTCTAAACATGGTAGGGATATGAAAGTAATACAACATGTGAAGATTTAACTTGCTAACCCAAGGATCAATATTTAACATGGTTGGATCACAGTTCATTGATGTAACAGTATGTAAAGTTTATAGAAAGTACTTGCCTTTAGCAAAACAAAGCAGAGATAAAAATGCTATAGATGCCTGGTAACTCGTCACTGTAGAAATAAATACATAAACTTAGTTTTTACACTAAGTTAAACACTAAGACACTAGTGGTGCAACACGACTTTCTAACTGGACACCTAGCCAAATGGTGACTTCAGCATAGGAGACCAAAGTGGGGTGACACAATACTCACACTAACTTTCTAGGGTCTTTACACTAGTGCAGGGTGAGGTTCAATACGACTAAAATGCAAAACAACACAAAAAGTTACAAGTCGTAATTATTCAATAATTAAATCAAACTGTACACTATGTTCCAATAATTTTTGAGATAAACAAAAAGCTCAATTTTACATAAAATAAAGTACCAAAATGATCCTTGTTAATTATAAAAATTTATACTAATTTTTCTGGAATTTATAAACTCTCTTAAATAATTATTAAAAATCAGCAAACATAAATATACTAAAAATAAGTTCTGTTTTCCTATTTTATAAAATACCAAAAGCATTAGTAAATGCTAGAAAAATTATAATAAATTGTCTAAATTAATATAGTATTTAAATACAATTTTTTCTAGATTTTTACAGCACATAAAAAATATATATAAATTCAAAAACAGCAAGCAACAGTTTCTAGAAATTAATTAATTAATTATTTACTATTTTTGTTCATGTATTCGAATTGAACCGAAGTCCAGATACAGGATCCAGAGCCATGAATCAAGTCCAATATGACTTGTACAGACTCTGAATATATTAGACACAATTGGGCCCAAAAACCCATGCTAGATTTGGACATCAATTGGCCATAACAAATAAAATACAGGAATTTAAATAATAATATATTTTTAAAGTGGTAAAAATATACAAGTCATAATTTAAACAATAAAAATGACTTGAAAATTTATGCACAATAATATTTTGTACAAAGTAGAATTTGAAATGCATATATAAAAATATAACAACAATATATATACATATAAATATATAGATATTTATATATATATATATATATATATATATATATATATATATATATATATATATATATATATATATATATATATATATAATGGATTTTATATACATATATTAAATATACATATATATATATATATAAGAAATACTAAATATAATATATATATATATATATATATATATATATATATATATATATATATATATACAAAT
The DNA here is from genome assembly GCA_029216955.1 of Iris pallida. Classification (NCBI taxonomy): domain Eukaryota; kingdom Viridiplantae; phylum Streptophyta; class Magnoliopsida; order Asparagales; family Iridaceae; genus Iris; species Iris pallida. The sequence goes on along the minus strand of JANAVB010006398.1, from coordinate 2,929,186 downwards.
ATTGTATACGTATATATAACAGTATATATATAATAATATATATACACATGAACATATATACATATATACATATATATACATATATATACATATATATATATATATATATATATATATATATATATATATATATATATATATATACAATATAATAAAGTACTAAATATAAATATATATATATACAAATAAAGTATATATATACATATAATACAGTATATAATATATATATATATATATATATATATATATATATATATATATATATATATATATATATATATATATATATATATATATATATATATATACATATACATGTATACATATATAACAATTTAGTTATATATACATATATAACAAATTTAAATATTACAAAATGATATTAAAACAATTTAGTTATTTGTAAAATGATATATTTTAACTTAAAAACTATTTAAAAATTATTTAAAAATTCTTGAAAATTTCCTAAAATTATATTAAATTATTTTAAAGCTAAATATGTCATTAGCAACTAATTAACACTAATTTAAATTAAATTTGAAAAATAGGGGCTGACAGGAAGGCATTGACGACTCGCTCGCCCTTGCATCTATGTCTTCCCTCAGATCGTCGGATTGGATTATCGATTCGGGTGCATCTCGACACGTGACAGGAAATGCTAGTGAGTTTTCTTCCTGCACTCACCTAGCATCGGCGGACAGCATTCAAACAGCTGATGGTACTTTTCAGTCAGTGGTCGGTAAGGGTACTGTCGATTGTATAGGTTCAGTAAAATTATCTAATGTTTTGCATGCTCCTTCTTTTTCAGTCAGTCTTTTGTCCATTAGTTCTATATCCTCCAATTAAAATGTACTGTCTGCTTTGATATTCCTAAGGTGATCTTCCAGGAGAAGGAGACGGAACAAAGACTTAGGACTGGCACTTGGTATGATGGACTGTGGTACCTGGATCGAGAAGGATTGGATTCAGCATTAGTATCTATGGCAAAAAAAGGCAGGGATGGAAGGACTGAAGAAGATGAGTGCGGAAGATACATTGCGACTCCACCACAGGAGGTTGGAACACTCTTTATTTGGTATTTTAAGTAAATTATACCCTGCAATTTAAGAAAAAGTTAATAAAGAGAAACTAGTTTGTGATAATTGTGAGTTAAGCAAACTTACTAAGAGTTCATATGTGAGTAGCGTTCATAGGAGCTCATCTGTTTTTGATGTGGTACACTCTGATGTCTGGGGGCCTTGTACTACTCTTACGAATGGTTACAAATATTTTATTACCTTCATAGATTATTTTTCTCATACTACTTGGCTGTATTTGATAAAAAATAAGAGTGAGGTCCCCTCCTGTTTTTGGGACTTTGACAAATATGTCCAGACTCAGTACAAGGCAGTGGTGAAGGTACTGAGTTCTGACAATGGAACGGAGTACACCAACAAGACACTTACGAAATACTTGTCCGCCCAAGAAATACGGTATCAGACCACCTGTGCATATACACCAGCAAAGAACGGAGTAGCGGAAAGGAAGAACAGACACCTCCTGAAAGTGGCGAAAAGTATGATGATAGATAAGAATGTCCCACAGAGTCTATGAGGATATGAAATATTGACAGCAGCTCAACTGATCAACAGGATGCCTTCGAATGTGTTGAGATGAAGGTCTCCATGTGAGATGCTGCAGAAAAATAATAGTGGGATGCTCCCACTAAAGGTGTTTGGCTGCGTATGCTTCGTGAAGAACAACAGACCGTCGGTAGGGAAGCTTGATCCTCGAGCAATCAAGTGTATCTTTGTGTCACGACCCGCACCCTTATGAGGGGCACGAGTACGTGGGTACGTCCAGCCTACGCCGCAGAATCGGCGGTAGAACGCTGTATATAATGTCTGTAAATACCTACGACTAACAGTATAAATGTACCTGTACAGTATATACTCTCCGAATGGAGGTGACATAGCAATACAGTCTCAATCACAGAATAAAACTAAGGTAGATAGCTCAGAAGGAAAGACATATGATAGATGAAAGAGTAATAAGTCCACAATCTAATACAAGCCCAGATATATACAACATCCCAGGGTATCAAAATATAATAGAGAACTACAGTCTGATAAAGCTAGCTGGATCGCAGTCCAGTCAAACCTAGCTAACCTACTCTACGCTGGAAGTACAAAATCTAGTGGCTCTACTATAAGGCCACGATCCAAGGCTACTCCATCTAACTCGAGCCCATAATAGGTCGAGCAGTCCTCCTCAGAGTCATCTGTAATATATCATAACGGTATCCTATCAGAAAAATAAGCAAGTACAAACACTAACAGCAGTTCCATGTGAATTGACAAATTCTATAAGAGACAGTATAATGAACTACAAGACAAAGATATATGAAGACTTGGGAACCGTTCGAAAGCCGAGTTACAACCCTTAAACCAAACAAGGACCGGGGTTGTAAATCTTCTCCCGAGCAGAACTTAGTCTCCAATCAAGGTACAATGTAAAGGCAAGTAGAGCATGTGAGTAACTGTATATCATGGCATGGTGAGAAAATACTGAATATAGAACAGAGCAGGATATATGATAAGATAAAGTAAATATAAAATGTGATTTGAATTATTAGAGCGATATGTGATTGGCTTGGAATAAGTGACAGGACAGGCTATCCACTTGGCCCGGCAATCCGCGGTGACCTCAACGGAAAGTCATGCCGGCCAACCTGGATAACGAGCACAAGGCAAAGGATCTCGCTACACCCTTCGTGAGGGAAGGGTGGTGCGAGCACATGAATAGTGACAGGGTAGCTTGGATCACATAGCCCCTAATAATTTTCCATCCCCGAATAGTACAATGGATCTGGACATGACACGTCATGGGACGTGATTTCGTAAGAGGGTAGCAAATTCCCTTAGAAATCGGTGTCTATACAAGTACAGGGAACAAGACAGAAAGTGTACCCATATACCCAGAAATCTAGAAACAACATCTCATATCATGATCCAATGTGTACTAGTCCGTAAACTATCGTGACTAAGAATCAAGTAAGACACTACGACTGAATCAGATATAGCAGATATCAAGACAATGAAAACTATCAGTGAATGTACTCGCCTGCTGTCCTGAGCTGTATGGTATATCAATGCTCAGAGCGGTAATCAGGAACCTAAATACGAGATACTGTAAGTTAATTTAGGTTTAAACAAGTTTAGGAATGATTTACAATGAATGATATACAATCTAGGTCAAACTAGGTCTCACTGAGTCACACTAAGTCCTGTCAAGTCAATCTAAGCCAAACCAAGTCAATCCTAGGTGATACCAGTCATCACGGGTCAAAACAAGTCGAATAAAGTCAAACGGGGTCAAGAGTTGGCCTACAGTTGACTTTTGGTCAACTGGTCAACCCTGGTCAACTCTAGGTCAACCCTGGTCAACCCTAGGTCAATGGTGACTAATAGTTGACTTTTGGTCAACTACACAAGTCTAAAGGAATTTGGGACTAAATTGGGTAAAGCGTTGACCCATAGTTGACTTTCGGTCTAAAAAGTCAACCGTGGTCAACCGGGGTCAAGACTAGGTCTAGGCGACTATTTCTAACTATTACCAACCTCTACAACCCATATCCAAGTCCATCTTGGACTTCGAAACTCATATCTTGGCCGTAGGCCAATATTCTATTTTACCCTTAAAAATGGTAAAATTCTAGCTTAGGCAACTATCAAGTTAGCCTACCTACGCTTGGTATTTTGACCCGAGCTCCCTAGGGTAGTAAGGTACTAGCCTATACATATATTACCTACCAAGATACCTAAGTAAAGTGGACATCTAGTCCATGTTACGGCCCATTGCCGGTATCTTGAACATTTCAAGATACGCAATGGTACGACGCGATACCGACGCCCTACAACCCCGATTTCCATTCGGGAGCCTACCCGTAAAATCTAAATCACGTATTCTTGCCCCACGCCAAGTTTCAACTCATTCCGATACTCTGAGCTCCGTTTCGCCCTCTAACTCGATTTTCCTCTATTTCCTATTCTAGCCTTCTTCCTATTCTTCTAACTTCTTCCAATCTTTCCTTCTAACTACTAATTCTTTTCTAACTTCTAATTCCTTGAACTTCTTCTAATCTTCTCTACGTATCTATCCATATAATATATATATATATATATATATATATATATATATATATATATATATATATATATATATATATATATATATATATATATATATATATATATTTTTATATATATATATATATACATATACCAAAGGGGGTGGGGGTTTAATAGGCTAAAATACCAAAGGGGGGGCTCTTGCCTGGCAGCAGCTGCTGCCAGGTTGCTGCTGCTGCTGCAGCAAATGCTGCTGCTACTGCTGTTCATCTTCTTCTTCTCCTTCTATCCTTCCACTTCTTCCTCCTCTATATATATATATCTATATCTATATATATATATATATATATATATATATATATATATATATATATCCCTCTATATATATATATAAAAAAAAATATATCCCTCTATATATATATATATATATATATATATATATATATATATATATATATATATATATATATATATATATATATATAACCATCTATATATATATATCTATGTATATATACACACAACACTCACACATCTATATATACATACATACACACCCATATCCATATACATATATAGATACACACTCATATCTATATATATATATAAATACACACTCATAACTATATATATATATATATATATATATATATATATATATATATATATATATATATATATACATATTCATATATATATATATATTTTTTATATACATATTCATAAATATATATATATATATATATATATATATATATATATATATATATATATATATATGTATGTATATATATATTTTTTATATATATATATATATATATATATATATATATATATATATATATATATATATATATATATATATATATATATATATGTATATATATATATATTTTTTTTATATATATATATATATATAATATATATATATATACATACATATATATATATATATATATATATATATATATATATATATATATATATATATATATATATATATATATAATACAAACACACACACACACCCTCACACAACACAAACACACACACATTCTCACCACTCTCATGACACCCATCCTCATGACACTAAATACACATCAATATATATACACACACAAAAATACACATGTATATATATATATGTATATATATATATATATATATATATATATATATATATATATATATATATATATATATATATATATATATACCACTCTCTAAGGATTAAATCCTAATAAATCCTTAACCTATTTTTCTAGGAAAAACCTACAAATTTGTGAGCAAATGGTGGAGAATCTTCTCCTCTCCATTTATTGTGTGGGACATGAATGCAAATGAGTAATAGGTTAGGAATTAAAAGCATACCTAAAATGGAATGGTTGGAGGAAGAAGAAAGACTTGAGAGGAAATGAATTTGAAAGAGAGAGAGAGAGAGTTGCTTAGTGGAGAAGAAAGAGGGGGGGTCTATTCATGGCCGGCCAAGGGGTGTGGGTGAGGGGCACTTGTATTTACAAGTTTGCCCCTCCCTAAGCCTAATGCTAATTAAATCCAAAATTGGTTTAGGAAGTTGCTAAAAATAAATAAAAATTATAATTAAACTAAATTACTCATGGGGGACTAGTCCAAACTCCTAAACCCTAAAGTTTAGTGTGGTGGGCCATGGTTAGCTAACATGCTAATTACAGCTCAAGTCGAAATTCACCGGGGTCCCAAATTAACTCGAAATGCGATGAAATTCGAACCCGACTCCTATAATAATTAAATAATAATATTCATGAAATAAAATTCCCAAAAATATTATAAAATGGAAAATTACCATTTTACCTCTAACTGGGAAAAGTGAGGGTGACAAGTCTATCCACCTTAAAAAAATTCCGTCCTCGAAATTGAAGACAACAAGCACAGGAAATCACAAACAGAATTAAAGAAAATAAATTTATACCTCAGGGCACGAAAAGATAAGGGAAACGCTCCCGCATGTCGTCCTCCCTCTCCCAGGTAGACTCACCTGGAGAGTGATGTCTCCATGCAACCTGAACCAAGGGTATGACCTGGTTCCGGAGCACCTTCTCCCTGCGATCCAGAATCTCCACCGACTGTTCTGGATAGCTGAGAGTAGGTCCCACCTGTATCGCTGAATGGTCCAATACATGGCTAGGATCTGCCACGTACCGCCTCAGCTGAGATACATGAAACACGTTGTGCACTCCCTCGAACCTGGTAGGCAAGTCCAGTCGGTAGGCTACTGCACCGATCCTCTCTAAGATGGTAAAAGGTCCGATGTAGCACGGACTGAGCTTCCCACCACCGCCAAAGCGAATAGTGCCACGTGTCGGGGATATCCTCAAAAATACCATGTCACCAACCTAGACACAAGACAAAAACTCAACACACAACTAACAAACAATCACAACAAACATGACAAGAACTGAAACTAACCTCGAACTCTAACGGTCTTCGTGACTATCGGCCCAATGCCGCTGCCTATCCTGAGCCACCCGAAGTCTGTCTGTAATCATCCTGACCTTCTCGGCCGCATCCAAAACCATCTCCGGCCCAAGAAGCGCCCGCTCGCCGACATCGTCCCAAGACAAGGGAGTACGGCATCTCCGTCCATATAGAGCCTCAAATGGTGACATCTCTATACTGGCCTGGTAGCTGTTGTTGTAAGCAAACTCTACCAGGTGAAGATGGTCCTCCCAAGAACCCCCGAGATCTAGCACACATGTGCGAAGCATATCCTCCAAAGTTTGGATGGTCCTCTCCGACTGCCCGTCTGTCTGAGGATGATAAGCAGTACTAAACTTGAGCGAGATGCCCAAGCTAGCCTGCAAACTCCTCCAGAAGTGGGAAGTGAATCGGCTATCCCGATCTGAAACTATGCTCACCGAAACTCCGTGCAACCTCACGATCTGACGAACATACAGCTCAGCCAGCCTCTCCGTAGACAAACCCACTTTAAAAGGCAAAAAGTGGGCCAATTTGGTCAATCTATCAACTATGACCCAAACCGCGTCCTTCCCTCCTGGCGACCGTAGAAGTCCAGATACAAAGTCCATGGTGATGTGCTCCCACTTCCACTCGGGAATGGGTAGCGGCTGTAGCAATCCACCTGGTCTCTGCCTCTCGGCCTTCACCTGCTGACACATAAGACAACGAGATACAAACTGAGCTACCTCGCGCTTCATGCCATACCACCATACGTGCTCTCTCAGGTCCCTATACATCTTGTTGGCTCCAGCATGCATAGAATACTGAGAGCGATGCGCCTCCTGAAGAACCTCCTCCCGAAGCTCTCCACGCGGAACGCACAGCCTAGTACCGTGCCGCAACGACCCGTCTTCGGCTATAGAGAAATCGTCAAGCAAGCCCGTCCTCACCTGCTCTCTGATGCTCCTCAGGGCAACATCATCATACTGCGCTGACCTGACTCTATCCATCAGCTCAGACTGAATCTGCAAACTCCACATCTGGATCTCTATGCCCGGAATGATGACCTCGATACCCAAACTATCCAGGTCGGCCAACAAATAACGATCTGTCGTCAAGAACATAACAACTGGATACCTGCTCAAGGCATCTGCAACTACATTGGCCTTCTCTGGATGGTACTGCAAGGATATATCAAAGTCCTTCATCAGCTCTAACCACCGCCTCTGCCGCATGTTCAACTCCTTCTGAGTGAACACGTACTTCAAGCACTTGTGATCTGTGAAGATCTCAACTCGCTCTCCGTACAGGTAATGCTTCCATAACTTCAAAACAAATATAACTGCGGCCAACTTCAGATCATGAGTAGGATAGTTCTTCTCATGAGGACGCAACTACCTGGATGCATAGGCAATCACCTTCCTGTGCTGCTGAAGAACACACCCTAAACCTTTCCCGGAAGCATCGCTGAAGATCGAGAACCCTCCTGACCCAGATGGCAAAGTCAGGATCGGAGCTGAAGTCAACCTCCTCTTCAGCTCATCGAATGCAGCCTGACACTCAACAGTCCAGACGAACTCCACGTCCTTCCTGGTGAGTCTAGTCATCGGCTCTACAATCTGCGAGAAGTCCTGGACGAACTTCCGGTAATAGCCAGCCAAACCCAGAAAGCTCCGAACCTCGGCAACTGTCACGCCCCAGAACCAGAATACTGGAGAGCGGGGACAGACATAGCCAGCTACGTATATTGAAATAGAATACATCTCAACTATACGGTCACGGCTGTCTAGATATGAGAGTTTACTACAAGCCAGCAGTCTCTTAAGGTCAAGCCTATTGTCTCAATCTCAAGCAATTAACAGAGTTACAAGATATTAGAGCATCAAATATATATATAAGGCGTCCCAAATATTACATATTGGATGATCATGAAGTTAGTCGTACAAAATGATAGGACTAGCAAGAGTTCAGTCATACATGATCAACCCTAGGATTTGTTAATCATGTTTACAGCCCGTAGGCAGACAGTAAGTAAATGTGCATCGAGCTAACAGGTGATCGTCGGCTAAACGCCTCAAAAGAATAAATTTACATATAAGTGGGTGAAACAAAAAGGAAAAACCCACTCGTAGCCCGGGTTTCATCTAGTGTTCACCATTGGGCTGGCAGCTTGGTAGATCCTCGGGAGCTGCTCCGAAATCTGGCCACACAAAACCAGCTGGATCAAACCCCAGAAAGAGCAAGTGCCATAAGGAGGCCACAAATAAGAACAAAAGCCAGCATATCAGAACATAAAGAATAAAAGAAAGTACAAGTAGTAAAGTACACAGGGCGATAAACGACTAGGGACGTGGAACCATTCCGGGAGCCAGGTTACATTCCTTAAACCAAACAAGGATCGGGATTGTACCCCTTCGCCTGAATAGCTCACTGTCTCTACCCATTTATCGTTAGAGATAAGTAAAATAATCATGATCAAGAGTTCCAGGTATAGGGGCTAGACAAGACTTAGACAGAGCTGGACACCATTCATTCACAATCGGCCAAGCAAGTACTACGGCTTACTACCTTAACTAACTAGGGTTATCACAGCAACCGAACTGGGCGTAGACCAAGACTCCACTGCCGAAATCTTCCTCTGGTCTACTGAAATCCCGTGCTCGGTCACAACATGACCTAGGAACTCCACCTGGTCTAAGAAGAACTCACACTTCGAAAGCTTCCCGTAGAGTTGCTCCCTCCTCAGAGTCTCTAACACAACTCTCAAGTGTTTCTCATGCTCCTCCTGCGTCTTCGAATAGATCAAGATATCGTCTATGAAGACCACCACGAACTTGTCAAGGTACTGATGGAATACCTTGTTCATCAAGTTCATGAATACCACGGGAGCATTGGTCAACCCAAATGGCATCACTGTAAACTCGTACTGGCCGTACCGAGTCCAAAACGCCGTCTTGGGAATGTCATCCTGCCTTACCTTCAGCTGGTGATACCCGGACCTCAAATCTAACTTCGAAAAGACCTTTGCCCCACTCAGCTGATCGAACAAGTCGTCGATCCTCGACAAAGGGTACCTATTCTTGATAGTGAGGTTGTTGAGCGCCCGGTAATCAATGCACATGCGGGACGTACCGTCCTTCTTCGGTACGAACAGGACTGGCGCTCCCCAGGACGAAGAACTGGATCTGATGAACCCCTTGTCCTGCAGCTCGTCGACTTGCTTCTTCAACTCTATCAACTCGCTGTTGTTCACCCTATAGACATGCTGCGAGATGGGCTCGACGCCCGACACCAAGTCTATGGAGAACTCAATGTCTCTGTCTGGCGGCATCCCCGGCAACTCCTCGAGAAAGACATCCGAGAACTCAGCAATCAACGGATGTGGCAAATCCTGCCCCGCCAACAAAGCTCTACAGAATCCAGCCTTCGGCTCCGCTGCTCCTCGAGCAAACTCGATCTCTGGCTCACCCGACGTCCTAAAAAGAACTCTGCCTCCTCTACAATCAATGCTAGCATGGTGCATGCTCAACCAATCCATATCGAGTACCATATCGTATCTCGGTAGGGGCATTACGAGCAGACACGCACTCAAGTCCCGGCCTCTTAGAGTGACTCTCCGCCCCTTGCAAATATTATTAACCAGGATAATACCTCCCCCGGTCATAATCTTGCAAGTTCTACCCATATATTCAGCAATGATATTGTGTCTCAGAGCAAAAGAAACAGACACAAAACTATGGGTCGCCCCAGAATCAAATAAGGCAAAAGCAGGAAAAGAATCTAGGAGAACATGACCTGCTACAACATCTCCCACGGGCTCTGCCTCCTCCTCTGCTGCCAAAGCGAACACCCTGCCCACGGGTGCTTCCCTCTGGTGCTGGACAAAACGCTGCTGCTGGGTCTGGAGTGGAGGACCCCTCTGCTGAACCGCTGGTCCTCTAGCCGGCTGCGCTCTGTCCTGGCCTCCTCTGACTCCGCAAAAGCGGCAATCCCTCAGCTGGTGATCGGGCGCCCCACAGTAGAGACAGACGCCCAACCTCTTCCTGCAAGCCTTCCTGGTGTGCCCCGGCTTCCCGCAGAAGCCGCACGGTGTAGCCGGTCTCTGGCCATGTCCCTGGTGCTGCTGGGCACGCATCGGTGCCTGCTGGATCTGCAACAGAGGCTGCTGGTGAAACGGCCTCTGCTGCTGCTGCTGCTGAATGTGGGGGCGCTTGGCCGGTCCCGTACTGGAACTCGCCCACATAGTATCTCCGCTCCTCTTCGGCTTGAGGCCGAAGTCCTCCTCTGCGATCTGCGCGTCCATCAATATCTGATCGAACGTCGCATCACGGCGACCCGAGGTGCGGGTGCGCACTGCATGAATAAGTCCCCTGCGGAACTTACGAGCCTTCTGCCCCTCATCCTGGATCATATTGGGAGCGAACCTGCTAAGGCGGAAGAACTCAGCTGCATACTCGTCCACCGACGAGTTCCCCTGCACTAAACCCACGAACTGGCCCTCCAATGCTGTAAGAGCCACGTCCGGGAAGAACTTCTCCTTAAAGAGCCTCCGGAAGTTCTTCCAAGTCAGCCCTCTCACCGATGCACGAGGATCCGTACAGTACCATGTCAGCACAATGTCGAAGAATCGGCTGGCTGCGGCCGAAACCCAAAGTGCTCTAGGAAGCTCTGCCAGCTCCATGCTCCGCTGTACATCCTCTAGCCAGTCGTCTGCATAAAGGATGCCCTCTGTGCCTGTGAAGTCCCTGGAGCTCATCTTCCTAAAGTCTAACACTGTCCCCGGTCTGGACTGCTGCTGGCACGGCTGCTGGCCAGTAGGGCCCTGCACCGTACCCGGTGCCACTCTCTCTACTGCTGCCAGGGCAAGCTGATGCGAGTTCTCCATACTCTGCCTCAGCATCTCGATCTGTCGATGTGACGCCTTCGACTGGCGCTGCGATGCCTCTGTCTGGGCCCGCTGTGTCTCCATTATCTGCTGAAGGAGAAGAAACAAATGATGTGTATCCGTCGGTATCGGTGGTGGTGGCGGCAGTATCTCTGGAACAACGGCCGTAACCCTCTGGGTGGAGGTGGAAGACCTCCCTGTGCAACTGTCTGGGTCTCTGGAATAGTAGAATCACTTGGGGCAGTCTCGTGAACCTCCTCCTCTGCCTGATCAGATCTCTCAGGCAAGCTACTCGATCCAGTGGCCTGCGGGTGCGTCTTCGTCATCCTGGAGACGAATTGAAACAAAGAGATCAATATGGCACATGAGTAGATTATCAAAGAAGGACAGTTAATTTAACACAAGGTGAATAATCATGATAATCAAAAGATCAGAAATTTCCTAGGTGTGATTGAGAAACTCCTATCTTGTCCTAGGTCCTACGTCCTAATTACAGGCTCGTAATTAGTACTCTAAGTCGAGCACCATTACGAGATCGCACTAATTGTGACACCGGACCTGCGTGGGCCACCACAAAAATGTGTCACGACCCACACCCTTATGAGGGGCACGAGCACGTGGGTACGTCCAGCCTACGCCGCAGAATCGACGGTAGAACGTTGTATATAACGTCTATAAATACCTACGACTAACAGTATAAATGTACATGTACAGTATATACTCTTCGAATGGAGGTGACATAGCAATACAGTCTCAATCACAGAATAAAACTAAGGTAGATAGCTCAGAAGGAAAGACATATGATAGATGAAAGAGTAATAAGTCCACAGTCTAATACAAGCCCAGATATATACAACATCCCAGGGTATCAAAATATAATAGAGAACTACAGTCTGATAAAGCTAGCTGGATCGCAGTCCAGTCAAACCTAGCTAACCTACTCTACTCTGGAAGTACAAAATCTAGTGGCTCTACTATAAGGCCACGATCCAAGGCTACTCCATCTAACTCGAGCCCATAATAGGTCGAGCAGTCCGCCTCAGAGTCATCTGTAATATATCATAACGGTATCCTGTCAGAAAAATGAGCAAGTACAAACACTAACAGCAGTTCCATGTGAATTGACAAATTCTATAAGAGACAGTATAATGAGCTACAAGACAAAGATATATGAAGACTTGGGAACCGTTCGGAAGTCGAGTTACAACCCTTAAACCAAACAAGGACCGGGGTTGTAACTTTTCTCCCGAGCAGAACTTAGTCTCCAATCAAGGTACAATGTAAAGATAAGTAGAGCATGTGAGTAACTGTATATCATGTCATGGTAAGAAAATACTGAATGTAGAACAGAGCAGGATATATGATAAGATAAAGTAAATATAAAATATGATTTAAATTATTAGAGCGATATGTGATCGGCTTGGGATAAGTGACAGGACAGGCTATCCACTTGGCCCGGCAATCCGCGGTGACCTCAACGGAAAGTCATGCCGGCCAACCTGGATAACGAGCACAAGGCAAAGGATCTCGCTACACCCTTTGTGAGGGAAGAGTGGCACGAGCACATGAATAGTGACAGGGTGGCTTGGATCACATAGCCCCTAATAATTCCCCATCCTCGAATAGTACAATGGATCTGGACATGACACGTCATGGCACGTGATTTCGTAAGAGGGTAGCAAATCCTCTTAGAAATCGGTGTCTATACAAGTACAGGGAACAAGACAGGAAGTGTACCCATATACCCAGAAATCTAGGAATAATATCTCATGTCATGATCCAATGTGTACTAGTCCGTGAACTATCGTGACTAAGAATCAAGTAAGACACTACGACTGAATCGGATATAGCAGATATCATGACAATAAAAACTATCAGTGAATGTACTCGCCTGCTGTCCTAAGCTGTATGGTATATCAATGCTCAGAGCGGTAATCAGGAACCTAAATACGAGATACTGTAAGTTAATTTAGGTTTAAACAAGTTTAGGAATGATTTACAATGAATGATATGCAATCTAGGTCAAACTAGGTCTCACTGAGTCACACTAAGTCCTGTCAAGTCAATCTAAGCCAAACCAAGTCAATCCTAGGTTATACCAGTCATCACGGGTCAAAACAAGTCGAAGAAAGTCAAACGGGGTCAAGAGTTGGCCTACAGATGACTTTTGGTCAACTGGTCAACCCTAGTCAACTCTGGTCAACTCTAGGTCAACCCTGGTCAACCCTAGGTCAATGGTGACTAATAGTTGACTTTTGGTCAACTACACAAGTCTAAAGGAATTTGGGACTAAATTGGGTAAAGCGTTGACCTATAGTTGACTTTCGGTCTAAAAAGTCAACCGTGGTCAACCGGGGTCAAGACTAGGTCTAGGCGACTATTTCTAACTATTACCAACCTCTATAACCCATATCCAAGTCCATCTTGGACTTCGAAACTCATATCTTGGCCGTAGGCCAATATCATATTTTACCCTTAAAAGGGGTAAAATTCTAGCTTAGGCAACTATCAAGTTAGCCTACCTACGCTTGGTATTTTGACCCGAGCTCCCTAGGGTAGTAAGGTACTAGCCTATACATATATTACCTACCAAGATACCTAAGTAAAGTGGACATCTAGTCCATGTTACGGCCCATTGCCGGTATCTTGAATATTTCAAGATACGCAATGGTACGGCACGATACCGGCGCCCTACAACCCCGATTTCCACTCGAGAGCCTACCCGCAAAATCTAAATCACGTATTCTTGCCCCACGCCAAGTTTCAACTCATTCCGATACTCTGAGCTCCGTTTCGCCCTCTAACTCGATTTTCCTCTATTTCCTATTCTAGCCTTCTTCCTATTCTTCTAACTTCTTCCAATCTTTCCTTCTAACTTCTAATTTCTTGAACTTCTTCTAATCATCTCTACGTATCTATCCATATATAATACATATATATATATATATATATATATATATATATATATATATATATATATATATATATATATATATATATATATATATATATATATATATATACATATACCAAAAGGGGGGGGTTTAATAGGCTAAAATACCAAAGAGGGGGGTCTTGCCTGGCAGCAGCTGCTGCCAGGTTGCTGCTGCTGCTGCTACTGCTGTTCATCTTCTTCTTCTCCTTCTATCCTTCCACTTCTTCCTCCTCTATACATATATATATATATATATATGTATATATATATATATATATATATATATATATATATATATATCAATCTATATATATATATATATATATATATATACACACAACACTCACACATCTATATATATACATACATACACACCCATATCCATATACATATATAGATACACACTCATATCTATATATATATATAAATACACACTCATAACTATACATACACACCCATATCCATATACATATATAAATACACACTCATATCTATATATATATATATATATATATATAGATACACACTCATAACTATATATATATATATATATATATATATATATATATATATATATATATATATATATATATATATATATATATATAAAATACAAACACACACACCCTCACACAACACAAACACACACATATTCTCACCACTCTCATGACACCCATCCTCATGACACTAAATACACATCAATATATATACACACACACAAAAATACACATGTATATATATATATATATATATATATATATATATATATATATATATATATATATATATATATATATATATATATATATCACTCTCTAAGGATTAAACCCTAATAAATCCTTAACCTATTTTTCTAGGAAAAACCTACAAATTTGTGGGCAAATGGTGGAGAATCTTCTCCTCTCCATTTATTGTGTGGGACATGAATACAAATGAGTAATAGGTTAGGAATTAAAAGCATACCTAAAATGGAATGGTTGGAGGAAGAAGAAAGACTTGAGAGGAAATGAATTTGAAAGAGAGAGAGAGAGAGAGAGTTGCTTAGTGGAGAAGAAAGAGGGGGGGTCTATTCATGGCCGGCCAAGGGGTGTGGGTGAGGGGCACTTGTATTTACAAGTTTGCCCCTCCCTAAGCCTAATGCTAATTAAATCCAAAATTGGTTTAGGAAGTTGCTAAAAATAAATAAAAATTATAATTAAACTAAATTACTCATGGGGGACTAGTCCAAACTCCTAAACCCTAAAGTTTAGTGTGGTGGGCCATGGTTAGCTAACATGCTAATTACAGCTCAAGTCAAAATTCACCGGGGTCCCGAATTAACTCGGAATGCGATGAAATTCGAACCCGACTCCTATAATAATTAAATGATAATATTCATGAAATAAAATTCCCAAAAATATTATAAAATGGAAAATTACCATTTTACCCCTAACTGGGAAAAGTGAGGGTGACACTTTGTGGGCTACTCGGGAACTCAGAAGGGCTACGTATGCTGGAGTCCAGTGGAAAAAAGGAAACTTATAAGTATGGATGTTCACTTAAGGGAACATAAGCATGTTTCACTTAACAAAATGCCTAAAATTTGGCTTTTGAAAGAAAACTAGAAAAAGTACAAAAAGTACAAATGTTCTGGGAAGTATTGCTATTTTGTGGGACATTCAGGGAACATAAGCCATACTACAGTCAGGAGGGAAACCCAAATATCTCACCTGATACTCCAAGTATGAGGCGAGAGGGGGAGTTGTTGGGAAGCATTTTGACTGATCTCGGAGTATGGCTTAGAGGAACAAATAGGGTACAAGAAGGTGAAAAGGGACAGGGGGAAGAAATAAGAGGTGTTAGGCCCACAGCTCAGGGGGAGATACTTACCTACAGCAGGCGGGAGAAGCAACTTGCAGGACCAGTTCCTACAGTGCCAATGCTAAGTCCCTTGCATGTGTCCATCTTGACTCCTGAGACACCTACACCACCACCTTCCCCTTCAGGTTATATCCTTCCTTCTCCTCCTCCCCAACCATCATCAGTATGGAGGTCCACTCGCAGCAATAAAAAAAAACCTCCTGATAGATATGGTTGTGACCTTGCTAAATTTGTCTCATATGATCATATCTCTTCTTCTCATGGAGCTTTTATTGCATCATTGGATAGTATTACTGTACCTAACAATTGGCAGGTACCCAAGAATGATCCAAAGTGGAAAGCAACGATGCACGAGGAGTTGGGAGCTCTGGAGAAGAACCGAACTTGGGAGCTGGTGAGACTGCCAGAAGGGAAGAGAACAGTCGAATGCAAGTGGGTTTTTACTGTGAAGCAGAACCCAGATAGATAGGTTGAACACTACAAAGCTCGACTAGTGGCAAAGGATACAGTCAGACGTACGGCATCGACTATGACGAGACCTTTACACCAGTGGCGAAGATGAATACTGTCAGGACCTTGATCTCTCTGGCAGCCAATGGAGGATGGGAGCTACACCAACTGGATGTGAAGAATGCATTTCTTCATGGGGATCTAGTGGAGGAGGTGTATATGGAGATACCACCAAGATTCGGCACCAATCAGACAGAAGGCAAGGTCTGCAGGCTGAAGAAGTCCCTCTATGGACTGAAGCAGTCTCCTCCAGCGTGGTTTGACAGGTTCAGGAGAGCAATGACAGCAGATCAATGCTGATCATACTGTATTCTTCAGATGAAGTAGAGGCCACATCGCCATGCTTGCGGTGTATGTGGATGATATGATTATCACAGGCGATGATGAGCAGGAAATCGCCCAACTCAAGGAAAAGCTTTGCAAGAAGTTCGAGGTGAAAGATCTTGGCCCTCTTTGATACTTCCTTGGGATTGAGATTGTTCGAGATACAGAGAAAATTGTTCTTTCTCAGAGGAAGTACGCATTGGACCTGCTTATGAAAACAGGGATGATAGGATGCAAACCAACTACGACACCGTTAGACCAGAAGTTCAAGCTGGATGCTTAAGCCGGAGAACCAGTTGACCGGAATAGATATCAGAGATTGGTGGGCAAGTTGATCTACTTGAGCCATACCCGACCTGATATCAGCTTTGCGGTCAGCGTAGTGAGCCGCTACATGCATGACCCCCGGAAGGGTCATATGGACGCAGTGTACTAGATTCTGAGGTACTTGAAGGGAGGTCCCGGGAAGGGACTGATTTTCAGAAGGAATAATCATGTGAGCATCGAGGGTTATTGTAATTCTGACTGGGCTAGCTGTGCTGATGACAGGAGATCCACCTCGGGATATTGCATATTTACAGGAGGTAACTTGGTCTCTTGGAGGAGTATGAAGCAGTCAGTGGTGGCCAGATCAACAGCTGATGCAGAATATAGAGCTATGGCCTTGGGAGTTTATTGTGGTTGAAGAATATGCTGATGGAGCTGAAGCTGGACCAGGAAGCCAAGATGAAGCTATGATGTGACATCCAGTCAGCTATTAGTATTGCCAACAATCCAGTACCGCATGACAGGACCAAGCATATCGAGATTGACAGATTCTTCATCAAAGAAAAGCTGGATAGTGGACTACTAGAGCTGGACTATGTTCCAACCAAAGATCAAGTAGCAGACGGACTGACCAAGGGGCTTAGCTCTGTCAGCATAATGAGAGGATGTGACAAGATGGGTTAGTGAATATTTTTCGTCCATCTTTAGGGGGAGTGTAGGAATATCCTATTTGTATTTTGGTATGTTGGAATATGTGTTGGAATATCCTATTAGTATATTTGGTATGTTGGAATATGCCATAGGATATTCCTATAGAGAGTTAATGTAATGAAGATGTTGTAAGGCTACAAATAACCAAGAGATTATCAATAAAATATAACAACTATTTCAACAAACTTCTCTGACAGAAAACAAGTATTTCCAAAAGAAAGAAGACTTTGACTTGAATATGAAAGCACCATTTTCATTGTAGAGCGATATTGAAAAGAGATGAGGTCGTCCTCCTTGCTCTTAGTCAAAAGTCTCCTGTCTCTAGAGGCAAGAAGGTGAAGACATAAGCTTTCTGGATGGATGGATGGATTGGATCCCACGGAGAAGCGTATTATTGACTCGGGAATTGCCTCTTTGCTTTTTATTTTGAAGTGGGAGCTGGAGCGCAGTAGATGATTTTCCCTTTCAAAAAAAATGATATATGCTGCATAAACAAGCAACAAATCTACTTCTGTATAGTGCCAGAGGAGAGTGCTGCTAATACCTTGTATAATTAACCAACATATTCTTTTTTTTTTACATCCACCCTTCTATTCCAAGAACACGGCAATAGAACATCAGCTTTGGCGACCTATGTATAGAAAGATTACAACCAATCCCCAAAGGAACCGTTTGGAAGGAGGAGCCTACGGCTCTTGACCAAATGCCACCATCTATTACATAGACACAGTATATAAAAAAAGGGCTGGTCCAAAAATGACAGTTCTGCGCCTGTAATGTTTGTTTCGACTTCTGGAAGACATCAAAGAGCAGCTTCCACTATCGCAGCACTTGTTCTTGTTCTGATTCCACCCCACTCCCTACCCTTCTATCACTCTGGCGGCGTCCTGGGTTAGAACCTGATTCGGAGCCTGCGATACTCCCCACTTCGGACTTGCAGAGTGGGCACGAAGCATTTATCTTCAGCCATTTGTCCACGCATTCCACGTGGAAGACGTGGGCGCATGGAAGCTCACGGAGATCATCATTGTTTGCGTACACCGCCAAGCAGATGCAACAAACCTGCATCAAGAAAGACTATGGTGTCACCAAGAGAGATCATATTAGTAACCAGCGATAGACGAATAATTGTAACAAAAGCCTCTCTATAACCTGATAACTGGACCCTTAATTGTAAGTTTCTTATAAAAGTCAAATGGTTTGATGCCTAATCTGATTTTTCTATTCTATGTTTCTTATATGGGAAAACTATACTTTTGGTCACTGAATGTTTGTCTGACCAAAGTTTTAGTCACTCAAAGATATTTTTCGAAAATTTAGTCACTGAATGTTTGGTCTTCCAAAAAAATGGTCACTCTGTTAAATTGTTGTTTGTTTTATTAACGATTTTTGTTGGCATGGCATATATATGCCATGTCAGTCGTTAAGTATGACGTGGCACATCTACGTGGGCTATTTTTGGGTTTTATTTTGCAAAAAAAATTCGTTTGGGTATTAAGTTATGTACCATGTTTCAATGTTTATGACATGATATTTCATTTTTTAAAAACTTAATACCCAAATAATTTTTTTGAAAAATAAAACCCAAAAATAGTCCATGTAAATGTGGTAGGTCATACTTAATGACTGACATGGCACATAACATGCCATGTCAACAAAAAATGTTAATAAAACAAATAACAATATAACAGAGTGACCATTTTTTTGGATGACCAAACATTCAGTGACTAAATTTTTGAAAAATATCTTTGAGTGACTAAAACTTTGGTGAGGCAAACATTCAGTGACCAAAAGTATAGTTTTCCCTTTCTTATATATATTTCTGGTATCATATGAATACACTTATACTGTATACGGCTTGTTCACCATGATTAGTCTTCTCGTTTAAGAGTTTTATGCCTCGAGAGTCCCAAGCATTGCCCCACTCTTGGCTTGTAGGTTGCTTGCTATTATAGCTAGAGGAACAACTATCGAAGCATAGTTTACATATACAGGTCCAAATATGATAGTATCATACCAATAATATGCAACATTTATGCAAGAATAATTCAGAGTATATATAAAAATGACACCATCGAATTCCAAGAATCAGAATATAAATAACTACCAGTCTGTAGTTCATAATGATGAAAAACTACTAAAATAATAATAAATAAGAGCTTCAAATAAGAACAATCCAAAGAAACATGATAACCATCAACATCAAATTGATTCTTCCTAACACTCGACCTAAAATATACCGAATTTTTAAAAAACAATATTGATTCCGAACCAATCCTACCAGACCCGTATCTGCTAAGGGAAAGAATAGTCCTACCTGAGTATGAGCCATAGTACTAATAGTCTTATTGGATCTGGATTTCAGCTGTTTGATGGGTCCAAAACAGAATCCAGACCATTGACAAACCTAATAACACTACCACTCGCCCAGATAAGGATAACATGTAAGCAACAATATGCGGCAATTGATATTAGTTTTAAAGATTCAATTCGATGATAAGCATACAAGACCAAAAAACTCACAGCATCTTCAGCAGGGATAGCTCGCTCCTTGTCAGTACCGGCAGCCAAGATCCCACCCTCACCTGGGTCATCTAAATCACTCTCTTCTCCATTCACACTTCCCTTTGATTTGAACTTGTACGTTGGAAGTGCATTTATTGATTCAGAGGTGGCACCTCTGTTTGGGCCCCTATCCTCTCTGAAGCCCATAATGGAAATAATGCAAGGCAAGCAACAACATATCATTCCGCACAAAATAAAAGGCATGGCATACCCAATACAGCTGAATGTAAGAAACACTATACATAACCTGAGAAGTTTTTTAGAACATAAAATAGTTTTAGTGTTGGAATAACATATGAAATATGAAGGTGAAAGTATAAATAATACTTATGTGAATACCTGTACAAGTTAGGAGCATCGGCAGCAGAAGAGTGCCCACCAAACACCCAAACATTCCCAACAACAAACCACACAGCAAAAAAACAATCCAACGCCATTTTGAGGTGATCAACAAATGCTTTAAGCCTGCAAAGCCAATGAAATTTCTAAAAGCAGTCTATTTAAATTTCTAGCAGAAGTTAGGATATAATAAGAAAGATGAAGCTAGGACTAGAGGCATAAAAGAATCCAGTTAACAAATAGATCCTTATTTGAAGAGCAGGTACATAAGTTTTTGAATCCAGTGCGGAGATTTCACAATCAGTAAGTGGCCTATGCACAGGCAAGAATACTCTTCATAGTTAATGTTAGTCTTTATCACCTTCAAAGTTCACAAGCAAGTTTCCTTATCTAGCCAACTGAATGGTGAGGAGAGAAGATATCCACGAGAGATATATTTATGACAATAATTATGCCATCCTTTTCCAAATGAAGAGAAGGAAAGAGAGGATATGTACTCCCACACTATAACCAGTAGGAAAGTTCGCTGACCATCTTAATTTTTGAAATATATATTAAGGTCTTGTCATCATTTGTTGACAAGAAGTATATTTGACTTCGCATATACAAGCAAGTTTCTCAGTAACTTATTCTCACTCAACCAACAACTATCTTTATGACAAAAAAAATCCAGCGTCCCGATTAAACCATGAAGCAACAGTATATAGTAATAACATTTATGGTCGCTCCAATAGAATTTTCATCTTGCCTTGCAGTGTACACCAAATGCCAAGACAGGCCAAAGTCACCATTTGGACTAAAATATTATTTCGCATATTTCGGTCAGATGAGCTTGATTAGTCAAGAGAGATTTTTATGGAAAAGTGAAAAGTGTTGTCTCCACAAAGATGGTACCTACGTGGCTACGTTTTATAAGAGGGTATGAATGCCCAGTCAAGTAGCAAACAGCAATCCACAAAGATGGAAGCCACCTTTGATGGAAATCAATAGAGGAATTAACGTACTTGTGCCTTCTACTGCTGAATCGACTATATGTCATATGTGTCAGTCTTGTGTAGAAAATTCAGCACTCGTATAATCTAGTACTCATTTGATTGCCCAGTTAGCTACTGTGTTAGGTGCTGGCTGAATGCTATATATACCAGTATAAGTTAATAAGGGAAATTGAACGGAAGTAGTGCTTTCAAGACACATATAGTATGAAAGATAAGTGCACAAGTTTAGTTCTTTCAATCTATTTCGATGGAAACATAGAGAGATGATAAAAGAAAAGTCCACGAGTTTAGTACTTTCCAGAGGCAGAAGGTGGAGAAGATGGCTACTGCCGAACTCCTACAACCTTTCCAACACTTTTAGCAGGGAGGTACTCAATAGATTTATGCAGCATCCTTTTGTTCCATAGACAACCCCATTACGAGGGGAGAAGGCTTGGATGATGATAATGACGATGGTTATGTCTCAGTGGATCTCATAGACTGCCCACAGCACAACCAAAAATCTGCCTTCATGATGGTACTCAAAAGCCTGAGATTATCCACTATATTGTCATTAATCGTCTATATACGAGAACATAAAATACCCGAGTTATATGTGAACTAGTGTGGGTACATGGTGTTCCTTTGTTCATTGTGAATATGAACTGGTCAAACTCCTCTAAAAGCACAGAGCAGCCTCAAACTCTAGCCCTAGCCTAAGAAGTATGAAGACTCCAAAATAGATGGCTTGAAAATGTTGGACAAGATATGGACACTCAAAAATAAAGTATGGCACCCCAAATTGACAGTCATTTCTGTTTTGGTGTGGCTACTTGCATTGCATACAGATAGGTCCTAGCAATAGTATTGACTGAATTTTTATTCTTTATGGGAATAACCAATAGCACATAAGAGTTGCATACCAAGAGTCCAATTCATCAAGCCTAGTTTCAATTCCATAGTAGCATTCACTTTGTATTTCAGCAACAGGATAGTTCAAGCATTGCATATGCTGTTGACACTCAGCCCTTCCATTCTAACCGTCACTGTATATCATGTGTACATTGTATACCAGTAACTACCAAACAATCACCTCATGACTATTCCTTCTGTAGAATATGATTTAGCACTGAATTCATTTGAAAATTGCATAGACCAAAGGCCTTCAACTATATTCATCAATAGATTTTCAGATGCCAAAACTCCATAAGAAATTTATGCTAGTTCAATACTATCATGTATGTCAACCCCTATTCAACAACATTTATGACTCAAGAAAGATCTTTGTGCTCCCAGTATGAATTTCAGTCGGTAACCAGAAAGGCAGAAAATCCCTTATGAGCCACCATCACATACACCTTGATATGCATCTCTCCCTCATTGCACACGTCAAATACCCCCTCTACCACCCAGCAATTTCCAATTTTTTATATGCCAGTCATGCAAGGTTTGAAAAAACGGCCCTTACCAATACATATCAACCATTTTGGATAGGGTGTGTACATACCTGATGCAAAACTTGCTGAGAAAATTAGCTGTATATTCCCACAATATGATATATTAAACCAAACACAGTAACAAAATACCCAGAAATATAATGCTTAGAAGAAGAAAAAAATCCGATTAAATGGAATTACCGGCAATATTGAAATCTGTGTGCCAAATGCAACCTCAGAGTCCACAAGTACAATAATAACTTCATTAGGATGCATCAAAATGTGCTTGGCACATCAGACTGAAAAGGTTATGATGATTGCTAAAACTGGGTAGTTGAGTAATTGTTCATATCCATCTCCTTGATATCCTGTGATTTCTAAAGTATCTCCTCCCATTTTCTTAATCTTAGTTTATTTATCAATTTCTTAATCTTAGTTTATTTATAACCCTTTATAACAGCCTTCCGATAAAATGAAATAATAGCCAACTTGTAAGAAATTTCGTGTTGTAGATGAAACAGTTGCACATGCTAAGCTTCATTATCCTACAAAATGAGGTCGCTTCAAATGATTGCCAAAGACATTTTATGTTGTAGATGAACCACGTTACACATAACTTCATTATCATTGCCATCCAATCTCGTGCTATCAGGGACCATCTATAAAGCGCCACTCAAAGTCGTGAGGCTCCATAAAAGAATTAACCAGGGCTTACTGGCTAGCTATTTACCGCGGGATAAGTCATCCATAAGTAGGCGTCAAGCGCCTGAACTAGAGAGGGCCTTGCCTTAAACCTAGGTCCAAAAAAGTTAGTTAGTAGGTAGGTAGGTAGGTAGGTAGGTAGGTAGGTAGAAATACTTTACCCCATCATTCAGCATTAGATCTATGTTTTATCTCCACGAAATTTCAGAATGATTTTTTCATAAGGTTCGATTGTCTATTAGTGGCCAACTCTTTGACCAAGGAAATTTAAAGAAGCTTTTGGTCCCATAGGCCTCACGAACCCACTTACACTTCATCATAAACCTTGTCTTCTCATTTTCTCAACAGATTATTATGTGCTCTGCAAACCCGAGAGAAAACTTACACAGCCATGATCTGAACTATTGGGTATTTATGAAAAAATGAAAGTCCATTAGATTTCATCTTAGTGCATCCTTCACTTACAGCCTGTGGATCTCTTTAAAACTGATGAAGCCTTCTATACAATTTACTCCTCTTGCATCCCCTCTATTTGTACCAGATATGTTGGCAGTATTAAGAATCTAAATTTATTCCTTTCAAAATCCAAGTAAAACCATACTAAAGAAAAGTCCCTTTCCTAATTGCTACCCTAACCCTAATCGATCAGTAACAGTGGCATGCTAGAACGTTCAGATACTTGTCAATACACAAGCGTACAATTGAAGCTCCTAGTGGAAGTAATTCAATCAAATACCTATCAGCACCCAGTATACTACCAAAATTTTGACATATAATTACGGCTTAATATACAACCACAACTAATGAGATAACAAAATAAGCCAGTCTCGTGACATCTAAAATTTGCAAGGTCATGAGCTACTTATCCTACGTCGAAACAGGGTAATTCGCTTCCTATCACCATCCCCACATAGTTATGGGAAAATGAGATAATGTTATTTCAATGTCAAATCCCTGCTTTATTAATAATGGATGTATGAATTTCAAAGACATAAAACAAAATTGAACTATTAACAGAGTCTAATCTATTTGATGGCTCGTGCCCACCACTTATGACTCATCTTTATATAACATGTCAAATGGCAACAGCTCTATAAATTAAGCACAATGAAAAATACTATACTATATTTTATAAAGAACACATAAGGTAGAGCAATGATCAAATTTTATTGATTGAGACATATCACATGGGAGTTGTACCTTGGACTAGTATTCACCGAATTACGTCCAAAGCGTGGGGCTGCGGGCGTGTTGTTGTGCTCTCGCTCTAGAGCTGGCGTTACAGATACGGCACTATATGATGCAGGTTCAGGAAGATCGTCTTGGGAAGAACTATGTCGTAAATGCGATGTACCTTGCTCGGAACCCTGATAATTGCGATGAACATAGCGCCAATAGAGATGCGGAAGAATAGCAATACATCCAGACATATAGCCTACTATCCAAGCAAACAACGGAGCCTGCGGATGCTCGTTTTGCGAAATCGAGAGGACAACGGCAGATGCCATTATCTGGCTCAAATTGACGACGAGCTCGATCGAGATCCACAACCCGGAATTCAGAGGGCTTCTGTGACGGCGGCCAGAATCATCGTCTCTCATCGTGAAAGAAGAATTCCTAGAAATGGAAGCGATGGGCGACAATGAAGACTGATGCTCGACGGGAACGTGGGCGGAATCGTGGGCGTGGGCGTGGGCGTCTCCGTGGGAACGGGAAGGAGAAGCAGCACCTCCCCTCGCTATGTCGATTACATGGTGATCGGAGCTGGCACTCGCCGGCCGCTCCATCAGCAGCGGGTACCGATCGTTCTGGACCTCACACTGTTGCTGCAGGGACGAAGCGACTGCCATCCACGGCTGGTCGCGGGATTAAAACAAAATGTATCGTAGAAAAAAAACCAATCGTGCCATGTTCCTATTCAAACTGATTAAAACACGAATATATTGTGGACGACCCGACCTGCAGAACGAACCGCCACCCAAAAAAAAAAATCATAAATTCAAGAAAATTTGATCATAAATTGACAAAACCTGATAATTGTGAGTAAAAATTCCACTTCTAAATGATAATTACAGAAATTTGTCAGTCTTTTGCAATAATAATCAGCACCGACCGAATTGCACGAAGAAAACCTGCAAAAATCGAAGAAAAAATAGGGGGGAAATTGTAATTTCAGCTGAATAATTATGCACAGATCCACCGGAACAATATTGAAAATCGGAGTAATTCGGCTGCGATCTCGAAAATTTACATCGATCAACAAAACCCTAACAATAAATTGGGGGAAATTACCAGAAATTGGTCTTCTTCCGCAATCGCCGGGAAAACTCAGACGAAGCTTTTGGTCCCTTCCAATAAATATTCCTCCGACGACGAATAATAAGTTTCTCCTATAAAGAATTTCGAAGAGACGTTTTCGGAATATACTTAGAATGGAAGGAAGGAAGGGATATAGGTGGAATTTGTTTTACGAGTTATTGAGGGACCGGGAAAAGCATGTGGAATAAGCTTCATTTTTCTAAGTGCATCTTATTGTGTGTAGATATATATTGGGAAAATATTAATTTCAATTTTCTAAGTGCATCTTATTTTTCTAAGTGCATCTTATTAACTTTACTTCATTTTACTCTCCTCCATTTTTCTTCCCCTCAAATTTTCCTCTTCCTCCCCACAAATGTTCCCAAACACAGTGTCAGGGCTCGTTTGGATGAAGTTTTTGGATTCCTAGGAATAGATTTTCAATTCCTTTCCCATGGGAAAGGAATTCAACATTCCCATTGTTGGAGTGGGTGGGGTTCCCAACCTATGTGGAGAAGACCCCGGAGTGCGACGAGCGCCGTTCGTATGTCGAAGAAGCTCGGGAAGTAGGCGACGCGGAGTCGCTACTGCTGCTGCTGCTCCTGAAGGAGTTTCTGGCCTGGGCCTGCCGAGTTCGGCCCGAACTCGGTCCCAGGCCGAGTTCTGGCCGAACTCGGTCTGGCTCTTCCAGAAGTTGACCGTCCAGTGCTATTTGCCCGACACAGAGTTCTGGCCAAACTCTGTGTCGTCGGGGCTGAAGCGGGATTTCGGGTGAGTTTTCACCACTGGATCTAATCCAACGGTTCAGGTTTGCTGCGGGATTAGGGAGTTATATTGGGATTTTCCAACCCTAATTCAGAGTACGCCATATCGCAAAGGCAACACAACTTTGAGAGAGAAGGAGGCAAGAGTGCCATTACAACTTCGGAAGAGAAGACGGAGGATTGAAGGTCGTTTTCAAAGGAGATCGTGTTTCGGGTAATTTCTACTCGTCGTTCTCGCTCTTCGTAGCCTTGTAATCATTGTTCTTACTTCTGAGTGTTGTGGGGATCCGATTTGGTTCGGAAGGAGTTTGTAGAGGGTGTAATTCTTCTATTCCATTAGTGGAGGCTTCTCAGGGTTGGACTCCGATCGTCCCGTGGTTTTTTTTTCCCGCAAGGGTTTTCCACGTCAAAAATTCTCTGTGTCTGCGTGGATTATTTTGTGTGGTTGTTTTTGGGTTCATGCGTTGTATTGCTCGGTCCTCTCACAGGTACTCTCCGATTTGGGGAAAGGTTTCCGCGCTTCTTTCCCAACAGAGTGGTATCAGAGCCAGGTTCTGGAATTCAGAAGGAGTGTCAGTAGTTGACAGAGAAACCAGAGAGGAGAGATGGACGCGAAGCCGGTGCGCATGGTGAATCTTAATGGCACAAACTATCATTATTGGCGGAGCAAGATGAAGGATTTGCTGTTTGTCAAGAAGCTGCATCTACCTGTGTTTGCATCCGAGAAGCCCAGTGATAAATCCGAGGAGGACTGGACATTCGAGCATATACAGGTGTGTGGGTACATACGGCAGTTTGTGGACGAGAACGTGTACAACCAAGTTGCCAATATTGAGCACGCGAAGATGTTGTGGGATAAGCTGAAATCCTTGTATGCGAAGAAGACCGGGGTAAATAAGTTATTCCTGATCCGAACGATGATGGGTCTGCGGTACAAGGATGGGGCGTCTATTTCGGATCACTTGAGTGAGTTCCAGGGCGTGGTTGACCAGCTATCTTCTATGGGAGTCAAGTTCGACGACGAAGTTCAGGGACTGTGGCTGCTGTGTACTTTGCCAGACTCGTGGGAGACCGTACGAGTATCTATGATCGCTTCTGCTTCAGAGGGCGTAGTCAGTCTGGAGTTTGCCAAGAGCGGGGTGTTGAATGAAGAGATGCGAAGACGTTCTCAGGGCACTTCATCCACATCCCACCACTCAGAGGCACTTGTTTCAGAGAGCCGCGGAAGGGGCAAAAGCAGGGGTCTAGGTGGTGGCAGAGACAAGAGCAGGAGAAAGTCCAAGGGTCGGTACGAGGACTCAGAGTGTTACCATTGCGGTAAGAAGGACCATATCAAGCAGAATTGTTTCGCTTGGAAGAGAGAGAAGAAGGGCGACAAGGGAAAGCAAGAAGAGAACACTACAGCGACGGCCTCGATGCATGGAGGCGATGTGATCGTCGTAGGTGATGAGGTCATTACTAACCTCGCCTGCGATGACAATTTTTGGCTGGTGGACTCGGGGGCTTCAGCATATGTATCTCACAACAGGGCACTGTTTGCCACTTACACGACAGGCGACTGTGGCGTGTTGAAGATGGGCAACGGAGATGTGTCGAAGGCGGTTGCCGTTGGAGATGTGCATTTGAGAACGAAGACGGGTGCGGTTCTTGTTCTCAAGGATGTTCGTCATGTCCCTGATATCCGTTTCAACCTAGTATCGGTTGGAAGGTTGGATGACGAGGGATTCTTCAGTCTCTTCGGGAACAGTCAGTGGAAGCTTTCCAGGGGTTCGTTGGTGATTGCCAGAGGAAGCAAGAAGTTCGGTCTCTACTATATGGAGGGGAGCGCACAGGGGGCACAGGAGGTGAACGCAGTCAGTGATGCGTCTACCGAGTTGTGGCACAGGCGGCTCGGCCATATCAGCGAGAAGGGGATGAGCTACTTGGTGAACAGGAAGGTGATTCCGGGGCTCAGGTCTACAAAGTTGGAGAAGTGCACGCACTGTTTAGCTGAAAAACAAAATAGGGTGTCTTTCCAAAGTCACCCAAGTTCGAGGAAGCCGGCGTTGCTCGAGTTGATTCACTCGGATGTCTGCAGTCCTATGAAGGTAAAATCTCTTGGTGGTGCTTCTTACTTTGTAACTTTCATTGATGACTGTTCCAGGAAGGTTTGGGTCTATGCCTTAAAGACCAAGGATCAGGTGCTGCCTACTTTCAAGGAGTTTCAGGCCTCTGTTGAAAGGGAGACGGGCAAGAAGTTGTTGTGTGTTCGGTCCGACAATGGCGGCGAATACATCGGTCCCTTTGATGCGTATTGCAGAGAGCAAGGGATACGACACCAGAAGACTCCGCCAAAGACACCTCAGCTCAATGGTGTAGCGGAGCGCATGAACAGGACACTGATGGAGAGGGTACGGTGTTTGCTGTCAGAAGCAAACTTGTCGGGCAGTTATTGGGGTGAGGCTCTTCTCACAGCTACTTATATTATTAATTTATCTCCTAGTGCTCCTTTGCAGGGTGATG
Source organism: Iris pallida (assembly GCA_029216955.1). Classification (NCBI taxonomy): domain Eukaryota; kingdom Viridiplantae; phylum Streptophyta; class Magnoliopsida; order Asparagales; family Iridaceae; genus Iris; species Iris pallida. The sequence goes on along the minus strand of JANAVB010006398.1, from coordinate 2,899,569 downwards.
TGCCTGACAAAGTATGGTACGGCAAAGAGCCGTCATACAATTACCTGCGGACGTTTGGTTGTAAAGCCTTCGTGCATGTACCGAAGGACGAGAGGACCAAACTTGAGCCGAAGACGAGGCGATGCATCTTTGTCGGCTACGGTCGGGATGAGTTTGGCTATAGACTCTACGACCCAGTGGAAGGAAAGCTCTACAGAAGCAGGGACGTGGTGTTCGTCGAGGATCAGACCATGACCAACACTCAGGATTCCGAGATGCCTTCTGAGGCTGAGGAATTGCCTGAGTTAGAGTCATTTCGCTTCGAGCAATTTCCAGAGGACATCGCAGAGGATCCAGTTATGGGAGAGCCAGTACATGGAGTAGCTCCCAACCTTGATCATCAGCCTGCTGATGGTGGTCAGGGTCCCCCTCAGGAGGATGAGCATGCCGGAGAGGCAGTTCCTGAAGGGGCGGAGGCTGTCGGTATACAGCCATCACCAGTGGCTCCACTGAGAAGGAGCGACAGAGATCGTCGACCATCTACGAGATACTCACCAGATGAGTATGTGCTATTGACTGACGGGAAAGAGCCCGAAAGTTTTGCAGAGGCTATGGAAGACGAACACATGCAGGAGTGGATGGAGGCTATGCAGGAGGAGATGAGTTCCTTGTACACCAATTCCACTTATGATCTGGTGCGGTTGCCAAAGGGCAAGAAGGCTTTGAAGAATCGATGGGTGTTCAGAGTGAAGCAGACGGAAGATGCTACTCGCCCTCGATACAAAGCGAGGATGGTAGTCAAAGGCTACGGTCAGCGAAAAGACGTGGATTATGATGAGATCTTTTCGTCTGTCGTCAAGCATTCGTCTATTCGGGTGGTGCTAGCATTAGCAGCCAGTCTCGACTTGGAGGTCGAGCAGATGGACGTGAAGACGGCATTCCTCCACGATGATCTTGAGGAAGAGTTGTACATGGAGCAGCCAGAGGGATTCTGTGAGAAGGGCAAGTCACATTTGGTCTGCCGGTTGAGGAAGAGCTTGTACGGTCTGAAGCAGGCTCCGAGGCAGTGGTACAGGAAGTTCGAGTCGTTTATGGGGGAGCATGGTTATGCACGGACGACGTCGGACTATTATGAATTTGTGAGGTATTTTACCGATGATGATTTCATCATTTTGTTGCTCTATGTTGATGATATGCTATTAATGGGTCGGAATGCCACTAGGATAGCGGAGTTGAAGCGCCAACTGGGTACGGCCTTCTCTATGAAGGATTTGGGCGCAGCGAAGACTATTCTTGGGATGGAGATCAGCCGAGAGAGAGAGTCCAAGCTGCTACACTTGTCCCAAACGAAGTACATTCATCGGGTACTTCAGCGTTTCGGGATGGACGGGTCGAAGAAAATGAGTCCCCCTCTCGCGGCTCACTTTAAGCTCACTGAGGAACAGTGTCCATCTACCGAGGATGAAAAGGAAGATATGGAGCGGGTTCCATATGCCTCAGCTGTGGGAAGCCTTATGTATGCTATGGTGTGTACGAGGCCAGATATTGCTCATGCAGTTGGTACGGTTAGCAGGTATCTTTCAAATCCTGGAAGGGTACATTGGAGTGCGGTCAAGTGGATTCTACGATATCTTCAGGGTACTGCTGGTTGGAGACTTTTCTTTGGTGGTGACGAGCCGAAGCTGGTTGGGTATACCGATGCTGATATGGCTGGAGATGTAGACACGAGGTGATCGACTTCAGGCTACGTGATGATGTTTGCGGGAGGAGCAGTGTCGTGGCAGTCGCGGTTGCAGAAGTGTGTTGCCTTGTCGACGACAGAGGCAGAGTACATTACGGCGACGGAGGCTTGCAAGGAGCTGTTGTGGATGAAGAAGCTGCTACAGGAAATGGGACTGAAGCAAGAGCGGTACACTTTGCTTTGTGACAGTCAGAGTGCTATCCACCTTGTGAAGAATCAGGCGTTTCATAGCCGGTCCAAGCACATCGAGACCCGGTATCATTGGATACGGGATGTGGTTGAGAAGAAGGACGCGGCGCTTGAGAAGGTTCATACAGATGACAACGGAGCTGATATGTTCACGAAGATTCTACCAAGGGGGAAGTTTGAGTACTGCAGGCAGATCGTCGGGATGACGATATCCTCCCCATAGTTGTGAAGGAGGAGATTTGTTGGAGTGGGTAGGGTTCCCAACCTATGTGGAGAAGACCCCGGAGTGTGACGAGCGCCGTTCGTATGTCGAAGAAGCTCGGGAAGTAGGCGACGCGGAGTCGCTACTACTGCTGCTGCTCTTGAAGGAGTTTCTGGCCTGGGCCTGCCGAGTTTGGCCCGAACTCGGTCCCAGGCCGAGTTCTGGCCGAACTCGGTCTGGCTCTTCCAGAAGTTGACCGTCCAGTGCTGTTTGCCCGACACAGAGTTCTGGCCGAACTCTGTGTCGTCGGGGCTGAAGCGGGATTTCGGGTGAGTTTTCACCACTGGATCTAATCCAACGGTTCAGGTTTGCTGCGGGATTAGGAAGTTATATTAGGATTTCCCAACCCTAATTCAGAGTACGCCATATCGCAAAGGCAACACAACTTTGAGAGAGAAGGAGGCAAGAGTGCCATTACAACTTCGGAAGAGAAGACGGAGGATTGAAGGTCGTTTTCGAAGGAGATCGTGTTTCGGGTAATTTCTACTCGTCGTTCTCGCTCTTCGTAGCCTTGTAATCATTGTTCTTACTTCTGAGTGTTGTGGGGATCCGATTTGGATCGGGAGGAGTTTGTAGAGGGTGTAATTCTTCTATTCCATTAGTGGAGGCTTCTCAGGGTTGGACTCCGATCGTCCCGTGGTTTTTTTTTCCCGCAAGGGTTTTCCACGTCAAAAATTCTCTGTGTCTGCGTGGATTGTTTTGTGTGGTTGTTTTTGGGTTTGTGCGTTGTATTGCTCGGTCCTCTCGCAGGTACTCTCCGGTTTGGGGAAAGGTTTCCGCGCTTCTTTCCCAACACCCATACCCATGTTTGGTTAGGTTGGGAATAAGTAGTTCAAAATTTAAAAAAATTTATTTTCATGTTTGGTTCACACATGGATAGGAATCTTAATTTATTTAGTTTTACTTTAATACCATTTCACTAATTTTATGATGATTCACATGTTTGGGATAGGAGTTACAAATTTGAAAATAAAGAGAGGGTATAACCGTCCAAACAAAATAGTCAAACATCATTCCTAGGAAAGCAAATCTATTCCCAAGGGAGAGCTTGGGAATAGCTTTCCCACATCCATGGGAATAGCTTTCCCACATAACCCCCTCCTATTCCCTCCTCATTTCCAATCCTAAACATACCAAACATGGGTAAGGAATTCAAATCCCATTCCCAAGCCTCAAAAACTTGAACCAAACGCCCCCTAAAGGTTGGAGGTTACGGTAACACAAAATGGCACAATATAACACCTACTTGAAAATTTGATAAAATAATTAACAATTAAATAATAATAATACAGGAAAAAAAAATCGGACTAAGACGTGGGACTTTTTCATAAAGGGAATAATAAAGGGGATGATAGAAATAGTTTTTCACATCCTTGTCAGTTTTTATAAGGACATATTTGATTCGTGCATATGTAATAGCATTGTCAGATTTTAAATTTTAAGACCGTCACGTCCCATAACCAAAATACTGAAGAGCGGAGGACGAGGACAGACACAGCCAGCTACGTATATAGAAGTGTAATCCATCTCGACATACGGTCACGGCTGTCTAGATGCATGAGGGTTTAACTACAAGTCATCAATCTCTTATGGTCAAGAACAAGCCTAGTGTCTCAATCTCAAGCAAGTAAGTACATGTAACAAGATGGTAGATCATCAGACATACAAAGTAAGGTATCCCAAACATCACATATTCAAATGATCATGAAGCTAGTCATACAAAATATGAGGACTATTAAGAGTTTCAGTCATACATGATCAATCTTAGGATTTGTCAATCATGTTACAGCCCTTAGGCAGACAGGAATGTAAATTCAACACGAGCTAACACTTGCGCGGCGGCTAAATGCCTCAAAAGAATAATTTACAATAGAGTGGGAGAGCAAAATAAAAATCTACTCGTTGCCATGGTTGCGCCTAGTGTTCACCATCTGGCTAGAAGGCTGGGAGATCCTCAAGAGCTACTCCGAAATCTGGCTATACAAAACCAGCTGGGTCAGACCCCAGAAAGAGCAAGTGCCACAAGGGAGGCTTCAACTAAGAACTAAAACCAACATGTTAGATCACAAGGCACAAAAATAATAAGAAGAACTTGGAGTTAAGAGATAAGGGGATAAACTTAGAGTTAAGAGATAAGGGGATAAACGATAAGATAACTAAGAAACTATTCCGGTAACCAAGTTTCAACCTTTAAACCAGACAAGGACCGGGGTTGTAACCTTTCATCTGAACAGAACTTAGTCTCTGACCAATTATCGATGAAGCAAAGCATAAACAAGCATGTCCTGAGATAGCCATGTACTGGATCTAGACAAGACTAGACAAGATAGGACCCAACCAACATTCACGGCCAAGCAAGAGTACGGCTTGATACTTTATGTCACACCCCAGTACTGGAATACTGAGACGGACTAGGTCAGCTACTCCATATGAGATATGTAAACGTCATACGACGATCGTGGTTGTCAAGAGACTAGGGGGTGCATGCTACAATCAAGTCTCCTATGGTCTCACAAAGCATCTAGGTCTCAATCAATCAAAACAAAAAGCAGTAAATAATGATTATATAAGACAAAGCAGTAAGGCATCCCCGTCGCTTCATCAAAATGATTCATGAGCCTAGCTATACAAAATTATAAGCTAGTACCGAGAGTCAATAGTACATAACTATAGTCAGCTGCAGTCTGATTTAATTACAATTATGTGAGGAACTAAATATCAAGAACTGTCGGCTAAACAAGTGCCGGTGGCTAAACGCCAAGTACAAAATATAAGTTATTAGAGCGGTAAAGAAGAAACCCACTCATGGTCCCTGGCGTCCATACTCATGGTGTGCACCATTGTTCGAGTAGAAGGCTGGATCCTCTGGCGCTGCTACGATATCTGACCAAACAAAACCAGCGGGGTCAGGTCCCGAATAGCAAGTACCACAAGGGAGCACAAAAGAGTGAGATAAAATCCAAACGTAATAATAATAATAATAATAATAAAAGGCTTCTGGTCGCAACTTTGGTCCATAGCCTATCGCAATACAATAGCCCAACCCAACAACCAAACAAGGACATGGGTTGGACCACGCACCACGGTAGTCCATGTTCCTCAGTTACTAACAGAAGAAATATCCCACAAGCAAGTCACTTTACAAGCGGCCAATCAATCCTACGGCTTTCTATGATTTGCCTGGGTTATCCCAATAATACAAATTATAGGAATCCTCAGATCGTATCACATCCCAGCAGGGCTAGCCAATACATTATATATATATACATGTCGCACTTTGATTATGCACCGGTCCCCCGTAAGACCACCGTGCTAAAACATATAACACATAGTGTCACGCCCCGATCCAGGAAATCACTCGCCCTCGCTAGATTTTTACCCGAATCATCGTCCTCGCTGGGGCGTGATGCCGCACGAGCCTGGAGTTGCGCTCGTACAAGGCAAGATAACGGTTCACATAGTGATTATCTCAAATTTGTAACATAAGCAGCGGAAGGAAACAAAGTATAACATAAGAATCTCTTTTATTGATAACATATTGAAGATTACAAAGGCTTTGAATAGCCCAACATATATGCCAATTGGCTACAACGCTCATGATCTCTCTAGCTCACAAAGGATTACATTGTTCCATACATTATGCCTCTTTATAGCCACCAAGTAGTCTTCGGCCGAACATCTCCATGTCGCAAGTCCGAACGCATATGCGGCAGCTCCTCTTGAACGCCAAGGACTCCATGCCTCGGCATATCCAAGCCAAGCTCCGCCCCGAGCCGATCATAACCTGAGCCTGTACATAAACTAGTGGGAGATTAGTGCTTTCGTCCTCGCTTCGCACTGATCAAGACCCGCTCGCACCCAAACCAAACACTTAATCATTTTAGTGAAACATGCATCTTAATTTGTGCTCTTTCTATTTAGCCTTAGGATCAGTTTCATGGCAATGTTTATGCATAGCAACTTTATCATAACATGTTCACTACCGTGTTCCTGCAGCAGATACAGTTAGGCATAATATGAACATAAACATAGTGTTCGTGCTCATCTCCGCCCCATTTTCCTTAGCCTGCACTGGTTAGAACTTACGTAAGAAACCATATAATTCACGCAACATTTCGACCATAAACTTAGACAATGCATAAGGGTCGCAGGCCCTGCGCCTGCACCCAACTCTCATCTCAGCCCACCGGCCCTATCTATATGAAGGTCACGGTGTTTCGTACCGTAATGGACTTAGCATCTCTTATGTGTAAGCCTATAATCGCTTCGATACGGGTTGCTAGCCCAGCATCCGAAGGATCCCAAACTTACGGATATCATAGCTTATCACAGCACTGGACGGTCGTAATCCGTCCGAATGATGTTCACCATAAATACCACACATAATTTTCTCCTAGGCCGAACGGTCTCGGTGCCCCGGTCGTAACCGTCCGAGGGAAGCCGCACCCGTGCACGGGCCATCCGAGTCCATTGACCATGCAATATGTGCCATAGCAAACACACATAACATTTCAACCAAATCCTTCGTTGCATAAACATAGTCTCGTTCCATAAACGGTTTCCCGTGCCATAAATATATTTGCGTCTCATAAACATAATCCACCATCCATATGGGAAGCTCCGTCGACGTTATGCCCCAACACATCCATATTGATGTACAATGCCCAACGACTTAGACATCTTGTACTTGTATTCAACGCGTACCATTCGTAAGTCATTCTCATAGCCTAGTTCCGTAGTTACTTAGTCTTTTCGTAGCATAAGTGCCCGAGGGCACGCTCAGCACCGTAATCAATGTTCTACGCCTAGTGTTCAATGTTCTCGGAGCCGTGCACGTAATGCACATCTCGATATCGTCTTTCAATGTTCTACCATCATTGTCCTACCGCGACTCGTGCACTTGATGCACGTCGCTTCAATTGTTCGATTGTTCAATGTTCTATCTTAGTGTTCGACACATACTTGGACCTTTTCGTCGCCGAGTCACACTCGCTAACTCGATAACATCTTATGCATACAATGACATCTTTTATTAGATGTGAAGGAATAGGGAGAGAGAGTCAAGAACCCGTCCACCTTAAGTCGATACGCCTTACCGTTTCGTCGAGTTGAAGCGGCTCGCTTCCATAAATTGGTCGCATATCTAACTCTCGGACTTAGCCATTCCTTTGAACTACTCGGTACCTCTTATCGTCCAGCGTAAAAGCATCGCCTGCACACCAGATCAACTAAAATTAGCACTTGCTTAACGGGACTTATCTTTTGCATCGATTCGATTCATAGATTCCAACCGACTCAAAGCTTACCTTTGGCCAACGTAACTCTTGCATCGATTTGCATCGATACTTTATCGGGTCAACGTAACTCTTCGAGTCAACAACTCATCATAATGCACCATGCGGAGCGGGGCATTACATAATATACCACTCGAAACAAGGTTCGTCCTCGAACCGAAACCAACACTTAATCCAAGTGCCCCGTATAGATCGTTTCACGATCTCGTGCTACTATCGTTGGAATCATACAACTTAGTTTGGATCGTACACATATTTTAGGCGTCCCACCAATATATGCATTTTAGCCAAGCTCAGTTGTAGGATATCGAGACAACTAACAAGCTCTCTTAAATCCTCAAGCACCAATCGTTTCGTACTCGACTTGGTCCAATCTTAGCACCTATTCCCAAAAATACTTCTCGTACACATCATTACATAACAAGCGATCCTCTTCCAAACATCTCTGCACATAACTTGATTTAAACCGTAACTTCGATCTCATAAGTTTCTCGACGGCCATCTAACGCATGCATTGCATTAAGTCATTGCGTATCCGATCGCAACAATTTTCTGCAATGCCTATTCGCCCAACCGTTTGCCTATCTCTCACATAACTCAAGTCTTTCATCAAATCGTTCATAATATTTTTCCCTTAACGACATGGGCTAAGTCCAACATGTCACAAATTCATTCGCCTACAATCCGTACTAAGTCTCGCACACAACTATCCCAACACGATCCACGTTTTTGAACTACCTACGCATTGCGTCTGGGACTACCCCCGCTAGGTAACTTATCCAGACATCATGCTTAATCTCTCCCGACACAAGTGGTCAACTTGAATCTACGATGCTCAAAGACAACAATCTTTCCGACCCAAGATCTCTTACGATACGCCTATCTTCGATACTCGACCGAGTACGAAGCCTTTACTCAATTCTCGAATCAATCCCGACCAGTTCGTTTCGTAACATAGATAGCGTGCTCAACACATATAGCCTAACCGTTACTCAAACCGATCTACGACACAACTCTTAGGATCGTTCTACTATCCGTTGCTCTTACGTATTGCAGAATCCTTGCAATCGCCTTACCGTATCACTATACTAGGCACGTTCCTCAATATCTATTCGATCGTCGACAACCAAGTCTACTTACGCACTCATTCGATCGATCATAACTTTCTAACCATATCGATCTAGTCGAAGGCTACTCGCTAACTTCCGAATCGCGATACTCACTCGCTTAAACTTATCCTCAACATGCACTACGTCATTCCTTATCCTCGACAAAATTTCTTTATGCAACTTCTTTAGGGTCATCCTATGGGACTTCAACATTCACTTGATTTGGCGGTCAAGTCTTCTAGGGTCATCTGCCCCGAAACTACGCTCGATAATTGAAGATCATCAACGAGGGACAGTTACAATGAACCATGCTATATCCTATCGCGGAGCCAAATCAATTTCTGACAATTTCTATGGGACTTTACCCAATCCGACAAAAATTACCAATCCATAATTTCTCTACTCCCGCGCAACTGATGCACCGTTGCTACTCGAATGACTCATGCGCTTGCGCACCGTTACTATTCGAATCACTCATGCATTACCGTCCGAATATTTTCGCTAGTCGTATGACATTTACTCGCCTCAAGTCCGAGTTTACCTATCCGTGATCATAGCTCGACACATTCCGTACTCATCAAAACCATCCTCGAATAACTTTTGTATCAAACCATAAGTCTAATCCGATTTTGCCACGCCTTACAAGTTTGATCATCCCCACTCTATGAATCACCATACCAGCGCTCACGCGGAATGATCGCCCTAATTTGGCATGACGCATGTGCGATGCTGGAGTTACGCTCGCATAAGACAAGAATGTCGACATTGTGGTTATCCTCAAAACAATCAAGCACTTTTGATTCATCCAAGTAACGTACATCCCCTCTCGAATTTTCCGAAGTACTCCTATCGTTATCATCCAAATTGCCATCAACTTAACTTGCATCTTATTCATTCAACAACAATGCTCAACATAATTTTCGTTCATTCGATCAGAGTATTTCTGAGTTATTGCATATCGTCTTTGATACGTCTCAATACCATCGTCGATATGCATAACTTGAACATCTTTCTTTTTCATAAGCTCAAACCCGTTGCAATTATTGCCATTATCCGAACTCGAATACGAATCAAGTCTCGCACTTATCAAGATCCATTCAGTTGTAACTACTTAACATCGTCGCGACACAATTTCAAATTCACATATCCATTCTCATATCCCTAGCACGCACTTCCAAATCGTGCTACCGACTCCTCGTGCTAACCCAAATCTGATCGTACGATTTCTCCGTACCTACTCAACACGTTCCGAACAAGCTTCCATACTAACTCAACATAAATTCGACCGGTTCGACCATTTCCTTAACGTACATTTCTTTGCTATGCTCAGCCTATCGTTCGACTTACACTTAACGAATCCTCGTCCGACGTATCCTCCGTGGATATGATTTCGCACATAATCGTTCGACTCACTTCCTCAAGACATATTTGCATCGACTTCTCTCAAGTCATTCCCACTCAAGTCTCGGTACTACTTCGTCCGTTGAGGACGAACATATCGTAACAACATAATCGTCTCGACGAAATCTATCGCAAGTCACCAACCGGCTTAACATAGCTATCGCTAAGTGGTATTCCATATACCACTCAGGATCGAGCCTATCATTATCGATATAATACTTCGTTATACTTGCTCGCATAATTGTATTACATATACCACTCAAAATCGAGTCATTACTCGGCATCACATTCCGCATAGGTCCGACATCTATTCTCAATCAACTATCCCGTATGACGATCTTTCCGATCCCAGCTCTAGCGTTCTTCTTACTCGAGTTGGCACAACAACTGGACCAACATGCCCTATCATTCGCTCACGTTTGACATTCATTCAAATCTAACCGTGCCTTAGCGATTATTTCGATCATATACGCAACATTCACTTATATTCAAAGTTCAACGCGACGTACGGCCAACATACACGTTCGCCTACTCAACTCGACTCGTTACTCATTGCAACTCGTGCAACAACTCATTCTCGATACTTAAGGGCTTTACTCAATCTCGTGCAACTTATCGCTATCCATCCGCATAGCCATACAACACGCATCCTACCATGTCGACTCGTTGTACTGATGCAACGACCGATTCACGACTTGCTATACTCCGTGCAACCAAGAACACATAACCGTTCGCATAGCAACATAACACGCATCGCCTCACATATCGACCCGTTGCACTTCGTGCAACCAACAACACATATCTCCTCGCACTTCGTACGACCAACAATACATAACTCCTCGCACTTCGTACGACCGACAACACATAACTTTTCGTATTTCGTGCGATCAACAGTACGCATATTATTGCACTACATGCAACCAACATCACCATATTCGTTACACTTCGTACAATCAACGACTCATAACTTTCTTGCACTTCGGAAAACCATAAACTCATAACCCGTTGCACTTCGTGCAACCAACATTCTTCGATGGCACCCGGAGATAGCGCGATAGTCACGACATACTTGTGGCAGACGTACGCACTTAATATAGACTTATTGTATGGAACATCCAATGTAGCGTCGAGCAGATCCATGAGCCATGCGGTTGCGAAAACAACTTAGAGTCAACTGAATTCGATAGCGAAGCAACTGAGGGTCAAAGAGATTCATGTACGGTCCAAAGGATGGAACCGCTCTGATACCAACTTGTCACGTCTCGATCCGGAAAATCGCTCGTCCTCGCTAGATTTTTACCCAAATTATCGTCCTCGCTGGGGCGTGATGTCGCACGAGCCTGGAGTTGCGCTCATGCAAGGCAAGATAACGGTTCACATAGTGATTATCTCAAATTTGTAACATAAGCAGCAGAAGGAAACAAAGTATAACATAAGAATCTCTTTTATTGATAACATATTGAAGATTACAAAGGCTCTGAATAGCCCAACATATATGCCAATTGGCTAAAACGCTCATGATCTCTCTAGCTCACAAAGGATTATATTGTTCCATATATTATGCCTCTTTATAGCCACCAAGTAGTATTCGGCCGAACATCTCCATGTCGTAAGTCCGAACGCATATGCGGTAGCTCCTCTTGAACTCCAAGGACTCCATGCCTCGGCACGTCCAAGCCAAGCTCTGCCCCGAGCCGATCATAACCTGAGCCTGCACATAAACTAGTGGGGGATTAGTGCTTTCGTCCTCGCTTCGCACTGATCAAGACCCGCTCGCACCCAAACCAAACACTTAATCATTTTAGTGAAACATGCATCTTAATTTGTGCTCTTTCTATTTAGCCTTAGGATCAGTTTCATGGCAATGTTTATGCATAGCAACATTATCGTAACATGTTCACTACCGTGTTCCTGCAGCAGATACAGTTAGGCATAATATGAACGTAAACATAGTGTTCGTGCTCATCTCCGTCCCATTTTCCTTAGCCTGCACTGGTTAGAACTTACGTAAGAAACCATATAATTCACGCAACATTCCGACCATAAACTTAGACAATGCATAAGGGTCGCAGGCCCTGTGCCTGCACCCAACTCTCATCTCAGCCCACCGGCCCTATCTATATGAAGGTCACGGTGTTTCGTACCGTAATAGACTTGGCATCTCTTATGTGTAAGCCTACAATCACTTCGATACAGGTTGCTAGCCCAGTATTCGAAGGATCCCAAACTTACGGATATCATAGCTTATCACAGCACTGGACGGTCGCAATCCGTCCGAATGATGTGCACCATAAATACCACACATACAGTAGAAACTCTATAAAATAATACACTTGGGACCACCAAAATTTATTAATTAAAAGAGTTATTAATTAATCGATAAATTAATAATTATTAATTTATATATTAATTAATATTTTATTAATTTATAGTAAAATACTTACGTAGTTTACAAACACCTTTCAAGCTTCCACTTAATTATTGTATACAATGCATGTGTATATCAAATGAAGGGCCCAATTTGAAAGAAACCTTCAATCTCCCACCTTATTATGCTTCTTGTGTTCAGTGTATCACTTTATGGACATTAAAAATATTTTCTATATAGTAGTTTACAAACACCTTTCAAGCTTCCACTTAATTATTGTATACAATGCATGTGTATATCAAATGAAGGGCCCAATTTGAAAGAAACCTTCAATCTCCCACCTTATTATGCTTCTTGTGTTCAGTGTATCACTTTATGGACATTAAAAATATTTTCTATAATTAATTCTTGTGTTCAGTGTAATATGCTATATATAAGGAATTATTAATTTATATTTTATATGGGGTCTGAAGAAATTATCAAAAATGTATTATCTTATAATTTTAGCGAATTATTAATTTAGCACCCTATCCCCGAGTCGGGACCGGCCAAAAATATTATCTTAGAGAGTTTATTAAATAATCGAGTATTAATTTATAGAGTTTCTACTGTAATTTCCTCCTAGGTCGAACGGTCCCGATGCCCTGGTCGTAACCGTCCGAGGGAAGCTGCACCCGTGCACGGGCCATCCGAGTCCATTGACCATGCAATACGTGCCATAGCAAACACACATAACATTCCAACCAAATCCTCCGTTGCATAAACATAGTCTCGTTCCATAAACGGTTTCTCGTGCCATAAATATATTCGCATCTCATAAACATAATCCACCATCCATATGGGGAGCTCCGTCGGCGTTATGCCGCAACACATCCATATTGATGCACGACGCCCAACGAGTTAGACAGCTTGTACTTGTATTCAACGCGTACCATTCGTAAGTCATTCTCATAGCCTAGTTCCGTAGTAACTTAGTCTTTTCGTAGCATAAGTGCCCGAGGGCACGCTCAGCACCGTAATCAATGTTCTACGCCTAGTGTTCAATGTTCTCGAAGGTGTGCACATAATACACATCTCGATATCGTCTTTCAATGTTCTACCATCATTGCCCTACCGCGACTCGTGCACTTGATGCACATCGCTTCAATTGTTCGATTGTTCAATGTTCTATCTTAGTGTCCGACACATACTTGGACCTTTTCATCGCCGAGCCATGCTCGCTAACTCGATAACATCTTACGCATACAATGACATCTTTTATTAGACGTTAAGGAATAGGAAGACAGAGTCAAGAACCCGCCCACCTTAAGTCGATACGCCTTGCCGTTTCGTCGACTTGAAGCGGTTCGCTTCCATAACTTGGTCGCATAGCTAACTCTCGGACTTAGCCATTCCTTTGAACTACTCGGTTGATTTGGCCTATCGCGCCCATGCCACAATCCGTTGCAATGCCACAATTTGGTTTCGCAGACACTTCATTGCATAAGGCAAAATGCCGACCTCTTATCGTCCAGCGTAAAAGCATCGCATGTACACCAGATCAACTAAAATCAGTACTTGCTTAACGGGACTTATCCTTTGCATCGATTCGATTCATAGATTCTAACCGACTCAAAGCTTACCTTTGGCCAACGTAACTCTTGCATCGATTCGCATCGATACTTCATCGGGTCAACGCAACTCTTCGAGTCAATGACTCATCATAATGCACCATGCGGAGCGGAGCATTACACATAGCACGTAGGAGTCGGATATAGTCATCCACTATAGGCGGATGAAACTGTATCCGTGGCGGCCAACCTGTGTCAGCCCCTATTTTTTAAAATTTAATTTAAATAGTGTTAATTAATTGTTGATGGCATATTTAGCTTTAAAATAATTTATTATAATTTTAGGAATTTTCTAGAATTTTTTAAATAATTTTCAAATAGTTTTTAAGTTAAAATATATCATTTTGTAATAAACTGAATTGTTTTAATATTATTATGCAATTTGTTAATTTGTTATTATAGCAGTTTGCAAATTGTGAATTGTTTTAATTATGATATGCAAATTTATTTTTGCATTAGCATAGGAGAGGGACATATTTGTAAAATCCTAAACTCTAAGGACCCGACTGCAAATTGGCCTTCACCCACCCCCGACGACTGGCCAGCTGCCCTCCCGACGACCACCGACCTATCCCCGCCATTTTCGGCCGACCTAGACCTCCTCGACCGCCCTAAATTGTCTATAAAGACTCCCCGACCCCGAAACCCTAACCCTAGACTAAATTCCCACCTCCACGACCACCTTCTCCCCATTTCCCCTTCGCCTGAACCCTAGCTCCGACCATCCCCCGTTCAGCCTCCACAGCAACTATCACCGTCATCGACCACCACCCAACAGTTCGCCACGACAAACTGGACGCAGCACCACCTAAGCACCACCGCCACGATGCCTACAACCCCCGATCGCCTCTTCGACAGCAACCCAAGCGCCGGACACGTACGTATCCACCTCTGTTTCGTGTCGTGCGTGTCTCAAATCGACACACGTGGTTCGCCCGGACACTACAACCCCAACCCTGTGCTCGGCCACGCGTTTTAGGACTCATGCGTGTCGTGCTTGGCACTGATACAAGACTCGTGTCCCTAACTGTCAGGACACGAGGATACGAGAATAAAAATTCGAACTAACTAACGGGTTCGGATTTGGTTTATCGGGTTTAAACCCGTTAACTTAAAACAGAAATAACATTAACCCAAACCCTACCCCTAACACACAGCTCGGGCTGACCCCCTGGCTAGCCCGACCGAGCCCAAGAACCCGACCCCCCTGGGCCGAGTTCGAACCCCCCTGTTCTATTTTTATTTTTTTTATTTTATTTTATTTTATTTTATTATATATATATATATATATATATATATGTGTATATATGTATTTAAGTATATATATATATATATATATATATATATATATATATATATATATATATATATATATATATATATATATATATATATATATATATCAAAGCGGATTCGTTCGCGGTAGAAACATCCAAGACAACATCATGCTGGCCCAGGAACTTATCACCTGCATGAAATTTCCGGCAAGAGGGGGCAACATCGCCATCAAAATTGACATGGAAAAAGCATACGACAGACTAGATTGGCAATTCATGATCTGGGTCTTCAGAGCATTCGGTTTCTCCGAGAACTGGACCAACATCGTATGGAGATCCATCAGCAACTCATGGTTCTCCACAATCATCAACGGCCAACCTGAGGGATTTTTCAAATCTAGCCGTGGAGTCAGACAGGGCGATCCCCTATCATCCACGATCTTCATCATTCCAGCCGACGCCCTGAGCAGAAACCTCAACAACATGGTTAACATCCCCAACTTCCAGCAATACCACACTGCTAGCAGATACCCCACCATCACCCACCTGGCTTTTGTCGACGATCTTCTCATCTTCTCTTCCGGGGACGTCGGATCTATGGAGGTGGTTCACAACACCCTGGCGCGGTGCTCCAGATGCTCCGGCCAGAAGATCAACCTATCCAAGAGTACCATCTACTCCTACCACAGCATCAAAATCGAGAACGCGACCAGACTCACCAACCTCACCTCCATTGCGGTGGCTCATCCTCCTTTCAACTATATCAGCGCCCCCCTGGCGTACGGGAAATCTAACGCCAGCATCTACGAGAACTTGATCACCAAAATCAGGAACAAGATCGAAGGATGGCATAACGCAACCCTTTCCCCAGGCGAGAAAATAATCCTCATCAAACATGTGCTCAACTCCGTCCCCATCCACACCCTAGCGGCCTGCTCTCCGACCAGGAAGGTTATCATGGCTATTGAACAGATCTTTTGCAACTTCTTCTGGGGGCACAACAAGGGGCAAGACAAACACCACTGGGCCAGTTGGGACACTATGGCTTCCCCAACTGCTAACGGCGGGCTTGGATTCTCCAAACTCGATCAAATCGTCAAAGCTTTTTCAATGAAACTGTGGTGGAAATTATGCACAAGCAATAACCTGTGGACCAAGTTTATGAAGGCCAGGTACTTCAGACACATCCATCCTGTGACAGCCACAGCTAACAGCAGATCCTCCGCGGCTTGGCGTCGTATTTTACGTGGCCGAGAACTGGCCGAACCCGCGATCAGACTACATCTGGGTACTGGCGAGTCCAACCCATTCCTGGAAAGGTGGATAGGTGACAGCCTTATCCCGAACATTACCGATTCTCCGAGAAATAGTAGGATCAAAGACCTGTGGAATCCCACCAACAATGAGTGGAATTGGGACAGAATCCGAGACTGGTCAGGCAATGAAACAGTTGACAGCATTCGCCAGCACGGTCTTTCCATCGGAATCGACGCTGACCAGCTGAGGTGGTCGCTAGCAGCTTCTGGAGCTTTCTTTGTGCGATCGGCTAGACTCTCGATCCAAGATAACGGCCCTGACCTTTTCATTGCGCGTTATTGGAACTCTTGCATCCCTAAGAAATGGTCTTTCCTCCTGTGGAAAGTCATGAGAAAGAAACTTCCCACTGACGACACCCTTAACTCTATCGGTTTTAGCCTGACGTCTGCTTGTAACTGTTGCATCGAGCGTCAGACGGAGACTATCGATCACATCTTCAGGGAAGGAAGCCTCCCTGACAAAATCTGGAGCACCCTCAATCACAACCACAATACCTCTCCAGACGACGGGCGCTTTATCGATCTTCTGGCTCACTGGGGTGCCGCTTCCCACGGCCACCAGATCGTTGCAGCGGCCGCCACCTGGGCTATCTGGAAAAATCGTAACAAAGCGAGATACGAGGGACACCAATACTCTGCCGATCAGCTGATCCGGGAGATTCACCGACAATGTGGCAAACGGAGCTCCCTTTGTTCCCACAGATCTTCGACTTTCGGGCAACCGTTCTTCTTTTAGTTTTGACGGTCGCGTCCGACCTTTTTCCCTGTCTTTCCATTTTGGTATACTTTTGTCTTGTATACGTGTCAGGCTTCTGCATTTTGAGCCGTGATTTTTAATAAAAGGGGGTTTCTTTTAAATATATATATATATATATATATATATATATATATATATATTTTAAAAAAAATATATATATATATAAATGTATTTATACATATATACATATATATATATATATATATATATATATATATATATATATATATATATATATATATAAATACATTTATATAAATATATATATATATATATATATATATATATATATATATATATATATATATATATATATATATATATATATGTATATGTGTTTATGTGTACACCTATGCGGATGTACACCTATGCTGTAGACTTGTACGTATGTACATTTTATTTACATGTGCCACAGCACGTTGTACACCTATTGACCGATCATGTACCTGCTACAGTTTTAAACATTACATATACATCTGTCTATATGACATATGTGTCCTTGCCATGATAGATTATAAGATGCCATGATTCCAGTTTATTCCTCTTATGTTCATTTCACGTTTCGTATATTAGTTTGCTAGAAACAGTACTTGCTCCCGTCCTGATAGGATAACGTTGTAGGTATACTTACTGAGGAGGAGTTGATTTGTGATTCGTATTATGGAGTTACTGTCTAGGACCAGGCTTTGCCTTACGAGGATGTACCTGCGGGGAACCTCGTCTAGTTGTCTATTCACATTTTAGACTTTTGAGAGTAGTCATGTATTAGACTATATATTTTGTAACTGGACCTGTATCCAGTTTTATATTTCGGACTTGGACTTGGACTTATTATTATATGAGATGACTTTTGTGTTTGGAGCATTTATGACTCTTCTTTACTTATAGAACTGTTAGCACATTTAGTATTATCTTGTGATCTCTAGAACAGCTTACTGCGCTTATGTCAAGCGTAGGCTGGACATGACTCGGCCCGGCCCAACAATTTGGGTAGCGGGTCATGACAACCTGACATGTCAGGACAGGACCTGGGGTGGCTGGTGACGTACGATCTAGAGATTCTGTTCCCTCCCAATGCTTCTACCGATTTAAGTTGCTTAGATTAACCCTATTTTAATCTTGGAATTATATATTATGGTCACATGGTCATCCTCCTATATGTCGTACCATAGTACGTGTACCCTAAGTATGAATCCACATTGGCTCAAGAGTCCCAAATCTAGATCCATGCTTAGTGTAATGCATCAAACAACAATCAATATACCACGACACTATTACTGACCAATTACCATGACTGCGCTAGAAGGTACACATGTATTAACATATAACACGAATGATCACTTAGCACGTAGAGTCACACCTCAGTGCACTCATTAAATAGCACCGCAGTGCATACTAATATTGTATCTCAATACACACTTAGAAAATATACGAGCACGTATATAGGTAACCAAGTCAGGAACACGGTCAAGTCAGAAAGTCATATGGACCCCTCGTGACATAAAAATCACATATAAATTTTGGTTAAAGTGAGACACGAAGATTCTTGAAGCTAAGACAAAGATCTGCAACTTCCATGTTGGGAGTTGGGAGAAATTATGGCCACAAATCAGCCAAATAGGGCATAAAACAGCCAAAATAGGCACTATGCAGCACTATTCATCCTTGCGACACTATTTATCCATGCGACACTATACAAGCCTGCAGCACTATTCATCCCTGCAGCACTATACAGGCCATACAGCACTATTCATCCTGTGGCACTATGCAAGCATGCGACACTATGCAAGCCATGCGGTACTATGCAAGCCATGCGGCACTATTTATCTTGCAGCACTACACAAGCCTGCGGCACTATACAAGCCATGTGGCACTATTCATCCTTCGGCACTATGCAAGCCTGTGGCACTGTGCAAGCTATGCGGTACTATACAAGCCTACGACACTATGCAAGCCATACAGTACTATTCATCTTGCTGCACTATGCAAGCCTGCGGCACTATACAAGCCATACGGTACTATTCATCCTGTGGCACTATGCAAGCATGCGGTACTATGCAAGCCTGCGGCACTATTTATCGTCCCTGCCAGAACCAGGATAGATGAACATAGAAGAAGTCCAAATATTGCTTTGGACATAACTTCCTCAAAATAAGTCAAAATCTAACTTGTCAAAGGTCAAAATTGGGTAGAATGAGATTTCCTACAACATAGGACCATTAGTTTTCGAAAACAACCAAGTTTGATAGATCAAAACCATAAAAATCTATAAAATCCTAGTTTTAGAAACTTAGATCTACACAAAACTAGCCATTAAAATAAAAAACTCCAAGAACTAAACTTGTAGAGAATGAAGAAAAGAACAATATAGACAAATAATATCAAAGGAAAAAAAATCAAAAAAATAAGAATGCAAGAATCTCTCCATTTGGTGCAAGGTGTACTTGCCTATATGTTGGTTGGAGGAAAAATAAAATGAAAAGTGAAAGAGGAGAGAGAGTGTAGAAGAGATTATATATAGGGATTGGGTTGACTCAAAGAAACCCTAAGCTTAAGCATGCTCTAAACCATATGACTAATGACATGTTAAATGCTTCATGATACAACTAATTAAATTAATTAAATAAAATCCTAGCCACAACACGGTTCAGAAATCTTATCATCGAAGTAGTGAACCACGCCTACAACTAGACAAGGACAAGGGGTGGTACACTATTCCGCGACGAGATACTGTTCCATGCCTTGCACTACTAAAATTTAACGTTTTAGCGACGGCCATATCCGTCGCCAACCCGTCGGTAAATCAGATTACCGACGGTTTGCCGACGAATTTGGGTCAAATAAATCCGTCGGGATTTTACTCGTCGCTAAAAATAATCCGTTGCCAAGTTTTCGCCAAGCGACGACTGAACGACGAATTTTCGGCAGCCATATTCGTACAATTAGCGACGACTGGCCGACGCGTTTCCGTCAAATCAAGTATCAGAAAGTAAGTAATACATCGTCTTACCGACAGGTTAATCTATCGGCAATCCGTCGAAAACGTGTCGATAAAAGCGTATCAGAGAGATTCTGATACGCAAACTCTGTCCCTAAATCGTCGTCTTCGTCGCTACCTTTCGACGGACTGGAGACGGCATAGCGGCGGTTCATCCGTCGATCCAGTTCTAGAAATCTTCCATGTTTTCAGAACCTTGACGACGCTTATTCCGTTGCTACGTCGTCGGCACGCAGTCGCGGAAATGGGAACGAAAATCCATCGCTATACTTTTACCGACTAAATAGCGACGGATGTCCCCGTCGCTAAGGTTCTGTGAATCTTTTATATTTTCAGTACATTGTCGACGGATATCCCGTCGATCAGTAGTCGCCAACCCGTCGCTAATTGGGAATATCTCCAGTTAGCGACGGATAATTTGTCGACAAGTAGTCGCTAGTCCGTCGATCAGTAGTCGTCAACCCGTCGCTAAGGTTCTGTGAATCTTTCATATTACCAGCACCGTGCCGACGGATATCCCGTCGATCAGTAGTCGTCAACCCGTCGCTAACTAGGAATATCTCCAGTTAGCGACGGATAATTCGTCGATAAGTAGTCGCTAGTCCGTCGGTAACTGGGTAATTTTTGAATTTTTTTTGCATAAAACAGAGCATTCCTTGTTCACACAACATCCAAAACATCAAAAAATCACAATATGCATCACACATCATAGAAACCAACAAACCAATATATATCACACACCAATATACAATCCATCATAAATACATCACACAAACCAACATAAATCACACACCAATTATCCAAACATTCAGCATTATCCAATATTTAAAATTATCCTCACATAAAACACACAAATATTCAATATTTAAAAAGATGTCAAACTATCCAAATATAATACATTAAGGAGGAGGAGTTCGATCGTCCACTGGTGGTACTCTCTGCTGCGCCCGACACATATACACGTCCACCATGTATGGCGGCAATCCGTCGAAGATATGGTTTGGAAGTTGGTATAGCTGCTCTGACGACATTAGGTCAAGGAGGGCCGTCACAGCAGGTGGCGGTACTATAGGGGCAGTAGGGTTAAAAGAAAGACGTCCGACGGAAGAAAGATCGGCAACAGCAGTAGAAGTGCCGGCATCAACAGTAGACGGACCGGAAGCAGACGGACCGGAAGCAGTAGAAGGATACGGAAAGTACGTGGCCAATTGTGCCCGCAAGTCCGACACCGTCTCGTTCAGATGCGCAAGCTGTGTCCTCACATCAACGTCTGCCGGGGCCGCGGGAGGAGGCGGAGGCGGTGGAAATCTCGGAATCGTCGCGTGCAACGGCGCCAGGGAGCCGACTCCGTACAGGTGCCCTTTTCTAAAGCCGTCGACGGTATCTACAAACATGTCGTCATGGCGAGCGACCGTAGAAGAGGGCGTCCGGACGGGCGTCATTTCGTCGATATCCTCGGCAGCAGATGGCTGAACCCGACTAAGGGTCTCACGATACGCAGCCTATCAAATGAATGTGTTTATACTATAAGTTTACCTAAGTTATAATCTAAATCCTATGTTTCCCTAAGTTATAGTCTGAATCCTAAGTTTACCTAAGTTATAGTCTGAATCCTAAGTTTACCTAAGTTGTAGTCTTAATACTTATAATTCTAACATAAATCTCATAAACGTAAGTACGTACATCAGTCTCCTTGGTCCTCTCGTCGACGAAGCTCTCGTCCTTCCGCCTCTTGTGGGTATGCTGGAATACATCGTGCATGGTAACCGATTCTGCCCCTTTTTCCTCCTTCAACGCCCGTTGGGTCTGCATACAAAATATTCGTAGAATTGAATTAATTAAGTATATTAATAGTACTGAATTAGATAGTGAAATTAATGTGCGGTATCTCACCAGATCTATAAGCGTTGCTGCGTGGGACCTTAATCCCTCCGTATGCAGCCCGTCCGTCGGTTCGCCTTCGCTTTTTTCGATTTTTGCTTGTACGCAGTAGCATCCATCTTCTCCAAGATCTGCTCATAATAGTCCTGCCAGATCCACTCCTTCTTCGAATGCGCCGTTCGAAGGTCATACACCGCATCCCATATCTTCTTCCCGGTGGTGCTTCCGTAGGTCTTGCGGATCGCCTCCTCGCGATAGGGGGGCCACCAGAACGTCCTCTGACATACAAATTTAATTATTACGTAATTAAAAAAAGGTTGATTAAAGAGTAATTAATAATTAACCACACGATATATATTTATATATATACCCTCATCTCGTCGAGCCAGACGTACTGCAAGTCTAGGGGCGCCTCAAAAAAATTGAGGTAGGGACCATGGTAGTTTGATCGAATAATCAGCCCTAGAAGCCTGGCAGTATCCCACGGAAAAAACCTACAAAGAAGCAACGACTGGATTATTAATCTGAATAAATAAAACAAATTTAATAATTTAACTTAAATTTACTTATGATTCACCCGCGGGCTATAGCTCTCGTCGGAACTCGCCCATCGGCCTCTCTGGTGGCGTCAGAGGATCCGCGGCTCCGCGCATGTACTCACCAGTAACCGGATGTAACTGAGTCCGGGGGTACTCCGGGGCCCACTAAGCAGTAACTAGTGGATTCGCTGGCGGAACGGAACCGTCAACGGTGGAGACGCATGCCTCGTCGAAGGGGACGATAGCCCCGGGGTAGGTAGCCTGCGGGGTGAGTCCATGCCTGGGGTACTCTCCAGGTCGGGATCGCTAGATGGGGTCATATCCCGGGACTGCGGAAGGCGACCCCGACCACTACCACCAGCAGCACAACTACGACCATGCCCACAACAAGGGGCACCAGCACCACCAGCACCAAAACCACCACGATCAATACCACTACGACGAGTGTTAGCCATCATGACCTGTAAATAGAACACATAAACATAATTAACAATATATAAGTATAAATGAATATAAAACTATAATATATATATATATATACCACCAGCATGGCGACGAGCGCCGCCGTGACGAGAAGAACTAGGAGTGCCATCTGCAAAAAGAAAATCATACAATAAGTAGATGATCGAACGACAAAACCATAAATTGAAACAAGAATGCAGAAGTTTAAACTGAATTCACTAAGTTAGTTGTAAGTGCGTTTATGAGGTCAAACTAAATTCACGTATTTGGAAGTGTTGTTAATATATACCGATATTTAATCTAATCATCGTCATCGTCATCGTCCTCGGCCTCGTCTTCATCCTCATCCTCGTCATCATCCTTATCGTCGACTTCATCTGCATCCTCATCAAGTTCTTTTTCTTCTTCTTCTTTTTCTTTTTCTTTTTCTTCTTCTTCTTCTTCTTCTTCTTTTCCAGCCTCAAGACGTCTCTTTCTCCCCTGGTTGACAACTAAGTCTTGTGTATCAACCTCTTCCTCCCCTCTATTTTTCTCAATAATATCTTCAACATTCATGGTATCCGACTGTTGTCCCAAGTATCAGAACTTTTCGATCTGGTCCTCTTGGTATGTTGGGTCTCCAACGTTGAATGTATTTCTAGATTTAATCTTGCATACTGCCCACCAGTCAAATCGATCTCTACGACGCCTTGGATAGCTTGTATAGTAGACTTGAACAGCCTGACTTGCTATCGTAAACGTGTCGGACCCTCTATACCTCCTGCGATGATTTATATCGACGAATCCAAATTATTTATCGATTCTCCAACTGATATTTGGTGTCGTATCGAACCACTCACATTTGAACATCACAATATGCATATCATATGGGGCAGTATATTGTAAATGTATAATATCCCGAAGCACTCCATAATAGTCAAAGTCCGGCTCGTCGTCATAGATGGTGCCTCTTATGCAAACACCAGAATCCTTGGTACTGAAGCCGTTATTGAGAAATTCGACATTTATAGCATTCTAAGTTGCCTTAAACTTGAAGCCATTAACGACATAGCCTGGCCAAGTCTTTGCATGCTTCTTCGATCCCAATGCCAAATAATAAATACTCTTATTTGTGAGTGTTATTTCAGACAATAAAACCTGTAAACAAATATTGATAATTTAAATATTTTATATGTATATATTTTAATGGTAGCCGTATAACATATTATCTCAGTTACTTAGGTACTTGCGAAACCAGGACGGAAAGTGTAACACCCACTTTTCTAAAATGAGGGTAATTTTGAACTTTTGTAAAAGTTTATTATTTAATAATAGAATTTATGATTTATGGAAATTTTTAATTAATTTAATACTATTTAAAATTGGTGAATTATAATTTTGATGTGTTAGCTAGTGAACCCTAGAACTGCTGAGCCTAGAGATTAACCATGACCATGGGGACCTAACCATGTGATTAGAATGACTATTTATAACTTTTTAGGCTAAGGGTATTTTGGTCATTTTGTGACTTTTGAATTATTCATGATTTTGATTAATTGGTGAATTTTAGATTATTTTAATAATATTTAAATTGATGTATTATGATTTTGGTCATTTTTTATATTTTAATATTTTGGGAAAATTTTATATTTTTAATATTATTTTTATTGGATTTGTTTAGTCGGGTTTGAGTTTCGTCTCGTTCCGACTTGTATTGTGACCCGGGTAACTTAAACTCTAGATGGGACCCAATATTAAGTTAAGCATGGCCCACAAAACCCAACATTTAAGTTAGTTAATTAAACTATTTTTTATCATGTTAGAATGGTTAAGTTAGAGACTCAAAACTAGATCATTTTGACCCCAAACTTGAACCTAGTCTAGACTTAACCATATGAGACTAGAGAGGGGCAATTAGGACATTTTCCATTAGCCCTAATGGACACTTTATGGCAGCCACCTTTAGGGGAGAATGATTCATTTCATTCATTAAATCTTGCCTCTTTTATTTTTCTTTTGTTCTTCCCTAATTTTAGAGAGCCTTCCCATTGATTTGATCTCCAAATCAAATCATTCCTTCACCAAACCTTCCCTCAATCATTCCCATTCTCCAAGGGAAGGGTGCTACCAAGGATTAGAAGAGTAGTGCAAGGAGGAGTGTCCACTTTGAGGGATCTTCATATCGGAGCCGTGTCCTAAAGGATTTTATTGGGATTCCACTCCCAATAGGTAAAACCCATCATCTAAATCAATTTTCTTTGCATATAAATTAGTTTTGAATCTGTAGGATCCATCCTCATGCATGTGTCCTATTTAGATTCAAATTTGAGGCCATTTGGAGCTCTCTTGAGGATTTTAGATATGTGTCTTGTGTCCTACTTGATAGATCCCAAATTAGGACACCCCATGTGTATGTATGTATGATAATAGTTTAAATAGATATTTAAATTCATTTTAGAATGGTTAGAGAGTGGATTGATCTTAGTTAGGATGGTTAGAATGAGTTTTATTTGGATACCTATGTTTGTATCCAAGTATCTTGGCCTATATGTGTTCTTTTGTCCAAAACAACTCAAATTCGTCATAATATTCATCCACGTTTTTATTAACCAAAGCAACTTAGAAATGTCATAACTTTTAGCTTAGAACTCTGATTTATCTCCCATTTTTTTTAAAAAATCGTATCGAAGTTAGCTTTCCAAATATATTTTAATAAGCCAAATTCTTTCTGTAACTTTTTGTAGAATTATTTGAGTATCAGCTATACGAAAGACAAACACGTTTCGGTATTTTTGTGATTTTGGGAGCTTCCGGACACGAAAATACGATCCGTTTGAAGTTTCAAAAAGCTAACACGAAGGGCTACAACATACTTTAATCCTAGAATTTAGTAGAGGCCCAATTGGTACAGTATTGGTTTTAAGTAGAAGAGTGACTATACGATATATGCATTTTATGTAACCTATGAGCCTATGTAGTATGGGTATTAAATGAATATAGAGTATGTAATACATGATATGTTAGATGAATGAAATGATATATATATATATGATATATATCCTCTTTACATTAATGTATATATATGGTTGAATGCAAGCATGTAGGAATGCAATTAATATAATGTATGTAAGCAATGCATAAATGCATGAATGAAAGAATGATATACAATATATGCATGAAAGTATATAATGAATGCTAGATATAAATGCAAGGTATACATGTAATGATAGATATGAATGCATAATATATAAATAATATAATGCAATATATAATGATAGCATGTATGGTAATGTAGAATATATGATGCAAGCATGTATATGTCCACTGTTTTTTCTTTTTCTTACATTTTCCTTCCCTTCCCTTTCCATTTCAGTTTTTCCTTTTTTTTCCCTCTTCTATTTTTACATGTTATATACAATAATGTATAGATACATGTAAGTATGTAATATGCATGAATGAATCAATCAATCAAAGGTATAAGTAAAATATAATGCATTGTAATGAATGTTAACATATATAATGTATAAAAGTATGTATGTAAATGTTCATGAATGTATATATCTATGTAACTATGTAAATATGCATGATGTAACATATGCCTATATATATAAATATGTATGTAATGTGGATATACATGTATGTATGAAGGTATGTATTTATATATATTATCTATTTTATATTATGCATTGTTGTGGTTCACATTGTCTTGTGATTGTGTGAGTGCTAGCCTAGGCTTGGTTAGGCATAGTGAGACTTGTTAGACTTGTTTGGGCTAGGACTTGACCTAGTTGACCTAATTTGACTAGTGTGGTTGACTAGAGTTGACCAAGTGTTGACTTTAGTCTAATTTGACCTAGACAGCATGCAGATGCATTGTACATTTCATTTATCATCTCTCGTATACATCTTGACCTGTATTGCTCTAAATAGGACTCTGTGGCTTCAGTTTGGACCTCTATACCTATCAGTTGTTCAGGTTATCAGGCGAGTACATTCTCTGATAGTTCTCTCATTTACTTGTCAATTACTGTACTTCAGTTCTAGTTAGTTGTATGCGATTCTCTATTACAAAAACGTATTGTTATTACTGGATCCATGTATACGACACATATACTTACTCATTTTGCCTCTATTATTCGAATCACCGTACGAATCACTATTCGAACCACCTATTCGTATCTTCATGTGCTGGTTGGACTTGTATTCGATTGATGTGTCGGATTTTGGATTCATTTGTATTAGATGGGCGGGGAAATACTTGATTAGACATGTGAACATTCCCACTATTCGAACCACCCCCTGTGAATGATATTCGAACGATAGCCATCTCTCACCTGATCAGTGCGTGATGTGCCGGATTTACCCATAGCCGTTTACATGTCTATCTAAGTATTTTAAAACACACTTGGAGAATTTATTCGAATCATTGTTAGATCATCGTGTGAATCATTATTCGAATCACCTTATTCGTATCACCTTATTCGATTCACCTTATTATAACAATGATTAGAATCACATTCGACTCTTCTTGTATTAGACTCACATTGGGATTACACTCGACTTATATTGTACTGTCTGAACTCATCATGTTATTCTAGTTCAACTAGATTTTATTTTACAGTCTTTATTGCTATGATTCTTCTCTTGTTTAGTTACTTACTTTTCTTGTACTTTATCTGTCTCTCTATGCCATCACCTGAATATAAACTTCCATGTTCATCAATACAACTGTCTATAACTTCTTTATAGTTCTCTGCCATTTACTTGGGTTTTCTAGATGAGATTGTGCTCGTTTCTGTCCTGACTGGACCTGTTGATAAATTTTACAGATTGCTTGGAGGTTGCCTGCTAGCCTAGAGGAGACACAGTAGAGGTTGTATAGATAGTTATTTTAGTTGTCTTGAGTTGTATTTACTTTATGGATTACTGTATTTGAGATTTGAGATATTTTCTGGGTTTGTGTATCTTAGACATTTAGACTTCTATCTGCGGTATCTCTTTGTGGATTTCATATTTTATCTATCTTTTATCATGCTCTACCTTAGATGTGATTGAGATTGTATTTGCTATATCACCTCCATTCGGAGTGTATATACTGTACATGTACCTTTATATTGTTAGATGTTTGACCTAGGACATCGTTCTACCGTCGACACTACGGCGTAGGCTAGACGTACCCACTTCTTGTGCCCTTACACTAGGGTGCGGGTCGTGACAGAAAGGTACAATCAACCTCTCTTTGAAGTCCCTCATCGGTAATATTGGGTGTCCTCATTTTGACTTCATCTCTAAATACACTGTTAGAGAGAATAAAAATAAGTATAGTCACTTACTTCACCAAATTAGAGATTATAACGAGTGTAAGTGTAGTCACTTACTTCTCCAAATCTTTTACTTCTTGTATGTCATAATTTAACAAGACATATCGGTGAGCGGCATCATACTCATCGTCAGTTGTAATGCCTGTGGTTCGTATTACGTATCTTGGTATACGTGTACGTATTGTGACTCGTATTGTATGTCTCCCTACTTTGTTTATTTGGCATTTTCATTGCTTGGTTCACCTTGGGATTGGTTCGGCTAGGCTTGGGTTTGCTTGTTTGGTTCATTATGAACCAAGTGGAGAACCCCTACCTACCACCACCATCTCCATTTATTAACCCCAACCACCTTTCTCTCTCTTCATTCAATTTCTCATTACTACTCTTCCTCTTCTTCTTCCTCACCGAACCCCCACCGTAGGCAAGTGTAACTTGCTTCATGAAGGAACTCCCATTTTATTCTTCCATTTTCTTCTCCACACGATTCTAAGCCTCTTTAGTATTTAGTATTTTCAAATTCCATGGCTCATTTCATATAGATCTAAGTCTCTAGTATTTTCGACCTTCTTAGTTTTGATCTACTAAAATAGCTTATTTTCGAAAATTAAGAGTTTCATGTAGTAGGCCTCATGATTTGGCACAAGTTTGGTTTTGGAATGGCCGAATTTCTCCAAGTCCTGGCCGAGATGGAGTTTCCTCGAGTTCCTGAGCTTTTACGCATGTTGACCTTGCCATATGGAGAAGATATAGTTTTACGCACACGTATTACGTGCCAGCGTATTGTTCAGCCTTTTACGATCACATCTTAACGTGTTCGCGTAGTGCCCCTTTACGCTCACGCATCGCGTGCCAAGCGTACTCGTTTTACGCTGAGCTAATCGATTTTACGCTCGGGACTCTCCCGCTCGCGTAAAATTGAGCCAGCGTAAAATCCCTAGCTCGAGCCGGCTCTCACGAGCGTAAAGTTTGCCGAGTGTTCCTCGCGTAAAGTTTCCCTCGCGTAAAGCTTTGATCGAGAGTTGGCGTGCGTAATCTTACGAGCGTAAAGCCCGGCTAGCGTAAAACCCCACCCACATGTACCCTTGCTCGCGTAGAGATATCTTACCTTTCTCTTGCTAGCGTAAGCCACTTTACGCTTGAAGGCCCCTTGGTCTATCGTAGTAGAAACGCGCGTAGAGACTTGAGTTCCTATGGCGTACATCTTTACCCTTTATATATATATATATTTTTAGTAGGGCACATTTCCCAGCTACAGGCAATCCCGTTATCTGGGCGCATTCAGTGGACTTGTAGCCTACCGACGAGTATGACACATTTCCAGCACACAGTCACGTGTTGCATTCTTCATAAACGGACATTCGACCTGGATAACCGGATGGTCTGCAGGGCTTGTGGCTGTTGGAATAATCTCATTGTATCTTGCTAGTAACTAGGCCTGGGATAACCCTAGTTAGTTAAAGTATCAGGCCGTACTCATTGCTTGGCCGTGATAGATTGGATAGAATTTAGCCCAGCTTAGTCTTGCCCCGATCCTGTACAAGGTTGTTACTTGACTGTTTCTGCTTGCCTTTACAATAACGATCGGGGGTCCAGTTTTGTTCAGGCGAAGGGTTACAACTCCGGTACTTGTTTGGTTTAAGAGTTGTAACCTGGCTCCCGGAGCAGTTCTGTGTCCTCTCTTCGTTTATTGTCTTATCGCAACCCCATGCCACGTTCGTCTTATTTTACCTTACCTCAATACCATGACTAATTATGCTTACCTTGACAATAATGATCAGGGGCCAGTTCTGTTCAGGTGAAGGGTTACAACTCCGGTCCTTGTTTGGTTTAAAAGTTGTAACCTGGCTCCCGGAGCAGTTCTGTGTATTCTCCTTGTTGTTGTCCTATTTGCATCCCGTGTCATGCTCGTCCTATTTTACAAGAATAGGACATGATATGGTTACCTATGATTGTCTTAACAATAAAGATCAGGAGCAAGGTTCTGTTCAGGCGAAGGGTTACAACTCCGGTCCTTGTTTAGTTTAAGAGTTGTAACCTGGCTTCCGGAGCAGTTCCTTATCCTCTCTTCGTTTATTGTCTTATTTTTACCCAATGCCAAGACTAATCATGTTTTACTTACCAATATTATTTGAGACGGGTTTCTATTCAGGTGAAGGATGGCAATCCCGGTCCTTGTTTGGTTTAAGGGTTGTGACCTGGCTACTTGAATGGTTTTTTTGTACTCAGTTTACTGTTGTTATCTCTATTATTATCAGTTCTTTATTATTATTTATCTTTAATACTCTATTGTGATGTGCTGGTTTTAGTTCCTAAGTGAAGCCTCCTTTGTGGCACTTGCTCTTTCTGGGGTCTGATCCAGCTGGTTTTGTATGGCCAGATATCGGAGCAGCACCAGAGGATCTACCAGTCTTCCAGCCAGATGGTGACCACCAGGCGTAACCCTGGCAACGAGTGGGTTTCTTTTTGTCCTTCTACTTTATTGTAAAATTATTCTTTTGAGGCGTTTAGCTGACGAGCACGTGTTAGCTCGGTTGCACCTTTATTTACTGTCTGCCTACGGGCTGTAACATGATTGGCAAATCCTAGGATTGATCATATATGACTGAACTCTTGCTAGTCTTGACATTTTATACGACTAGCTTCATGATCATCCAATATGTAATGTATGGGACGCCTTGCTATTATATATTTGGTGCTCTGACATCTTGTAACTACTATCGCTTGCTTGAGCTTGAGACAATAGGCTTGTTCATGACCATAAGAGACTGTTGGCTTGTAGTTAAACCCTCATGTATCTAGACAGTCGTGACCGTATAGCGAGGTGGGTTGCACTTCAATATACGTAGCTGGCTATGTACGCCCCCGCTCTCCAGTATTCTGGTTCTGGGGCGTTACATGTTAAGTGGTGGCCCATACAGGTCTTGTAAATCAAGATATGTGAGGGTTTACCGAATAGATGTCTCAATCAGTACTCGCCCTTGATCTCTGCTCCTATCCTCTTGATTCCTAAAAATCTTGACCTGTTCACATACTTGTATCGTTGATCTGCCCTGGTCCTTCCTTATTGTTCCCTATGTCGTCTTCTTCAGCGGCATTGTTCCTGGACCTGCCGATCAGCAAGGCGGAGCACCTCCTGCGGACAAGCAGCAACCTGGAGATCAAGTCCAACATTCAGGAGTAGCCTCCAGAGTCATGCCTATTGGAGGAGAGCCACCAGTTCAGCCCGTCCAGCCTGCAGATCCTGATAATGGCACTTTGGTGGGTCTCATCCGGTTATTATTAGCTTCCCAGGATCGTCGAGGAGATGCCTTGCACCAGGCAGTGGCAGATGCTCTGACCAGAGGAGGTCATCAGGGTAACAGCGCGGCCAACAGCTTTAAGCGCTTGAACCCTCCCTTCTTCGACGACAGTGAAGATGCGATCGCTGCAGATGCATGGCTTCAGGACACATAGGTGATTCTAGAAGCAGCCATGACTCCAGAGAACGAGAAGGTGGCCGTAGTGCGCCTGCAGTTACTAGATCTTGCCCGCAACTGGTGGGCAGCGCAGGCCGATGGATTAGTGGCCCCTATTGCCTGGGCAGTCTTCAGGGAGAGATTCTAGACCAAGTATTTTGATGCTGTAGCTCGATACGATCTACAGACGAGGTTCACCAATTTAAAGAAGATGGACAGGACGGTCGATGGATATGCGACCGAGTTCTCCAGGCTTAGTCGGTTTGCTCCCACCTTGGTGGCGATCGAGTTCGATAGAGCCCAGCAGTTCTAGCAAGGGCTTCACTTGGAGATTCTCTTGGCCGTAGAGCAGTTTGAGCATCAGACTTTTGATGCGGTACTGAGGGCAGCCCGGAGGCATGAATATACCTCCCAGAGGATCGTGGATAGGACCGGGGGTCGGAAGCGATCTCACGGCCAGATGAATCAGTCATCAGCACCAGCCCCAGCGGCTAGAGCTTTGACCATTGGAGCTCCGAGGCGGGCGGCCTCAGTGACGTCGGTTCAGCATTCCACCCCGACGCACCCTCAGCAGTAGCAGCAGCAGAAGCAGAAGCAGTCTTCCGCAGTGGGATGTTCACACTGCGGGAAGCCAGGGTATGTGGTATCAGAGTGTCACAGAGCACATGGTTTGTGCTTAGTTTGTGGTGCCCCGGACCACAGGGTGGAGAACTGCCCGAACAGATGGAGTTCATCATCAGCCTTCTCTAGTCCATCTGTTAGAGGGCCAGCACCAGTCCAGCAGCAGCAGCAACTGTAGTACCCGTTCCCGAGGCCATTGCCGACGCAGGCCCAGGCATTCCAGCAGCAGAGACCGCAGCAGTATGCCCAAGCCCAAGCCCTGATCCAGAGCAGGCAGAGGAATTTTCAGCAGAGGGGACCCGTACCCAGAGGACATGGTCAAGTGCTGTCCTTGACCATGGGAGAGGAAGGATTGGCACCAGGTGAGGTGGTGGCAGGTACTATTCTCGTCAACACCCTTCCAACTTCAGTATTATTTGACTCTGGTGCATCGTATTCATTTATGTCTGCACGATTCGCGACACGGATAGGATTGGAGCCCGAGTCATTATCAGTAAGACTCAATATACTTACTGGTAACGGACTTGTGGGAGTAGATATAGTGTTTTCCTCGTGTCGAATCGTAGTTAGCGGTAGAGAATTCCCCGCTAGATTGATAGAGTTTTCGATGGCCGATTATGATGTGGTCTTAGGGATAGATTGGTTGAGGGACCAGTATACTAGGATAGACTGCCATATTGGTAGGGTTATTTTTAGCATTCCAGGCGAGCCAGAGTTTTTCTTCTCCCGAGGCGAAGTTGAACCTTCTCCTCCAGTATTATGGATGGCAGTAGCAGTAGTGCAGTTACCTCGGATAGTCGAAAAGTTTTCAGATGTTTTGCCAAAAGAGCTTCCAGGGATGTCGCCAGAGCGGAAGATCGAGTTCACCATAGACTTGATTTCCGGAACAGTCCCAGTGTCAGAGAGAGTCTACAGGATGGCGCCGTCAGAGTTAGAGATATTGTACAAGATGATTGAAGAACTCAGAACCAAGGGATTCATTCGTGCTAGTGGATCACCTTGGGGAGCCCCGATGCTTCTTGTGAAAAAGAAGGATGGTACGTCCAGATTGTGTGTTGATTATCGTACCTTGAACTCAGTGACAATCAAGAACAGATACCCTTTTCCGAGGATAGATGATTTGTTTGATCAACTCAAGGGGGCAACAGTATTCTCGAAGATAGATTTGCGGTCAGGGTACCACCATATCAGAGTCAGAGAGCAGGACATCCCGAAGACAGCTTTCAGATCTAGGTATGGGCATTGGGAGTTCCTTGTGATGCCATTTGGAGCAACCAATGCGCCAGCTGTATTCATGGACCTCATGAATCGTATCTTTATGCCTTATTTGGATCAGTTCGTGATTGTGTTTCTAGACGATATTATGGTCTATAGTAAGAATGAAGCAGAGCATGAGCATCATCTCAGAGTTGTTCTCCAGATTCTCAGAGAGCACCAGCTGTATGCCAAGTTCAGTAAATACGAGTTTTGGCTCGATCGTATTTCGTACTTGGGTCATATCATCATCCGAGGAGGAGTTGAAGTGGATCCCCAGAAGATCGTGGCCATAGAATCATGGCCAGTACCTAGCACAGTTGCAGAAGTTCGTAGCTTTCTTGGAATGGCCGGCTACTACCGGTGATTTGTTTTAGACTTTGCCCGGATTTCAGCACCATTGACCCCAGTTGACCCGCAAGGATGTGCAGTTTGCTTGGACAGCAGAGTGCCAGGATTCTTTTGAGAAGTTGAAACGAGGCTTGATGACAGCTCATATTCTCACACAGCCAGACGGAACCGGAGGATTCTCAATATATTATGATGCTTCGGACAGAGGTTTAGGATGTGTTCTGATGCAGCATGGGAAGGTAATAGCTTATGCATCACGATAACTCCGTGATCA
Source organism: Iris pallida (assembly GCA_029216955.1). Lineage (NCBI taxonomy): Eukaryota > Viridiplantae > Streptophyta > Magnoliopsida > Asparagales > Iridaceae > Iris > Iris pallida. The sequence goes on along the minus strand of JANAVB010006398.1, from coordinate 2,865,131 downwards.
TGAGAGAAATTACCCAACCCATGACTTGGAGCTGGCGACAGTAGTGTTTGCACTTAAGTTGTGGAGGCACTACCTATATGGAGATTTGCGTCAGAGGAGATGGCTGGAGCTTCTTGTGGATTATGATGTCAATTTGCAGTATCACCCAGGGAATGTAGCTCCCCTTCCCGAAAATTCTCGAAATATTTTTTTATTTTTATTTTATTTATTTGATTTAAATAGTGATTTTTAAATTTTTATAAATGATTATTTAGTTAATTATTACGGTAGATGATTTTTGCCATGGTTTAGATTTGGAGTACAAGGTGTCACGAACCGTACCCGGTTTTCGGACGCGAGCTCGTGAGCAAGCCAGCTACGTATCGAGCGGACTCCAGCCCGACTCGAGTACGTATAAGCTATCAAGGTCATGGTATCATGTCTAATCTAAACTATACCTCAATCCACAAGAATCATATAAAGCAAGAATGAACAAGTATGGGTCATGGTCTGCAGCCCATTAGCATATTGTTCGATTAGACTCTAAGAATAATATGAGTCTATACAACTAAGCTGATAAACAGGATATATCATAAAAGCACGAGAAAGATAGTAAATCAATATCACTAACAAAATACCTGAATCATGCAGATGAAGTCAACTACCACATGCTCAGCTAACTAACTCCGTGCAATCAGCTACCTGAAGAGATCATCAGGTCCTCAGAGGACTAGCAAGATACATAAAACATGCCTACTAATATGACAGTAAATAACAGGTGTGGAGGATAAAAATACTGTAAGAAGAACATCTAAGGACGACGAGTCGTGAGGAAATGTAATACTAGACTTGGCTACCAATCAATCGATTAACCTCTATAGCTTGTAGTATAATGCAAGATACTCCCAATCTATAGTAGATTTTGACTGTAATACAATGCAAGATAATCCCAGTCAAGATTAGCCAATTCTAGTATCGATGTCCTCTCCTAAGGATACAAAGTCAAGTAGACTCCTATAAATCGTAGTACAATGTAAGATACTCCCAATTTATAGTGTCGCAAGTCAAGTCAATCAATCAATCAATATATGCTATAGGTCGTAGTACAATGTAAGATACTCCCAATCTATGGCACGTCTCAAGTCAAGTCAATCAAGATAAAGAATCAGCTATAGATCGTAGTACAATGTAAGATACTCCCAAGCTATAGTATGTCTCAACTGTAGTACAATGTAAGATACTCCCAGCCGAGAATGGTCAAGGACAGATATAGAAACTGACAACTCAATCACGGGAAAAGGGTAATACAAGAGACCAATATTCTAGCAATGTCAAACATCCTATACGTGCACGTAATCTAGAACAAGTAAAGTAATCAAGGACGAATCAATCACAATATGGAATCATGTGACAATATGAAAAGGACTACAATAAGAAAAGAGAAACCATGTAAATACTATATATGTTCGGCAAGGTATACTTGCCTGGAGGTTGCACGGAGAACCAACAATGTATCGCCAATCAACAAGTCAGAAAGTCCAAGTCATCACAACTTTCTCCGAAAGCTGAAATAAACATTACCAACATTCTCAGAATAGTCAAATTAGCTAGGATTTCCTGTCCTTAAGTCCAATTCTGGACACAGGGGCAAAACGGTAATTTCGGGCAAAAACGGTGTCCGCCGTTGGACCCGCTTTGCACCGAAAAGCGTGCCAGGGTCAATGGTCTCTAAAGTTGTCAAACTACATGTCTACGGATCCGATTTTTTGATATGAACCCAACCGTATGTCCAAAGTTGGATTTCGGCGGGCCGTGCGCAAAATCGCCCGTTGAGTGAAACCGTGGGGCCCGCAAAACGATGATTTTATCAACTGTCTCAGAATCGGGCCAAACTTGGTATACAGGACCAAAAAAATGATACGGTCCTGTTGGCGCAAGTTTCGTCTCGATCTGACGAGCATGCACAAAGTAATTAGAGAATTTGCAAAGTGCACGATACGGTGAATTTTGGTGGATACGCATCAAATTCGTCGCGCACACGCGACCAATTTGAATTCCGCCAAAGCCCACACGACCATGAAACCATTACGCAGCTTTCGATGCTTTCGGTTCGCGACCACGTCGCCCGGATTGGCGGGACGGACGTGGTATCGGACAATTTTCTAAATTTCTAAACTATTTTTGCCAAGTTTTTCTTGATTTTCGAATCAGGATTTTCTGACGTATACTAGATGAATTTAAATTCCGTAAACAGCGTTTTGAAGCTGTATGGGTTGACTAAAAACCTATTCAATTAGATTTCTGAATATTGCTACGGTTTAGCAGAAATCTGCCTTCCAAACTAGGGTTATAGACTGTTTTCAACTGTCAGGAATATTCGTTTTTCGGGTTTTTCGAGTCAACTTTTTGACTCGTTGGGTCGATACTTCGGGGAACTATGAAGTGGCTCGTCTAGAGGGTCATATAGGGTTGCTACACCAACTTACGGAATCAAATTTAATGGAGAGTACACGAAGTTATTGATTCGGGAAGTAGGTACCTGGTTCGGGTTCGGGACAGAGCAGTCCCCTGCTTCTCGCGCGCGTGGCTGACTTCGGCGGCTCGCGTGGCCACGCACGGCGGTGGCGCCGGCGGTCGAGGGTGCGCGCAGGAGTCCAGTGTGTCTGGGTCGACGCTGGGGGTGTCGGCGTTGGTGTTAGCATTAGGGTTTTTCGAGTTTTGGCTTCTCTCTCTCGGTCAATCTCCGTATATATATCTGCTCGTTTTATCCCGAGCGTGGAGACTGGAGAGTTTTGGTTGGGCCAGGGGGTGGCTTGGCTGGGCTTGGGCCGGCTGTGTTCGAACCCAGGGAAGCTAAGCGGGGAGGGCCAGGCTTGGGGCTGGTGGTTTTGTTTACCTATTTAATTCATACAAATATATATATACAACACTCATATACGTATAAATATATATTTAGATATAAATACGTAAATACGCGTATACTATATATATTTATGTATTATGCACGTACACCCATAATTACATATACACCCATAATTACATATATACATATATACATACATATATATATATATGTATGTATATATGTATATATGTATATATATACATATATATACATATATGTATATATGTATATATATGTATATATATACATATATACATATATACATACATATACGTATATATATAATATATATTTACAAATACATAAATACATAAATACATATATATAATACATATATAAATACATATATAAATACATATATATATATATATATATATATATATATATATATATATATATATATAAATTAAATTTACCATAAACCATTTCAATAATAATAATAATAATAATAATAATAATAATAGTGATTATTTAATCACAAAAATTGCTTTAGTAATGATAAAATAATAAAAACTTAATAATACTAAAAATAAACCAATGGTAGTGTTTGGTGAACGTAACCTACGCACTCCTCATTTGGCTCCATAAATCATACAATACTGCCAAATATCTAAATAATATTAATACCAATATTCTATAATATTTAATAATTAGGAATACAATATCAAATTGTAAAATAATTTAAGAATTATTTGCACACATAAAATGTTCCTACACGGTCGTCCTTGGTCTCACTATATGCCCACATAGGCTTGGAATTGGTTCGGGTCCGGTTCGGGCTGATTGGGTACAACCGGGTCATCTAAAAATCAATATATTAAATAATAACTAATTAAGGTTTTAAATGAGTCCTTTCACAACTTGGTCTAGTTTTCCTAGTTCGGGTATCACTATGGCTAGACCTCACCTAGCATCGCTAGTACACTAGTCAATGCTCACTGCTATAGCTTCTGTGTCACAATTCCTAGTCGTCTTGTACTTCAAAACTCAACCATGGTTAAAATCATCTACCGTAATAATTAAGTAAATAATTATTTATAATATTCTAAAATCATTATTTAAATCAAATAAATAAATAAATATTTCAAAAAAAATTCCGGGAAGGGGAGCTACAAATCTACCCACCTTAAAATAATTTCGTCCTCGAAATTCCAATTCATGACTATTCTTAAAATTCAACGTCTACTATTACCTTAATCTCCTCAATTTTAATTTCTCAAAATATTTTATAACCTCGAGGACTTCTACCCACCTTTGGTCATACTACTCCCTCAAAGGTATGTCACTAAAACTTATAACCTTCCTCCAAGTCGCTAGAGTCATTATCCTTAGATATCTAAGACATATGGCTTCTACAATCCCTTCATATCCAACAGACAACCAAACATTCAATAGTCAAGCAATATTATACTATAAATTAAGAATTTCTGATAAATCCTAGATAGCACGATCATTCGTCACCTCAAAATAAAAGGGACGAGAATCAATGGCACAGGAAGCAAGGAAGTATAATTGAGAGCAAATATAGAGTTTTCAAGGACGTAGAGAATTTCTAGGAGAATTTTCAAGGCAGAGTGGATTGAGATTTCTAAGGTCTAGTCAAGGACGCAGGCTCGTATCAGTACAGTTACGTAACCGATACGATATGCTCTGACCTGCATGGGCCACCACAAAAACTTGTCACGACCCGCACCCGGTTTTCGGACGCGAGCTCGTGAGCAAGCCAGCTACGTATCGAGCGGACTCCAGCCCGACTCGAGTACGTATAAGCTGTCAAGGTCATGGTATCATGTCTAATCTAAACTATATCTCAATCCACAAGAATCATATAAAGCAAGAATGAACAAGTATGGGTCATGGTCTGCAGCCCATTAGCATATTGTTCGATTAGACTCTAAGAATAATATGAGTCTATACAACTAAGCTGATAAACAAGATATATCATAAAAGCACGAGAAAGATAGTAAATCAATATTACTAACAAAATACCTGAATCATGCAGATGAAGTCAACTACCACATGCTCAGCTAACTAACTCCGTGCAATCAGCTACCTGAAGAGATCATCAGGTCCTCAGAGGACTAGCAAGATACGTAAAACATGCCTACTAATATGACAGTAAATAACAGGTGTGGAGGATAAAAATACTGCAAGAAGAACATCTAAGGACGACGAGTCGTGAGGAAATGTAATACTAGACTTGGCTACCAATCAATCGATTAACCACTATAGCTTGTAGTACAATGCAAGATACTCTCAATCTATAGTAGATTTTGACTATAATACAATGCAAGATAATCCCAGTCAAGATTAGCCAATTCTAGTATCGATGTCCTCTCCTAAGGATACAAAGTCAAGTAGACTCCTATAAATCGTAGTACAATGCAAGATACTCCCAATTTATAGTGTCGCAAGTCAAGTCAATCAATAAATCAATATATGCTATAGGTCGTAGTACAATGTAAGATACTCCCAATCTATGGCACGTCTCAAGTCAAGTCAATCAAGATAAAGAATCAGCTATAGATCGTAGTACAATGTAAGATACTCCCAAGCTATAGTATGTCTCAACTGTAGTACAATGCAAGATACTCCCAGCCGAGAATGGTTAAGGACAGATATAGAAACTGACAACTCAATCACGAGAATAGGGTAATACAAGAGACCAATATTCTAGCAATGTCAAACATCCTATACGTGCACGTAATCTAGAACAAGTAAAACAATCAAGGACGAATCAATCACAATATGGAATCATGTGACAATATGAAAAGGACTACAATAAGAAAAAAGAAACCATGTAAATACTGTATATGTTCGGCAAGGTATACTTGCCTGGAGGTTGCACGGAGAACCAACAATGTATCGCCAATCAACAAGTCAGAAAGTCCAAGTCATCACAACTGTCTTCGAAAGCTGAAATAAACGTTACCAACAATCTCAGAATAGTCAAATTAGCTAGAATTGCCTGTTCGTAAGTCCAATTCTGGACACAGGAGCAAAACGGTAATTTCGGGCAAAAACGGTGTCCATCGTTGGACCCGCTTTGCACCGAAAAGCGTGCCAGGGTCAATGGTCTCTAAAGTCGTCAAACTACATGTCTACGGATCCGGTTTCTCGATACGAACCCAACCGTATGTCCTAAGTTGGATTTCGGCGGGCCGTGCGCAAAATTGCCCGTTGAGTGGAACTGTGGGGCCCACAAAACGGTGATTTTATCAACTGTCTCAGAATCGGGCCAAACTTGGCATACATGACCATAAAAACGATACGGTCCTGTTGGTGCAAGTTTCGTCTCGATCTGACGAGCGTGCATAAAGTAATTGGAGAATTTGCAAAGTGTACGATACGTTAAATTTCGACGGATACGCATCAAATTCGTCGCGCACACGCGACCAATTTGAATTCCGCCAAAGCCCACACGACCACGAAACCATTATGCAGCTTTCGATGTTTTCGGTTCGCGACCACGTCGCCCGGATTGGCGGGACGGACGTGGTATCGAACAATTTTCTAAATTTCTAAACTATTTTCACCAAGTTTTTCTTGATTTTCAAATCAGGATTTTCTGACGTATACTAGATGAATTTAAATTCCGTAAACAGTATTTTGAAGCTGTATGGGTTGACTAAAAACCTATTCAATTAGATTTCTTAATATTGCTACGGTTTAGCAGAAATCTGCCTTCCAAACTAGGGTTATAGACTGTTTTTCAACTGTCAGGAATATTCGTTTTTCGGGTTTTTCGAGTCAACTTTTTGACTCGTTGGGTCGATACTTCGGGGAACTATGAAGTGGCTCGTCTAGAGGGTCATATAGGGTTGCTACACCAACTTACGGAATCGAATTTAATGGAGAGTACACGAAGTTATTGATTCGGGAAGTAGAGCAGTCCCCTGCTTCCCGCGCGCGTGGCTGACTTCGGCGGCTCGCGAGGCCGCGCGCGGCGATGGCGCCGGCGGTCGAGGGTGCGCGCGGGAGTCCAGTGTGTCTGGGTCGACGCTGGGGGTGTCGGCGTTGGTGTTAGCATTAGGGTTTTTCGAGTTTTGGCTTCTCTCTCTCGGTCAATCTCCGTATATATATCCGCTCGTTTTATCCCGAGCATGGAGACTGGAGAGTCTCGGTTGGGCCTGGGGGTGGCTTGGCTGGGCTTGGGCCGGCTGAGTTCGAACCCAGGGAAGCTAAGCGGGGAGGGCCAGGCCTGGGGCTGGTGGTTTTGTTTACCTATTTAATTCATACAAATATATATATACAATAATCATATACGTATAAATATATATTTAGATATAAATACGTAAATATGCGTATACTATATATATATTTATGTATTATGCACGTACACCCATAATTACATATATACATATATACATACATATACGTATATATATAATATATATATTTACAAATACATAAATACACATATACAATATATATTTATATATTATACACATACGCCCATAAATACTTATGTATATATATATACATATATATACACACATATACGCTATTTAAATCCAACTAAAATTTAATATATAATTAAACATATCTACAGATATATATATATATATATATATATATATATATATATATATATATATATATATATATATATATATATATATATATATAAAAATTAAATTTACCATAAACCATTTCAATAATAATAATAATAATAATAATAATAATAATAGTGATTATTTAATCACAAAAATTGCTTTAGTAATGATAAAATAATAAAAACTTAATAATACTAAAAATAAACCAATGGTAGTGTTTGGTGAACGTAACCTACGCACTCCTCATTTGGCTCCATAAATCATAAAATACTGCCAAATACCTAAATAATATTAATACCAATATTGTATAATTTTTAATAATTAGGAATACAATATCAAATTGTAAAATAATTTAAGAATTATTTATACACATAAAATTTGCCTACACGGTCGTCCTTGGTCTCACTATATGCCCACATAGGCTTGGAATTGGTTCGGGTCCGGTTGGGGCTGATTGGGTACAACCGGGTCATCTAAAAATCAATATATTAAATAATAACTAATTAATGTTTTAAATGAGTCCTTTCACAACTTGGTCTGATTTTCCTAGTTCGGGTATCACTATGGCTAGACCTCACCTAGCATCGCTAGTACACTAGTCAAGGCTCACTGCTACAGCTTCTGTGTCACAATTCCTAGTCGTCTTGTACTTCAAAACTCAACCATGATTAAAATCATCTATCGTAATAATTAAGTAAATAATTATTTATAATATTCTAAAATCATTATTTAAATCAAATAAATAAATAAATATTTCAAAAAAAATTCCGGGAAGGGGAGCTACACAAGGTGACTAGGAATCATGGCACGGATAGTGCAGTGGCGTGCTTTGATTAGTGTTTAGCCATGGTAGGGGAAGGCCGAGCCATTGGATTGTTCTAACTAGGAAAACCAGGCCAAGTGGCGAATTAATCCCTATAAATGGTTTAATTAGTTATTTATTAATATTTTGACTTTTAGGAATTTCGTTTTACCAAAATAGCCCGGACTGGATCCGAACTAAGCCCAAGCCCATGTAGGCACCCAGTGTACACAAAGATTCCATGTAGACATTTTTAAGTAGATACAGTACCGAATATGGGATGTGTAATTCGTTATTATCATTATTATTATTATTATTGTTGTTTTATTATCAATACTATTGAGGTATTGTTATGTATATAAAATACGTATAAGCACCAGGATATATATATGTATATATATATTGATTCGTAATTCTATTTATAATTTATTAATATATACATATGTATATGTAAATATATTTATTTATATGTGCATGTGTATCTATATATAATTATTGTATATGTGTATTTATATATAAATATATATTATATATGTATATATATGTGTATATATATTTATGTGTATATATATATATATATATATATATATATATATATATATATATATAGGTATTTATATTATGTATATATGTATATACGTGCATATGTGTGTGTATATATAAATATAAATATAAATATAAATATATATATATATATATATATATTATATATATATATAGGTATTAATTGTTAAATAGAGAAAAAGAAAAACAAAACCCAAAACAAAACAACCAGCCCGGCCTGCCCATGAACCCAGCCCACTTGGCCCGGGCAAATTCCCCAGCCCGAGCTGAAATCCTTCACAGCCAGGCCGACCTCCCCTGCTGTTTAAACCCGAGCGCGAGTGAATAAATATGAGAAACCGAGAGAGAGCAGAGAGAAATCTCGTGAAACCCTAGCTTCCTCCACTCCGCCACCACGCGCCACCCTCCCCCGATCCTGGACGCGCCGCCCGCCGTCGCAACGACCGCCGGAGTCGGCCGGGTCCGCACGGAGCAGAGCAAAGAAATAGCAAAAACAGTCGCAGTAGCAGTAGCTACGACCCGGAGTTTGAGGTTCGTTTTCTCTCCGTACCTTCGATCAAAGTTCGATCTATAAACGCGTAGAGGAACCCTATATGACCCTTTAGAAATCCCCATAAATAGAATTCGACGGGGACGATCCATCGATCCAGAAAATCAATGCAAACATCGAGGGAAAATTGTTTCAAAAATAGTTTCAGACAGTCCAAGTGCCTCGGTTGGGAGATTGATTCTGATCGATTCATCGATGGTATTGAAAATCTAAATAAACATGCTTGAAGACAATATATAGGGCTTCCTAACCTATCTTGTATTTTCAAATTTCATAGATTATATGTAGAGAAAATAGTTTTCAAAATCGAGAATTTATCATTAAAAACAGTTTTTAAAACTTAAAAAACCATCTGATACGACGTGCGTCCCGCCAATCCGGGCGACGTGGTCGCGAACCAAAAGCATCGAAAGCTGCGTAACGGCTTCGTGGTCGTGTGGGCTTTGACGGAATTCAAATTGGTCGCGTGTGCGCGACGAATTTGATGCGTATCCGTCAAAATTTACCATATCGACCACTTTGCACAAACTCCAATTACTTTGTGCACGTTCGTCAGATCGAGATGAAACTTGTGCCAACAGGACCGTATCATTTTTTTGGTCCTGTATGCCAAGTTCGGTCCGATTCTGAGACAGTTGATAAAATTACCATTTTGCCGGCCCCACGGTCCCACTCAACGGGCGATTTTGTGCACGGCCCGCCGAAATCCAACTCTGGACATACGGTTGGGTTTGTATCGGAAGCATGGATTCGTAGACATGTAGTTTGATAACTTTAGAGACCATTGACTCTGGCATGCTTTTCAGTACAAAGCGGATCCAACGGCGGACATCGTTTTTGCTCGAAATTACCGTTTTGCCCCTGTATCCAGAATTAGACTTAAGGACAGGCAATCCTAGCTAATTTGACTATTCTGAGAACGTTGGTAATGTTTGTTTTAGCTTTCGGAGACAGTTGTGATGACTTGGACTGTATGGCTTACCAGTCGACTATATATTGTTGGATCTGCGTACAACCTCCAGGCAAGTATACCTTGCCTTCCTCTACAGTTTTATTTACATGCATTGTATTTTATTTTCCAGTTTTGATTATTTATGGACATGTGCTTTTCGTATTATATTATTTTTTTGAGTTATTTTTATTGCATATAGCCGTGTCCATGTTTGGTCTTGTGGTTCACACATGGAGTTTCTCGTCAGTACCTTGCTTGAGTCGTGTCATAGAATGAGTACATGTAATTGAACTGCTAAATCCTTGATATTGTTTCCTTGGCACCAGAGAGTCCACATTCGGGACGAGGGTGTTATTCTTGATCTGTTTACATCCGTGAGTCCATACTCGGGACTAGGATATCTATTATTTGCACCAGAGAGTCCACACACGGGAAGAGGGTGTTGACTTGACTTGACTTGACTTGACTTGCACCAGAGAGTACACACTCGGGACGAGGGTGTTTATATCAGAGAGTCCACACTCAGGACGAGGATGTTATACTTGCACCAGAGAGTCCACACTCGGGACGAGGGTGCCTTGCCGTGAACTAACCAGAGAGTCCACACTCGGGACGATGGTTAGTACTAACCAGAGAGTCCACACTCGGGACGAGGGTTAGTGTTTAGTTCAAACCTGTACGTCCACACTCGGGATGAGGGTTTGGTTTCTTCCATTGATCTCGTGATTATCGTTCATCCGGCAGTTCATTTATACGTAGTTGTTCTAGTGTTCGTGTTCGTGTTCGTGTTCGTATTCGTATTCGTATTCGTATTCGTGTTCGTAGTCATTTGTCTTGTTCTTGTTCTTTCTTGTTTATTTCTTGTGCATGATAAAACTGTTAGATCGGCATGTATATTATGTATCTTGCTATGTCCTCTGAGGACCTGATAATCTCTTCAGGTTTAGCGGTTGTATGGAGTTAGCTAGTAGTTCTGGATGGCAGACGTGATGATACATTGCGAGATTCAGGTATTATTATTGTGTTTATTATTCGCTCGTGCTTTTCATTCCTTATCATGAGATATCATGTTCCTTGTTTCAGTTGTAGACTCTTGTTATATTCCTTAGAGTCTTATCGGATATTTATGCTAGTGGGCTGCAGACCACGATCCATAGTGTTCCTTCATGTTTCATACACTTATTATGGATTGAGATATAGATTTGTTGCCATGATTTGGCAGTATACCATAGCCTTGACAGCGTTTACGTATTCGAGTCGGACTGGAGTCCGTTCGATACGTAGCTGGCTTGCTCACGTGCTCGCGTCCGAAAATCGGGTGCAGGTCATGACAGGGAAGGCCAACGTTATTGCAGATGTATTGAGCAGGAGAACCGGAGTTTATTTCCTAACAGCGCAACCAGAGCTGTTAGCAGATCTTCAGAAGATGGATATAGAAGTTGTCCTTCCTACCAGTGTGGCGTTGATGGCCAACATGCAAGTTTAGTCCACTATAGTCGAGAGAATCCGGATGACGCAGTCAGCAGATTCCAAGCTTCAGCGACTCAGAGCAGAGTGTGAGGCAGGATGCAGACCAGAGTTATACATTTATAATGACGGTACACTTCGACATGGTAAGCGTCTTTGTGTACCTAGCGAAGATATCAGACAAGAGATTATGGCAGAAGCTCACAGTTCGCAGTATTCCATTCATCCCGGTGGCACGAAGATGTACCGGGATATCCGTCAGCACTTTTGGTGGAATGGCATGAAGAGGGAGATAGCCCAGTTTGTCTCTCGGTATTTGGTTTGCCAATAAGTTAAAGCTGAACATCAGAGGCCAGCTGGACTTCTTCAGCCCTTGCCGATTCCAGAATAGAAATGGAAGCATGTGACCATGGATTTTGTGATTGGTTTGCCTAGATCCCCGGCAGGCAGAGATGCTATTTGGGTTATAGTCGACCGGCTCACGAAGGTGGCTCACTTCCTCCCGTTCAGAGTTGGTCAGTCGACGGCTCAGCTAGCAGAGATATATCTCCGACAGATCGTCGGGCTTCATGGTGTTCAGTCAGTATCACTTCGGACCGAGATTCAAGGTTTACGTCGCACTTTTGGCGCAGCTTACAAGAAAGTTTGGGAACTCACCTCCAGTTCAGCTCAGCTTATCACCCGCAGACAGATGGCCAGTCAGAGCGCACGATCCAGACTCTTGAAGATATGTTGCGGTCATGTACGCTCGACTTTGGTGGATCGTGGAAAGATCACCTGTACCTGGTGGAGTTCTCGTACAACAACAGTTTCCAGGCCAGTATTCAGATGGCACCGTTCCAGGCACTGTATGGTAGGAAGTGCCGATCCCCGCTAGCATGGGACGATGTCGGAGAGAGACGGATACTCGGTCCGGAGATGATTGCTCAGACCGTTGAAGTGGTCAGGAGAGTTAGAGATCATCTTCGAGTTGTCCAAGATCGCCAGCATCATTGGGCCGATTCTCATCGGCGTCCTCTTTAATTCTCGGTCGGTGACCATGTATTCCTGAGGATTTCGCCTAACCGTGGCGTCATTCCTTTCGGCGTACGGGGGAAGCTTAGTCCTAGGTATATAGGGCCGTTCGATATTTTGGAGCGGGTAGGTGATGTGTCCTATCGTCTTGCTCTTCCACCGTCGTTAAGAGAGGTGCATGACGTGTTCCATGTATCCCAATTACGACGGTATATTCCGGACCCGAGCCACATCCTGGATCATTCGGAATTGGTTGTTGGTACCAACCTTTCGTATGAGGAGAGGTCTGTATCCATATTGGACCGAAGAGAGAAGATACTCAAGAACACGACTATCAAGTTAGTCCGTGTTGCTTGGGGTCATCACTCTTTGGGTGAGTCAACGTGGGAGCGTGAGGATGATGTCCGGTCGCGATATCCCGACCTGTTTGACTCGTAAGGTATAATGTCTTCCTTATGCCTCATGGCTTCGATTCCTTGCTTGCATGATTGATTGCCTGATTGATTGACTAGTATAGCTTGCCTATAATTAATATAGCTTGTCCTTGCATCTCTAGCCTCTTGATTAAATTTCGAGGACAGAATTCTTTTAAGGTGGGTAGAGTTGTAATGCCTGTGGTTCGTATTACGTATCTTGGTATACGTGTACGTATTGTGACTCGTATTGCATGTCTCCCTGCTTGATTTATTTGGCATTTTTATTGCTTGGTTCACCTTGGGATTGGTTCGGCTAGGCTTGGGTTTGCTTATTTGGTTCATCATGAACCAAGTGGAGAACCCCTACCTACCACCACCATCTCCATTTATTAACCCCAACCACCTTTCTCTCTCTTCATTCAATTTCTCATTACTACTCTTCCTCTTCTTCTTCCTCACCGAACCCCCACCGTAGGCAAGTGTAACTTGCTTCATGAAGGAACTCCCATTTTATTCTTCCATTTTCTTCTCCACAAGATTCTAAGCCTCTTTAGTATTTAGTGTTTTCAAATTCCATGGCTCATTTCATATAGATCTAAGTCTCTAGTATTTTCGACCTTCTTAGTTTTGATCTACTAAAATAGCTTGTTTTTGAAAATTAAGAGTTTCATGTAGTAGGCCTCATGATTTGGCACAAGTTTGGTTTTGGGATGGCCGGATTTCTCCAAGTCCTGGCCGAGATGGAGTTTCCTCGAGTTCCTGAGCTTTTATGCATGTTGACCTTGCCATATGGAGAAGATATAGTTTTACGCACACATATTACGTGCCAGCGTATTGTTCAGCCTTTTACGCTCACGTCTTAACGTGTTCGCGTAGTGCCCCTTTACGCTCACGCATCGCGTGCCAAGCGTACTCGTTTTACGCTGAGCTAATCGATTTTATGCTCGGGACTCTCCCGCTCGCGTAAAATCGAGCTAGCGTAAAATCCCTAGCTCTAGCCGGCTCTCACGAGCGTAAAGTTTGCCGAATGTTCCTCGCGTAAAGCTTTGATCGAGAGTTGGCGTGCGTAATCTTATGAGCGTAAAGCCCGGCTAGCGTGAAACCCCACCCACATGTACCCTTGCTTGCGTAGAGATATCTTACCTTGCTTTTGCTAGCGTAAGCCACTTTACGCTTGAAGGCCCCTTGGTCTATCGTAGTAGAAACGCGCGTAGAGACTTGAGTTCCTATGGCGTACATCTTTACCCTTTTTATATATATATATTTTTACGCCCATTTTATATCCTTACGCCTTTTGTCATAAACTTCATAATCATGAATTTATTTAATATGTTTGGAATTGATAATTGAACATGGCATGGTATGACAAGTATACCTGACATGATTATCTCGAATTGTTGTTGCGACGGCTAACATGATATGACATGACCTAATAAGAATGATTGACCTGGACACCATGGACGATTGTGTTTGTACAAATAAACAAGTACTGTCTTACATCATGTCTAGGGCGGGGACCCCTGAATACCACGGTCAGGGGCACCTACTGAAATTGACAAAGGCTAATTAACTAGAACAATTCAGTAGACATGAAGAGATTTCCAGCTACAGGCAATCCCGTTATCTGGGCGCATTCAGTGGACTTGTAGCCTACCGACGAGTAGGGCACATTTCCAGCACACAGTCATGTGTTGCATTCTTTATAAACGGATATTCGACCTGGATAACCGGATGGTCTACAGGGCTTGTGGCTGTTGGAATAATCTCATTGCATCTTGCTAGTAACTAGGCCTGGATAACCCTAGTTAGTTAAAGTATCAAGCCGTACTCATTGCTTGGCCGTGATTGATTGGATGGAATTTAGCCCAACTTAGTCTTGCCCCAATCCTGTACAAGGTTGTTACTTGACTGTTTCTGCTTGCCTTTACAATAACGATCGGGGGTCCAGTTCTGTTCAGGCGAAGGGTTACAACTCCGGTCCTTGTTTGGTTTAAGAGTTGTAACCTGGCTCCCGGAGCAGTTCTGTGTCCTCTCTTCGTTTATTGTCTTATCGCAACCCCATGCCACGTTCGTCTTATTTTACCTTACCTCAATACCATGACTAATTATGCTTACCTTGAGAATAATGATCAGGGGCCAGTTCTATTCAGGTGAAGGGTTATAACTTCGGTCCTTGTTTGGTTTAAGAGTTGTAACCTGGCTTCCGGAGCAGTTCTGTGTCTTCTTCTCGTTGTTGTCCTATTTGCATCCCGTGTCATGCTCGTCCTGTTTTATAAGAATAGGACATGATATGGTTACCTATGATTGCCTTAACAATAAAGATCAGGAGCAAGGTTCTGTTCAGGCGAAGGGTTACAACTCCGGTCCTTGTTTGGTTTAAGAGTTGTAACCTGGCTTCCGGAGTAGTTCCTTATCCTCTTTTCGTTTATTGTCTTATTTTTACCCAATGCCAAGACTAATCATGTTTTACTTACCAATAGTATTTGAGACAGGTTTCTATTCAGGTGAAGGGTTGCAACCCCGGTCCTTGTTTGGTTTAAGGGTTGTGACCTGGCTACTTGAATGGTTTCTTCGTACTCAGTTTACTGTTGTTATCTCTATTATTATCAGTTCTTTATTATTATTTATCTTTAATACTCTATTGTGATGTGCTGGTTTTAGTTTCTAAGTGAAGCCTCCTTTGTGGCACTTGCTCTTTCTGGGGTCTGACACAGCTGGTTTTGTATGGCCAGATATCGGAGCAGCACCAGAGGATCTACCTGTCTTCCAGCCAGATGGTGACCACCAGGCGTAACCCTGGCAACGAGTCGATTTCTTTTTGTCCTCCCACTTTATTGTAAAATTATTCTTTTAAGGCGTTTAGCCGACGAGCACATGTTAGCTCGGTTGCACCTTTATTTACTGTCTGCCTACGGGCTGTAACATGATTGACAAATCCTAGGGTTGATCATGTATGACTGAACTCTTTCTAGTCTTGACATTTTGTACGACTAGCTTCATGATCATCCAATATGTAATGTATGGGACGTCTTGCTATTATATATTTGGTGCTCTGACATCTTGTAACTATTATCGCTTGCTTGAGCTTGAGACAATAGGCTTGTTCATGACCATAAGAGACTGTTGGCTTGTAGTTAAACCCTCATGTATCTAGACAGCCGTGACCGTATAGCGAGGTGGGTTGCACTTCAATATACGTAGCTGGCTATGTACGCCCCCGCTCTCCAGTATTCTGGTTCTGGGGTGTTACAATATTTCCAGCACACAGTCACGTGTTGTATTCTTCATAAACGGACATTCGACCTGGATAATCGGATGGTCTGCAGGGCTTGTGACTATTGGAATAATCTCATTGCATCTTGCTAGTAACTAGGCCTGGGATAACCCTAGTTAGTTAAAGTATCAAGCCGTACTCATTGCTTGGCCGTGATTGATTGGATGGAATTTAGCCTAGCTTAGTCTTGCCCCGATCCTGTACAAGGTTGTTACTTGACTGTTTCTGCTTGCCTTTACAATAACGATCGGGGATCCAGTTCTGTTCAGGCGAAGGGTTACAACTCCGGTCCTTGTTTGGTTTAAGAGTTGTAACCTGGCTCCCGGAGCAGTTCTGTGTCCTCTTTTCATTTATTGTCTTATCGCAACCCCATGCCATGTTCGTGTTGTTTTACCTTACCTCAATACCATGACTAATTATGCTTACCTTGACAATAATAATCAGGGGGCCAGTTCTGTTCAGGTGAAGGGTTACAACTCCGGTCCTTGTTTGGTTTAAGAGTTGTAACCTGGCTCCCGGAGCAGTTCTGTGTCTTCTCCTCGTTGTTGTCCTATTTGTATCCCGTGTCATGCTCATCCTATTTTACAAGAATAGGACATGATATGGTTACCTATGATTGCCTTAACAATAAAGATCATGAGCAAGGTTCTGTTCAGACGAAGGGTTACAACTCCGGACCTTGTTTGGTTTAAGAGTTGTAACCTGGCTTCCGGAGTAGTTCCTTATCCTCTCTTCGTTTATTGTCTTATTTTTACCCAATGCCAAGACTAATCATGTTTTACTTACCAATAGTATTTGAGACGGGTTTCTATTCAGGTGAAGGGTTGCAACCCCGGTCCTTGTTTGGTTTAAGGGTTGTGACCTGGCTACTTGAATGGTTTCTTCGTACTCAGTTTACTGTTGTTATCTCTATTATTATCATTTCTTTATTATTATTTATCTTTAATACTCTATTGTGATGTGCTGGTTTTAGTTTCTAAGTGAAGCCTCCTTTGTGGCACTTGCTCTTTCTGGGATCTAACCCAGCTGGTTTTGTATGGCCAGATATCGGAGCAGCACCAGAGGATCTACCTGTCTTCCAGCCAGATGGTGACCACCAGGCGTAACCCTGGAAACGAGTGGGTTTCTTTTTGTCCTTCCACTTTATTGTAAAATTATTCTTTTGAGGCGTTTAGCCGACGAGCACGTGTTAGCTCGGTTGCACCTTTATTTACTGTCTGCATACGGGCTGTAACATGATTGGCAAATCCTAGGGTTGATCATGTATGACTGAACTCTTGCTAGTCTTGACATTTTGTACGACTAGCTTCATGATCATCTAATATATAATGTATGGGATGCCTTGCTATTATATATTTGGTGCTCTTACATCTTGTTACTATTATCGCTTGCTTGAGCTTGAGACAATAGGCTTGTTCATGACCATAAGAGACTGTTGGCTTGTAGTTAAACCCTCATGTTTCTAGACAGTCGTGACCGTATAGCGAGGTGGGTTGCACTTCAATATACGTAGCTGGCTATGTACGCCCCCGCTCTCCAGTATTCTGGTTCTGGGGCGTTACATCAGTCAACCACCATTTCTTTCTAGCCCCAATAGGCTTGCCCCTTTGTCACGCCCCAGAACCAGAATACTGGAGAGCGGGGGCAGACATAGCCAGCTACGTATATGAAATGGATTCCATCTCGCTATACGGTCACGGTTGTCTAGATACATGAGGGTTTACTACAAGCCAACAGTCTCCTAGGGTCATAGACAAGTCTAGTGTCTCAATTACAAGCAAGTAAGTAAGTCACAAGATGTATGATCATTAAATATACAATAATAAGGCGTCCCAAATATTACATATTTAGCTGATCATTAAGCTAGTCGTCACAAAATGTTAGGACTAGCAAGAGTTTAGTCGTACATGATCAACCCTAGGATCTGTCAATCATGTTACAGCCCGTAGGCTGACAGTAAGTAAGTGCAATCGAGCTAAACAGGTGCTCGTCGGCTAAACGCCTCAAAAGAATATTTTTACAATAGAGTGGGAGAGCCAAAAAAATAACCCACTCGTTGCCCTGGTTACGTCTGGTGTTCACCATCGGGCTGGAAAAGCGGTAGATCCTCTGGAGCTGCTCCAAAATCTGGCCATACAAAACCAGCTGGGTCAGATCCCAGAAAGAGCAAGTGCCACAAAGGAAGCTTCACTTAGGAACTAAAACCAACAATCAGCACAAGAGTATAAATAAAAGTAACAACTAGAAATAAAGAAAATACATCAGGATGATATACGACGAGATAACCATGGAACTATTCAGATAACCAGGTTACAACCCGTAAACCAAACAAGGACCGGGGTTGTAACCCTTCGTCTGAACAGAACTTGGAATTCTTACCATTTATCGGTAAAATAATACAAGCATTCTGGTCATGCAGTAATCTGGGACAAAATCAGGGCAAGACTAGACAGGTTAGACTCCATCCAATCATTTCACGGCCAAACAAGAACTACGGCTTGATACTTTAACTAACTAGGGTTATCACAAGCCTAGTTACTAGCAAGATGCAGTGAGAATCTTCCACAGCCATAAGCCCTGCAGTCCATCCAGGTTACCCGGGTTGAAAGATTTAGAGTTGAATTCAGGTGGGTACATCGTCCAGGAAACGTATGTACCCTTAGGTAGCATGAAGGGTGCAACACATGACAGTGTACTGGAAATGGGCCCTACTCGACGGCAGGCTACAGATCCCAAGGCGTGCCCAGGTAACGGGATTGCTTGTAGCTGGGAGATCTCTTCATGAATAATGTATTAATCTAGTTATTAGCCTTAGCCCATTTCAATAGGTACTCCTGACCGTGGTACTCAGGAGTCCCCTCCTAGACATGATGCAAGACATGACTGGATTATTTGTACAAGCACAATCGTCCACGGTATCCAGGATTAATTATACAGGTCATGTCATGTCATGTAGCCATCGCAACAGCTTATCAGATATATCATGTCAGGTTTTCATGTCAAGTGTACTGGTCAAGAGTGCGCCACGACGGGCCACTATCAGGTCATGTCATGTTTACTTGTCACACCGTGTCATGTACAATTGTCATTTCAATCATGTCAATCAATTCGTGATTTACCAAGTTCAGGACAAAAGGTATAAGGATATAAAATGAGCGTAAAAAAATATACAATAGGGGTTCCAAGGCATAGGCAAATAATAATAATAAGATAACAGTACAGAGCTATAAGAGTGTCATGCGGTTTAGGAATATACGGCAAGGAATAATCTCATGCGGCTGGGAGGAGAACAGCCCATGCGGCAGGATAGGGTCAGACGCATGCGGCTGATAAAGGAAAGCCTATGCGGCTAAGGATATCAGTCCTCATGCGGCCAGCGGGATAAGAGGGCGCATGCAACCATGCGGCTGAGATGAATTGGGTTCATGCGGCTGGAAGAAAGGCAAGCTCATGCGGCAGGAGGAGAACAGTCCATGCGGCTACGGAAAGAGGAAAGCGCATACGGCTGAAGCAACAATCCATGCGGTAGGGACAGGAGCGAAGCCATACGCTTATGCGGTTAGCGGGGTCATGCGCCTATGCGGCTACAAGTGGACCAAGTTCATGCGGCTCGGGAAGAAGTTCTCATGCGGCTGGATCAAGTAAAGTCCCATGCGGCTGGAAGAAGCGGGAAGAGAGGGCGCATAAGACTAAGTCAGAGCATTCATGCGGCTGGAAGGAGCGGGGTCCTCATGCGGCCTGGGAGGGCGCATGCGGCTAAACGGGTAACGTCTCATGTGGCTCAAGAAGTGCAGAGCATATGCGGCTGGGGATTGAGCGAGTCATGCGGCTAGATGAGTTCGGCCCTCATGCGGCTCAAGTACTTTCAGCCATGCGGCTGAAGAGAACACTTGCCGCATGAATTATTCATGCGGTCAAAGTCAGCACAGTTCATCTTCTCCAAAACTTCAGAGAAGAAGAACACCATGAGAGCCAAGTCCTCAAGCTCCACAACTCCATCATCCGGATCCCAAATCCGAACTTCCATAGGTCAAAATGGGGCAGAACAAGATTCTCTACAACATGGAACCATCAAAACTCAGAAATAACAAGATTAAGTAGATCAAAACCCAAGATTTCCGAAAATAAAGTAAACTTAGATCTACAAGAATCTAGCCATGGAAAGTGGAATTGCCAAGTATTAAAGTAAGTTAAAATGCTGTAAGAAAGAAAATGAAGCAATAAAATTGGAGTTCCTCCATGAAGCAAGTTACACTTGCCTAAACCTCTCTCTCTGGTAGGTGAAGAAGTAAATGGAAGAAGAAGAAGAAGAGTAATGAAGAGAGAGAAAGAAGAATAGGTAATAAATGGTAGTGGTGGTGGTAGGTAGGGGGTTCACCCTTGGTTCATAACGAACCAATAGCAATCCCAAACCGAACCAAGCCAACCCGAACCAGGAATAAACCAAGCCATGAAGGAAGCTAAGCAAGAAATTATGCAATACAAGATAAAATACGTACACGTATTCCAAAAATACGTAATACGGACAACAGGCATTACAACTCTACCCACCTTAAAAGAATTCCGTCCTTGAAATTTAATTAAGAGGCTAGAGAGACGAGGACAAGCTATATTAATCACAAGCAAGCTATAACTAGGCAAGCAATCACTCATTCAAGCAAGGAATCGAAGGCATGAGGCATAAGGAAGACATTATACCTCACGAGTCAAACAAGTCGGGATACCGCGATTGGATATCATCCTCACGCTCCCACGTTGACTCACCCAAGGAGTGATGACCCCAAACAACTCGGACTAACTGGATAGTCTTGTTCTTGAGTATCTTCTCTCTCCGGTCCAATATAGACACGGGCCTCTCCTCATACGAAAGGTTGGTACCAACAACCAATTCCGAATGATCCAGGATGTGGCTCGGGTCCGGAATATACCATCGTAATTGGGATACATGGAACACATCATGCACCTCGCTTAGCGACGGAGGAAGAGCGAGACGATAGGATACATCTCCTACTCGCTCCAGAATGTCAAATAGCCCTATATACCTAGGACTAAGCTTTCCCCGTGCGCCGAAATGAATGACGCCATGGTTAGGCGAAATCCTCAGGAACACATGGTCACCGACAGAAAACTCGAGAGGGCGCCGATGCGAATCGGCCCAATGGCGCTGGCGATCTTGGACAACTCGAAGATGATCCCTGACTCTTCTGATCACTTCAATTATTTGGGCAATCATTTCTGGACCGAGCATCAGCCTCTCTCCGATATCATCCCATGCTAGCGGGGATCTGCACTTCCTACCATACAGTGCCTCGAACGGTGCCATCTGGATAATGGCCTGGAAGCTATTGTTGTACGAGAACTCCACCAGGTGCAAGTGATCTTCCCACGAACCACCGAAGTCAAGTGTACAGGACCGCAACATGTCTTCAAGAGTCTGGATCGTGCGCTCTGACTGACCATCTGTCTGCGGGTGATATGCTGAACTGAACTGGAGATGAGTTCCCAAACTAACCTTCAGGCTACGCCAGAAGTGCGACGTGAACCTTGAATCTCGGTCCGAGGTGATACTGACTGGCACTCCGTGCAACCTGACAATCTGCCTGAGATACATCTCTGCTAACTAAGCTGTCGACTGACCAACTCTGAACGGGAGAAAGTGAGCTACCTTCGTGAGCCTGTCAACTATAACCCAAATAGCGTCTCGACCAGCTGGGGATCTAGGTAATCCGGTCACAAAATCCATGATCACATGTTCCCATTTCTATTCTGGGATCGGCAAGGGTTGAAGAAGTCCAGCGGGCCTCTGATGTTCAGCCTTAACTTGCTGGCAGACTAAACAACGAGAGACAAACCGGGCTATCTCCCTCTTCATGCCATTCCACCAAAAGTGCTGCAGGATATCACGGTACATCTTTGTATCGCCCGGATGAATAGAATATTGCAAACTGTGAGCCTCTGCGATGATTTTCTGTCTGATATCTCCACTGGGTACACAAAGACGCTTACCATGCCTAAGTGTACCGTCTTCATGAATGCATAACTCTAGTTGTCAGCCTGCCTCACACTCTGCTCTGAGTCGCTGAAGCTTGGAATCTGCTGATTGCGCCATCCGGATCCTCTCGACTATAGTGGACTGAACTTGCATGCTGGCCATCAATGCTACACTGGAAGGAAGAAGAACTTCGATACCCATTTTCTGAAGATCTGCTAACAGCTCTGGTTGTGCTGTCAGAAAATAAGCTCCGGCTCTCCTGCTCAATGCATCTGCAACGACGTTGGCCTTCCCGGGATGATACTGCAAATTGACATCATAATCCACAAGAAGCTCCAGCCACCTCCTCTGACGCATGTTAAGATCCTTCTGAGTGAAAACATATTTCAGACTCTTGTGGTCGATGAAAATCTCTACCCTATCTCCATACAAATAGTGCCTCCACAACTTAAGTGCAAACACCACTGCTGCCAGCTCCAAGTCATGGATTGGGTAATTCCTCTCATGATCACGAAGTTGTCATGACGCATAAGCTATTACCTTTCCATGCTGTATTAGAACACATCCTAAGCCTCTGCCTGAAGCATCACAATACACGGAGAATCCTCCGGTTCCATCAGGAAGCGCGAGAATGGGAGCCGTCATCAAGCCTCGCTTCAACTTCTCAAATGAATTCTGACACTCTAC
The DNA here is from genome assembly GCA_029216955.1 of Iris pallida. Lineage (NCBI taxonomy): Eukaryota > Viridiplantae > Streptophyta > Magnoliopsida > Asparagales > Iridaceae > Iris > Iris pallida. The sequence goes on along the minus strand of JANAVB010006398.1, from coordinate 2,841,973 downwards.
TGTCCAAGCAAACTGCACCTCCTTGCGGGTCAATTGGGTCAATGGCGCTGAAATCTGAGCAAAATCTGAAACAAACCGCCGGTAGTAGCCGGCCAATCCGAGAAAACTGCGAACCTCTGCAACTGTGCTGGATACTGGCCATGACTCAATAGCCACAATCTTCTGGGGATCTACTTCTACTCCTTCTCTGGTGATGATGTGACCCAAGTACGAAATGCGATCGAGCCAGAACTCGTATTTACTGAACTTGGCATACAACTGGTGCTCCCTGAGAATCTGAAGAACCACACGGAGATGCTGCTCATGCTCCGCCTCGCTCCGGCTGTAGACCAGGATGCCATCCAAGAACACAATCACAAACTCATCCAAATAGGGCATGAAGACACGATTCATGAGGTCCATGAATACAGCCGACATATTGGTCGCTCCAAATGGCATAACAAGGAACTCCCAATGCCCATATCTCGATCTAAAAGTTGTCTTCGGGATGTCATGCTCTCTGACTCTGATCTGATGGTATCCTGAGCGCAAGTCGATCTTCGAGAATACTGCTGCCCCTCTGAGCTGATCAAACAAGTCATCTATCCTTGGGAGAGGGTATCTGTTCTTGATTGTCACTGAGTTCAAGGTACGATAATCAACACATAACCTGGACGTACCATCCTTCTTTTTCACAAGAAGCATCGGGGCTCCCCAAGGCGATCCACTAGCACGAATGAATCCCTTGGCTCGAAGTTCTTCAATCATCTTGTACAATATCTCTAGCTCTGATGGCGCCATCCTGTAGACTCTCTCTGACACTGGGGCTGTCCCGGGAATCAAGTCTATAGTGAACTTGATCTCCCGCTCCGGTGGCATACCTGGAAGCTCTTCTGGAAAAACATCTGGGAACTCATCCACTATCCTTGGCAACTGAACTGTCGCTACTGCCATCCGTAATATCGGAGGAGAAGACTCAACTTCACCTCGGGAAAAGGAAAACTCCGGGTCGCCTGGAATGCTAAAAACAACCCTACCAATGTGGCAGTCTATTCTAGCATACTGGTTCCTCAACCAATCCATCCCTAAGACCACATCATAATCGGCCATCGGGAATTCTATCAATCTAGCGGAGAATTCCTTACCGCTAACTACGATCCGACACGAGAAAAACAACCTATCGACTCCCACAAGTCCATTACCAGTAAGTATATTGAGCCTTACTGATAATGACTCGGGCTCCAAACCTATCCGTGTCGCAAATCGTACAAACATAAAAGAATGCGATGCACCAGAATCAAATAAAGCTGAAGCTGGAAAGGAGTTGACGAGAATAGTACCTGCCACTACCTCTCCTGGTGCCAATCCTTTCTCTGCGGTCATCACCATAGCATGACCATGCCCTCGGGGTGCTGGTCCCCTCTGCTGAAATCGTTGCTGCCTATTCAGACTCTGGGGTTGGGCTTAAGCATACTGCTGAGGGTTCTGCTGCTGGAATACTTGAGACTGAGGCGGCAAGGGCCTCGGCAATGGATACTGCTGCTGCTGCTGGACTGGAACTGGTCCTCTTACCGAAGAGCTGGAAAGGTTGGACGATGATGAACCACCCCTATTCGGGCAGGATCCAACCCTATGGTCTGTTGCTCCACAAGCCAGACACAATCCCTGTGCCCTGCGACACTCTGCCACTACATGGCCTGGCTTCCCGCAATGAGAACTTCCCACTGCGGAAGACTGCTTCTGCTTCTGCTGTTGCGGGTACGTTGGGGCTGAATGCTGAACCGACGTCACTGAGGTCGATCGCCTCGGAGCTCCAATAGTCAAAGCCCTGGCTGCTGGGGCTGGTGCTGAAGACTGATTCATCTGGCCGTGGGATCTCTTCCGACCTCCGGCCCTATCCACAATCCTCTGGGAGGTATACTCATGCCTCCTAGCTGCTCTCAAGACTGCATCAAAAGTCTGATGCTCAAACTGCTCAACCGCCAATAGAACCTCCAGGTGAAGCCCCTGCTGAAATCGCTGGGCTCTATTATACTCGGTTGTCACCAAGGTGGGAGCAAACCGACTGAGTCTCGAAAACTCGGCCGCATATCCGTCGACCGTCCTGCCCATCTGCTTCAGATTGGTGAACCTCGTCTGTAGATCGTACCGAGCTACAGCATCAAAATACTTGGTCTGGAATCTCTCTCTGAATACTGCCCAAGCAATAGGTGCTACTAATCCAACGGCCTGAGCTGTCCACCAGCTGTGAGCAAGATCTAGCAACTGCAGGCGCACTACGGCCACCTTCTCGTTCTCTGGGGTCCTGGATGCTTCTAGAATCACCTCAGTGTCCTGAAGCCAAGCATCTGCGGTGATAGCATCTTCACTACAGTCGAAGAAAGGAGGGTTCAAGCGCTTGAAGCTGTTGGCCGCGCTGTTACCCTGATGACCTCATCTGGTCAGAGCATCCGTCACTGCCTGGTGCACGGTATCTCCACGAAGATCTTGGGAAGCTATCAAGGTCCTGACGTGACCTACCAAAGTGCCATCATCAGGCTCGGCAGGCTGAACTGGCTGGACTGGTGGCTCTCCGCCAGAAGGCACGACTCTGAAGGCTACTCTCGAATGCTGGGCTTGATCCCCGGGTTGCTGCTGATCCGCGAGAAGTGCTCTGCCTTGCTGACCGGCAGGTCCAGGAATAATGCCGCTGAAGAAGACGACATAGGGAACAATAAGGAAGGGCCAGGACAGATCAACGATACAAGCATATGATCAGGACAAGAATCTAGGGATTCAGAAGATACGAGCAGAGATCAAGGGCGAATACTGATTGAGACATCTATTCGGTAAACCCTCACATATCTTGATTTACAAGAACTGTATGGGCCACCACTTAAACCATGTCACGCCCCAGAACCAGAATACTGGAGAGCGGAGGCAGACATAGCCAGCTACGTATATGAAATGGATTCCATCTCGCTATACGGTCACGGCTGTCTAGATACATGAGGGTTTATTACAAGCCAACAGTCTCCTAGGGTCATAGACAAGCCTATTGTCTCAATCACAAGCAAGTACGTAAGTCACAAGATGTATGATCATTAAATATACAATAATAAGACGTCCCAAATATTACATATTTAGCTGATCATGAAGCTAGTCGTCACAAAATGTTAGGACTAGCAAGAGTTTAGTCGTACATGATCAACCCTAGGATCTGTCAATCATATTACAGCCCGTAGGCAGACAGTAAGTAAGTGCTATCGAGCTAAACAGGTGCTCGTCGGCTAAACGCCTCAAAAGAATATTTTTACAATAGAGTGGGAGAGCCAAAAAAATAACCCACTCGTTGCCCTGGTTACGTCTGGTGTTCACCATCGGGCTGGAAAAGCGGTAGATCCTCTGGAGCTGCTCCGAAATCTGGCCATACAAAACCAGCTAGGTCAGATCCTAGAAAGAGCAAGTGCCACAAAGGAAGCTTCACTTAGGAACTAAAACCAGCAATCAGCACAAGAGTATAAATAAAAGTAACAACTGGAAATAAAAAAAATACATCAGGATGATATACGACGAGATAACCATGGAACTATTCAGATAACCAGGTTACAACCCATTAACCAAACAAGGACCGGGGTTGTAACCCTTCGTCTGAACAGAACTTGGAATTCTCACCATTTATCGGTAAAATAATACAAGCATTCTGGTCATGCAGTAATCTGGGACAAAATCAGGGCAAGACTAGACAGGTTAGACTCCATCCAATCATTTCACGGCCAAACAAGAACTATGTCTTGATACTTTAACTAATTAGGGTTATCACAAGCCTAGTTACTAGCAAGATGCAGTGAGAATCTTCCACAGCTACAAGCCCTGCAGTCCATCCAGGTTACCCGGGTTGAAAGATTTAGAGTTAAATTCAGGTGGGTACATCGTCCAAAAAACGTATGTACCCTTAGGTAGCTTGAAGGGTGTAACACATGACAGTGTGCTGGAAATGTGCCCTACTCGACGGCAGGCTACAGATCCCAAGGCGTGCCCAGGTAACGGGATTGCCTGTAGCTGGGAGATCTCTTCATGACTAATGTATTAATCTAGTTATTAGCCTTAGTCCATTTCAATAGGTACTCCTGACCGTGGTACTCAGGAGTCCCCTCCTAGATATGATGCAAGACAGGACTGGATTATTTGTACAAGCACAATCGCCCACGGTGTCCAGGATTAATTATACAGGTCATGTCATGTCAGGTAGCCGTCGCAACAGCTTATCAGATATATCATGTCAGGTTTTCATGTCAAGTGTACTGGTCAAGAGTGCGCCACGACGGGCCACTATCAGGTCATGTCATGTTTATTTGTCACACCGTGTCATGTACAATTGTCATTTCAATCATGTCAATCAATTCGTGATTTACCAAGTTCAGGACAAAAGGCGTAAGGATATAAAATGAGCGTAAAAAAATATACAATAGGGGTTCCAAGGCATGGGCAAATAATAATAATAAGATAACAGTACAGAGCTATAAGAGTATCATGCGGTTCAGGAATATACGGCCAGGAATAATCTCATACGGCTGGGAGGAGAACAGCCCATGCGGCAGGATAGGGTCAGGCGCATGCGGCTGATAAAGAAAAGCCTATGTGGCTAAAGATATCAGTCCTCATGCAGCCAGCGGGATAAGAGGGCGCATGCAACCATGCGGCTGAGATGAATTGGGTTTATGCGGCTGGGAGAAAGACAAGCTCATGCGGCAGGAGGAGAACAGTCCATGCGGCTACGGAAAGAGGAAAGCGCATGCGGCTGAAGCAACAATCCATGCGGCAGGGACAGGAGCGAAGCCATACGCTTATGCGGTTAACGGGATCATGTGCCTATGCGGCTACAAGTGGACCAAGTTCATGCGGCTCGGGAAGAAGTTCTCATGCGGCTGGATCAAGTAAAGTCCCATACGGCTGGGAGAAGCAAAAAAAGAGGGCGCACGAGACTAAGTCAGAGCATTCATGCGGCTGGAAGGAGCAGGGTCCTCATGCGGCCTGGAAGGGCGCATGCGGCTAAACGGGTAACGTCTCATGTGGCTCAAGAAGTGCAGAGCATATACGGCTGGGGATTGAGCGAGTCATGCGGCTAGATGAGTTCGGCCCTCATGCGGCTCAAGTACTTTCAGCCATACGGCTGAAGAGAATACTTGCCGCATGAATTATTCATGCGGTCAAGTCAGCACAGTTTATCTTCTCCAAAACTTCAGAGAAGAAGAACACCATGAGAGCCAAGTCCTCAAGCTCCACAACTCCATCATTCGGAGCCCAAATCCGAACTTCCATAGGTCAAAATGGGGCAGAACAAGATTCTCTACAACATGGAACCATCAAAACTCAGAAATAACAAGATTAAGTAGATCAAAACCCAAGATTTCTGAAAATAAAGTAAACTTAGATCTACAAGAATCTAGCCATGGAAAGTGGAATTGTCAAGTATTAAAGTAAGTTAAAATGCTGTAAGGAAGAGAATGAAGCAATAAAATTGGAGTTCCTCCATGAAGCAAGTTGCACTTGCCTTAACCTCTCTCTCTCTCTCTGGTAGGTGAAAAAGTAAATGGAAGAAGAAGAAGAGTAATGAAGAGAGAGAAAGAAGAATAGGTAATAAATGGTAGTGGTGGTGGTAGGTAGGGGGTTCACCCTTGATTTATAACGAACCAATAGCAATCCCAAACCGAACCAACCCAACCCGAACCAGGAATAAACCAAGCCATGAAGGAAGCTAAGCAAGAAATTATGCAATACAAGATAAAATACGTACACGTATTCCAAAAATACGTAATACGGACAACAGGCATTACACCCTTACATTGAATATACCTCCATCTTCAACGTCTTCGTCATTCCTTTAAGGTCTATTTCGATTTGTCTGAACATGAGTATCGAAATAAATGGAACAGAAGTTTGATACCTCCTCGATAAGATATGCTTCGCATATTGAAGCCTTTATATGAGCTTTGTTGTCAACTTTCTTCTTTAGATGGTGTATGTATCTAGAGAGACAAATTATCTTGAGAATTAATAATGAATTTTAAATTTCACTTAAATTCAACTTAAATTATATCAATTTTTATTTACCTTTTAAATGGGTACATTCATCGATAATGAACAGATGCACCGACATGGGCTTCGTATGCTAGATGAATCGGTAGATGTTCCGTGCTGTCGAAGAAGCCCGGAGAAAATATTTTCTCTAAATTACAAATTGTTAAGACAATCTTCTCCTCGAGTTCAACCATGTGTTGCACCGTCAACTTAGTTGATAAAATATTCCTAAAGAATGTAGATAGCTCGGCCAACGGAACCCATACAGCAGAAGGCAACAACTCTCTCAAAGCAATGGGCAGTAATCTTTCCATAAACATGTGGCAGTCGTGACTCTTCATTCCCGTTAGCTTGCGTTCATTGAGATCAACGCATCTAGCCAAATTTGACACAACCATCGAAAAATCTTAAAGTAGATATCCACTTGCAGATTATTAATCTATCTTCCTTGCTCAATTTGTATTGTGCTATCGGCTTAATTAATGGTCCACCAGCTCCCCTTTGTATCAAGTTTAGATAAGGATGCTTGCATATCTCGACAATGTCTTGTCTTGCTTTTAGATTTTCCTTTGTCTTTCCTTTAATATCCATGGCGGTATTGAAGACATTATCGAACACATTTTTTTGGATATGCATGACATCAAGATTATGCCTTATAAGATTATCTTTCCAATAAGGCAAGTCCCAGAAGATACTCCGTTTGGTCCAGTTATGGCTTTGTTCGAACCCCTCGACACGATTGTTCGATAGAACTTCAATTACGGTGGACAAATCCTTTACATCTTTCCAAATATTGTATCCCGACAATCTGGCAGGCAGATGAGAAAATGCTTGTTTTCCAGCTCTGAACGCGTCTTTGTTCTTTCTCCAAGGATGGCTCGCGGATAGAAATTGATGGTGACAGTCAAAGAAAGAAGTTTTTCCTTCATGCTTAAGGTGGAACGCCTTACTATTTTCCATACATATTGGACAAGACATGGTGCCGTGAGTACTCCATCCCGACAGCATACCATATACTGGAAAATTATTAATTGTCCACATCAGTGAAGCTCTCATCTGAAAGTTCTGTTTTCTGAAAATATCATAGGTCGCGACGCCGATCTCCCACAGCTGTTTCAGCTCATCCACCAACGGTTGTAAATATATATCGATGTTCTTCGTCAAATTCTTAGGACCTGGTATGATAGCTGTCAAGAACATATAAGGAGTCTTTATACACATCCATGGTGGCAGATTGTAAGGGGTAAGAATGACTAGCCAACAGGAGTATTGAGATCTCGACTGTCCGAAAGGGACGAAGCCGTACATTTCTAGGCTCTGTAGCAAAATCTGGATGACACAAATCAAAATATTTCCACGCCTCTCCATCCAAAGGATGTGACAATTCTCCATCGTCTTTTGTGTATTCTTCGTTGTGCCACATCATGTGTTCTGCTGTATTCAGAGATATATACATCCTTTGCAAGCGCTTCGTGATCGAAAAGTAATACATATACTTGTAAGGACGTCGATTTCTATTTGACTTTCTTTTTCCCTGTACTGGCTTGTAACTGTCACGACCCGCACCCTAGAGTAAGGGCACGAGACGTGGGTACGTCCAGCCTACGCCGCAGTGTCGGCGGTAGAACGCTGTCCTAGGTCACAACAACTAACAATTGAAGGTAATAACAGTTATACTCCCCGAATGGGGGTGACATAACAGAAATATAACTCAACCACAGCTAAGGTAGAACAGGTAAGATGGAATGATAATGAAAGATAAAATATCCAGAACAGAGAATCACAGAGATACAATCCAGAATTCTAAATGTCTAAAATAATACATCTCAGAATATCTCAAAATCTAGTACATTAATCCCAAAATAGTAAGACAATCCTAAACTAATGGAGTGTCGTCTACAGCTAATGGATCCTGCTGCTGGTCCAAATCCGGGCACTCATCTAGTGTGGCACCGTAGTAAGTAGGACAGAACGCCTCAGCCTCGTCCTCTGTAATATTTTAACAGGTCCAATCAGGACGGAAACGAGCACATATCTTTCAACAGTTCATATCAGGTTAGGAGTATAAATCATTGCAATAGAGTAAAATACAGGAAGTACTGAATGGAAGTACAAGTAAAACAGGAGATATTTTGTAACTGGAAATAGATACATGATAGTAAAGACTGTAAGTGACTACGTGATTTAGAGTACAATATGGTTATGTAAACGGCTTAGGGGCACATGAATACAAATAAGGAGGCATATTTATACAGCTACTGGGGGTAGTGTTCACATAACCAATTCTACTTACCCCGCCCCAATCAGTACACAAGGATCCATTCAAGTTACGTTATAAGCACATGAATACAACTAAGATACGTGAACTTATGTAATGAGTAGTACATGAGGCACGTGAAAGCATATGAGAAATTAGAACAGTGATTCCGAGGTTCACTAATCCCAACTCTCATAGAAAATATTATCTCAGGTTGTGTCAGAAATTAGAACAGTGATTCCCAACTCTCATAGAAAATACTATCTCCCAGTGTATGTGTGTGTGTGTGACTAGAGAGCCATGGTGTGAGCTAACAGTGCATTGTGTGGGTGTGTCAGAAATCAGAACAGTGATTCCCAGGTTCACTAATCCCAACTCTCATAGAAAATACTATCTCAGGTTTTACCAAAGCCATTCACAACAGTAAAGAATTTACCAAGTTATCAAATGGAAAGAAGTCTGGAAATCTCAGGTAGTGGAAAAGTAACATTCAATAATTCAAGAATAATTTCAGGTATACACATATTGAACCACCCCTTAGTCCACAACCTATTCTCAGTTTTACAGTTAACAGTTTAATCAATCATGGAAATAAATGAAAGAAAATCAGTTCACAAACTAACTATATAGTAAAAAAACTATTCTCAGGTTTACATTCAATTCCAGGTTTTCAAGGACTGGAACACAACCCAATCTCAGGTATTGCACAGTTAATTCGAAAAGTAAAGGAATCAACTCAGGTTTTTAACAAAAAGGATTCTCAGATATTCAATCACAGTATTTCAATGAACAAGGAATCAGCTTAAACAACAACTCATATCAGTTTACAAATCAATCTAAATGGTTTAAAAACTATTCTCAGTTTTATACAACTTTCAGTTTTAAGGAGAAGGAATAATATTAGTTAAACATGTTATTTCCAAACAAAGCCAATTCACTTGCCCAAATCCTAGTTAACACATTCAAAACCCAAATACGAATGTGAAGACTGTGTTATCATAACTAGCAATCATGTAGGACTATTTTAGACAGTAAAGAAAACACAAGGACCTAGGATTTAACAGTTAACAATTATTGAAATAAAAGAAGGGAAACAATTTTCAGTCAATTCAAGAAGGAAATTGATTACAATTCAATTTAATATCTCAAACTCCCTACCAAAAGCCTTTAATTGAATGCAAAGAATAAGCCAACATGTATTATGAAATATGGCAATCATCATTAGTGAAAAAACAACATAAAGACAGGGAATTAAATGGGTTTGAACACTGGAATCTCACAGTATCAGCGAGTATCAGAAATAACCCCCAAAACTCATGTTCGAATCAAAATTTCTAAACAAAACTTAAACTGACATGTAACCTAATGTAAACAGGAATCACATAACATATTTAGAACCTAAACATTCATTAAAACATAGTTTAAAAACATTAAAAATGATTTAAACACCAGAACACCAAATAATACACTGGACCGCACAGTGTATTCCCCGTGCACACGGAATAGCGTGTCCGATACGACACGAGGACTCGTAGAACTTTGTGAGCCTCATGTCAGACAGTGCCCCTAACACCAACGTCAAAAATCTCGTGTCGAGGTGGCGTATTCTGCGTGCAGTAGCCCCCGAGTAGCAGGGGAGCTACAGTGCCGCGCGTACGCCCCCGCACCCGCGTGTTCCCGTGTCCCCCACGACTCGACACGACACACAAATCACCATACGACACTGGAAACCCCTAAGCAATACCTAGGACTAATTTTCTGTTCAAATAGAATCCAAAAACTCGACTGGAATGTCTTTTGAGACATTTCGTCGAACACCTTAACTAAACCCTGATACGTGTCCGATACAGACACGAAATGGGTCCAAAACCTAGGATTAGCCTATCCTACTGTTAGGTTAGGGCTAGGGCATTCCTAAAATGATTTTTAACAGAATTTAGGAGCAAGGGAAGGAATTATACCTATAGGTGAACAATGGGTCAAAATTCCCAAATGTGAAGAGCTCCACAAACCACCAAACTTCCTCAAATTGTGTTCTTCCTGCAAATACTCATTAATAACAGCAAGAAAACTAACATTAGGTCCTAATGCAATTTGTTTGAAGGAATTTGGAGAAGAAATGGATTTTCTAAAGATTTACAAAGATGGGGACTCACCTCTTCCAAATGGCAAAGTTTTCTAAAGAGGCAACCCTAATTTTAGGAGCATATAAATAGGGGAGGCTGACCATAGGGGCTGGTCAGATTTTCTACGGTTAGGGCTTGGTTCAATGGATGTGGGCTATGGGCCAATAAGCCTATTAGTCATAAAATGACTTGTGACTTCATAAGCCATTTCTTAATCAAACTAGCTCCTAATTTCACCAAACTAATCCCAATGAGTTAATCCTCATCAACTTAAGTCAACCTAGGTTCTCAAATCCTAATCACTTAGTCAAGACCTAGGTTAGCCACTAGATTAGTCTACAAAGTCAACATAAGTCAAAGTCTCTAAAATACCAAAAATCAATTATTCAAAAAATTACTTAAAAATCACATTAATTATAAAAAATAATAATAATTCAAATTAAATTCTAAAATTTTGAAAATGACCAAAATACCCTCAAGCTAGAAAAGTGGTAGTGACAGTAACGATCCGTATTACAGAAGCTGCAACTTTCTATGTCCTCGTTCTCCTTGTAGTACAACATGCATCCGTTGCGACAATAATCTATCTTCTCGTACCCCAATCCCAGTTGTCGGACCATCATCTTTGACTTATAGAAGTTTTTTGGGATCTTTTTTGATTCCTTCGTTAATAACTCCTTGATTAGTTGTGTAATCCGATCATAGCAAGCTTGTGGCAAGTTAAAATTAGACTTTATGTTCAACAACTGCATCGTCACTGACAGTACTGAATGAGTCTCACAACCAGGATATAGAGGAGTATCTACATCCTAAAATATATTATAGAACTCCTTCGCCTCGGGATTAGGATCCTTCGGATCAAAATTAGGCCATGTCGCATCGTACACCATATCTCATGCAAGGTTCTGCAGGTCACCATAATCAACAGAGCATCCGTCGTCTTTGATGACAAAATCCGTTGCAGCATTATCATCAAAAGCATAAGTAGCAGCATTTGCAACATGTCTTTCCGCATATAATTCATCTTGCGATGACCACAGACCGTAATCACGTACGAAACCCTTACGGAATAAATGATCTCTCACAGTTACCACTTCTTCGTAACATCTATTGCGACAATTACCACATGGACACTTAATTTTGTTACCATCCATGTACTGAGCTTTGCTCATGGCATACTTAAGAAACACTTCCATGCCTGCCTGAAAATTGTCACTCACACCTATTCTGCTCTCATGTTGTCGTTTGTACATCCATGTACGATCAACGAAGTAACGATCCATCACAGATTTTATGTAAAAATCTGTATCGTAAGACAAACTAAACAGAATTAGTATATAATCATGTACTCACCAGTAATCGGATGTAACTGAGTCCGGGGGTACTCCGGGGCCCACCGTGTAGTAACTAGTGGATCCGTTGGTATAGGCCGAATGTACTTAGTATCAACCGTATCAGATTAGTATCAGTCTATAGATTTGGTATAGGCCGTATCAAATTGGTATTGGCCTTAGCGAATTGGTATCGTCATATCCGATATGTATCGACCGTATAGCTAGGATTCGTATTTGATGTATCGATTAAGTATCGGCCATATCCGATAGGTATTGTAGTGCCCCATCCCGCAAAGTCAATCGGAGGAATCGAAATGCCGACGGCGTTCGGACTTAGCCTTGCAACGGCTGCTCGAAGGCTCGCTTGGTCGAGGCGACTCCTCACTTAGGTGGGATAATTTCGGTGAACTTGCCTCATCTTAGCATTCACATAATAAATCGCATATTTTCAACTTGCACAGGTAGGCTAATATAAAAGCTACGAACGCACATAGCTAAGAAAATAATCCCGACGGGTCGAAATATGCTAGAACTTGGAAAAGGTCCCACGGCCGTCTTAGAAGTGTGTTCAGCGTACTTTCAAAGTGATACTCGAATCCTTCATTCCCGTGGCTTGGGAGAAGGAGAGTTGGTCTAAAGTTGCCAATAAGTTATGAACGTGGCCTAAGTCATAGGCGTTGCCCGTTTGAATGTTCGATAAAGTATGCACGATCCCGTCGTTTTGCCCCAACACTCGAATTAGCCTAACTCATAGGCATCGCCCTTGTGAATGCTTGATAAAGCATGCACGGTCCCATCGTCCAAGGCTTGGCATAGCCTTCACACGTCCCGTGAGTAAGTCGTCTTGCACGACTTTGGGCTTAAGTCTAGGCACCCGAGAACTTGGTTGTTCCAGTCGAACGCGTGTACGGCACGTTTCCCTTAATACGAAGCTTGGCGTAGCCTTTGCTCATCAAGTCGTTGCGCAAATAAGTTAGACAAAGTTATGCCGGTCGATCTAAGCTATTTCTAGTACTGTCCCGCTTTATCTGCTGTTGTCAAGTCGCGTAGTCCCTCGAGATTAAGGCTCGTCATATAAGATATATGACTTGAGCGATAGCGTCGCCTAGAGAATAAGGTCTACCTAAGGCACGAGCCATGACCGGTTTAGTGAAAGCATGCCACGGACAAAGGAAGTTCACGCGACTGGTTGTCGCCGAGATCGGTCCCGCTACTTGGGAGTTTCGATAAGTCTCGTACACGAGATCGTTTCCGCTACTTGGGAGTCTCGCTAAGTCTCGATAAGTCCCGTACACGAGATCGATCCCGCTACTTGGGAGTCTCGATAAGTCTTGCAGGCGAGATCGGTCCCGCTACTTGGAAGTCTTGCTAAGTCTCAATAAGTCCCGCACATGAGATCGGTCCCGCTACTTGGGAGTCTCGATAGAAACTTGGAAAGCATGGTCATGGTTAAGGAAGGACTTGATAGATCAAGTTGAGTCTGCATGGTCATTGGACAACTTGTCGATAAGGTGTAGTCTTCTCGAATGATCGTTGGGGCACCGGGATCATGTCGGCCCGAAAGAAGCGAGACGGCTCAAAGTAGGATGCTGGATAACCACATGGGAGATTCGGCACCTCCTGGGCAAGCTATCCATGGAGGGACGGTCCGATATCCCCGAGCCGGGTCTATGATAGCTTGACATTGCTAGTGACCACTCATATAGATGGGTCGGAAGAATAGCGGTAAACCGCGTGTATGCCTTTGGATTGAGTCTAGAACTTGAATGCATGTGTAGTCGGTAACACAATGTCTGGGCCTAAGATTGGGCTGCATTATAGGCATCGTGCTTGGCACGATACTTGGCATCGGAATATCGATGGAATCGATACTATATTTCACAAATCTTGTCTAAGTTGGTTTATGAGTCAAACAGGAAGGCCGCAAGGCGGTAGCATGGATAAGTCTTGATAAGTTGTGAGGCACGGCCTCAATCTTGAAGCACGAACAAGTCTAAGCAAGGTCTAGAGGTACGACCAGCACGAGTCGTCCCCTTGACGTCGTTGGCACGAAAATTGTTCTAGAGGCACTTGAGTATAAGTTATGAAAGTCTTGGCACGGGCGAGTTCGCATAAGTTGCTCCTCGATGAAGCACTGTCTCGAATATGTTAAAATCGTGAATAGAGTATGGCACGACCCAGCCGTCCCGAGTTGAAGTTCGGTCAAGTACATAAGCGATGAGGCACTGCCTCGATCGAAATACACGTTGGCATTATAGCACGACCATGTCATGGCACATCGGTTTGGTCAGGCATCGTAGTCTTAAAACTGATCCTAAGACAAGACTAGAAAGACAATCGTAAAGGGACTTGTATTGCACAAAAGTAAATGAACGTTTCAGTTTTGTATGGGTGGACGAGGAGCTCACTCCACTAGTACAGTTGAGTACTGACACTCACACAGTTTTTATGTGCAGGCACAGGTAGAAGCTCGTGGCGCGGAGCTCGCTTGGATGCGTCGAGACACGAAGTTCCTTGGCAAGTCGAAGCGTGCGGCCGCGTGAACTCAAAGACTTATACGGGACATAATGTATGGACATTGCCTTACGAAGCTTCCGCTGGCTCAAGCATTGTATCGAGAGATGAGAGAGTGCAGAGTGACTTGTATAATGAGAGAAAAGTGAGCATGAAAGACTTGTAATCATGGCCTTGTGCTTATTGTAATCGGATTGTTCAATATCAATAAAGAGCTCTTTTGAATAACTTGTGTTTTGATTCTAAATTTTCACTGCATGTTCAATATTTCTGCTTGGGACTTCTGTGCGACGACCCATCGTCGCCGATGTAATCGGCCATTATGAAACTGCCTTGCATGAGCGCAATCTAGGCTCGTGTAGCATCACGCCTTAGCGAGGACGATCGCTCCTACGGGAGCGGGGCGTGACAGGTATCGGCCGTATCGAGTTCATAGCCTATTTCGCAAGAGAAGTATCTTAATGTTCTATGTCAGATTAGTCTGTCTTCAAAAGCTATAGAACATTAAGATACTTCTCTTGCAATGGTATTCTAGCTCGAGATTTCGGTTCGGGAATATTAAGAGCAATAGATTACTTAATGTTCTAAGTCAGATCATATAATTCACCTTGCAAAGATATTCTACTTCGCAAGAGAAGTATCTTATATATATATATAAATATATATATATATATATATATATATATATATATATATATAATTTATATATATATTTATATATATATATAAAATATATATATATATATATTATATATATATATATATATATATATATATATATTTTATATAATATATATATATATATATATATATATATATATATATATATATATATATATATATACTAATTTATATACTAAGGGATTTCGGTCCAAAGTTTTTATATATATATATATATATATATATATATATATATATATATATATATATATATATATATATATACTAAGAGATTCGGTTCGAATTTAAAAAAAAATTGTTTCGGTGTGTGTGTGTGTGTTACTACCGTCGACCCCCAACTCTCCACTCCTACCACCGTCGATCCCCACCCCCGGCTGGCCATCGCCTCCACCCCCGGCTGGCCTCCGCCCACCCCCCCTGCGCCCACTCCGCTGCCCTACACTCCCCCTCGACCCCCATCCCCACCACCGCCGACCACCACCACCCCCACCCCGGCCCCCCTTCGCTGCCCTACCCCCCACCATCGACCCCCGGCCAACACCCCCACCCCGATTTCGAAACCCCCCTTCGCTGTACAACCCCCTGCTGCCTTACCCCCTCCCCCCCCCCGCGAAACCCATCTCCACCACCCCACCCCAAATTCGAAACCCCCCTCCGCTGTCCAACAACCCGCTGCCCTACCCCCTCCCCCACCCTCGCGACCCCCACCTCCACCACCCCACCCTGAAACGGCCCCTCCGCTTCCCTACCCCCAGCGACCCCCACCCCCACCACATGTCACGACCCGTGCCCACTTTTTGGACGCGAGCTCGTGAGCAAGCCAGCTACGTATCGAGCGGACTCCAGCCCATCTCGATTACGTAAACGCTGTCTGGACTGTGGTATCATATGCCTAATCATGGCAAGGCAAATCTATATCTCAAATCCACAAGAGTAATATAAACACGAATGAACACTATAAATAGTGGTCTGCAGCCCACTAGCATATATGTCCGTTAAGACTCCAAGGAAAAATAATGTGAGTCTATAAAGTAGGCTAACAAGCAAGATATCTCATGATACGGAATGACAATACGAGAAGACAATAAACGTAATATCAATACCTGAATCCTGCAAGTATATCGTAATCATCCACCATCCTGCTCTGCTAACTAACTACATGCAATCGCTAAACCTAAAGAGATCATCAGGTCTTCAGGGGACATAGCAAGATACATAAAAATATGCCTATCTAACAGTTTATCATGCAATAAAGAAAATACAAGATATAAACAGGAAAAGACCAATCAACACGAAAATATGACTTTACACGATTGGGAGAACCACTACGCATAAACGAACTGTCGAAGGAGAACAAAAGAACACAATATCACGAATGTCAACGGATAATCAATCGGATACTCAAACCCTCGCCCCTAGTATGGACTCGCAGGTTTGAAACAACTACTAACCCTTGCCCCTAGTGTGGACTTGCATGTTAGCTTCAAGAAATCACCCTCGTCCCTAGTGTGGACTCGCAGGTGCGGACAGATAACTACTAACCCTCGCCCCTAGTGTGGACTCGCAGGTTAGCTTCAAGAATTCAAGGTACAATAGTTCAGTTATGACTTATTCGTCCTATGACACGATACGACTCAGTCGAAGTACAGGTGATGACACGACACGACTCAGTCAAGATGCACGGGAGAACAAATCCAAATGAACTACAAAGCTAACTATAAATAATGACTATATGTATATACTAGCATGCATGGTGTACGAATCACATGTCAATAATCAACTAGTACAACTAGATAATAATAGGAATATGCATGTAAATAAACTGAAGAGGGAGGCAAGGTATACTTGCTTGGTGGTAGCACGAAGAACCAACAATATACCGTCAATTGGTAAGCCATAAAGTCCAAATCTCACAACCGTCTCCAAAAGCTGAAATAGACATTACCAACATTTTTAGAATATTCAAATTAGCTAGAATTGTCGGTCCAAAAGTCCAATTCTGGACACGGGAGCAAAACGATAATTTTGGGCGAAAACGATGTCCGTCGTTGGACCCGCTTTGTACCAAAAAGCATGCCAGAGTCAAAGGTCTCTAAAGTTGTCAAACTACATGTCTACAGATTCGTTTTGATGACACGAATTCAACCGTATGTCTAATTTTGGATTTCGGTGGGCCGTGCACGAAATCGCCCGTTGAGTCAGATCGTGGGGCCCGCAAAGCGACGATCCGATCAACTGTCTCATGATCGGACCAAACTTGGCATATAGGACCAAAAAAATGGTACGGTCATGTTGGCGCAAGTTTCGTCTCGATCCGACGAACTTGCACAAAGTAATTGGCAAATTTACGAAGGGACCGATACGGTAAATTTTGACGGATACGTATCAAATTCGTCGCGCACACGCAACCAATTTGAATTCCGTCAAAGCCCACACGTCCGTGAAGCCATTACGTACCTTTTGATGCTTTCGGTTCACGACCACGTCGTCCGGTTTGGCGGAACGCACGTCGTATCGGAGGTTTTCCTAAAATTCTATTTGTTTAAAACTCGATTTTTTTTCGATTTTTAGGGTCTGATTAAACTGTATAGAATTAATGAAATTCGAAACTATGAAATGGGTTCTGAACCCCTATATATTGTCTTCAAGATTGTTTAATTAAAATTTGGGTTTTCTAACTGGATCGGCCAATTTTGGCCTTCCAAAATGGGTGTTTGACCGACCTGTTTACTGTCTACGAAACAAGTTTTTGTCGATGTTTGCATCAACTTCTCACATGGTTTTAATCTGTTTTAAGTAATACTAATTGATGGGGTAAAAAGACGTACATATGGAGATCGTCTAGAAGAAACGGTCCGTGAAACGATCGAGGGATTGTTGAGAACGATCGATGTGAAGTCGGCCTCCCGCAGCCCATTGCTGCTGTCGTCCTGCTACTCGTCCTGCCCGTACGCGCGCGAGGATGTCCGTCGTCGGCCGGCGATGGCTCGTGGCGGTGCACGGAGGCCAGGAAGGGGTCGTCCAGTCCCGAGCATGCCTCTGGGGGTGGTGGCACGGCTTAGGGTTTTCGTGTTCATCTCTCTCTCTATGTTTCTATATATATATATATATATATATATATATATATATATATATATATATATATTTATATATATATATATATATATATATATATATATATATGGGGTGGGATTGTAAAGGGGACGGGCTGGCTCGGCTGTGCTGGGCTTATGTGGGGGGGGGGGAGGGGGGGTTATTTCTTTTTCTTTTATTTTCCTTTCTTTACATATAAACTAAGTATATATATATATATATATATATATATATATATATATATATATATATATATATTTATATATATATATATATATATATATATATATATATATATATATATATCTGTGTGTGTGTGTGTGTGTGTGTGTGTGTGTGTAGCCTAAATAAATCCCAAATTTACAAATAATGCCCTAAGAGGATTTTTATCCTATTCCCAAGGTAATATAAATTTAAATAGCCGATAATGCATATATTATATTTAATACAAAATTTATAGAAATTATTTCACGAGATTATGAAATTGAACTACCATTATTTATATATCTACATGGATGTATTGGGATGCACCACCTATCCGCATGGGTTTGAGTTTGGCTCGGAACAAATCCGGGCTAAATCGATACAACCGGGTTCCCTAAAAGTCAATAAAATTAATAATAATTAATTAAATTATTTATAGGAGTCAAGTTGCAACTTGGTCGGGTTTTTCTAGTTAGGACACACAAATGGCTCGGTCTTCCCTACCACAGCTAGTACACTAGTCAAAGCACATAACTACACTATCCGTGCCATAATTTCTAGTCACCTTATACCCTAATTCTTAACCATGGTTAAAGTCATCTACCGTAATAATTAACTAATTAATTATTTATAAAATTCTAAAAATTACCATTTAAATCAAATAAATGATAAAAAATATTTTCAAAAATTTTTGGGAAGAGGAGTTACAAATCTACCTACCTTAAAAATAATTTCATCCTCGAAATTTTAATTCATAGCTATTCCTTAAAATTAAAAAAGAAAGTCTACCTTAACCTTAATCTCCTTAAATTTTAATTCCTCAAAAATAGTTTATATCCTTCTCCTAGCCATTTTGTAACTATGAAACCTCGAGGACTTCTACACACCTTTGGTCACACTACTCCCTCAAAGGTATGTCACTAAAACTTTATAACCTTCTATCTAGTTGCTAAAATCATTACCCATAGATATCTAAGACATATGGCATCTATAACCTTCCCATATTTATCAAACAACCAAAAATTAAATAATTAAGCAATATTATACTATAACTTAAGAATTTTTGATATATTCTAGACAGCACGATCGTTTGTCACCCCGAAATAGAAAGAGACGAAAATCAATGGTTCGGAAGGCAAGGAAGAATAATTGAGAGCGAATACGAAGTTTCAAGGACGTTAGAGAAATTTCTAAAAGAATTTTCAAAGCAATGTGGATTGGGATTCCTAAGGGTTTAGTCAAATTTGCAGGCTCGTATCTGTACAGTTACATAACCGATACGATATGCCCTGGCCTACATGGGCCACCAAAAAACTTATCACGACCCGCACCCGCTTTTCGGACGCGAGCACGTGAGCAAGCCAGCTACGTATCGAGCGGACTCCAGCCCATCTCGAAAACGTAAACGCTGTCTGGACTATGGTATCATATGCCTAATCATGGCAAGACAAATCTATATCTCAAATCCACAAGAGTAATATAAACACGAATGAACACTATGGGTCATAGTCTGCAGCCCACTAGCATATATGTCCGATAAGACTCCAAGGAAAAATAATGTGAGTCTATAAACTAGGCTAACAAACAGGATATCTGTCACGCCCCAGAACCAGAATACTGGAGAGCGGAGGAATGACTCAGCCAGCTACGTATTACGGGTAGATGAATACCGTATAATACGATCAATGCTGTCTAACCAGACGAGGGGGTGCATACTACATAAAAGTCTTGCTATGGTCATTACACATCTATTGTCTCAATCATTCGAGCAAGGAAACAGAAACAGAGAACATGTAAGATAAAGCAGTAAGGCGTCCCAAACGCTCAGTCAAAATGTTCTTGAGATCTGGCTTTACAAAACATAGCCAGATGGTATAGCAAGTATACACAATTGTTATCAGCTGCAGTCTGACTTAATTACAATCATGTAAAAGTAAGTACAAGACAATCCGACTAACATGTCGGTGCCAAACGGCTAAGTATAAAGGTAAATAACAAAACGAGCGGTGAAGTAAGGAACCCACTCGAGTCCTCCTGCAATCATTCTCCTAGTGTTCACCATCCTGGAGGTAGAAGTAAGCTGAGTCCTCGGGAACCGGCTCTAAATCTGGCCATGCAAAACCAGAGAGGTTAGACCTCTAATAGCAAGTACCACAAGGAAGGACGATATGAAGGACTAAACCAGTAAGTAAAAGAATATAATGATAATAGATCTCTACTTTCCACTAGGATTCACATCACATCACAACACTTCGAACCAACCTCCCAACCAAACAAGGACAGAAGTTGGCCCGTCATGTCCTGACATTCTGATCATCCCAGTTAGGTAACAGAGCAGTACAGTACACAAACAAATCATCTTGAACGACCAATCAAATCCTACGGCTTGCTATTATGAGTCCCAAGTTATCCTGGAATTATGCAATTAGGGATTCCTCAGTTCTTACTATGTGCGAGCAAGGCTAGTCTATCCAGTCAATCATGTGCGCCATGCATGAATTAGACGAGTCCTAGCAGGACGCCCATCAATATACAATATACCATAATAATAAAAGTAGATACTGTTCCCTGCCCGTGTGGCAGATTTACAGTACCTGTGGGAACTAGCCGGCCCGTCGGGTACTACTCGTCCCAAGGGGGCTGCCATATAAGAACTCGGGAATCCATTCTCTCCATGCAATCATTATTTTATTTAACTTAATAGTCCCTACGTTGAGTGAAATCCCATACCGTGGATCATGGTCATTCAAATGAGTACTTTCGTACGGGGTACGATATGCACAACTCTACAACGATACCAGTGCGGTTAGGTTGCAGGTGTTACATAGCGTAATGCAACAATCAAATCTAACCACGGTAATCATGCCTTGACCATAAAGTACACATGCTTCCTTTGTAAAAATAAATAAATAAATAAATAATAATTAAATAGATTAAAGTCTGCATGTGCATGTATGTCAATATTTGAGATCAGCCAGTCGATTGTAATAGTTCATAACATGAACGTGTCTTATTCATTCATTTCAATAAGACGACTAGCCAGTCTCTTAGTTCTAACTAGGAACGCATGATCAATTATTAGTCAATGTCACAATCATTATCAATGGTGACAAGGCATAAAAGTCAATCAATATTACATGGGGTCGGGTCTATAACTCTCAAGGTTAAGTTCTAGTCATACTGGGTATCCATAAACCAATCCAGACACTTGGCACTAATACACAACCATAGGTATTAAAATATTAACATGCTAAGATTTTTGGGTTCATGCAAAAAGGCGTAAGGATATAATAGGGAATTATCATGCCAACATTAAATAAATAAAATATAGAACAAATAAAAACTCCCAAATCAGGAAGTCATGCTAACAAGTCTAAGCTAAGTCCAAAAGTCACGCAAGAATCGTATGCGTGAAAAGTGAAGCGTGACAAGTGATGCGTGACAAGTGATACGTGCTGGCAACGTGAGCGTATGAGCGTGACAAATAATTCACGCACGCACGCGCAGCGTGAGGGTGAAAAGTCACGCACGCCAAAAGTTACGCATAATGTGACCGTAAAAAATCACGCACGCAAGCTCAGGGACATGAGCGTTAAAAGTCACGCACTCAGCACAAAGATAGGAGCGCGACTCAAAATTCACGCAGACAACGCGAGCGTGACTGAAAATACACGCACTCAAATGCGAGCGTGACTAAAAATACACGCACGCACAGAGTGGACGTAACTCAAAAGTCACGCAGGCACACACAGACATGAGCGTGACTGAAATACACGTACACTCATGAGAACGTTAGCGTGACTAAAATACACGCAAACACGTATAGACGTGTGCGTGACTGGGCTGATGTTTACGCGAGCACGTAAGAACGTGTGCGTGAAACATCTCCCAAACTCCAAGTCCCATGGAGCCTTGTTCCAGTGTCGAAAATACACGCTAAGTTGGTGGATCAAGAACCCATGAACAGCCGAAATACTATAACTTAGATATATAGAAAACCAGCCGTAGAAATCGAAAATGCTAAGAACTAATCTCTCTTGGAATCACGAGAAGAAGGCAAATGAACCATAAAAATGGGTGATTGAGAAGCAAGTTTGCACTTGCCTTCTCCTGCTGCTGGTTAGGTGGAGAAGTAATGGGAGGAAAAAAAAGTAGTAATGGTGAGAATGAAGTAATGAGGAGAGAGAAAGAGATGGAAGCTTTAAATATGAAGGGGGTGGTAGGTGGGAGCTAGTGGGCCGGGTTGTCCACCACCAATCCGAACCCAATAAGGCCGAACCAAATAACACTAAAGCAGCAAAATAAAATACAGGTAATAAAATTGCAGAAATATAATTGCAGAAATAAAATTTGCAGAAAATTAATTAACATGGAATTTAAAGAGCAGATAATTAATTAACATAAAAATTTCAAAGGAATTTAAATACATAATACTACATGATAAATACTAAATAAATACTCATGAGTTGTACATGTATAAAAATACATATTTCGGGAACGGGGAGTGACATCTCTACCCACCTTAGAAAAATTCTGTCCTCAGAATTTCAAATCCAAGCAGGATAGAAACATCGGGGCTAAACTAATACAAGCAATTCTAGTGATCAAGCAATTCTAGTGAACAAGCAATTGTTTTTACCATATCAAAAGCAAGTACTATATATGTAAATCCATCAATCTACGATATCAAGTAGCTCTACCCATAAAGCGATAAGCATGAGAAATCAAGACAATCAAGGTATACAGAAAGAGATATACCTTGTGAGTCAAACAGGTGTGGATACCGTGATCGGATATCATCCTCACGTTCCCACGTTGACTCTCCCAAGGAGTGATGACCCCAAGCAACACGGACAAGACTAATTGTTCGGTTCTTGAGTATCTTCTCTCTTCGGTCCAAAATGGACACAGGCTGTTCCTCGTAAGACAGGTTGGTACCAACAACCAGCTCAGAATGATCGAGGACATGGCTTGGGTCCGATACATACCTACGTAATTGAGATACATGAAACACGTCATGCACCTCTCGTAACGAAGGTGGAAGTGATAAACGATAAGCAACATCGCCTATCCGATCAAGGATAACAAATGGGCCCACGTACCGCGGACTCAATTTCTCGCGAACGTCAAATCTAATGACCCCACGAGTAGGTGAGATCCACAAGAATACGTGGTCCCCAACAGAGAATTCTAACGGCCTACGATGCTGGTCCGCCCAATGACGATGCCGATCCTGTGCAACTCGAAGTCGCTCTCTAATTCCTTTAACTACTTCAACCGTCTGAACAATCATTTCTGGGCCTAACATCTTCCTCTCCCCGATATCATCCCATGTAAGCGGTGACCTGCACTTCTTACCATATAATGCTTCAAATGGCGCCATCTGGATACTGGTTTGATAACTATTGTTGTATGAGAACTCGACCAAGTGCAGGTGACTCTCCCAAGACCCTCCAAAATCTAGAGTGCAAGCTCGCAACATGTCTTCTAAAGTCTGAATCGTTCTTTCTGATTGTCCATCTGTCTGCGGATGGTAGGCCGTGCTAAACCTTAACTTGGTACCCAGACTATGATGTAAGCTCTTCCAGAAATGTGATGTAAAGCGGGTATCTCGATCTGACACAATACTAACAGGGACTCCATGCTGCCTGACTATCTGTTGCATATATAACTCTGCCAACTTTTTTGTAGATTGTCCTACTCTGAAAGGAAGAAAGTGTGCTACCTTCGTAAGCCGGTCTACTATCACCCAAATAGCATCCTTACCACTTGGTGATCTCGATAAACCGGTCACAAAGTCCATTATAATATGCTCCCACTTCTATTCCGGAATAGGAAGTGGTTGCAATAACCCAGCTGGCCTCTGCTGTTCTGCCTTCACCTGCTGACATACCAAGCAACGGGAAACAAATCTAGTTATCTCTCTCTTCATTCCGTTCCACCAGAAGTGCTGCTTGATATCTTGGTACATCTTGGTCCCTCCAGGGTGAATAGAATACTGAAAACTGTGAGTTTCTGCCATGACCTCCTGTCTGATATCTCCACTAGGCATACATAAACGCGATCCGAACCTAAGTGTACCATCTTCGTGAATCCTCATCTCCTTCCTGAGTCCTGACTCACATTCTGCCCTAAGCTTCTGAATCCTTGGGTCCTGTGCCTGAGCTGCCTTGATCCTGTCTACCAAGTCAGATTGGACTTGTAGACTAGTTAGAACTCCTATATCACTAGGAAATATAACTTCGATGCCCATCTCCTGAAGGTCTTCTAAGATGTGCTTCTGTGTTGTCAACATAAATGCGCCGCCTCTCCTGCTAAGAGCATCTACTACTACATTAGCCTTGTCTGGGTGATACTGAAGCTCCACGTCATAATCCTTGATCAACTCCAACCATCTTCTCTGCCTCATGTTTAGTTCCTTCTGGGTAAAGATGTACTTCAGACTTTTATGATCTGTGTACATCTCCACTCGGTCACCATATAAATAATGCCTCCATAGCTTTAGACCAAACACTACTGCCGTTAACTCCAAATTATGAGTTGGGTAATTCTTCTCGTGGTCCCGAAGCTGCCTAGATGCGTATGCTATCACCTTCCCATGTTGCATAAGGACACATCCAAGTCCTTTACCCGACGCATCACAATATACTGTAAAACCTCCGGGTCCAACTGGTAATGTAAGAATAGGTGCTGATATCAACTTCTGCTTCAAAGTCTCAAATGATGCCTGACATTCTGCCGACCAAACGAATGGTACATCCTACCGGGTCAAGCGGGTCATGGGTGCTGAAAGCCTTGCAAAGTCTGACACAAACCTTCTGTAATATCCTGCTAATCCCAAGAAACTCCGTACATCTGCTACGGTCTTGGGTATTGGCCAACTTTCTACTACTTCTATCTTCCTGGGATCTTCTGCTACTCCAGCTCCTGATATGATATGTCCCAAAAATGAAATGTGATTCGACCAAAACTCACACTTGCTGAGCTTGGCATACAACTGGTTCTCTCTCAGAACTTGCAACACTTTCCTGAGGTGGTCTTCATGCTCCTTTTCGCTAGCAGAGTATACGAGAATGTCGTCAAGAAACGCAACGACAAACTGGACTAAGTATGGCATAAAGATACGATTCATCAAATCCATGAATATTGCTGGAGCATTGGTCAAACCAAACGGCATTACTAAGAACTCATAATGCCCATACTTCGACCTGATTGCTGTCTTGGGAATGTCTTCCTTCCGAACCCTCACCTGATGGTACCCTGAACGAAGATCTATCTTGGAGAAAACTCTAGCCTTGCTCAACTGATCAAATAAGTCGTCGATCCTGGGTAATGGGTACTTGTTCTTCACTGTTGCCGCGTTAAGTTTCCTGTAGTCAATGCATAATCTGGATGACCCATCCTTCTTTCCCACAAGTACCACCGGTGCTGCCCATGGTGACACGCTAGCTTGAATGAACTTCTTCTCCTTCAATTCCTCTATGTGCTCATATACCTTGGCCTGCTCTGAATCCGCCATTCTGTAAACCCGATCTGATATCGGTTTAGTTCCTGGTGCCAATTCTATATTGAACTCAATATCTCTAACTGGTGGTAGACCTGGAAGTTTCTTCAGGAAATACATCTAGAAATTCTTCAACTACCTTCGGAATCTGAACTTCCTCCATTGCCGTCACTACTCCCTGCTCTTGCTGAGTTACCTCTGATCTGACTAAGGTAAACCTCTTCATGCCTGGAATATCAAAAGATACACTCCCTCTACGATAATCTATTATCGCATGACTGTCTTTCAGCCAGTCCATGCCTAAGATAACATCGAAATTTCCTACAGGAAATTCTATCAACCGGGCGGGTAAGGAATGCCCGCAAACTACAACGATACACGCTAAAATAACTCTACTAACTCCTACGAGCCCATTACCAGTGAGTATATTCAACCTCCCTGGCAATGCCTCGAACTCCATTTCTAGTCGTGTCGCAAATCGTGCAGATATAAATGAATGGGATGCTCCCGAATCAAACAATACTACTGCGGGATATGAGGCGGCGAGAATGTTACCTGCCACAACATCTCCCGATGCCAATGCCTCTTCCAAGGACAAAGTGAATGCTTGCCCTCAACCTCCTTGCTGATTTCCATGCTGCGGCCTAGCCTGATGCTGCTGCTGGCCCCTGCCTTGATGATGCTGGGGTGGTCTATGCTGGTGTTGCTGCATCGGCGGTCCCTGCTGCCGAAACATCTGAGCCTGCGGTACTAACGGACGCTGTGCCAACGGCCTTACTGCCACTGCTGGTCCTCGATACTGGCCTGCCCCTGGTGCTGGCAGAGTAAGAAACTGTTGCCCTGGTCCTCCTGACCTCAAATTCATGGGACATGTGGTAACCCGATGGTCTGGATTTCCATATATCAGACACAGTCCATTCAATGTCCGACACACATCTCTAGTGTGTCCCGTCTTTCCACAATAAGTGTATCCCGCCGGGGGTTGCTGGTTCTTCCTCTGTTGCTGTTGCTGCTGCTGCCTGGGTGGTGCTGGTCCTCGTATCGCCACATCGTGGATACGAATGCCAGTGGATGGTGTTGTTGTTCGGGGCGCTGCTCCCCCTCCTCCTTCTATCTGACTGTGGGATCTCTTCTGACCCCCAGTCCTTACTGCAAGCCTCTGAATAGTGATCTCATGCCTTCGAGTTGCCGTTAATATTTCGTCAAAAGTTTAGTAATTGTGCCCCTCTATCAATTGCAAGAGCTCAAGATGAAACCCTTGCTGAAACCTCATGGCCCTCTGGCGCTCTATTGCTACCATCTCTGGGGCAAACCTACTCAATCTGCAGAACTCCGCTGCATAAGCATCTACAGTCTTGCCGGCCTGCCTGAGGTTGATAAATTTCTGTTGTAGCTCAAACTGCACCACAACTCCATAGTACTTGGTCTTGAATCTTATTGCAAAATCGTCCCAAGCCACAGGACGCCTGATGCCCACTTCCTCTGATTCCCACCAATCACGTGCGAGATCCTGAAGTAACAACTTCACTAGTTCCATACGTTCTTCTGCCGGTACCTTAGCCGCTGTCAGAATAGCCTCCATATCCTTAAGCCATGCATCTGCTGAGATGGCATCCTCCGTGCCCTCGAAACGGCGGGGGTTGTACTTACAAAACCTGGCTGATGCTCCTGAATCAGCCCTCACTCCTCTTTCCAAAGCCGTCTGCAATCCTTGGTTGAGCAACACATTCTGCTCTTGTAGCTGAGTGTGCATGCGCTGCTGGGCCAACATCTGATGTTGCTGAGCAGCCATCATTCCTCTCATGATCTCCAGAAGGGCTGGTGTGTCCACTTCCACAGGGGTAGGTGGAACTGTGGGTGGGTTTGGAATATCTGGATACTGCGGTCCAACCGCTGGTTCTACTATCACTTCTTCCGGGATAGCCTCCTGAGGCGAGACTAGCCCTGGTTGCTGACCATCCTCGTCAGGTTGTCCTTGTTGCCTTTGTTGTTGCTGTCCAGCTCTGACCGATGCGGACGAAGTGCCCCTAAGAAAAGGGACAAGAGAACAGTCAAACAGCCGGACATGAAGGATCGATGAAGTCAAAGGATACCGGAATGTCAAGCAAGGGTTTGAGAATAACGAATCATGAGATCATGGGGAAATATGTGTGATTGAGACATCCTATAAATCAAAACACCCCACAAGTCTGAAATCAGACCTGCATGGGCCACCACTAAAACCTTGTCACGCCCCAGAACCAGAATACTGGTGAGCGGGGGAATGACTCAGCCAGCTACATATTACGGATAGATGAATACCGTATAATACGATCAATGCTGTCTAACCAGACGAGGGGGTGCATACTACATAAAAGTCTTGCTATGGTCATTACACATCTATTGTCTCAATCATTCGAGCAAGAAAACAGAAATAGAGAACATGTAAGATAAAGCAGTAAGGCATCCCAAACGCTCAGTCAAAATGTTCTTGAGATCTGGCTTTACAAAACATAGCCAGATGGTATAGCAAGTATACACAATTGTTATCAGCTGCAGTCTGACTTAATTACAATCATGTAAAAGTAAGTACAAGACAATCCGACTAACATGTCGGTACCAAACGGCTAAGTATAAAGGTAAATAACAAAACGAGCGGTGAAGTGAGGAACCCACTCGAGTCCTCCTGTAATCATTCTCCTAGTGTTGACCATCCTGGAGGTAGAAGTAAGCTGAGTCCTCGGGAACCGGCTCTAAATCTGGCCATACAAAACCAGAGAGGTTAGACCTCTAATAGCAAGTACCACAATGAAGGACGATATGAAGGACTAAACCAGTAAGTAAAAGAATATAATGATAATAGATCTCTGCTTTCCACTAGGATTCACATCACATCACGACACTTCGAACCAACCTCCCAACCAAACAAGGACAGAAGTTGGCCCGTCATATCCTGACATTCTAATCATCCCAGTTAGGTAACAGAGTAGTACAGTACACAAACAAATCATCTTGAACGGCCAATCAAATCCTACGGCTTGCTATTATGAGTCCCAAGTTATCCTGGAATTATGCAATTAGGGATTCCTCAGTTCTTACTATGTACGAGCAAGGCTAGTCTATCCAGTCAATCATGTGCGCCATGCATGAATTAGACGAGTCCTAGCAGGACGCCCGTCAATATACAATATACCATAATAATAAAAGCAGATACTGTTTCCTGCCCGTGTGGCAGATTTACAGTACCTGTGGGAACTAGCCGGCCCGTCGGGTACTACTCGTCCCAAGGGGGCTGCCATGTAAGAACTCGGGAATCCATTCTCTCCATGCAATCATTATTTTATTTAACTTAATAGTCCTTACGTTGAGTGAAATCCCATGCCGTGGATCATGGTCATTCAAATGAGTACTTTCGTACGGGGTACGATATGCACAACTCTACAACGATACCAGTGCGGTTAGGTTACAGGTCTTACATAGCGTAATGCAACAATCAAATCTAACCACGGTAATCATGCCTTGACCATAAAGTACACATGCTTCCTTTGTAAAAATAAATAAATAAATAAATAATAATTAAATAGATTGAAGTCTGCATGTGCATGTATGTCAATATTTGAGATCAGCCAGTCGATTGCAATAGTTCATAACATGAACGTGTCTCATTCATTCATTTCAATAAGACGACTAGCCAGTCTCTTAGTTCTAACTAGGAACGCATGATCAATTATTAGTCAATGTCACAATCATTATCAATGGTGACAAGGCATGAAAGTCAATCAATATTACATGGGGTCGGGTCTATAACTCTCAGGGTTAAGTTCTAGTCATACTGGGTATCCATAAACCAATCCAGACACTTGGCACTAATACACAACCATAGGTATTAAAATATTAACATGCTAAGATTTTTGGGTTCATGCAAAAAGGCGTAAGGATATAATAGGGAATTATCATGCCAACATTAAATGAATAAAATATAGAACAAATAAAAACTCCCAAATCAGGAAGTCATGCTAACAAGTCTAAGCTAAGTCCAAAAGTCACGCAAGAATCGTATGCGTGAAAAGTGAAGCGTGACAAGTGATGCGTGACAAGTGATACGTGCTGGCAACGTGAGCGTATGAGCGTGACAAATAATTCACGCACGCACGCGCAGCGTGAGGGTGAAAAGTCACGCACGCCAAAAGTCACGCACAATGTGACTGTGAAAAATCACGCATGCAAGCTCAGGGACATGAGCGTGAAAGTCACGCACTCAGCACAAAGATAGGAGCGTGACTCAAAATTCACGCAGACAACGCGAGTGTGACTGAAAATACACGCACTCAAATGCGAGCGTGACTAAAAATACACGCACGCACAGAGTGGACGTAACTCAAAAGTCACGCAGGCACGTACAGACATGAGCGTGACTGAAATACACGTATGCTCATGAGAACGTTAGCGTGACTAAAATACACACAAACACGTATAGACGTGTGCGTGACTGGGCTGATGTTTACGCGAGCACGTAAGAACGTGTGCATGAAACATCTCCCAAACTCCAAGTCCCATGGAGCCTTGTTCCAGTACCGGAAATACACGCTAAGTTGGTGGATCAAGAACCCATGAACAGCCGAAATACTATAACTTAGATCTAGAGAAAACCAGCCGTAGAAATCGAAAATGCTAAGAAGTAATCTCTCTTGGAATCACGAGAAGAAGGCAAATGAACCATAAAAATGGGTGATTGAGAAGCAAGTTTGCACTTGCCTTCTCCTGCTGCTGGTTAGGTGGAGAAGTAATGGAAGAAAGAAGAAGTAGTAATGGTGAGAATGAAGTAATGAGGAGAGAGAAAGAGATGGAAGCTTTAAATAGGAAGGGGGTGGTAGGTGGGAGCTAGTTGGCCGGGTTGTCCACCACCAATCCGAACCCAATAAGGCCGAACCAAATAACACTAAAGCAGCAAAATAAAATACAGGTAATAAAATTGCAGAAATATAATTGCAGAAATAAAATTTGCAGGAAATTAATTAACATAGAATTTAAAGAGCAGATAATTAATTAACATAAAAATTTTAAAAGAATTTAAATACAGAATACTACATAATAAATACTAAATAAATACTCATGAGTTGTACATGTATAAAAATACGTATTTCGGGAACGGGGAGTGACAATATCTCATGATAAGGAATGACAGCACGAGAAGACAATAAACGTAATATCAATACCTGAATCCTGCAAGTATATCGTAATCATCCACCATCTTGCTCCGCTAACTAACTCCATGCAATCGCTAAACCTGAAGAGATCATCGGGTCCTCAGGAGACATAGCAAGATACATAAAAATATGCCTATCTAACAGTTTATCATACAATAAAGAAAATACAGGATATAAACAGGAAAAGACCAATCAACACGAAAATATGACTTTAAACGATTGGGAGAACCACTACGCATAAACGAACTGCCGGAGGAGAACAAGAGAACATAATGTCACGAATGTCAACGGATAATCAATCAGATACTCAAACCCTCGCCTCTAGTATGGACTCGCAGGTTTGAAACAACTACTAACCCTCGCCCCTAGTGTGGACTCGCAGGTTAGCTTCAAGAAATCACCCTCGTCCCTAGTGTGGACTCGCAAGTTAGCTTCAAGAATTCAAGGTACAACAGTTCTGTTATGACTTATTCCTCCTATGACACAATGCGACTCAGTCAAAGTACAGGTGATGACACGATACGACTCAGTCAAGATGTACAGGAGAACAAATCCAAATGAACTACAAAGCTAACTATAAACAATGACTATATGTATATACTAGCATGCATGGTGTACAAATTACATGTCAATAATCAACTAGTACAACTAGATAATAATAAGAATATGTATGTAAATAAACTGAAGAGGGAGGCAATGTATACTTGCCTGGTGGTAGCATGAAGAACAAACAATATACCGTCAATTGGTAAGCCTTAAAGTCCATATCTCACAACCGTCTCCGAAAGATGAAATAGACATTACCAATATTTTCAGAATAGTCAAATTAGCTAGAATTGCTTGTCCAAAAGTCTAATTCTGGACACGGAGGAAAAACGGTAATTTTAGGCCAAAACGATGTCCGCCGTTGGACCCGCTTTGCACCGAAAAGCGTACCAGAGTCAAAGGTCTCTAAAGTCGTCAAACTATATGTCTATAGATTTATTTTGATGATACGAACCCAACCGTATGTCCAATTTTGGATTCTGGTGGACCGTGCACGAAATCGTCCGTTGAGTCGGATCGTGGGGCCCACAAAACGACGATCCGATTAACTGTCTCAGAATCGGACCAAACTTGGCATACATGACCAAAAAATGATACAGTCATGTTGGCGCAAGTTTCGTCTTGATCTGACGAACGTGCACAAAGTAATTGGCAAATTTACGAAGGGGCCGATATGGTAAATTTGGACGGATACGCATCAAATTCGTCGCGCACACGCAATCAATTTAAATTCTGTCAAATCCCACACGTCCATAAAGCCATTACGCACCTTTCGATGCTTTTGGTTCGCGACCACGTTACCCGGTTTGCGCATGTCGTATCGGAGGTTTTCATAAAATTCTATTTGTTTAAAACTCTATTTTTCTTAATTTTTAGGGTCTGATTAATCTGTATAAAATTAATGAAATTTGAAACTATAAAATGGGTTATGAACCCCTTTATATTGTCTTCAAGATTGTTCAATTAAAATTTAGGTTTCCTAACTGGATTGGCCAATTTTGGCCTTCCAAAATGGGTGTTTGACCGGCCTGTTTACTGTCTACGAAACAAGTTTTTGTCGATGTTTGCATCGATTTATCATGTGGTTTTAATCTGTTTTAAGTAATACGAATTGATGGGGTAAAAAGTCGTATATGTGGGGATCATATCAAAAGAAACGGTCCATGAAACGATTCGAGGGATCGTTGAGAACGATCGATGTGAAGTCGGCCTCCCGCAGCCCATTGCTGCTGTCGCCCTGCTGCTCGTCCTGCCCGTGCGCGTGCGAGGACGTCCGTCGTCGGCCGGCGACGGCTCATGGCGGCGCGCGGAGGCAAGGAAGGGGTCGCCCAGTCCCGAGCATGCCTCTGGGGGTGGTGGCACGGCTTAGGGTTTTCGTGATGTTCATCTCTCTCTCTGTTTATATATATATATATATATATATATATATATATATATATAAAATATATATATATATATATATATATATATATATATATATATATATATATATATATATATATATATGTGGGGTGGGATTATAAATGGGACGGGCTGGCTCGGCTGTGCTGGGCTTGTGGGGGGGGGGGGGGGGGGTTATTTCTTTTTCTTTTCTTTTCCTTTCTTTACATATAAACTAAGTATATATATATATATATATATACAGGTATATGTAGCCTAAATAAATCCCAAATTTACAAATAATACCCTAAGAGGATTATTCTCCTATTCCCAAGGTAATATAAATTTAAATAGCCGATAATGCATATATTATATTTAATACAAAATTTATAGAAATTATTTTACGAGGTTATAAAATTGAACTACCATTATTTATATATCTACATAGATGTATTGGGACGCACCACCTGTCCACATGGGTTTGAGTTTGGCTCGGATCAAATTCGGGCTAAATCGATACAACCGGATTCCCTAAAAGTCAATAAACTTAATAATAATTAATTAAATTATTTATAGGAGTCAAGTCGCAACTTGGTCGAGTTTTCCTAGTTAGAACACACAAATGGCTTGGTCTTCCCTACCACAGCTAATACACTAGTCAAAGCACACAACTACACTATCCGTGCTACGATTTCTAGTCACCTTGTACTCCAATTCTTAACCATGGTTAAAGTCATCTACAGCAATAATTAACTAATTAATTATTTATAAAATTCTAAAAGTCACCATTTAAATCAAATAAATAATAAAAAAATTCAAAAATTTTTGGAAAGAGGAGTTATACCACCGCCGGCCCGACCACCGAGAGAGAGAGAGAGGGGATTACCTGGAGAGAGAGAGAGAGAGAGAGAGAGAGAGAGCTCTGCATGCGCCGGAGAGAGAGAGAGAGAGGAAAAAAAATTTGGAGGGGAATGAAAAGTCCCTCCCCCCCCCCCCCCGTCAGCTAATTTTAAGTTAGGGAGCGACCACATAGCGACGGATATATCCGTCGCTAATCCATCGCTATATTCCCTTAGATGGACGACCGAATATCCGTCGCTATGTGGTCGATAAATTTTGTAGAATTTTTTTCAACATTTCCCGCCAACTTTTGACAACTAAGTGACGACATAGCGACGGCTTCACGATCCGTCGCTTTATCTCCGACGATTTAACGATGGACTGGCAACCTTTGCTCGTCCTTAAAATAAAAAATTTATCAACTTTTCGACGGCAATTAGTCTATACTTAGTCGGTAGTCCGTCGCTATTAGCGACGGCCTTTATCCATCGCTAATGGTCCGTCGCCAAATGGCTGTATTTTGGTAGTGATGGCCAGGTACAAATACAGGATACATATAATCAAGATACAGGTGTCAGATACCATATACAGAAAAATCAAAAATTTACGTATTCCAGGAACGGAAAGTGACATCTCTACCCTCCTTAGAAAAATTTTGTCCTCGGAAGTTTGATAAGGCTAGTCGAGCGCGCTCTTAGATCACGAAATACACTCATGACATATAGCAAGCACAATTATCAAACAACATATGGCACATGAACAGATTACGAAAGAAAGAACAATTAAGTAAAAGCACAAACAACAATCATACCCTAGAAGGAAAGTGATCGAAGACATACGAATAAAATATGCCTCCCAAGTCAGCTAAGTAGAAATTCGTCCTCGAGGTCCTACACTGACTCCCAAAGTGGACAGGGGTCAACGCTTGAGATAAGTCGGTACCAATGACTTAATCAAGAACGAGACTCTGCCCAGGATGTACTCTCGTAATCAAGACACATGATGAATATCACATATCACATGATACGATAGCAGATGAATGAGACGAGAAAGTCGCCTTCACTATTCGAATATATAACTCAAGGAATTATAATGAATAATAGTCAAAACTTACCCATAATCTGACTGCCTTCAGCTAACCTCTGCTCTAATACTCCAAATTCTATTTGTCTCTGCCCCTGCTGGACTAGCCCTGCTGTTGTGGCCTATGCTGTCCAACCTGATGTGGTCCTACCTGATGTTGCGCTTGTGGGTACATCTGAGCTTGCGTCAGTAATGGGCGCTAGGCTAGTGGCCTCACTGCTAGTACTGGCCCTTGATACGGTGCTACCTCGGGAGCTGGCAACGTCAAAAACTGTTGAGCTGGCCCTCCTGGCCTTTGTATTTGTGGATATGTAGCTATACGATGGTCTGAACCTCCACGCCTCAAGCACTGTCCATTCGCTGACCGACATACTTCCTGAGTGTGCCCTCCCTTACCACAATAAGTGCAACCCACTGGTGCCTCTTGACGTTGCTGGTGCCTTAGTGGCTGCTGTCGAACTGGTGCCGTCACAACTATTGTGACCGGAGCTGCATCACGAATACGGACGCCAGGCGCTGGTACTGACGCCCGAGGTACTGCTCCTCCTCCTCCCTTACTCTGCATATGAGACCTCTTCTGGCTTCCAGTCCTTGCTGATAACCTTTGAATAGTAAGCTCGTGCCTCCGAGCCGCCATCAATACTGCATCGAATATCTGGTAGTCGTGCCCCTCGACCAGCTGCATAATCTCTAAGTGAAGTCCCTTCTAGAACCTCATTGCTCTCTGGCTCTGTCGCCACCATCGTTTGAGTAAACCTACTTAACCTGCAGAACTCCGTTGCATAACCATCCACCATCCTACCAGCCTGCTTGAGGCTGATAAATCTCTGCTGAAGGTCATACCGAGTTACCACGCCAAAGTACTTGGCCTTGAATCTAGTACTAAAGCTATCCCAAGGAATAGGATGCCTCATTCCAACCTCTTCCGATGCCCACCAGTCGCGGGCGAGATCCTAAAGTAACAGTCTGACTTGGTCAACCTTCTCTTCTGCTGGAACCTTTGCTGCGGTCAATATGGCCTCAATATCCTGAAGCCAAGCATTCGCCGTGATGGCATCCTCCGTGCCGTCAAAGTATCTCCGGTTAAGTCGACAAAACCTCCCCGACGCTCCTGAATCATTCCTGACACTTCTCTCAAGGGCTAATTGTAATCCCTGATTCAGTAGCATATTATGTTCTTGCTGCTGCGTCTGTTGTTGCTGTTGGGCTGCCGTTTGGTGTTGTTGGGTCTCCAATAACCCTCTGATAATCTGCAATAGTGCCGGTACGTCTAGTGCTACTGGTACTACCGGCATCACTGGATGTACGGGAACCTCTGGCCTCTGTGGCTCAACTGGCTCATGTTCGATAACATTCTCGATATAAATCTGTCCAGGTAGAGGGGCTACCCCTTGCTGATCTCTAACTGGTCCCTGCTTTACTGGATTCACTCACATGCTGGATCTTCCAATAGCCGAGAATGATGTGCCTGTCACGACCCGCACCCGCTTTTCGGACGCAAGCTCGTGAGCAAGCCAGCTACGTATCGAACGGACTCCAGCCCGACTCGAATACGTAAATGCTGTCAAGGCTATGGTATACTGCCAAATCATGGTAATGCAATCTATATCTCAATCCACAACAAGAATATGAAACACGAATGAACAATTAGAGGTCATGGTCTGCAGCCCATTATCATATTGTCCGAATAGACTCCAAGAATGATATGAGTCTATAAAATAAGCAGAATATATCATGGTACGGAATATAAAACACGAGAAGATAATATAAAATATCACAAGCAAATACCTGTTTCATACATCGCAAGCCTCTACCATCCCACTATGCCAATTAACTCCATATAGTCGCTAAACCTGAAGAGATCATCAGGTCCTCAGAGGACATAGCAAGATACATATAAACATGCCTATCTAGCAGTTTATAATGCAATAAAAAAATACAGAAAATAAACGAGAAAAGACCAATCACACGAAAACACGATTATACATGACTGGAAGAACCACTACGCATAAACGAACTGCTGAATGAGAACAAGAGGAAACAAGTCACGAGATCAATGGATATTCAATCGAATACTCAAACCCTCGCCCCTAGTGTGGACTCATAGGTTTGAACAACTACTAACCCTCGCCCCTAGTGTGGACTAGCAGGTTAGCATCAAGAATCACCATCGCCCCTAATGTGGACTCGCAGGTGTGGAACAATAACTACTAACCCTCGCCCCTAGTGTGGACTCGCAGGCTAGCATCAAGAATCACCCTCGCCCCTAATGTGGACTCGCAGGTATGGAACAATAACTACTAACCCTCGTCCCTAGTATGGACTCGCAGGCTAGCATCAAGAATCACCCTCGCCCCTAATGTGGACTCGCAGGTATGGAACAATAAGTACTAACCCTCGCCTCTGGTATGGACTCGCAGGTTAGCTTCAAGAGATCACCCTCGCCCCTAGTGTGGACTCGCAGGTTAGCTTCAAGAATTTAAGATACAAATAACTACTAACCCTCGTCCCAAGTGTGGACTCGCAGGTTAGCTTCAAGAATTCAAGATACAAATAACTACTAACCCTCGCCCCTAATGTGGACTCGCAGGTTAGCTTCAAGAATTCAAGATACAAATAACTACTAACCCTCGCCCCTAGTGTGGACTCGCAGACTAGCTTCAAGAATTTCAAGGTACAGCAGTTCCGTTATGACTTATTCATCCTATGACATGATGCAACTCAGTCCAAGTACAAGTGATGACACGACACGACACAATCATGATACACGAGAAAACCAATCCAATATGAAATACAAAATTAACTATGAACAAGAACTATATATACGTATATCCAATGTGAACTACAAAGCTAACTATAAGCAAGGACTATATATATACTAGCATGCACGACGTACAAATCACATATCAATAATCATCTAGTAAAACTATATAATAATATAAATATGTATGTAAATAAACTGTAGAGGAAGGCAAGGTATACTTGCCTGGAGGTTGCACGAAGAACCAACAATATATCGCCAATTTGTCAGCCATAAAGTCCAAATTATCACAACTGTCTCCGAAAGCTGAAATAGACATTGCCAACATTCTCAGAATAGTCAAATTAGCTAGGGTTGCAAGTCCTTAAGTCCAATTCTGGACACAGGGGTAAAACGGTAATTTCGGGCAAAAACGATATCCGCCGTTGGACCCGCTTTGCACCGAAAATCGTGCCAGAGTCAAAGGTCTCTAAAGTCGTCAAACTATATGTCAATTGGTCTGGTTTTCTGATACGAATCCAACCGTATGTCCAAAGTTGAATTTCGGCGGACCGTGCACAAAATCACCCGTTGAGTCGGACCGTGGGGCCCGTAAAACGACGATCCGATCAACTATCTCAGAATCAGACCAAACATGGCATACAGGACCAGAAAAATGATACGGTCCTGTCGGCATAAGTTTTGTCTCGATCTGACGAACGTGCATAAAGTAATTGAGAAAATTATACAGAGGCCGATACGGTAAATTTTGACGGATACGTATCAAATTCGTCGCGCACACGCAACCAATTTGAATTTTGTCAAAGCCCATACGTCCACGAAGCCGTTACGCACCTTTTGATGCTTTCGGTTCGCGACCACATCGCCCGGATTGGCGGAACGCACGTCGTATCGAAGACTTTTCTAGTTTTTTTGAAAACAGTTATCATATTTTTCCTCGATTTTCAACCATATTTATCTTACTATATAAACTATTAGAAATACAACTAATGATGGGGTTTCCATCTAGGTTAGGTTTTCTATGATTCTGTTCAAACACAATTTTGAAACAGAGGAAGGACCGGCAAGAAATCGCCTTCTAAAACGGATGTTGGGACTGGGTTTATATTCTATTTTTGAACATTTTCTTCAAACTTTGAATCAATCTTCTTGCCAATATAGAGCATATAAATTCGATCTAATTGAAGAAAAATAATCTCGCATGGGTTGGGGACATACCTGAAAAAATGGTTCGCAAAACCATTAAGTGATCGTCGAGATCCAATGCTGCGAACTCATCTCCACAGATGGTAGTTGCTGCTGCCATGCTCTGTTCTTTGTTGCGCACGGCGGCTCTATCACCGGCCGACGGCTGCCCACTACGGTGCTGGCGCGTGCGCGGGGCGCCTGGTGGCCGTCAGGGGTGTTAGGGAGGCGCTGTTAGGGTTTCTCGATCGCGTTCTCTCCTCCTCTGTCTCGAATATATATATATATATATATATATATATATATATATATATATATATATATATATATATATACTAGTATGTGCATGTGTTCTGTTAAGGGCTCGGCTCGAGTCTGTGTTGGAATGGGATTCCTGCTTTAGTGTTGGTTTATGGGGAGGAATTAGTTGCAGCCCGAGAGCTGGGCCAGGCTTGCTGGGTTGGGGGTCTGCTAGGCCGGGGAGGTTGGGGCCTGGGGAGTTGGCTTCTTTCTAATAGTATATATATATATTTTTTAATAGTATATATATATTTATATATACACATAAATACCTATGTACATATATATATATATATATATATATATATATATATATATATATATATATATATATATATATATATATATATATATATATATATATATATATATATACCCACATATACATATATATAATATATATTTATATATAGATACACATATACACATTTATAATATATATATTTATGTATACATACATGTACACACATATTTATATATATACGTATACATATACACATTTATAATATATATATTTATATATACATACACACATATATAATATATATACTTACACTGTTACACATCCATATACATGTATATTTATCTATACATGCACATATATATATCTATATACACACACATCCATTTATATATATACCACATGTGTATATATATATATATATATATATATATATATATATATATATATATATATATATATATATATATATATATATAATTACTTAATTAACCAATAATAATAATATCTAAATATATTTATTTAATCACCTCAAAATAATAAAATAATACTTAATTGGTGGTTGGTGAATCCATACTACTCACCCTTATCCGGGTCCAAAAAATTATACAAATATTATAAAGTAATATTTAATAATAAGAATACCAAATATTTGTACAAATATTCAAATAGTTAAAAATGCACATCAATACCTAAAATAATTTAGAAAATATTTGTACACACATAAAATATGCCTACATGGTCGTCTTTGGTCTCACTACATACCTACAAAGGCTTGGATTCGGTTCGGACCCAGTTAGGGCTTGGTACAATCGGGTCATCTAAAATCAATATATCTAATTAATAAATAAATAATTCATCGGTGGGGATTAATTCGCAACTTGATCTGGTTTTCCTAGTTAGGACACACTTATGGCTAGGTCTTCCTTGGCATGGCTGATACACTAGTCAAGGCACGCCACTACACTATCCGTGCCATGATTCCTAGTCGTCTGATATTTCAAAACTCAACCATGGCTAAAGTCATCTACCGTAATAATTAACTTAATAATTATTTATAAAATTCTGAAAATCACCATTAAAACAAAATAATTAATATAAAAAAAATATTTCAAAAATTTTCGGGAAGGGGAGCTACAGTGCCCCTAAAGAAAAGGTTACAAGGTATCAAAAGACAGGACGGGAAGGAATCGAGGATGATAATGAAGTTAGCAATCAAGGTGGGAGAAAGAGAAGACGAATCAGGAGATCAAGGGGAACATATTTTGATTGAGACTCCTATAATCGCAACACCCCACAAGTCTGAAAAAACACCTACATGGACCACCAATAAAACCTTGTCACGCCCAAGTACCGGAATACTGATACGGACTATGTAGTGCCCCATCCTGCTTAGTCAATCGGAGGAATCGGAACGCCAACGGCGTTCGGACTTAGCCTTGCAACGGCTGCTCAAAGACATCGCTCGGTCGAGACGACCGCTCGCTCAGGTGGGGTAGTTTCGGTGAACTTACCTCATCTTAGCCTTCACATAATAAATTGCATATTTTTAACTTACACAAGTAGGCTTGATAATAAAAAAGACGAATCCACATAGCTAAAGGGAATAATCCCGATGGGTCGAATTGAGTCAGAATATGGAAAGGTCCAACGGTCGGCTCAAAGTTGGTGCACGGCGTGCTTTGAAAATGACACTCGATCCTTCGTCCCGTGGCTTGGGAGACGGAAAGTTGGTTGAGCAGGCAAAGTTACGACGTAGCCTAAGTCATAGGCGTCGCCTGCATGAATGCTTCATAAAGCATGCACGGTCCCATCGTCCAAGGCTTGGCATAGCCTTGGTTTGCCCATGAATTAAGTTGAGTTGCATGGCTTATGACATACGTCTAGGCACCCAATGACTTGGTCGTTCAAAGTTGAACGCGTGCACGGCACGTTCCATCAAGGCAAAGCTTGGCGTAGCCTTTGCTCATTAAGTTGTTGCGAAGTTAAGTTAGGCAAGTTATGTTAGGCTATCAGAGTAGTAGCAAGCACGACCTCACAAGTTCTACAGCTGGGTATAGCCACGAAGTCCTACGGTCTCAAAGCTAGTCATATAGAGTGCGTGTTGGATGATAGTGTCGCACGGAATACAAGTCGGTTTAAGGCACGAGATACGGTTGTTTCAAAGTGAGTTATGGAGAAAGGGGGCTATGAAATAGTCATTCCTAAGTTGAGTAAAAAGGATATTGCATCAAGGAAGAAGGCTCGCCACCGTGGGTCGTCGAAGGATCTCAAGGATAGAAGTCTTGAACTTGGTTTTGAAAGAGAGGGTAACACTGAAAGAAGGATGACTGTGTGAGACGTCAGTTTGAGTCGAGTCTTGTATGGTTATGGACAACTTATCGACAAGGGCGATATTTCCTCGAGCAACAACCCGGAGCCACGGAACCGACTCGGCTTAGGAGGAAACACGGTATAGTCGTGCATAAGGTTTTAGTACGGGTTAAAGTGGGGGCTTACAACGGAGCTAGCTACTTGCGTTGAAAGGACTCCGATTTAACAAAGCTATACGTCGTAGGATAGCTTGTTATGCTAGTGGCCAAGTTCATATAGATGTCAGCAAAATAGCGGCTATCCGCTTGTATGCCTTTGGATTGAGTCGAGATGAATGTGTGTACAGTTAGAACACAAAGAATGTTTGGGCCTAAGATTTGGCATCAACATAGGCATCGTGCTTCGATACGAGTTGTGATGTCGAGTCTTAAGATGTTGGCATAGAGTTGCACAAGTTGGATCAAGTCGTCTCGGGCTTAAGTCAGGAATCGCCGCAAGACAAGTTGGTTAAGTGATACTAAGTTCACAAGTCTCGATTGGGTCAGTTGGTGATCAAAGTAGCATGGGCCGCAAGGCGGTGATATGGTTAAGTCTCACTGAGTTACGAGAAACGGCCTCAGCGAGGGTTTGTAGCACGGTCACACGGAAATAGAGTCTCATCGTGTAGTTACGTCTCTAATTTTGGGCCGAAAGACAAGCACGACTTGATAGGCTATCGTTGTTGGTACGATAAGGGTCTAGAGGTAAGGTATGAGCTAACGTTGTTGTTGCAAGCATGGGATGGTCTTGAGGCACGAAATAGGACAAGACGTCTGTCCAAAAACTGATTCTAAGGCAAGACTAGAAAGACAATACAAAGGGGACTATGTTACACAAAGTAAATCAAACATGTTGGTTTTTGTATGGGTGGGCGAGGAGCACATTCCACCAGTACAGTTGAGTACTGACACCCACATAGTTTTCGTGCGCAGGCACAGGTAAAAGCTCGTGGCGCAGAGCTCACTTGGATGCGTCGAGGCACGGAGTTCCTTGGCGATTCAAAGCATGCGGCCGTATGGAGTCAAGACTTATACGGGACATAATGTATGGACGTCGCCTTCTAAAGCATCCGTTGGCTCAAGACATGTATTGAGAGATGAGAGAGAGAGAGCTGAGTGACTTGTAAAGTTGAGATGAGTGAGCTTGAGTGAGCTCGAGAGACTTGTAATCTTGGCCTTACGCCCCATTGTAACCTTTGTTTTAATATCAATAAAAGAGTATTTTGTAATGACTTGTATTTTGCTTCAAATTCTGCTGCTATTATTCAATGTCTCTGCTTGGGACTTCTGTGCGACGACCCCGTCGCAGACGCTGAAATCGGCCGTTATGGAACCTGCCTTGTATGAGCGCAATCTAGGCTCGTACGACATCATGACTTAGCGAGGACGATCGCTCCTACGGGAGCGGGGCGTGATATAATGGTATCAGAGCACGGCTTTACGTCCTTGGACTATCGATTGAATTCTTTAACTCCGTTGTTTTCGTAAACTCTGAATTATTGCTTCCATATATTGATATCGTTGGTGTGCTCTCTTTCAAATGTCCCACGGGATGTCCATACAATAAATCTATCTATTTTGTAAAACATAGGAGAACAGTTTTTG
Source organism: Iris pallida (assembly GCA_029216955.1). Lineage (NCBI taxonomy): Eukaryota > Viridiplantae > Streptophyta > Magnoliopsida > Asparagales > Iridaceae > Iris > Iris pallida. The sequence continues at coordinate 2,798,743 of JANAVB010006398.1, read as the reverse complement.
AAAAAAAAAAGATGGTTTGCGTAAGCACGGTTGGCTAAGTCGGACTGGGCATATACACCAAAGTTGCGTCGACCTTAGAAAAGTCGTATGCCGGAATTGAATAGTGTCGAGCAAGAATGAGTTGAGCTCGATTGAATAAAGTGAGACGACTATCGGTAGGGGTACTATCGAGCGACGATAACGTCGGAGCGATATTGATGAGCGTGCTTAAAGTTTAAGAAAATCGTTCGAACGAAGAAATTTGAAGAAGTCGATTTTGAATCGAATGATAAGTTGAGAATTTGTCAAATGACTTCATCCCTGAGTGGTTTATGCGATAGCCTCAGGGATGTCGATCGATCGATTGAGGGTGCGGGGTGGCGATGAGTCTATCAGTAAGCGTCGCGTGTATGCAAAGCCGTAGATTGAGTATCGTTGAATAAGTTATAGTCTTGAGATTTGACATTGTGGATTCGGACAATCTAGAAATGGACACGCACGGAACGTGCATGGGATTGAGGATTGTGTGAAGTATGAAACGCGAAAATGATTGAGTAGGTGAAATCGAATCGAAGAAAAGTTAAGGCGTAGCGAATGTATGACTTGATCGAGGAAAATTGATACGGATCGTATACAAAAAGTTAGCACGACAGGTAGATAGCGTGCATGAAAGGTTTGATTTTGAAATTACGTGAATGACTCTAAGGATTGGATTGAATGCTGCTCGATGATTTGAGTTAGCAAAGGAATGATATGAATTGAGGGAATACGTTGGTCGATGACTTAAGATAGATAGATGAACAATACGTAAAATTGGTTTGAGGAAATTAATATTATGAATGATTCGAGGGATAATGATCGAACTTGATTTTGAATGTTGAAGAGATTATCCAGTCGGACGATAGCAACATTCGCACGACTCGAAACGTATTGCAAGAAAGATCGTCAGGTTACGCATATCGTCGATGGTATTGAAGCGTATCAAAGATCGATATGCGATAACTCGAGGGTACTCTGACTCGGCGAATGACGATGTGCAAGTGTTATTGTTCTGTTGGATGATATACTTAGGATTTTGATTGAGATGAATGTTGGATGAAAATAATTGTGTCTTGATGGTTGCACGGATAACCACGGCATCGAAATTCTTGTCTTGCACGAGCGCAACTCTAGCCTCGCACATGCATCGCATCGAATTTGGGGCGATCGTTCCGCGTGAGCGTTGACATGGTAATTCATGTCGCAAGAATGATCGAACTAGGAAAATCAGGATATGACAACTTTGATTGTCTCGACTTGTTGGTTTGATGCGAAGGAAAATTGAGGATATTTGGACTTGCAATTGATGATTGAGTAAACTTGAGGATTGAATAGATCCAATTTATGTATCGAGAATGAATTAGTCTAGACACAAAATAAGAGTTACGTCCCGATGAGAATGATTATTTCGCGGGAGCATTGCATGGTGATTTTATGTCCACCGTGGATAATCTGACTCGCATGAGATCGAGGCACAACATATTGTCAAGCTAGACGACCTCATGATCGAATACGTAAATTAGGAGGAATGACTTAGGGAATACGAAATGTGAATTATGATTTAGCAATGAATTGTGTCGTAGCATGCTTGACTTGGAAGGATTGATAGGCGGATTACGTTGAACGTGTTAGAAGAGATAGACTATACAAAATGGCTTGATGAACGAAGTGATATTGATATGTCAAGAAATTTGTTAAAACGTGAGTTATCGTAGGATGGCTTTGTTGAATGATTCGGACCCTGTGCGACGAACGTTGGGATGTGTGTAGGGAATCGATACTCGATGTTTAGAAATCGGAGTAATGTGAGCTTGGGTATAAAACTCCGTACTATCAATTTGGTTTGACCTTAGGATGGGGTCAGTGTTGATATTGTTGTTGTTTGGGAACTATGATTCCAATACTGACGGATAGACTATAGCCTAAAAGATATAGCCTAGCAGTTAGGCAGACGTTCCGGTACGGAGCGATAGGAATTATGGAGGCACCACTCATGAGGCTCGGTTGACATGCACGTATATCAGGGACGCCCGAATATGTGCACGATCCGAATCAAGTGGTGATGGAGGATTCTCTATCACGAGGCTTGGCTGAAATGCATGTATTTCGGGGACGCTTGGAATATGTGCATGATCCAACTAAGTGATACGTTGAATCAAGTGAGACTTGAGGAATGGGAAAGTGTCGAGGATTTTGAGATCGGGAGTTTTGAAGAAAAGATTGAGGGTAACACGAACGTGGCTCGGATTTGAGAAATGCATAGGAGAAATGTGTATGAGAAACGTAGGATGTTGAATAAGTGATAAGTCGATAAGTGTACTCAGTTAGTTTCGAGGATAAAACTTTTTCTGAGTGGTGTATAAGGTATTGCCCCATCCCGCTCAGTCAATCGGAGGAATCGGAGCGCCAACGGCGTTCAGACTTAGCTTTGCAACGGCTGCTCGAAGACATCACTCGGTCGAGACGACCGCTCGCTCAGGTGGGGTAGTTTCGGTAAACTTGCCTCATCTTAGCCTTCACATAATAAATCGCATGTTTTCAACTTGCACAAGTAGGCTTGATAATAAAATAGACGAATCCACATAGCTAAAGAGAATAATCCCGACGGGTCGAATTGAGTTAGAATATGGAAAGGTCTAACGGTCGGTTCAAAGTTGGTGCACAGCTTGCTTTGAAAATGACACTCGATACTTCGTCCCGTGGCTTAGAAGAAGGAAAGTTGGTTGAGCAGGCGAAGTTACGACGTAGCCTAAGTCATAGGCGTCTCATGCATGAATGCTTCATAAAGCATGCACGGTCCCATCGTCCAAGACTTGGCATAGCCTTGGTTTGCCCAAGAATTAAGTTGGGTTGCATGGCTTATTGTCACGCCCCGCTCCATACAAGTTCACTCTGTTCTCTCTCATCTCTCAATACAACGCTTGAGCCAGCGGAAGCTTCGGAAGGCGACGTCCATACATTATGTCCCGTATAAGTCTTGACTCCATGTAGCCGTACGCTTCGAATTGCCAAGGAACTTTGTGCCTCGACGCGTCCAAGCGAGCTCTGCGCCACAAGCTTCTACCTGTGCCTGCACATAAAAACTATATGGGTGTCAGTACTCAACTGTACTGGTGGAGTGAGCTCCTCGCCCACCCATACGAAACCAACACGTTTGATTTACTTTGTGCAACATAGTCCATTTTTATCAATTGTTTTTCTAGTCTTGTCTTAGGATCAGTTTTATGACAAACGCCTTGGCATACTTGTGTCGGAGGACCATCCCGTGCTTGCACAACGACGTTAACTCATACTTTGCCTTAGACCCTTCTCGTGCCAATAACGTTAACCTATCAAGTCGTGTTTGTCCTACGGCCATAATCTGAGACGCAACTATACGATAGACTCTATTTCCGTGTGACCGTGCTATCGTACCGATAACTTCCTTATCCTTGCCTCAAGACCTTCTTGTGCTTGAAATGTCAACACACCGACTCATACTTGTCTTTCGTGCCATACTCTGTGACGTAACGACTCGATCGTGCCATAAACTCGATTCGTGCTTCAATATCTCTGAGGCGGTGCCTCCTCGCTTAGTCTTGCCTATACTTTAGTTTCGACAACGCGACCGTGCCTCACATTTCGAGGTCGTGCCCAGCAACTCAACGTAACTTTACCCAACTTGCCCTACGGCCCTTCTCGACTTAACTCGCAACAGCCCAAGTCTAATTCAATACAACTCTATGCCAATGACTTAACACTCGATGCCACATCTCGTACCGAAGCACACTGCCTTCGTTGTTGGCAAATCTTAGGCCCAGATATTGTGTTCTCTAACTGCATATACATTCAACTCAACCCAGTCCAAAGGCACACACGCGGATTGCCGCCCGTGCCGACACATCTATATGAATGGTCACTGGCATTAACTAGTCTTCCTGGACATAGCCTGGCATTCGGGACCCTTATACCTCTATTTATAGCTTTGCAGGCTGGCTGCTCATGCGCGCATGTAGGATGCGCCTGTAAGCGGGGACGCCACATGGTGGTTGCTGATGGAGGCGCATGGGCGATGCGCTCTGATTGAGGAGTTGAACTCTTCTTATTGCTGTCATGGGCTGCAGCAGAGCTGACACGTAGCAATGGAGAGAATCTTTCGGTTGCTGAAATCTTGGGTGATTAGCACCCCTTCATAGACTGAATCAAGTCAAAGGACGCGTGTCATAGGTCCATGGCTCGAAGATCTCAGATTTGGTGGGGAGTGATCTGATAGGATGCGCCTGGGATTGGGCGCATGAGGAGACTTTGGCTCGTAACCTTTAGGAGTCACGAACCAGTCGGGGCGTATGGCTTTTGAGGCGCATACGGGGCTTCAGTAGTGACTTTACTTCTGTCTTTAGGGATCAGAGAAAAAGTATGAGGCGTATGGCTTTTGAGGTGCATGCAGAGATTTGGGCGCATGGCTGCGGAGGCACATACGAAATGGTTGGGTTGCCACGTGGCTTGTAACTGCCGGAGGGAAGCAATGATGTGCTGACGTCGGCGATGCTTCATCTTCTGAAAAAGCTGTTAACTGTTCAATCCTCGGGGGACGTGCCTCTGTCAGACTTCAACATTTAATGTTCTTGACAGGTGATGGGCTGTCGAGTGGGCACATCGATAGGTATTCCACTAGACGCATGGGGATGCATGGGGGCACATCCTTATGAGGCGCTTGGAGCTGATGGGCTTGTCAGTATGATACGCGGTCTGGCCGGCACATCCGTTTTGTATGACACGTCTTTATGGGCTCGACTGTTACGTTCTTCGAGTGCTTTAAATAGCCATTTTTTGACTTGGCTGAATTCGAAGCGTCAGGTTCATCACCATTAATGCAAATTTATTGCACAGGATTCGGAGAGCCAGCCACTTGGCGCATGGGTTTGATTTGCCCGGCCTATAAATAGTGTCATGGAGAGGGTTTTCTTCTCGTTCTCTCACGTCCTCCCGAAATAAACTTTGTTTGTCCGAGCACATTCTGTTGATGAGATGCTCCCGAGGGTGAAGATGCGACGTATTGTCTTCATTGATGCACTAGAAGGTGACTGTTACATCCAAAAGTCGGAGTCGAGGGCTTCTGAGGCAGGCAGAAGGTGTCTGTTGCATCCAAAGATCGGGATGCTCGAGCCTCATCTCCGTTATGCTGGAAGAGCTGTAGATCGAAATTGCGGTGCTCCGATCATCTTCCTTAGGCTTTAGGAGAGCTCCTCCTCCCGCTAGAGTGGGTATTGCCCATTCTGGTTGGGTTGAAAGCTGCTCCTTTAGCCGCGGGTCGATTGCGGTGCTCTTCTCTTCCTTGATTTAAAGAGCTCTTCCTCCAGCTAGATGGGTGATTGTCTACCCTCGTTCTGCTCAATAAATGCTTTATTGGTCGAAGCATTTGATGGTGCATATGCTGACACTTCATGATGCGCCTGACTGAAAGGGCGGCACATAACTGAGCTGAACTGAGCTGCTGAAGGGATGCACATAACTGAGGATGCACATGACTGAGGATGCACATAACTGAGCTGCTGAAGAGATGCGCCTGGCTAAGAGCGCATGGCGAGATGCGCCTGTTTGAGAGCGCATGGTGATTGTTGCGCCTAGCTATAGACTTAGGGTCTTTTTTTATAGAAATTCTCCTTTGTATAGCTCTTTTTTAGACATGTAATAGACTTTTATGTGAATAAAAATCCTCTTTTAATGTCTATTCTTTTGCTTTGCTGTGCCAAGTACTTCATCTGAGCTCCCTGGCGCGTGTAATGTTTGGCGCATAGGATTTTTGGTCTTGAAATTCCATGTTTCTACAAGACCCCCTTCAAAGTTTTTAAAACTTTTTATCAAGTTTTGGAATACTTTGAATAAGAAGCATGGTGGCATCTTCTACGGGGCGTATGACTGTTCGGGCGCATGATTACTCCGCGCATCAGTGATGGGGCGCATGCTCCTCTCAGTAAATACAAATGATAACGCTTCGATAACCAAGAAGATTAATGGTGATCTTTTTGGATTTATTTGCAGTTATCTTCTCACAGAACTCGAGGCGGCGGCTGAGGTCACACTTCATCGGTTCACGCGTGCGACTGAGCCTATAAATAGGCGTGAGATGGAGAGAGAGAGAGAGAGAGTTCTTCCTCTCTTTGCTTTCTTCTTTTTTTAGAGTTCTTCTTTTGGAAAACCCTAACTTTCTTCTTGCAAGAAATGGCTCCCAAGACTCCTCGCGGCGGTGCTGGCCGAGAACGAGGCAAAGGGAAAGAGCCTGCAGAGGCTGGCACAGATGATGTCCCCTGGCCGTCCATCGACGTTCGGCCGACGGTGATTGGTGGGTTTCATCATTCTTCATTTTTAGAACTCACATACGTCGGCACGCATGGACCTTGAGTTCTAATGATGTGCTGAGGTTTTTCTGCCGACACACATGGGTTTAAATCCTGATGATGTGCCGAAGCTCCACTGCTGACGCGCATGGGTTTAAATCCTGATGATGCGCCGAAGCTCTACTGCTGACGCACATGGGTTTAGACCCTGATGATGCGCCGAAGCTCCACTGCTGACGCGTATGGGTTTAGACCCTGATGATGCGCCGAAGCTCCACTGCTGACGTGCATGGGTTTAGACCCTGATGATGCGCCGAAGCTTCTTTTCAGATGCGCCTGAGCCTTATGCGCTTTTGATGAGAACGTGGCTCAGATTCTTTTGTTGTTTCTAACATGTCTGAATCTTTGCCTTCTTTTATTGACCACCAGTATCGATGACTGTCCCGCTCTTGAATGAAGTGGTTATGGACGCTGCCCTCTGTCAGATGGGGGTGGATTATAATGAGGAGGTGATAAACCCTGCCCAAGCTGCCATTATGCTGGATCAGCCTCCCGAAAGAATGACTCAAATCCGGGAACAACAGCATGGGTTCCTCCAACGGATGATGGAGCGTAGCATTTTGAAATCTGCCACTTCTGATAATGTGACTTTCTTGAAGCCTGAGTTCCTGTTTAGGGACCGCCTTACTTCTATTGAAGAAAAGGTGTTAAAGGTCAAGGAAGATTGGTTCTTTACAGCAAAGGGGGTGTAATCCTTTACTTTTGAATAAAAAATACAAAGTTTTTGTGGTATGTTCATTTTTGCTGTCATGAACTTGATGATTTGTGTGGGCCTATTATCTTTTGCGCACCTTGATTTTTAGGTACAGATAATAAGTTCGAGAGAACCGACATGTTTGCTCAGAGGTGATGTGGACGTGGCAAATATGGGATTCAAATGATGGAATCTTCCTACTCAGAGGTGTTATGGACGTGGTAGGAGTGACTCAGGAGGGATACGCAGAACTACTCAGAGGTAATGTAGACGTGGAAGTTCTGCGATCAATGTACGGCAACGCAGGAGTTGTCTGTACGGGATGTTTACTCAGAGGTAATGTGGACGTGGTAAACATGATGGGTAGCGTAGTCTTACGGGGCGTAAGATTCCGCTTTGTAGGGCGTAGAGGAGCAACTCAGAGGTAATGTGGACGTGGTTGTCCTTCTACTGGAGATAGAATGCCACGGAACAGCTGGGCTCCGGAAGCGTAAGATTTTGTGGAAGGGAGGTGTACGTGAACCCTGATGATTGGGTCCATCGACTCCCTTGTTGGGTGGAGATGGAAGTACGTGTCTGAAGGATGTCAAGAGTAGTACTTCTTTAGGAACTTGCCGTTGATGGACATCATGAACAAGTCCCCATTGGGTTTGGCGAGACGGTAAGCACCGTTTGAGTATACCGTCTCTATGATGAAAGGTCCCTCCCACTTGGGCTCAAACTTTTCTGGTGTCTTGTGAGTCAACACCATCGACCTCCTGACTGCCAGAACCAGGTCGCCTACTTGGAAAGTCCTCTGCTTGACCTTCTTATTGAAAGCCTGTGATATACGGGCTTGATAGAGTTCGATGCGCTGTTGAGCTAGAAGACGTTTTTCGTCAAGTGCCTCCAATTCTCGCAGACGGCGACATTGATTGTCTTCCTCTGTTAGTTGATTTGTGATTGCTACACGGAGTGAGGGTATCTGGATCTCGAGAGGCAGTACCGCTTCGCTCCCGTAAACCAAGGAGAATGGTGTGTTGTCCGTCGGGGTCCGTACCGTTGTGCGATAGGCCCAAAGGCATTCGCCGTGTAGCTTCCCTTCCCAAAATTTTTGAAATATTTTTATATTTTTTTATTTGATTTAAATATGATTTTTAGAATTTTTATAAATAATTAATTTGTTAATTATTACGGTGGAGGACTTAAGTCTTTGTGGTGTTATGAAGCACAAAATGACTAGGAATTATGGCACGAGAGATGTAGCAGTGTGCCTTGACTTGTGTACTAGCCATGCCAGGGGAAGCCTAGCCATAGGGATGTCCAAACTAAGAAAACCAGGCCAAGTTGCGACTTGACCTCTATAAAGAATTAAATTAAGCTATTTATTAATTTAATGACTTGTAGGAGACCCGGTTGTGTCGATTTAGCTCGGACTAGGTCCGAACCGAAACCGAGCCCATGTAACCTTGTAGTGAGGCCAAGACGTCCAGGTAGACGTACATATTGCATTTATTAATTTTGATTGTCCAAATAGGCAGTTTATATATAAAGGATTTATATATATCATATATTTTATAGTTATTAAATTGATATTATATTTTTAGAAATAGGATAAACACCATGCTTAGCTACCCTTGTGCTGTCGGCAATATTAGACTATACCTGCAAGCTCAAATACATCTAGTATTAAATTACTGTATTGTTGTTCTCCTACATTTTGTCATTATTATTATTATAATAACTGACGTGTATATACGTATATAATTATTATTAGTTATTTTCTATTTTTATAATAAATATATTTTATAACCTGTGTACATATTGTTATAATAACTATATGCTAGGAAGAGGTAATATTATGATTATTGGAAGTATTATATATATATATATATATATATATATATATAGATATATGAGAGTTGTGTATACATAAATATATATAATATCATAATAATATATATTGTATAAATTATTGTATGTATTTATTGCTTTGTATAAATACGGTACACGTGTATATAATATAGTTGTATATATATATAGGTATATGCGTTTATATTATATAGATAGGTATATACGTATATATTAAGCCCACACTTATAGACATATATAAAATAAAATAAGAAAGCAAAAGAGGAGAAGCCCATACATGAACCCAGGCCCGAGTGGTCCCGGCCCGGCCAGGCTCCAATCACAGCCCATTTGAGAAGCCCAGCCAATCACAAAAAAAACCCCACAGCAGCAATGACCCGAGCCCAGGCCGACCCCTGCAGCGTACATATACGCGAAGGATTCATTCGAAACCCTAATAAAAATCCTGAGCAACCCTAACGCGTCTCAACCCTGGTGACCCCCCCCCCCGACGACCAGGCGCAGCCGCACGCCACCACAGGGCCATCGCGTGCACCGCCGGAGGCCGGCCAGACGCGGGAAATCTGCGCACGCGCGCATGAACTAAGCAGTAGCAGCAGCCCGACCCCCTCACTTCGAGGTATGTTGCTCCGCGTACGTTCAACGAAATTTTGATTTATAAATTTTTATGAATAGCTGGGTTAACCCTCTATTGATGCCTTCAATTAGATTTGTTTAGTTTGCCTTAAGTGAATTATAGGAATTCCTGAAACTTCAGGAAAAACTGATCCAAAACAGAGAATTAAAACAGTCGAAACCCCCATGTTTCGAGATGGATTCTGATCAACCTATTAGTAGTTCTAGAAACTTTTCTGAATGGTATTTTAGGCCACATGTAGCCCTTCAAATCCTTTCTTTTAGTTTAACTTTTCATTCACTGGATGTAAAGATATTCGAACCCAAAGTTTGTGAAAAACCTGTTTTCAAAAAATATAGAAAATTGGAAAACTCATCCACACGACGTGCATCCCGCCAATCCGGGCGACGTGGTCGCGAACCGAAAGCATCGAAAGGTGCGTAACGACTTCGTGGTCGTGTGGGCTTCGACGGAATTTAAATTGGTCGCGTGTGCGCGACGAATTTGATACGTATCCGTCGAAATTCACCGTATCGACCACTTTGTACAAACTCCAATTACTTTATGCACGCTCGTCAGATCGAGACAAAACTTGCGCCAACAAGACCGTATTGTTTTTCTGGTCCTTTATGCCAAGTTTGGTCCGATTCTGAGACAGTGGAATCGAAACGCCGTTTTGCGGACCCTACGGTCCCACTCAACGGGCAATTTTGTGCACGGCCCGCCGAAATCCAACTCTGGACATACGGTTGGGTTCGTATCAGAAAACCGGATTCGTAGACATGTAGTTTGACGATTTTAGAGACCATTGACTCTGGCACGCTTTTCGGTGCAAAGCGGGTCCAACGGCGGACACCGTTTTTGCCCGAAATTACCGTTTTACCCCTGTGTCCAGAATTGGACTTAAGGACAGGCAATTCTAGCTAATTTGACTATTCTGAGAATGTTGGTAATATTTATTTCATCTTTCGGAGACAATTGTAGATTTTGGACTTTATGGCGTACCGGTTGACGGTATCTTATTGGTTCTTCGTGCTGCCACCAGGCAAGTATACCTTGCCTTCCTCTACAATTTTATTTACATACATTTTCTTTTATTTTACAGTCTTTGGATTATTTATGGACATATGCTTTTCGTGTTATTTTCTGTGGAGTTGTTCTTGTTGCATATAGCCGTGTCCATGTTTGGCCTTGTGTTTGGAGTTGTTCTCGTCAGTTCCTTGCTTGAGTCGTGTCATAGAACGAGTACGTGTAATTGAACTACTAAATCCTTGATATTGTTTCCTTGGCATGAGAGAGTCCACACTCGAGACGAGGGTATTTTTCTTGATCTGTTTACATCCGTGAGTCCACACTCGGGACTAGGATGTCGATTATTTGTACCAGAGAGTCCACACACGGGACGAGGGTACCTTGCCGTGAACTAACCAGAGAGTCCACACTCGGAACGAGGGTTAGTACTAACCAGAGAGTCCATACTCGGGACGAGGGTTAGTATTTTGGTTCAAACCAGTGAGTCCACACTCGGGATGAGGGTTTGATTCTTCCATTGATCTCGTGATTATCGTTCATCCGGCAGTTCATTTACGCGTAGTTATTCTAGTGTTCATGTGTTCGTATTCGTGTTCGTATTCGTGTTCGTATTCGTGTTCCTATTCGTGTTCGTGTTCGTAGTCAATTGTTTTGTCCTTGTTCTTTCTTGTTTATTTCTTGCGCATGATAAAACTGTTAGATAGGCATATATATTATGTATCTTGCTATGTCCTCTGAGGACCTGATGATCTCCTCAGGTTTAGCGATTGTATGGAGTTAGCTAGTAGTTCTGGATGGCGGAGGATTTGTGGTTCTTGCGGGATTCATGTATCGTTATCGTGTTTATTATCCGCTCGTGCTTTCATACCTTATCATGAGTTATCATGTTCCTTGATTCAGTTTTAGACTCTTGTTATTTCCTTTAGAGTCTTATCGGACATTTATGCTAGTGGGCTGCAGACCACGACCCATGGTGTTCATTCATATTTATTTAATTCCTGTGGATTGAGATATAGTTTAGATTAGACATGATACCCATGACCTTGACAGCTTATACGTACTCGAGTCGGGCTGGAGTCCGCTCGATACGTAGCTGGCTTGCTCACGAGCTCGCGTCCGAAAATCGGGTGCGGGTCGTGACACGCCGAGCTTTTCGTCCCAGTCGCGTTTGTTGGATGACACAACCTTTTTGAGTAGCTTGACGATAGTCTTGTTAAACGCCTCGGCCAATCCGTTTGCTGTCGGATTATAGGCGGTTGATGCCACGTTTTGAATGCGATTCTTGTCACAGAATCTGCTGAAAACATGGCTGATGAACTGAGGACCGTTATCGTAGATAATCCTCCGAGGTACCCCGAAACGGTAGATGACATGGTGCTTGATGAAGCTGATCACCCTAGAGCTCTTCACTTCTGCCATGGAACTGCTTCTGCCCATTTGGAGAAGTAGTCGGTGATGGCTAGGATGAAGCGGTGTCCCCTCGATGAAGGAGGGGTGATCGGTCCAACAATGTCCATGACCCAGGCTTCGAAGGGCCAGGAGACGACCGTAGGATATAGTGGTTCTGACGGTGTATGGATGAAGTCAGCATGAAGCTGGCACGTATGGCACTTTGTAGCATAGTCGACAGTGTCGGCTGCCATGGTTGGCCAGTAGTAGCCCATGCGTCGCAGTCGATCCTACAACTTAGGGCCAGGTTGATGGGCCCCGCAGGTTCCATCGTGAGCTTCTCGAAGGGCTTCGCCTGCTTCTTCTTTGGACAAACATCGAAGGAGAAGTCCATCGTAGGAGCGTCGGTACAGCATTTTAGTAGCTGTATCATTATAAAATTGAAGGGAGCGCCTCCTGACTGAGACGGCTTCTTTCGGGTCCTCTGGGAGAATTTCGTAGACAGCGAAGTCGATGAACGGGAATCTCCAGTCTCGGACATTAACACCAGCACTTGTTGACATGGCATGGGCCATTCGGGAGCATAGGTTATTTTTAGGACAGACCAAGTCTCGACCCACTACCGTGACGTAATGTTGAGCCCCGAGGGGTGCTGCCAATGAGGCTGCGAGGTCAGCCAGAGCGTCAGCCTCCAAATTTTATAAACGAGGTACATGTTCGATGAAGAACTTGGTAAAGGTTGAAATGATGTTCAATGCAACTTCATGGTAAAGAACCAGATCTTCATGGCGAACTTCGTACTGTCCTCTGATCTGGTTAACGACGAGTTTTGAGTTGCCGTAGGTTTTCGGATGATTCTCCCCCAGCCGTTGTGCCAGCTGGAGTCCCATGATGAGCGCGTTATACTCGGCAATATTGTTGGAGCACGGCTTCGAAAGGGAGTAGGCGCGCTGGATGACCAGCTAATCGGGGGAGACTAAGACTATCCCCACTCCTGTGATAATTTGGCTTTTGGAGCCTATTTTTGAAGCGCCATCAAAAAACATCCGCCAGACGGAGCTTTCTTCGGTCACGTTTGATTCTTGGACCTCATCCGGGATGTCTTCATAGAGTCTGGAGGACTCTGGGATGGGGTGCGCAGCTAAAAAGTCGGCCAGAGCCTGACCCTTGACGGCTTTTTGTGGAACGAACACCATATTGAATGACGTTAGCTGGATCGCCCATGTAGCTAGCCGGGAGTTTAATGACCCTGGCTTGGTTATGAGAACTCTGAGTGGATTGACTCGGGAGATGACATGAATTGTCTGGCCCGAGACATAATGGCGAGTCTTCTGGATGGCAAATACCAAAGCCAAACACTCTTTTTCAACGGGGTTGTACCGGTGTTCAGCCCCGATTAGTGTTCTATTGAGGTAGTAGATAGCTTGCTCATAACCTGCATCGCTGTTCTGAGCCAGCAGAGCGCCGAGAGAATGATCCATGGCACGGACGTAGAGGAGAAACGGTTTGCCTGTGACGGGTGCTACCAGGACTGGCGGGCTCGTCAAGTAAGCCTTGATGTCGTCGAGAGCTTTTTGGCATTCCCCAGCAGAGTCGCCAGCTTGTTTGCCATTAAAATCTTTTGATTGTAAATTTGTTACAATGTAGGACTTAGACGTAGTCCTAGGAGTACACTTTTGTTTATCTGGGTCTCTTGTGCCGATGGAGCGAGTGGTAATGCGTTGACTCCGTTGACGATCTGACGACGGTTCTCGATTCTCTGAAGGTCTGAGTTGCTCTGGGTGATGCAGCTTGTAGAGAGGAAGAAGACGTTGAGTGTCTGTATCTGCCTCTCTGTATATGTATGTCGGTGGTTGTGCGATGTGTGTGTCCGTAAGAAGGAAGTGATCCCTCTATTTATAGCTTTGTAGGCTGGCTGCTCATGCGCGCATGTAGGATACGCCTGTACGCGGGGACGCCACATGGTGGTTGCTGATGGAGGCGCATGGGTGATGCGCTCTGATTGAGGAGTTGAACCCTTCTTATTGCTGTCGTGGGCTGCGGCAGAGCTGACACGTAGCAATGGAAAGGATCTTTCGGTTGCTGAGATCTTGGGTGATTAACACCCCTTCATAGACTGAATCAAGTCAAAGGACGCGTGTCGTAGGTCCATGGCTCGAAGATCTCAGATTTGGTGGAGAGTGATTTGATAGGATGTGCCTGGGATTGGGCGCATGAGGAGACTTTGGCTCGTAACCTTTAGGAGTCACGAACCAGTCGGGGCGCATGGCTTTTGAGGCGCATACGGGACTTCAGTAGTGACTTTACTTCTGTCTTTAGGGATCAGAGAAAAAGTCTGAGGCGCATGGCTTTTGAGGCGAATGCAGAGATTTGGGCGCATGGCTGCGGAGGCGCATGCGAAATGGTTGGGCGGCCACATGGCTTGTAACCGCCGGAGGGGAGCAATGATGTGCTGACGTCGGCGACGTTTCATCTTCTAAAAAAGCTGTCAACTGTTCAATCCTCGGGGGACGTGCTGCCAACTCTGTCAGACTTCAGCATTTAATGTTCTTGATAAGTGATGGGCTATCAAGTGGGCGCATCGATCGACGTTCCACTAGGCGAAGGGGCACGTGGGGGTGCATCCTTATGAGGCGCTTGTAGCTGATGGGGGCGTCAGTTTGATGCGCGGTCTGGCCGGCGCATCCGTTTTGTATGACACGTCTTTATGGGCTCGACTGTTACGTTCTTCGAGTGCTTTAAATAGCCATTTTTTGACTTGGGTGAATTCGAAGCGTCAGGTTCATCACCATTAATGCAAATTTATTGCACAGGATTCGGAGAGCCAGCCACTTGGCGCATGGGTTTGATTTGCCCGGCCTATAAATAGTGGTATGGAGAGGGTTTGCTTCTCGTTCTCTCACGTCCTCCCAAAATAAACTTTGTTTTCCCGAGCACATTCTGTTGATGAGATGCTTCCGAGGGTGAAAATGCGACGCATTGTCTTCATTGATGCACTTGAAGGTGACTGTTACATCCAAAAGTCAGAGTCGAGGGCTTCTGAGGCAGGCAGAAGGTGCCTGTTGCATCCAAAGATCGGGATGCTCGAGTCTCGTCTCCGTTATGCTTGAAGAGCCGCAGATTGGAATTGCGGTGCTCTGATCATCTTCCTTGGGCTTTAGGAGAGCTCCTCCTCCCGCTAGAGTGGGTGTTGCCCATTCTGGTTGGGTTGAAAGCTGCTCCTTTAGCCGCGGGTCGATTGCGGTGCTCTCCTCTTCCTTGGTTTGAAGTGCTCTTCCTCCAGCTAGAGGGTTGATTGCCTACCCTCGTTCTGCTCAATAAATGCTTCATTGGTCGAAGCATTTGATGGCGTATATGCTGACACTTCATGATGCGCCTGACTGAAAGGGCGGCACATAACTGAGCTGAACTGAGCCGCTGAAGGGATGCACATAACTGAGGATGCACATGACTGAGGATGCATATAAATGAGCTGCTGAAGGGATGCGCCTGGCTAAGAGCGCATGGCGAGATGCGCATGTTTGAGAGCGCATGGTGATTGCTGCACCTAGCTGTAGACTTAGGGTCTTTTTTTTGTAGAAATTTTTCTTTGTATAGCTCTTTTTTAGACATGTAATAGACTTTTATGTGAATAAAAATCCTCTTTTAATGTCTATTCTTTTGCTTTGTTGTGCCAAGTACTTCATCTGAGCTCCCTGGCGCGTGTAATGTTTGGCACATAGGATTTCTGGTCCTGAAATTCTATGCTTCTACACCCCAAACCAGGGTTGCCTCGGCGACTGAACTACAGTCCCGACATATTTTCTTTCGATGACTAACCATCGCTTAGACTTAACATTCTTTGAACTCATGGAACGGCTACTGCATAGCCTTCCAACTTAACTTGAACATAACGTGTTTCCTTAAGTATCGACAGACCGTGGCTAACTTTCCACTGAACCAACCGTGACTCATGCCTTAAACTGACTCGTGTTCTACGCAACGCTATCGCCCAAGTCATACCTCATATGACGGGCCTTGGGATCATGAGACTATTTAACTTGACAACCGCAGAATGAGCGGGACAACACTTGGAATGACTTAGGTCGACCGGCCTAACTTTGCCTAACTTACTCAAGCCTACAACTTAACCCGAGGGACGAGCAACGGCTATGCTAAGCCTTGCACAGTGAAACTGTGCACGCTTTATCAAGCGTTTATGCGGGCGACGCCTATGACTTAGACAAGTTTATAGTTTTGTGTCGAAGACCAACTTTTCTTCTCCCAAGCCACGGGACGAAGGACCGAGTGTCATTTTCAAAGCACGTCGTGCACCAACTCTAAGCCGACCGTGGGGCAGTTTTCATGTTCTAAACTCGATTCGATCCGTCGGAATTATTTCCTTAGCTATGTGGATTCGTCTTTTTTATTATTAAGCCTACTTGTGCAAGTTGAAAACATACGATTTATTATGTGAAGGCTAAGATGAGGCAAGTTCACCGAAACTACCCCACCTGAGCGATGCCTTCGAGTCGCCGTTGTAAGGCCAAGTCCGAACGTTGTTGGCATTTCGATTCCTCCGATTGACTGAACGGGACGGGACACTACACTTATGACATAAGTCTAGGCACCCAATGACTTGGTCGCACAAAGTTGAACGCTTGTACGGCACATTCCATCAAGGCAAAGCTTGGCATAGCCTTTGCTCGTTAAGTTGTGTAGAAGCATGGAAATTCACAACCAGAAGGCCCATGCGCCAGACAATCTATATGTCAGAGCTCGGACAAAACAACAAAAGCAACAAATATAGACATGGAAAGAGAACTTTTTATTTTCTATTACATGTCTAGAGAAGGTTGTACAAAGGAAAACTTCTACAAAGGAAAGATCCTAAGTCTACGGCCAGCAATCACCATGCGCCTCCAGTCAGGCGCAGCAGTCACCATGCGCCTCCCGTCAGGCGCAGCAGCCATCATGCGCCTCCAGTCAGGCGCAGCAATCACCATGCGCCTTCAACCGAGCGCATCCCATCATGCGCCCTCAGCAAGGCGCATCCCTTCAGCAGCTCAGTTATGTGCATCCCTTCAGCAGCCCAGTTATGTGCCGCTCTTCCATCCAGGCTCACCTGATAAATGCTTCGACTAATAAATCATTTAACCCTCTGGCTGGAACCGAGGAAGTGAAGAGCACCGCAAATCTGTGGTCAGGGGAGGCTTCGAAAGAGCCTCCAAAGACCAAGGAAGACCGTAATCGAAATACGGCTAAAGGAGCAGCTTTCAACACAACCAGAGTGGGCAACACCCACTTTGAAGGAAGAAAGAGCCTAGCACCGTCATTCCGATCTACGGCTCTTCCGGAACAACGGAGACGAGGCCCGAGCATCCGTATCTTTGGATGCAACAGGCACCTTCCGCCTGCCTCGGAAGCCCTCGACTCCGTCTTTTAGATGTAACAGTCACCTTCATGTGCATCAACGACGACATGGCGTCTCATCTTCACCCTCGGAAGCACTTCGTCAACAGAATGCACTCGAGTACCCAAGTTCATGTTAGAAGTACGTGAGAGAACGAGAAGCAAACCCTCTCTCCATGCCACTATTTATAGGCCGGGCAGATCAAACCCACGCGCCAAGTGGATGGCTCTCCGAATTCTGAGCAATGAACCGGCATTTAATGGATGAACCGGACGCCTCGAATTCAGCCAAACGGCTATTTAAAGTATTCGAGGAACGAAACAGCCGCACGCGCCCTTCGACTTCAGGCGCATCACACAGATGCGCCCTTCAGAACCAAGCGCATCACAGAGGATACGCCCCCATGCGTCCCCATACCCAGTGGAATGCCAATTGATGCGCCCCCTCAGCTGTCCATCGAATGTCACAAACATTAAATGCTGAACTGACAGAGTTGGCAGCACAGCTCCCAAAGTCTGAACAGTCGGCAGCTTTTTCAGAAGACGAAGCATCGGCAACGTCAGCATCATCATGACTTTACCCCGACGGCTACTGCCACGTGGCCACTCAACCACCCGCATGCGCCTCTGCAGCCATGCGTCCAAATCTGCATGCGCCTCAAAAGCCATGCGCCTCAGACTCTTCACTGATCCCTAAAAACAGAAGGAAAGTCTCCATCTGAAGCTCTGCATGCGCCTCAAAAGCCATGCGCCCCAGACTGCTCTCTGATCCCAAAAGACAGAAGGAAAGTCGCCTGCATGCGCCTCAAAAGCCATGCGCCCAGAATGGTTCGTGACTCATAAAGGTTACGAGCCAAAGTCTCCCCATCCGCCCAATCCTAGGCGCATCCTACCAGATCATTCCCCACCAAATCTGAGATCTCCGAGCCATGGGTCGATTACACATGTCCTTTGACTCAACTCATCCAAGATCTCAGCAACAGAAAGATCTTCTCCTCTGCTACGTGCCGGCTCACAACAGCAACGTGAAGAAGTCAACCCCTCGATCAGGGCGCATCACCCATGCACCTCCATCAGTAATCATCATGTGGCGTCCCCACGCACCGGCGCATCCTATATATGCGCGCATGAGCAGCCAACCTGCCCAGCTATAAATAGAGGGATCATTTCCTTCTTCCGAACACACATACGAACGAACATACCACCAGAGAGGCAGATACAGACACTCAATGTCTTCCTCCTCTCAGCAAGCTCCAGCACCCAGAGCAATCCAAACCTTCAGAGAACCGATAACCGTCGTCAGCTCGTCAACGGAGTCAACGCATTACCACTCGCTCCATCGGCACAAGGGACCCAGATAAACAAAAGTGTACTCCTAGGACTACGTCTAAAGTCCTATATTGTAACACTATTCTGTTTGTATTGAAATTACATCAAAAGATTTTAATGGCAAACAAGCTGGCGACTCTGCTGGGGACCTCTTTCTCCTCCACCGAGAAAGTTGTGTCGCAAGACGACGACGTGAAGGTGGGCTCCTCCCACAAGACGCTGGTCGTACGTCTCAATCAACAGGCGTATGAGGAGTTCATATCTGAAGGCAGTGCGAGTCCTTCGAAGCGGCTGCTGAAGCCGAAGAAGACCCGCCGAGTCTGGGTGCGCAAGGTCGATGCCTCGGGCACCACCACCGAAGGGGATACGCCGATCCAGCCTTCCCTTCATGCTGACGTCCTCAGCAACCAAGATGCGCCCGCTAGTGCAGTGCATCTCTCGGGGAAACGTGCGGCTTACCACGTTCCCCAGCCATCTTTCTCTCAGGCGAGGAAGATGCGTCGACGGAGCAGGGGCGCAGCCAATGCCCCGTGCATCCTCTCTGATACGCCACAGAAGATCTCTGTCTTTGACAGACTCACTCGCTGTAGTGGCGAGGAGAATTTGGATTCTGAGTACTACACGCCCCAGCGGCCTAGTACGAAGAAGTCCAAGACAGCACGGGCCATGCGTCCCAAACGTGTTATGCCAGCAACAAGCCAGAAGCATGCGCTCACAATCATGCGCGCTGCTGATGGTAAGTTGTACAAGGTCGACTCGAGTGCTGCGGCGCCGAGAACGAGCCGACCTTCAAAGCCCTTGTCTCACTTGGGCGCATCTACTGCGTGCATAACCAAGTCGAGCAAGACAAACAAATGTTATGGTTCCCCCACTACTGATCGGGATGCCTGTTTGGTATCAGATCAGGGGGTGCAGCACTCATTTGACCACCCCAGCGCTTGGCCTTGCCATGCGCTTGAAGGGGATGCGAAGGTAGCACTCTCCTCCAACGACCTGCGTAACGTGATTACTCACAAACGTCGGTCGGGAGAGTCAACCAACAAGCATGATACGCCTCTCACGGGGCATCCTTGTGCGGTGGTCACCATCAATTGCTGTTGCAAGGCGGCAGTACCACCAAGGCAGTCAGTCTTTCAGCGGCTCCAATCATCGACACCCCTCCGACATCGCCTTGGGATGAAGGTGTCAACAGAAGAGGAGCCAAGGGTTGCTTCATGCAACGTGATCTCTAACTCCTCGTCAGTCCGAAAGACGACCGACAATTCCTCGTCCTCATCCAAAAGCCAGCCGAGGAAAACCAAGGCAGCTGTCTCGTCCTCCGGAGTGTTCGAAGGCACTCGATCGAGGAAGAAGTTCTTGGAGGAAGCTGGGGGTAGTCAGACCCTTGTTTACGGAGACGAAGATGTCCAAAGCACAGCTGCAGCGGATCTTCATCCTCGAGGCGAAGTCTGCCTCCCAGAAGCCTCTCAAAACGAGGATGTCCCCCAGAACACAGCTGGGGGTAGTTCCGGAGACGAAGAGGCCCTTCAAGACGGAGCTGAGGGTAATCAGACCCTTGCAGATGCGTCCATCGAGAATGACCTCCAGAACGTGGCTGGAGGTGGCCAAGATGAAACTCCAGGAGAGGCGACTCCCCTACATAAGAGTGAGGCCTAGAGCGAAGCCTCCACCAATCCATCCACTCCCGGCCGTATCATGACAGTATACATGGCTGGGGATGATTCCGAGTCTGATGCGCTGCCACAGGACATCGTCCAGCGTATAGACACATTAGAAGGAGGACTCAAAACCCTCTCTGCTTCCATGCAAACACTGACTCAGGCGGTGTTTGAAATACGGTCGGCCTTGACCCGAACACCTTCGACCGGTCTCGACCCAGGGGCCAATGGAGAGTCGAGTGTGCCCCTTCAACGGGTACCCTCAGACACAGACCGCCGAGAAGTACCCCGGACGTCTGAGCTCTCAAACGCCCAACTCCAGGTGGTACCACCTTCCCCAACTCCCAGCTCCACGGAGGATGTGGTCGAAATGATCAAGGACTTACGGGAGCGCTTTGAGTCCAAGAACAGGCAAAAGGAGCGCCAGAAGATGGGCATCCCCCAACCCTATCCCCTCGAGTGGAACAAGGTGGTTTATCCTCCAAAGTATAAACCACAAACACTGACGCCATACGACGGGAAGGACTCTCCGCGTCGCTACCTGACATACTTCCAGTCCCAAACGGGACATCTCCCGAAGGAGGACGCGCTCCTCACTAGCATATTTGTCGGAGCATTGAAGGGAGTGGCATATGACTGGTACTACAGCCTCCCCGATAATTCTATATCATCCTTCGACGATTTGACGCGCCTCTTCCTCGACCGCTTCTACGATGGCGGGAAGGACATGACGATGGCGTCCCTCATAGAGATACGCCAGAAGGAGAAGAAAACGGTTCGGGTATTCATCGAACGCTTCTGACAGGCCTGCTTTAGACTACCTCCAGGCATGCCGGAACATGCGCTCCTCTCCTCTTGCAGCATGAACATGCTGCCTGCAGTCAAACTCTGGCTCAACTCTACTCCCCCTCCCGACTGGAGCTCCCTGATCATCGAAGCAGAAGCCGCAGAAAAGAAGGCGGCCAATGCACGTCTTCTGGGGGTCAGCTTCCCTGCCGTTGATGACAAGGGGAAAAGGTCTACAGCCAACAACCCCGGACGTGAAACAAAGGGGAAGCAGGCGTTGACTGTTAATGCCTCGAAAGGCGCATCTGCGCCTACTCAGAAGCCTCCACTTGTACCAAGGCCCAAGGAGGTTTATTCGTTCAACGACGAAGACACTCTGCAACTTTTTGAAATACTGAAGCAGGGTGACAAGATCAAGCTACCGGACCCAAAGCGGCCCGATGAAGTTGGAAAAGTGGACAACCCGAGGTACTGTCACTACCATCGGTTTGTCGAACACCCGACCAAGGACTGTTATGTCCTCAAAAATTACATCCAGCGCATGATCAATGCGGATGTAATCTCCGTCGACTATAAAGAGAAGACGGTGTCAGCCAATGTGGTGTCACTCCAGTTCGGCACCTTGCCGCCAACTACCTCACAAGATGGTATTGTCCCCATTCCTAAGGCGACAATGGAGGTGGTTAACTTACCACCTACCAGTGACAATGTGAGTGGACTCATCCCATTCACCATATCTCGAGGAGAGGTCCTATGGTTCCACCCCGACCTCGTCTCCGAGGTGACTCAACCAGAGGTACGTCCTACCTCCAAATCCAAAGGCAGGAAGATCAAGTCTTGCCGCATGGTCTCTTCTTCAACAGAAGAGGCACTTCCTGTGCAGACGCGTTCACAACAGAAGGTCCAACCCGGCGAAGCTGCCGCCGAAGTGGTGCCTCCTTGCACCGTCCCTGCTGTCCAGAAAGAGGGCCCGTCTAAGCCCTCAGCAGCCAATAAGCAAAAGCAGGTGGAGGCTCATTTCGACAGGCCTCTACGAAAGGAGAAAGCTTCGGGGCTAGCCAAGCCCCACAACTTCGACATACTGGCACAACTGGCCAGTACTCCTGCCCGCCTATCTTTGTTCGAGCTACTGCGTCTTTCCAAAGACTCCCGAGAAGCTCTCTGCGAAGCTCTGAAGGATGTCGAATCCTTTCTCAGTCAGGTCAAGCAGCCTGAAGACCTCCCAACTACTTGTGCGCACTGTCATTGTGGGGATGAAGTTATCCCAAACATAACTTTCACCCAACAAGACATGCTGCTCAAGCACCACCGACATAACCGATCGCTATATTATACAGGGTATATCGCTTCAGTCAAGGTGAACCGGATTCAGATCGATCCGGGGTCTTCTCTCAGCATCATTCCGAAGGCGCTGTTATCAATACTGGGGATCCCAATGTACCGGCTGGCGCCCTCCAATACTCCAATAACGTGGCCGAGTACAACGCGCTCATTATGGGACTCCAGCTGGCACAACAGCTGGAGGAGGATCATCTGGAAGCCTACGGCGACTCGAAACTCGTCGTAAACCAGATCCAAGGGCAATACGAGGTTCGCCATGAAGATCTGATCCATTACCATGAAGTCGCATTGAACATCATTTCGACCTTCACCGGGTTCTTCATCGAACACGTACCTCGTCTGCAAAACCTAGAGGCTGATGCTCTGGCTGGCCTCGCGGCCTCATTAGCAGCACCTTTGGGACTCAACACTACGTCACGGTAGTTGGCCGAGACTTGGTTTGTCCTAAAAACAAACTATGCTTACGAATGGACCACGCCATGCCGACAAGTACTGGTGTTAATGTCCAGGACTGGAGGTTCCCGTTCATCGACTTCGTCGTCTACGGAATTCTTCCAGAGGACCCGAAGGAAGCCGTCTCAGTCAGGAGACGTTCCCTTCGATTCTATTATGATACAGCCACTAAAATGCTGTACCGACGCTCCTATGATGGACTTCTCTTTCGATGCCTGTCCAACGAAGAGGCGACCGAAGCTCTTCGAGAAGCTCATGACAGAACTTGCAGAGCTCATCAACCTGGTCCTAAGTTGCAGGATCGACTGCGACGTATGGGCTACTATTGGCCAACCATGGCCGCTGATGCTGTCGACTATGCTATGAAGTGCCATGCGTGCCAACTTCACGCAGACTTTATTCATACGCCGTCAGAACCACTACATCCTACAGTCGCCTCCTGGCCCTTCGAAGCCTGGGGCATGGACATTGTAGGACCGATCACCCCTTCTTCATCAAGGGGGCACCGCTTCATCCTGGCCATTACCGATTACTTCTCCAAGTGGGCAGAAGCAGTCCCATTGGCGGAAGTAAAGAGCTCCAGGGTGGTCAGCTTTATCAAAAACTACGTTATCTACCGTTTTGGAGTACCCCGGAGGATCATCCACGATAATGGTCCTCAGTTCATCAGCCATGTTTTCAGCAGATTCTGTGACAAGAATCGTATTCAAAACGTGGCATCAACCGCCTACAATCCGGCAGCAAACGGATTGGCCGAGGCGTTCAACAAAACTATCGTTAGGCTGCTCAAAAAAGTCGTGTCATCCAACAAACACGACTGGGACGAAAAGCTTGGTGAATGTCTTTGGGCCTACTGCACAACGGTACGAACCCCAACAGGCAACACACCATTCTCTCTGGTCTACGGGAGTGAAGCGGTACTGCCTCTCGAGATCCAGATACCCTCACTCCGCATAGCAATCACAAACAAACTCACAGAAGAGGACAATCAACGTCGTCGTCTGCGGGAGCTGGAGGCACTTGACGAAAAGCGTCTCCTAGCTCAACAACATATCGAACTCTACCAAGCCCGTATATCACAGGCTTTCAACAAGAAGGTCAAACAGAGAACTTTTCAAGTTGGCGACCTGGTTCTAGCAGTCAGGAGGCCGATGGTGTTAACTCACAAGACACCAGGAAAGTTCGAGCCCAAGTGGGAAGGACCTTTCATCATTGAGACGGTATACTCAAACGGTGCTTACCGCCTCGCCAAACCCAATGGGGACTTGTTCATGATGCCCATCAATGGCAAGTTCCTGAAAAAGTACTACTCTTGACATCTTTCAGATATGTGCTTCCACAAGGGGATCTATGGACCCAATCATCAGGATTCACAGACAATTTCCTTCCAACAAAACCATACGCTTCCGGAACCCAGCTGTTCCATAGCATCCTCCAGTAGAAAGACAACCACGTCCACATCACCTCTAAGTTGTCCCTCTACACCCTACAAAGCGGAATCTTACACTTTGTAAGCCTACGCTATCCTTCATGTTTACCACGTCCATATTACCTCTGAGTAAACATCTCGTACAAACAACCCCTGCGTTGTCGTACATTGATCGCAGAACTTCCACGTCCACATCACCTCTGAGTTGTTCAGCGTATCCCCCAGGATCATTCCTACCACGTCCATAATACCTCTGAGTAGGAAGATTCTATCATTTGAACCCCAATGATTGCCACGTCCACATTACCTCTGAGCAAACATGTTGGTTCCTTCAAACTTATTATCTGTACCTAAAAGCCAAGGTGCGCAAAAGATAATAGGTCCACACAAATCATCAAGTTTATGATAACAAAAATGAACACATCACAAAAAAGTTGCGTACTTCTTTATTTTCTAAAAAAAAGAGTACAGAACTACACTATCCCCCAGCAAGAGTTGCAAAAACATAAAAAGGAGACGCTACAGTCCCTAAACATCTCCAGGGTTGGTTGAGAGCGCTCTAACTCGACGTCTCAAGTCGGCTGCATGAGTCTCCACAGTCGCCAGGACTCGACGCTCAGCTTCTTGACGCATCAATTCAACGGCCTCAGCGGAAGTATCATTCTCATGCTTCTCATCAAGCTGTTGTCGCTGCCGAGCCAGGGCAAGAGCCCGGTGAGTGAAGGTTGCTTCCTCCTTCTTGAAAGCTACGTGTTCAGCCTGGACACGTTCGGCATCTAACTGGAGTCGGGCCCGTTGGTCCTCAAGACGGCGTATCTGGGCGTTGATCTCCGCGATATTAGCGTCCAACGCAGCTCGCGTTTCCATTGTCTCCATCATGGACTGAGACAACTGCCCCACCGCAGCCTCAGTCTCAGCCACCTCGTGCTCCCAGATGCTCACAGTGGCCTGGTAGGAAGACTCAATCTCAGCGATCAACTTCTCCTTCTCCGTATCTATCAAGACGGAAAGGTCATTTCACTGGATGCGCTGAAGTTCCGTGATCCGCTGGTCCAGCTCGATCACCGAAGCCTCCAGGATCTCGGCCATATGGTTGTGGCCTTGGTGAACGCGGATCAGCTCGATATAAGGCATTGCCAGAGTTCTTGCCGTCGCAAAACTTTCGTTGGCATCCATCACCGCAGATACACCCCTCTGCAGCATTTTATATACCCCCTCGACGATGAATTTCACATATTCATCTGCGTCCGCCAGCACCTGCGACGTCATAACAGGAGTCGGAGGGGCTGCTGTAGTTAGCGGACCGGAAGAAGATCCGCCAACCTCAACCTGCGAGACTGGAATCTCGGTATCAATAGGCTCTTCATCAACATGGGCCGGACTGCTAGCCCGAGGAGCCGAAGGAACAGAGGAAGCCGGCACAGGCGTCGAAATAGTACTCCAAGTAGGAGGAGCAACAGAGGGTTCCACACCCTTACCCTTCTCACGTTCGGAGGAACCACCGACGTCAATGGCCACCTCTTCTGCCCCCAACGTCCTATCAGCGGTCAGTACCTCCCCTGGCAGAACGGAAAGATCAACGCTCATCTCCTGGCCCGCCCCGGAAGACAGGACTGGCAGATGAGTCTCATCCTTCTCAAGTCAATCTGCAGGGACAGGATCTGTCGCTACCGCCTGATCGGTAACCACCTCAACTTCCACGGGTGAGGCCGGGATAGGACTCGGCAATGATACAGCCGATCTCCCCTCAACATGACAAGAAGGGGAATCTACCCTCTCCTCTATTCCAACCATATCTGTTGCCCCCGCAACAGACTCTTGCAACACTGGAGGGACGTCATCGAAAGGCGACGAACCCCACCCCACATCATCACCAGGGAGCCTCGTGTCTACTGGACCCTCGGCATCCAAGGCCCCAGCCGCGGCATTCATCATCTCGGAGGCTGCTGCATCCTCAGCTTCCCTCCTGACATAATCCAGGGACGCTGGAATCTCCACGACAACAGCGTCCTCTGGATTCTCCTTCATAGGAGACATCATAGTCGGCGGGATGCGCACTTCAGACGAACTCGCCATCTCCTTTGGCCTGCTCCCACCAGATTTTGGAGTACGAGGCTTTCTTTTTAGCGGCTCCTGTACAAAAGGGAAGCATTGATTACATAAAATGTCGAACCTAAACCAGACTATGTGGGGTATCCTTACCTCTGCAGATGCTGAATCCGATGACACTGTCGGTGACGATGTCTTCTTCAGCTTCTTTGACCCATGAGATCCAGCCCCTGCATCTGCACGTCGTTTCGATTGATCAACCGAAGGTGCAGCCTGACCCACCCCTGGTGTACGGTGTGGTCGAGCCTTAGCCGATACATGCCCAGTTACCGCTAACGGGGTGCCTGCAACGAGACTCGTCTCCCTATCATACCCGGAAGG
Organism: Iris pallida; assembly: GCA_029216955.1. Classification (NCBI taxonomy): domain Eukaryota; kingdom Viridiplantae; phylum Streptophyta; class Magnoliopsida; order Asparagales; family Iridaceae; genus Iris; species Iris pallida. The sequence goes on along the minus strand of JANAVB010006398.1, from coordinate 2,771,949 downwards.
CACGGCAGCCATAACACAGTAAAACTTGGCGGCCGAGTAAAGAATGGGCGGCCGCGGATCCTGGGCGGGCAGCGTAAAGCGAGCTCCGGTACATCCGGCATTATAGTAATGCCAAGCTCGTGTGCCATCCAGCAAACTTCCAGCATACCCCAGGGTGACACTGGGATTGTCCAACATCAGCTGCGCATAACCGAATTGACGTGCAAAGCGGCTCAGTAAATACGGTTCCAGGAAGCACTGATTCCTGTTCCGATACACCAGGTGGGATGGCCGGATACTCTGCAACCAGCGGAATCCCCACGGAGACAGAGCGGTGGCATCTTCACCTGAATCCCTTAAGTCTTTATTGGCCTCAAAACCCAAGAAGATCGGACCAACTTTGGTGATCTCCCATCCCTGGAGATGGGATAAAACCCTTCCGCAAACAGGGACGCCGGTGTGTGACCAACTCCTCTGGTGGAAACGGCGGAGGAATGCATCTCCGGCCCTATAGTCTTCTTCTGAACCCGGACTCATTACGTTGGGATGGTGTAAAATTAACCACCCCATCAAATAGTGAAACGGCAGTTCAGTATGCGGGAAGTTATCTTTCCGACCTCGGTCATGAATCATATTTCCTGCGAACTCGCGTAAACCTCGCAGTAAATTACATACCATCGTGGGGAGTAGAGCCAAGCGCCGGCCAAAGACCAACTTCACAGCTGGCAAGATCAAGTGACGGGTCACTCTCTCTCTACAGAGCCGGATCCGCCCGGGAAGACATAATCCCGAAGCCAAACCATGAGATACGCGACCAATACTGCTTTTGACGACATTCGATGAGCAAGATGCCAGAAACAGCTGTAGGAGCGTTCATCAGACTGCTGGTCCTCGTTTTCCCAGGGATTCTTCTCATCTAACCTGCTCATCTCAGAGAGCACTTCGCTACGAGAGAGCGCCGGCGGAGTAGAGAACTGGGAAGGATCCCCCTTGTCTTGCCGAAAGACGTAATCTCTCCAAGCAGTCACATGAGGCTGCAATCCGCCCTTGTCCCTCTTCTGTATATAGTAATGGTGACTAGCCACTTCCTTAAAGACGGTCGTCATCTCCTCAGCCTTGTCCCCCAGGACTTGAAATTCTTCGTTGGTCAGAAAATACTCTTCATGGGGTTCTGATCCCCAAGGGAGCTTTGATACCTCATACATCTCATCAAGTGCGAGCCCTAACTCTCCCACCAGAGTAAAAAAGGTCCCGGTATGGATATTAAACATCTCCAAAAGGGCGAGGAACATATGCCTGTTAATGTCAATACCTGCCTGGGTGGCACGAATCGCGACAGTCAGCCCAATTTCTCGGAGCTCAGTCTGGAACCGCGACAAAACCCAGAGTGTCAGTTTATCCCATTTGGAAACGTAATGACACCAACCCTCTACCCGAAACTCCTCTTTCGGGTATGAGCATTCCATCAACAGCATACGATGTGCAAAAGTCAAGGCACTATAAGCAAATGTATCAAGGGGAATATCACTGTAAATGCTCCCAGGACGTAGCGTCCGCCAGGTGAAAGAAGACCCAAACCGTACCGCGGTCAAAGTATCTCTCTGATAGGAGGCAGAATCAATTTTGATAATGCCAGTCACCGCTCCCCCCTGAGAGGGGGTAAGATCCCAAGACATCATCCTCTTCGAAGCGAGACGACAGAAGGCCATCAAAGGCCATTGGCGTTCAAGTTGCTTAACGGTCATATGCACTCCTTTTGCTGTGAAAAACCAGTCTTCCTTGACCTTCAACACTGTTGCTTCAGTAGAAGTAAGGCGGTCCCCAAACAGGAACTCAGGCTTCAAGAAGGTCACTTTATCAGATGTGGAAGATTTCAAAACACCACGCTCCATCATCCGTTTGAGGAATCCCTACTGTTGTTCCCGGATTTGAGTCATTCTCTCGGGATGCTGGTCCAGCGTAATAGCGACTTGAGCAGGGTTCATCACTTCCTCGTTATAATCTACTCCCGTCTGGCAGAGGGCAGTATCCAAGAGCACTTCACTCAAGAGTGGGATAGGCATCGACACTAGCAAAGATTTGAAAAAATGTTAGAAATAACAAAAGAATCTGAGTCTTATCAAGAGCGCATAGCACGTCCAAGAGCCTCGGCGCATCATCAGGGTCTAAACCTAGACGCATCAGCAGCAGAGCTTCGGCGCATCATCAGGGTCTAAACCCATGCACGTCAGCGGTAGAGCCTCAGCGCATCATCAGGGTTTAAACCCATGCGCATCGGCGGGAAAAAACTGCGGTACATCATCAAAGACTCAAGGTCTATGTGCGTTGGTGTACGTAAAATAAGACTCACCAACCACCTCCGGCCGAACTTCGACAGGCCGACGGGGGACGTCAACCGCCACAACTGTCACAGGCTCCTTTCCTTTCTCCTTTCCCTTGCCGACACCGCCGCGAGGTATCTTGGGAGCCATTCTCTCAAGAAAAAAAAAGTTAAGGTTTTTGAAGAAGAACTCTAAAGAAAGCAAAAGCAAGGAGAAGAAGAACTCTCTCACTCCATCTCTTGCCTATTTATAGGGCTTGGTCGCACGCGTGACCCGATGATGTGTGATCTCAGCCGTCGCCTCGGGTTCTGTGAAGAGATAACAACAAAACAAAACCAAAAGATCATCATTAATCTTTTTCGTTACCGAGGCATCATCATATACATTAACTGAGAAGAGCATGCGCCCGAACAGACATACGCCCCAATAGTCATGTGCCCTGACCTCTATGCTTCTTATTCAAAGTATTCCAAAACTTATCCAAAAGTTTTGAAAACTTTGAAGGGGGTCTTGTAGAAGCATGGAAATTCACAACCAGAAGGCCCATGCACCAGACAATCTATACGTCAGAGCTCGGACAAAACAACAAAAGCAACAAATATAGACATGGAAAGAGAACTTTTTATTTTCTATTACATGTCTAGAGAAGGCTGTACAAAGGAAAACTTCTACAAAGGAAAGATCCTAAGTCTACGGCCAGCAATCATCATGCACCTCCAGTCAGGCGCAGCAGTCACCATGCGCCTCCAGTCAGGCGCAGCAGTCACCATGCGCCTCCCGTCAGGCGCAGCAGCCATCATGCGCCTCCAGTCAGGCGCAGCAATCACCATGCACCTTCAACCGAGCGCATCCTACCATGCGCCCTCAGCAAGGCGCATCCCTTCAGCAGCTCAGTTATGTGCATCCCTTCAGCAGCCCAGTTATGTGCCGCTCTTTCAGCCAGGCTCACCTGATAAATGCTTCGACTAATGAAGCATTTAACCCTCTGGCTGGAACCGAGGAAGTGAAGAGCACCGCAAATCTGTGGCCAGGGGAGGCTTCGAAAGAGCCTCCAAAGACCAAGGAAGACCGTAATCGAAATACGGCTAAAGGAGCAGCTTTCAACACAACCAGAGTGGGCAATACCCACTTTGAAGGAAGAAAGAGCCTAGCACCGTCATTCCGATCTACGGCTCTTCCAGAACAACGGAGACGAGGCCCGAGCATCCCTATCTTTGGATGCAATAGGCACCTTCTGCCTGCCTCGGAAGCCCTCGACTCCGTCTTTTGGATGTAACAGTCACCTTCAAGTGCATCAACGACGACATGGCGTCTCATCTTCACCCTCGGGAGCACTTCGTCAACAGAATGCACTCGAGTACCCAAGTTCATGTTAGAAGTATGTGAGAGAACGAGAAGCAAACCCTCTCTCCATGCCACTATTTATAGGCCGGGCAGATCAAACCCACGCGCCAAGTGGATGGCTCTCCGAATTCTGAGCAATGAACCGGCATTTAATGGATGAACCGGACGCCTCGAATTCAGCCAAACGGCTATTTAAAGTACTCGAGGAACGAAACAGCCGCACGCGCCCTTCGACTTCAGGCACATCACACAGATGCACCCTTCAGAACCAAGCGCATCACAGAGGATGCGCCTCCATGCGTCCCCATACCCAGTAGAATGCCAATCGACGCGTCCCCTCAGCTGTCCATCGAATGTCACAAACATTAAATACTGAACTGACAGAGTTGGCAGCACAGCTCCCAAAGTCTGAACAGTCGACAGCTTTTTCAGAAGATGAAGCATCGGCAACGTCAGCATCATCATGACTTTACCCCGACGGCTACAGCCACGTGGCCACTCAACCACCCGTATGCGCCTCTGCAGCCATGCGTCCAAATCTGCATGCACCTCAAAAACCATGCGCCTCAGACTCTTCACTGATCCCTAAAGACAGAAGGAAAGTCTCCATCTGAAGCTCTGCATGCGCCTCAAAAGCCATGCATCCCAGACTGCTCTCTGATCCCAAAAGACAGAAGGAAAGTCGCCTGCATGCGCCTCAAAAGCCATGCGCCCAGAATGGTTCGTGACTCATAAAGGTTACAAGCCAAAGTCTCCTCATGCGCCCAATCCTAGGCGCATCCTATCAGATCATTCCTCACCAAATCTGAGATCTCCGAGCCATGGGTCGATGACACATGTCCTTTGACTCAACTCATCCAAGATCTCAGCAATAGAAAGATCTTCTCCTCTGCTACGTGCCGGCTCACAACAGCAACGTGAAGAAGTCAGCCCCTCGATCAGGGCGTATCACCTATGCACCTCCATCAGCAATCAATACGTGGCGTCCCCACGCACCGGCGCATCCTACATATGCGCGCATGAGCAGCCAACCTGTCCAACTATAAATAGAGGGATCATTTCCTTCTTCCGAACACACGTACGAACGAACATACCACCAGAGAGGCAGATACAAACACTCAACGTCTTCCTCCTCTCAGCAAGCTCCAGCACCCAGAGCAATCCAAACCTTCAGAGAACCGATAACCGTCGTCAGCTCGTCAACGGAGTCAACGCATTACCACTCGCTCCATCGGCACAAGGGACCCAGATAAACAAAAGTGTACTCCTAGGACTACGTCTAAAGTCCTATATTGTAACACTGTTCTGTTTGTATTGAAATTACATCAAAAGATTTTAATGGCAAACAAGTTGTTGCGAAGTTAAGTTAGGCAAGTTATGTTAGGCTATCGGAGTAGTAGCAAGCACGGTCTCACAAGTTCTACGGCTGGGTGTAGCCACGAAGTCCTACGGTCTCAAAGCTAGTCATATAGAGTGCGTGTTGGACGATAGTGTCGCATAGAATACAAGTCGGTTTAAGGCACGAGACACGGTTGTTTTAAAGTGAGTTATGGAGAAAGGGGGCTATGAAATAGTCATTCCTAAGTTGAGTAAAAAGGATATTGCATCAAGGGAGAGGGCTCGCCGCCGTGGGTCGTCGAGGGATCTCAAGGATAGAAGTCTTGAACTTGGTTTTGAAAGATAGGGTAACAATGAAAGAAGGATGACTGTGTGAGACGTCAGTTTGAGTCGAGTCTTGCATGGTCATGGACAACTTGTCGACAAGGGCGATGTTTCCTCGAGCGGCAACCCTGGGACCGACTCAGCCAAGGAGGAAACAGGGTATAGTGGTGCATAAGGTTTTAGCACAGGATTAAAACGGGGGCTTACAATGGATGCTAGCTATTTGTATTAGAAAGTCCCCGATTTAATAAAAAGCTATACGTCCCAGGATAGCTTATTATGCTAGTGGCCAAGTTCATATAGATGTCGGCAAAATAGCGGCTATCCGCTTGTATGCCTTTGGATTGAGTCAAGATGAATGTGTGTACAGTTAGAACATAAGAATGTTTGGGCCTAAGATTTGGCATCAACATAGGCGTCGTGCTTCGACACGAGTTATGGCGTCGAGTCTTAAGATGTTGGCATAGAGTTGCACAAGTTGGATCGAGTCGTCTCGGGTTTAAGTCAGGAATCACTGTAAGGCAAGTTGGTTAAGTGACACTAAGTTTACAAGTCTCGATTGGGTCAGTTGGTGATCAAAGTAGCATAGGCCGCAAGGCGGCGATATGGTTAAGTCTTACTGAGTTACGATGAATGGCCTCAGCAAGGTTTTGTAGCACAGTCACACAGAAATGGAGTCTCATCGTGTAGTTGCATCTCTAATTTTAGGCCGAAAGGCAAGCACGACTTGATAGGCTATCGTTGTTGGCACGATAAGGGTCTAGAGGTAAGGTATGAGCTAACGTTGTTGTTGCAAGCACGGGATGGTCTTGAGGCACGAAATAGGCCAAGGCGTCTGTCCAAAAACTGATTCTAAGGCAAGACTAGAAAGACAATACAAAGGGGACTATGTTACACAAAGTAAATCAAACATGTTGGTTTTTGTATGAGTGGGCGAGGAGCTCATTCCACCAGTACAGTTGAGTACTGATACCCACATAGTTTTTGTGTGTATGCACAGGTAGAAGCTCGTGGCGCAGAGCTCGCTTGGATGCGTCGAGGCACGGAGTTCCTTGGCGATTTGAAGCATGCGGCCGCATGGAGTCAAGATTTATACGGAACATAATGTATGGACGTCACCTTCCAAAGCATCCGCTGGCTCAAGACATGTATTGAGAGATGAGAGAGAGAGCTGAGTGACTTGTAAAGTTGAGATGAGTGAGCTTGAGTGAGCTCGAGAGACTTGTAATCTTGGCCTTGCGCCCCATTGTAACCTTTGTTTCAATATCAATAAAAGAGTGTTTTACAATGACTTGTGTTTTGCTTCAAATTCTACTGCTATTATTCAATATCTCTGCTTGGGACTTCTGTGCGACGACCCCGTCGCAGCCACTGAAATCGGCCGTTATGGAACCCGCCTTGCACGAGCGCAATCTAGGCTCGTGCGGCATCACGCCTTAGTGAGGACGATCTCTCCTACGGGAGCGGGGCATGACAGACTAGGCCAGCTACTCCATATAAGGTATATAAACGTCATACGACGATCGTGGCTGTCAAGAGACTCGGGGGTGCATGCTACAATCAAGTCTCATATGGTTTCACAGAGCATCTAGGTCTCAATCAATCAAAACAAGAAGCAGTAAATAATGATCACATATGACAAAGCAGTAAGGCGTCCCCAACGCTTCATCAAAATGATTCATGAGCCTAACTATACAAAATGATAAGCTAGTACCGAGAGTCAATAGTACATAACTATAGTCAGCTGCAGTCTGATTTAATTACAATTATTTAAGGAACTAAATGTCCAGAACTACCGGCTAAACAGGTGCCGGTGGCTAAACGCCAAGTACAAAATATAAGTTATCAGAGCGGTGAAGAAAAAACCCACTCATGGTCCCTGGCGCCCATACTCCTGGTGTGCACCATTATTCGGATAGAAGGTACTATAACAAATATGGCCTACAATAGCATGCGCAGAACGCTATAAAAAGCCTTCTATAGCGTATTCCGTCCGCTATAATTTCTTCCGCTATAGTATGTGAACGCTTGTGAACGCTATAACATTATAGCGTTCTTGAATGCTGTAGATGGATTATAGCGTTCGTAAATATTGTGCATGGTTTATAGCGTTTGTGAATGCTGTGAATGCTTTATAGCATTCTTAAATACTGTAGATGGATTATAGCGTCCGTGAATGCTTTAGATTGTTTATAGCGTTTGTGAATGCTGTGGATCCTTTATAGCGTTCGTCAATGATGTAGAGCGTTCATGAATACTGTAGATGGTTTATAACATTCAAGAATTGTTGATGAATGATAGCATATTATGAATGCTGTAAATCTGCTACATAATTTTATATCTGAATAACATGTTCTGTATCACATACAATTAACCATAAAAATTCATGCTGAATTACAATTTTGATTTCAACAATTTTAATCGCAACTTCCATTTCGATCAATCAAGATGTAAAAAAATTTTGCCAAAATATGAACATTTTTCATTAAAACATTCAAGATGTACAAAAAGTAGTTGTCATTAAAACATTCAAGATGTACAAAAAGTTGTTGTACGCCTAGTAGTCCAAAATAATAAAAAAAATGCATGTAGGCCAAAATGCAGCTCGATCGCCCCTTTCCTTCTAGATATCCAAAACCATCAAAAATTTATCCGCCAACCTACACAAAATTGAAAAAAAACACATTATTATATAAAAAAAATAAGTCGACACAGGATCATGTATCCTGATTAGCTGATTAAATAGTTACTAAATACAATCTCAACTATTAAGACCTGACACTCTCTCGTATACTCTTCCAACATAAAAGAGAATATTAAGTGCAAGTACCAGAACCATAATAAGAGATCAGTCATAAGAAGCAACAAATGCATATAGGTTACAATAATGAGTTACTTGCTCAAAAGATGTACAGTAACATGGTCACTCTACAAGTCATGGATACCATCTTCTACAGCACAAAGGCAAAGAAGAATTTCCTTTTATCTCACCACCATTGGGGAAGAAGCTATCAACATTGCCTCCGCAGTTGCACTCACTAGTGATGACGTCGTTCTCCCGCAGGTTAGGATTTAGGAACCATGGAAGTAAAATCTTTTACTTTCTTTGATATTTCCATAAGCTTTACTCCCCTGGTACTTACAATTCAAAAATAGTCATGTAATGGCAAACTTACATTCTTTAACTCCATTTTCAGGTAAAATTGCCAAACTGGAGGAACCGACCTCTGTTGAATGTCTCAGAAACAAATTTGTTATCGTCTAAACTGCAAGAGTTATCTACAACAAATAGTTAGTCAAATATTGATTTAACTTAGAAGCTTTTATTAAATTGAATTGCATCACTGTGATAAAAACATAGTTACTCCTTTATAATTAAAGATCAAGTCTTGTAATTATACCCATATATAAGAAAAGAATATTAGAACTTTATGCTAAAATCTATACAAGTCATCCTTGTGTACCCATAATTATCCAAAAATAAACATTGGATCCAACACAAAGCTTAATTTAGCAACATAAACAAAAAAAACTCAAGAATCATCACAATTTAGGAAGCACCTTCAAGTAATAAAAAAAGCCAAAAAAAGCTTAAAATTTTCCTACATGGGCCTCTCAATCCTATATCTTCCAGTCTTAAATTTTAGCTTCCAACTAATGACCACACCATGCAATTCTAATCAGAACATCAAAAAAAATGAAAACTTTTATGACAAAATGCATAACAAGAAAAATTTCCAAAATAAAGATTTGATTCAGCACAAAACTCAATTTCGTGGCATGGGTTGTAAGTACAATAAAGTTTGGATTCAACACAAAGGCTTTTTCAGATTTGTTGTATCTATGTCAAGATTACAGTATTAGTCGATACGGATACGTAATGACACTAATCTATCTTATCTGTTTTGGCATGTCCCTATCGATAACCGATACCAACATTAGGATTTTCTTACCCTATCAATTCAGCAAAAAAATTATTAAAAGAAAACACAAGCAGAATGCGAGAAACAGTTTTTGCACAATAATTTGATCAGAAGATCAACAGGCTACCAGTACTCACGAAACAATGGTCTGAAATCTTTGAAAGTACTAAATTGCATATCTTCGTGACTTAAATTAAGAGTATAAAGTTCTTTGCCATGGTTATCAAATAAATCTTGGTCAAAACTATTTAATCAAAACCATTACATATGTTGTTTTACAATTTTGAATCATGAAAACTTATTCATAGAACTCTTACCGAGGAATATGGATTTGGTCTTTTGAAGCCTGTTGACTTGTGTACACTTTTATACCACCATGGAACCCAAATTCCATCTACTGGTTTTGAACCAGGTTCCACCTGTAAAAGTACTCCCATATGAACTAGAGAAACATTATGGTGCAATGGAAGATAATGATAGCATGTCTCATTGTTTGTTGTAAAAGAAGTTCCACATTAGACTATGTCAGATTGTAAAGTCAAGGAAAATGGTAAATTTTCTCAAATCACATTACTCATATTATGTCTCATGAATATTTATTAAATAAATATGGTTTTTAATCTTAAACTAATTCTAGAGGTGTCAGTATTTATTTTCTTACTTGAGCATTGACTTCCGGAAAGGAATACCCAAATCCTGACAAAGACCTTGCAAGGTAGCCTGCACAAGAAGGTAAACAGAGTTCAGAATGAGGCTGACTACCTGTAACATTTCTTAAACGTTAACCATATCCAAGTACACAACATTAAATATTTTAGGATCATCAGTTAAAATATTTTTAGAAGAAGATGCATTAAATGTAGAGTTAACTAACCTCAGGTCCTGCAGCAGATCTTCTGAGTCTACTATAGGAGGAGGATTCCTAAGCTCACATTAAATTTGACATATGTAACCAAAAGTATATGCAAAATCAGCATATTGCTACCAAAAAAAAGGAAAGACAAATTTGACACTAGACAACTTATTAGCAAAGTAAACATGATAACATGAATCCTGATCAAATGAGAGTGTAGGAAGAATGTTTACACAAAGTTAAGTTTAAACTCGGTGTTGAAACATAGTAGTAAAGAATACTATAACATGACAAATCAGATTTACCAAAATTCATAAGGTATCTAATATAAGATATATAGTTCATTAAAGAAGAAAAGCAACTCATACAATAAAGGTCTCTCTTGAGGACAACAAATAAGTAAAAAAAAAAGGTAGACAACATCCACTACCATTAAATAATATGTTTATGAGATTAGATGTTTACATAAGAACCTAAAAAAATCAGAAGGTATACCTGGTTTCTAAACTCTCTAGTATGACAAAGTTCATCGGCAAAATTTGCAAAATAAAGATTGTGTTCAGTCAGTTAGAACAAGATACCAAAAGAGAAAGGTAGTCTCTTCTGGAAAGTAAGGAAAGAAACTGATAGGCCTTCCTTATCTCTACCTTGCTAATTAGATGGGAGGACAATTTGAGATTTTCCATAAACATATCAAACTACTTGTCATAGCTGTGAAACGCAACACAATGACAAGGACCCGATACCAATTCTTGACCTACTTTCTTGCCAAACATAATGTATGAATTTATTTTCTCCTTTTGGGTATCCAAATAATATGTAAGAGAATTACTGAGTTCCAAATTAGACATTCTTGTGGAATTTATATAGTCAAATAACATATTTTTTATAGAATTAAATTTCAGTGTATGGTATATTTTAAAGGCCATATTACAGCTTAGCGATGCCATTGTTCATTACCAGTCAATCTATCATAACAATGGAAAACAACACTAAGAATAGTGTGTCTTCTTAATGAACCATTATACCCATTATTCAAGCATCATTTTTCTTGCACCTTGAAATGACAATAACATATAAAGCTATTAGTATCATATAAGTCTCTCAAACATGTTAGAAACAACATTTATTATACTCAAGGCATGAGGTTCCTGTAATGCCCCGCTCCGTACGGTGCATTACGATGATTCGTTGACTCGAAGAGTTGCGTTGACCCGATGAAGTATCAATGCGAATCGATACAAGAGTTATGTTGGCCAAAGGTAAGCTTTGAGTCGATTGGAATCTATGAATCGAATCGATGCAAAGGATAAGTCCCGTTTGAGCAAGTGCTGATTTTAGTTGATCTGGTGTGCAGGCTATGCTTTTACGCTGGACGATAAGAGGTCGGCATTTTACTTTATGCAATGAAGTGTCCGCGAAACCAAATCGTGGCCTTGCAACGGAATGTGGCATAGGCGCGATAGGCCAAATCAACCGAGTAGTTCAAAGGAATGGCTAAGTCCGAGAGCTAGCTATGCGACCAAGTTATGGAAGCGAGCTGCTTCAACTCGGCAAAACGGCAAGGCGTATCGACTTAAGGTGGACGGGTTCTTGACTCTCTCTCTCCCTATTCCTTCACGTCTAATAAAATATGTTATGGTATGCGTAAGATGTTATCGAGTTAGCGAGCGTGGCTCGGCGACGAAAGGTCCAAGTATGTGTCGAACACTAAGATAGAACATTGAACAATCGAATAATTGAAGCGACGTGCATCAAGTGTACGAGTCGCGGTAGGGCAATGATGGTAGTACATTGAAAGACGATATTGAGATGTGTATCATGTGCACGGCTCTGAGAATATTGAACACTAGGCGTAGAACATGGATTACGGCACTGAGCGTGCCCTCGTACACGGAAGCTACGAAATGACTATGTGATTACGGAACTAGGTTATGAGAATAACATATGAATGGTACGCGCTGAATATTAGTACGAGATGACTAAGCCGTTGGGCATCGTGCATCAATATGGATGTGTTGGGGCTTAACGCCGACGGAGCTCCCCATATGGATGGTGGATTATGTTTATGAGACGCGAATACGCTTATGGAACGGGACTATGTTTATGGAACACGAGATTGGTTGGACGATATGACTTGTATGCTATGGTACGTATTGCATGGTCAATGGACTCGGATGGCCCGTGCACGGGTGCGGCTTCCCTCGGACGGTTATGCCGGGACACCGGGACCGTTCGGCCTAGAAGGAAATTATGTGTGGTATTTATGGTACACATCATTCAGACGGATTGCGACCGTCCAGTACTGTGATAAGCTATGATATCCGTAAGTTTGGGATCCTTCGGATACTGGGCTAGCAACCCGTATCGAAGTGATCGTAGGCTTACACATAAGAGATGCCAAGTCCATTACGGTGCGAAACACCGCGACCTTCATATAGATAGGGCCGGTGGGCTAAGATGAGAGTTGGGTGCAGGCGCAGGGCCTGCCACCCTTATGCATATGTTTAAGTTTATGGTTGGTTGGTTTGACGGATCGTATGATTGGTTATGTAAGTTCTAACCATTGCAGGTGAGGCAAAAAAGGACGGGCTATGCACAATGTAGGAGCGTAAAAAGTACTTCATAAGAATGAGTCAAAGAGATGGATCATTCTATTCAAATTGATCCACTTTACGCCTAAAGCAGGCTAGTCATTTTACGCTGGACAAAGCTGTCAAGTCTTGCATTTAATGCAAAGTCTGACATGAAGATTTACTGATGGCATATATCACAGAAATCAAAAGGATTTGTTTTACACAGAGACCAATTTGTCGTTTAGTATGTGGACTGAGCTATTATATGCTCATAATATAGCTTCTTTTACGCACGGAGACTATACGAGTTTTTATCCTCAAAAGTTGACGTGTGCATAAGGTTTATTTGGGCTACTTTTACGCTCAAGGTTATTTAACAACCACTTTACGCGGGAGTTCTATGTCAGGACTATTGTACGCCTAGTCTACTACTTTACGCTCAGGGTATATTTGGGTTATTTTTACGCCCTATTCCAATTCAGAACATGGTTTGCCTACATGGCTTTCATGCCACACATCTCGAAGAACGTGTATACGTGCATCATATTCTTATTGAAATGATGGGACACGTGTCAACGTATGCAGAGGATGACTTCGGTCATGGGTGGCAGTTGTTAGCGTAAAGACGGAACTTTTGCTGAGTTTTTACGCACAAGAGCCCAAGTCTATAAATAGACTTATTTTTCTCAGATAGACAGACGGAGAGAAGAGGAGAAAAAGAGAGCACAGACGGAGAGAAAGGAGAGAATACATAGAGATCAGAGCCCAGAGACTTTGATTTTTCGGAGCATTCTTCTTCAACTTTTCTTCCAGAACAGAGTGAAGCAAAGCAGGAAAGCATTCGGCCTCGCCATCAGTGCCCAAGTACGTCGATACCTTTCTGGTGACTTAGTTCTTCCAATTATTCATCTTCTAGCAATGATCTTCATCATCATCGTATGGTCCAAGGAACAAAGTGATCATTTACAGATCAGACTTTTATAGCAATACTTCCCAGAATCAAAATTGTACTTCTTGTACTTTTTTTCATTTTATTTTCAAAATCCGATTTCTAGGCATTTTGTTAAGTGAAACAAAAATGGCGACTCTGCTGGGGACGACCTTCTCCTCTGACGAGAAGGCAATTGCTCAATACGATGATGTGTCGATTGGATCGACAAAGAAGACTCTGGTTGTACACTTCGACCAGACTACTTATGAAGAGATGCTCCAAACTGGGGATGGTTCTCGCTGCTCCAATGTTCAAAAATCTCGCAAAGCACGAAAAGTTTGGATTCCTAAATCCAAAATAGCTTCTGATCTCTCTGTTGCTTCTGAGGGCAAGAGAATTCTTCCCACTCCTGTCGTAGGGGCTCCCATTCGTAACGAGGCAGTCCTTACTTCAGGGTTGCACTCTAAGTTTGGCAAGTTATCTCCCGTCTGTGACGGTGAAGATAATCAGGTTTTACGCCCAGTGGGTAAAAGCCAAATTTTACGCTCAGTGCATAAGAACGAGTCTCTCATTTGTAATGAGGCAGACTCTAATGCTTGTGCTTCTAAGTATAAAAATAAGTCTCCCGTCTGTGATGTGATAGACACACAAAAATTATGCTCTTCGCGTAAATGAAAATCTCCCATCTGTGACGTGGTAGATAATCAATTTTTACGCTCTACGCGTAAAGGTAAGTCTCCTGTCTGTGACAGTGTAGATAAAATTCGCAACGATGTTTTTACATCTAATATGAATGTACCTAAATGCATACAGCATAAAAATGTTGTTGGTAAAGCTTCAGCCCTACACCAACAACCTTCTTATACTGCTCTACGCAAAGTACCAAACCTACAAATCACACGCAATGAAAATGGAGTTCTTCATGCTCAAAAATCTCAAGATTTGTGCACACAACTCCAAACGTGTAGAAATGTACAGTATGGTTCTGCAAATGTAGCCAGTAATCTTCTTTATATATAAGGGACTAAACGTTTTGCTACCCCAAATATAATAAAGAAGACTACTCCTTCTACTCCTTCTGATTTACGTGAATTGCTAATGCAAAAGCGTAAAAATAGACAATCTCCCGTGACACTCCCCCAAGAAAATCATCACTGTGAGTGTCACCAGATTGTGATCAAATGTTGTTGCTCGGCTTCCAGACGGTCAGTTTTTGATCGATTGAATTTTAATGTGCCCCAACAACAAGCTGATGAGTTGTCATATGCATCAGTCAACATGGCATCTTACACCAACAGAGGACGACGTCCTAGACGGAACACGTCCCAAACCCCAGGACAATAACAATTCAACAGACTTCTTGATTCTTTTGAAAGAGTATATCAGAATACTCGATCAAGAAGACAAAGACAATTACAGACTCCTGATTCTGAAGCTGGGGGTACTCAATCTCTTGAGTCCGAAACTGATAGTGTTGATTCATACTTCTATACTAATCCTTCTGTATCTTCAAGAGAGGTTGAATCCTACGCTGTTGGAGATGAACCAGAGACGTCATCTGTTAACACAGAACAACATCTCACTGCCGTTGAGCAATCATTGAAAGACATGCTTAACATGATGCAAAGCATGTACCAGATAATAACGGCTCAGCAAACTGCTTAACCAACAATTGTAACACCGGTTCAGACAGCAGCACCAACTCAAGATAGCCAAGGGGTTGATATACCTTTGAATATCCAAGAACCTGCTGTTAACCAAAATTCTGCATCTCCAGATCCCATTATTCCAGAAGATGTACCATCTCCGGTGGGGATTACGGTACAACCAACAACTTTTCAATCAAATGTGCTTCCACAAACCAGCGAAGCCATTCAAGCAATGCGTGAGCTCAAAGCACAGTTTGAAGTTTTAAGCAAAAGGATCAACTCCAGAGGTTAGGGATTAAGCAACCTTATCCTCCTCATTAGAATGATGTACCCTTTCCACCAAAATTTAAGCCACAGTCAATGGTACTGTTTGATGGAAAGGCTTCTCCTAGTCAGTATATCAATTACTTTGATATTATGACTGTACATTTGCAGAAAAATGATGCTCTTTTCACTAGAGTATTCATTGGGTGCTTGAAGGGTTCAGCTTACGACTGGTATCGTAGTTTACCCGACAATTACATTTCGTCTTTTGACGAATTTAAGGCAATGTTTCTCTCTCGTTTCTATGAAGGAGGTATGGACATGAACATGTCCTCCTTAATAGAAATCAAGCAAAAGAAGAAAGAAGATACTCGGACGTTCATTGAACGTTTCTGACTGGCGACTTTAAAGATGCCCCCTGGTATGCCAGATTTAGCGCTGATTGATACATGTAAGATGAATCTGCGACCATCCATCGCTGTCTTCACGGGTTCCCAATTCACAGATTGGGCTTCGTTTATCATAGCAACAGTTTCTGTCGAGACCAATGGTAGGTTGGCTCGTGAGCATATGATGATTTTCGCCTCTGAGGATAAAGGAAAGAAAAGTAATCCTGGTAATAATTCCGGCAATCGTAATATGAAAGGAAAAGACACTCTTATGGTCAATCTTTCCAAGAATAAAACGACGCCGAATAATCAGGAATCTTCCAGGCCAAAAGAAGAATATTCTTTTGACGAAAGTGATATCCCAGGGATATTCCAATGTCTGGTGAAGAGTGGCAAACTCCAGATTCCGGAGCCAAAGAGGCCTAATAAGGTGAATCTGACAGACAATCCTAAATATTGTATCTATCATAGATACATTAATCATCCTACCAGTGCTTGCTATATTTTGAAGAAGAAAATCTAAGAGCTGATAAATGGTGGTACTATTACTTTAACCAATGATGACCATACGGTTACAACCAATATGGTTTCTCTTCAATTTGGAGATTTTCCTCCATAACAAGTACCAGATGGAATTGTCCCAATTCCAAAGGCAACGATGAAAATTTTGAATATCCCGCCTGCTAGGGAGGAAAATAAAGGATTGTTGCCTCTTACATTAAAGAATGGAGAAATTATGTGGGTACATCCTGACTTAGTACCTGAAATAGAAGATGAAGGCAAAACTTTAAAATCCAAGAAAGGTAAGAAAGTTAAAACCTGCAACATGATTTCTTATGTTATTTCAGATCCTGATGATTTGGATCATCTATGGGATGGCATTCCTTTGGAAGATAGACTGAAAGGATTAAACATATGTCCTCCAAGTCTGGCTCCTCCTGCCAAGCTCAAGCTTACTCATCAGCAGTGGCTAGCCATGAATAGTGTTCCCTTATACAGGGCACAACAAGTCTTCGCTGCTTATAAAAAAGCTCCTACAGGGATTTTTCCTCGTATCTCGAATCCTTTTCCTCCCGTAGCTACAGAGACGGTTATTCCTCATTCTCCTGTAGTCACAGAGATCTCTTCTTCGTCCTTTATGGAACCACCTGTTGAAAGCCCACTGCCTACTCACTTATACAGTCAGCAATCTGTCCTTCTCATGAAGAAGATGGATTATGACTTTCAAAAGGCAGAAGGTTTGAATTATGATAAAGGAATACGACTTCTTTTACAAATTTAATGTCAAAATCCACTGTTGGATTGGGTTCTGGGGTTCCTCATAACAATCCTCACAAGAAGAAGGCTAAGGAAAGGAAGATTAAATCCTGCAATATGGTACTTCCTTCTTCTGAGTCTGAAGAAGAAATTTTTGCTGGTACAAGATCTGGAAAAGAGTACCACAAAGATTATGAGGGATCCTCCAAAGAAGCTGAGAATGTTGAAACACCACCAACTCAACCATCTCTCGCTCATGTTGTGGTTGAAAAGGAGAAACAAAAAGCGGTACGTTTTGACATCCCGTTGAAGTCTACTTCCAGTCAGGGGGTGGTGATGAGACCCTATAAATTTGATATTCTAGCCCAGTTAGCTAATACTCCGGCTAGATTATCTATCTTCGAGTTGCTGCGTCTTTCTAAAGAAAGTCGCAAAACTTTGAGTGAAGCTTTGCTGCAAGCTGATTCCTGCTTAGCTCAACTTAAGACTCCTGACAATATACCAGTGTCATGCCCACAATGTCATAGTGTGATGGAAGCAATTCCCAACATCACCTTTACACAAGAAGATATGCTGTTGAAGCATAACAAGCATGACAGGCCTTTGTGCTATACCGGGTATATTGAATCCATTGAAGTTGACAGAATTTATATTGATCCTAGGTCTTCCATTAGCATAATTCTTCAAAGTATGCTAAGACCATTGAGGATTCCTACTAGTGATCTGACTTACACTAGTACCACAATAGTTGGTTTCAACTCTGGAAAGAGCAAACCACTGGAAAAGATTCGTCTGAAGATTCAGATTGGTGATCTTTGAACTATGGCAATATTTTATGTCATTAACTCAGACGTATCCTACAATATTCTTCTTGGAAGACCATGGTTACATGAGCATAACATCGTGCCTTCGACTCTCCACCAATGCTTCAAGTATGTGGATCCCCAAGGAGTTGTGAAGACTGAGTTTGCTGATATCAATCCTTTCAAGGGTGTCGAAGCCTATTTTTCCGACTCAAGGCTTTACAAACAAGAGCATATAAAAGAGATATCAGATATGGTTGAAAATCAATCATCTGCTGGAGATCAGTCTATTAACGAAGATCCGCCAGAAGAGCAACCTTTGAATATCAAAGTCAAAGGGCGAATCCAACCCCAACCTATCAACAATTAACCTTTGATGATCAAGGTTAAAGGAAGAACTCAAGCTTCATTTGTGGAATCAGTGAATGTACCTGCTAAAAGCCAAGTTCAACCTCTTGTGATCAAAGTCAAAGGGCGTACATTTCGTACGAATGATCCAGAACCTTCTTTGATTGTCAATCTTGGCAAATCTACGCAGAAGGCGGATGATAGTCCACTAGTGATTAATCCGAAGCGTAGCTGTCAAATTGTAAATGATATAAATATTGATCATTCTGTACTTTTTGATATCAATGAAGATTTCCTTTTCGAGTATATGGCTGTCAAGTTTATTGAAAGAATGACTTTATCTTCTGATAATCAAAGTCATCAATATAAAGACGACATACACACAGAGGAAACCTTATACATTGACAATAAGGAAAATTGTTTTCTACCTCATGTAGATGTTGGACCTTATGCTCAAAGGCTTCTAACATCTTCTCTCTATCTTCTTCTTGTAGCCGCTTCATCGCAAGCTTGTGCAACTTATAGACGTCACAAAGAATCTTATTTCGTGGTTCCGTCTGATAAGAAAAACAAGCGCCAAATTGTGTTTAGCTTGGCTAGAAATATCCCTGTTGTTCAGACAGATGATTTGAGAGATAAAGATAAAGGAAGAATCCAAATTGACAGATATAGTCAACAATCTTTCAAGATTATCCAGAACATGGGATATGATTTAAAGACTATGCAAGGTCTCAATCAAGGAAAAGGTAGACGACTACCATTATATGGTGATCCGTTTTACCAGAAAACTCGTCATGGATTGGGATATGCTCCGTCCCATATGTTTAATGACGATATTCAAGAAGAATTCTCTTCTAGCTCTTCACAATCATCAGATTCAGAAGAAGTCCAATTCATCGAATCCGATATTTCTTACTCCTCGTGTGTTAAAGGAGACTATTATGATGAATCTGAGCAAATATTTTCAGTTTATATGGTTCAAATTGATGGTAAATCCGAGCCATTTGAGAATGATCATTGGGTTCAACAGATGGACACTCAATGGAAACTTCGTTTTGAACAACGACAACCACCTATAGAGGACGAGATTGTCCAGATTGACGTTGGAGATGGAACTACGCCCAAACCAATATTCATCAGTAAGAATCTTTCTGAAGATGAAAAGGAAGAATTGATAAAACTGATCAAAGAATATATTAATATTTTTGTATGGAGTTATGAGGATATGCCGGGTTTAGATCCCAAAGTTGCTACTCATAAACTCAATATTATTCCTAATGCTAAGCCTGTAAAACAACAGCAACGGCGTTTTAGACCAGATATGATGGATACAATTGAAGCAGAAGTCAAAAAGCTGATCACGTGTGGTTTTGTTCGTGAAGAACAACACCCCGATTGGGTTGCCAACATTGTTCCTGTTATAAAGAAGAACAGAAAAGTTCGAGTTTGCATAGATTTTCGAGATCTTAATGTAGCTTGTCCAAAAGACGAATTTCCACTTCCAATTACTGATGTCATGATAGACAAAACATGTGATTTTGAACGCATATCTTTCATGGACGGATTCTCAGGATATAATCAAATTAAGATGCATCCAGAAGATGAGAAGCATACTGCTTTTCGTACACCCCTTGGGGTTTACTGCTATACGGTGATGCCGTTTGGTCTTAAAAACGCCGGTGCCATATATCAACGGGCCATGAGCAACATCTTTCAAGAACATCTACGGAAGACAGTAGAATGTTATGTAGATGACATTGCTGTTAAGAGTCAATCAAAAGATGATCACATTCAAGACTTGAAGACAGTATTTGAACTGATGCGCCAACATCAATTGAAAATGAACCCTACTAAGTCTTTCTTAGGAGTTTCCAGTGGCAAGTTTTTAGGATTTGTCATTACTTCTCAGGGTATCCATGTGGATCCTAATAAGGTCAAAGCAATTCTTGAAATGCGTCCTCCACGCAATTTAAAAGAACTTCGTGGCTTCCAAGGTCGCATTACATATATCAGGAGATTCATATCCAATCTCTCTGGAAGATGCCAACCTTTCTTCCGTCTATTAAAAAAGGGTGTATCATTTGTTTGGGATGAAGCATGTCAGAAAGCCTTCAATAACATCAAACAATACCTTACAAATCCCCCTGTTTTGGTACCTCCAATGATAGAAAGACCATTTTTGCTATATGTTCGAGCTTTGGATCATTCACTTGGTGCTCGTCTTGCACAAAAAAGTGATATAGGTCATGAACAAGCAATTTATTATCTTAGCCGAATGATGGTCGGAGCAGAACACAGGTATACTCCTGTAGAAAAGGAATGTCTGGCCTTGGTTTTTGCTGTCCAAAAGACAAGACATTATGTGACAGGACAGACTATCCATGTCATCTCCAGAATAAATCCCATTCGAGTATTGATGAGAAAACCGAGCATTATTAACTCTAGGTTAGCTACCTGGACGATGTTGCTCACTCCTTATGACATGGTTTATATACCTCAAAAATCAGTGAAGGGTCGAGCATTAGCTGATTTCTTAGCTGCTCATCCTATACCTGAAACATCAAAGTTATATGAGGACATTCCAGATGAAGTTGTAGACTGCAATATAACTTTAAAAATGACATTTGGCAATTATATTTTGACGGAGCATCACGGGTTGGACCTAAAGGTAATATTGTCTCTGGGGTAGGAATCATCTTGGTTTCTCCTGACAAAATGGTCATATACCGTGCCTATTCTCTCAATGAACCATGCTCCAATAATGTAGCAGAATATAATGCTCTATTTATTGGTCTCCAAGTCGCAAAACAATTGAATATTGAATTCCTGGAAGCCTATGGAGACTCTCAGCTGATTGTTAATCAGGTTAGAGGGACCTATGAAGTCAGAAATCCTGATCTCATCCCTTATCATCAAGTAGTAGTCGAATTGGTCCTTTTATTCAAAGGATTCTTCATTGAATTCGTACCACGTTCTCAGAATGTAGAGGCTGATGCTCTTGCTAGCCTAGCTGCAGATTTGGCTGTTCCAATCCGAAGATAAAATATAATTACTTTATTGGACCGAGATTTATTCTGTGTCAAGAATAATTTGTGTATTGAACAGAGTTATACTACAGAATCAAGCTCTCAACAAAAGGATTGGAGAACTCCATTTATTGATTACGCGGTTCATGGGATTTTACCTGAAGATCCAAAAGAAGCTGCATCAATTAAAAGACGATCATTTCGATTCTATTATGATTCATCTTTACATATGTTATATCGTCGCTCATATGATGGACTCTTGCTGTGCTGTCTCTCAGAAAGTGAAGCTAAACTGATACTCCGTGAGGCTTATGATGGCGTCTGTGGTGCTCATCAACCGGGTCCAAAATTACAGGACCGTATTCGAAGAATGGGGTATTATTGGCCTTCCATGATAGCAGATGCTGTGGATTACGCCAGAAGGTGTAAAGTATGTCAGATTCATGCTGACTTTATTCACCAACCTTCTGAATTTCTACATCCTACAGCAGCATTTTGGCCCTTCGAAGCTTGGGGTATGGATGTCATTGGTCCTATTAACCATCCTTCTGTTAAAGGACATCGGTTTATATTAGCTATAACCGATTACTTTTCTAAGTGGGCAGAAGCAATCCCCCTTACTGAAGTGAAGACATCTAATGTGATCAGCTTCATCAAACATCATGTCATTTATCGCTTCGGGATTCCTCGACGAATAATTCATGATAATGGTCCACAATTTGCTAGTCAGGCATTTTATCGATTCTGTGATAAGAATCAAACTCAAAATCTGGCTTCTACGGCTTATAATCCAGCTGCTAATGGTTTAGCCGAAGCTTTCAATAAGATGATCATTAAACTTCTCAAAAAGTTTGTCTCTTCTAATAAACGTGATTGGAATGAGAAACTTGGAGAATATTTATGGGCTTATCGAACAACAGTCCTGACTCCTACTGGTTTTACACTATTTTTATTGGTTTATGGATGTGAGACTGTTCTTCCCTTAGAAATCTAGATTCCATCTCTACGAATAACTATTGCTAATGAGCTAACTATAGAAAACAATGATCGCTTACGACTCCAAGAACTTGAAGGATTGGACGAGAAGCGTCTTCAAGCACAACAGCATATTGAGCTATATCAAGCCCGTATATCTCGAACTTTCAATCGTAAAGTTAAAGAGAGGGTATTCAAGATTGGCGAGTTGGTATTAGCCGTTCGAAGACCGATGATTATGACTCACAAAAGCAAAAGGAAATTCCAAGCGAAATGGGAAGGTCCTTATGTAATTGAGACCGTGTTTTCTAATGGCACCTATCGGTTATCAAAGCCTAATGGAGATATACTCATGATGTCGATCAATGGTAAATTTCTTAAGAAGTACTATGTATAAAAAAAACAGAATGAAAATAAAATTTCTTTTTATTTTTGTTCTGAATAAAGGATTAAGGACGAGGACCACTGCCCTCCTTATTGAATACATAGTCAGCCAATGCTTCGAAGGCATCGTTACCTGAGTTCATAAAAAACTTGCAGGCAGCCATCCCCAGCGCTTCTTCTTCAGGAGTTTTCCCTGGCTCTACTAAGAAAGCAAGGATGTCTTGTGGTGGCTTGGAAGTAGAAGAGCTTTCGCCTACTTCGGTTGGGCCTGTCATAATTGGTTCAATGGGGCACGTCTCAATGATGGTCTCAACTTTCTTAGAGACTTCATTCTTTTGTTGCATATCCTTGGAAGACATTTCCAATAGAGGAGTGGAAATAAGAATGAAAAGTTACAAAGATTTCTCACCTATTTAATAGGAGAGATCTATTAATGAACCGGTCTTTGAAATTGAAAATAACCTTTTATTCCCGAAAAGGCCTGTCCGTTCATTACAGATTCATTCATTTACTTATGGAATTGAGTTGTTCTTTCTTTTCTCGAAAGTTATGTCGGTTCATTTCATATTGGCATATATCCTCAATGACATCTGTCTTTTTAATTCCCAGCTACCAAGGTTTGGTTAAGCTGACTACTCATCTTTTTGGAGAGAAATTTTGATCTTCTATCTTACCCGTTGGTATAGAAAATTGGATTTATTATTTATCACGTTCTTATAACCTCTGAATAAATATTAAATCTGCTTGCTTTTCTTATCTATCAAATCCATTTGACCTCTGCATAGATATTAATCTACTTTTTCTTTGAGTTCTTACATGTTGTCATGTCCATAATACCTCTGATAGTATTATATACTCTAAACAGAAAACAAAACTTTATTATCTATCATGTCCATATTACTTTTGGATAGATACAAATCATTGAGCATAGAAGATTCATCATTTCCATTCTCATTTCATCATAAAAGTCTATTACATTTCTTAGACTTTCTTACAAATCATAATAGAAATCTATTACATTTTGGATTTTCATTCTATACAACAACGATGACCTAATCAAGATCTATTTCTTCTTTGGATCTTCTTTATCGGATTCGTTGTTGGTGTCAATTCCTTACTGTCTGAGCCTCAATGGCGACCAGAATAGTAGGAATCAAACTCTGGTCTTCTCTCTCAGACGAGAGAAGAATCCCAGAGTATGGTAGCCCGAAGCCATGTTGTTGCCAATACAATTGGTGGAGAAATGGCGGCCTTTCAGAGGAGATAGGAATGTATCCAGCATTAGGATACGATTCCTAGTCCTGCCGTGAAAGGAACTCTACTACCCAATTTCTCGGGATAGAGTTGACTCCACCATCCAACTTTTCGGGTATAAAGGCTCTTCCTACCATCTGAGGAAGACCCTTTTATCCTACGAAAAGTTCTGAGTTGTCTGATTTGCGCGTCAAAAGCGTATGAGCTCCCTGATGCTGATGTCAGAAGAATACTCCTCACAGTGTCAAAATCGCCAATACCGGTTCTGGAAAAGTTCTTCAGCCAAGCTTCTGCAGAAAACAACAGAAAAAAAAAATTCAACAGAAGTATCATCAGCCACTTACTGATCAATTAAAGACTGATGCTCGCGCACCTTACTCAACAAGGCTTTTACGCCCGTATCTCATGTGCACCCTATTCAACAAGGCTTTTTACACCATTGTTTCATATGCACCTCATTCAACAAGGATTTTACGCCAATGTTTCATGAGCATATTATTCAACAAGGCTTTTACGCCCATGCATCTTACCTATAATATTCTACGTCTGTCAAGGATTTACACTCATGGGCATCTGTTTTCGACAAAAAAGTTTAAAGGCAGACGATTGTTTTATGAATTAAACTTACCATTGAGGTCAGATGATTCGGCTCTGAGAATTGTTGAATCAACGTCTGTCGACCGGGCGTACAGAGGAATAACATCGGAAAGCATCATCATTTGTTGAAGAATAAAATCTTACAAAGAGCTACCGGGCGTACAGAGAGACAGCATCGAAAAGCATCATCATTTGCTAGAGAATGAAATGTTGCAAAAAGCTATCTTCGAAAGAATGAGAATGAGAATGTATAAAACATTCTTTAACTCAGCTATTTATAAGGGTTGAGGAAACGGTTGGCATGAGTCTATTTCGGAAAAGATCCTACTAAAAAGGCGCTCGTGACCATAAGGCAGATGCCACGTGTTGTTTTGTTTCGCTAGGGAATGAACAACCATAAATGCAGTTAAAGGAGATATAAAACAATTCTATTTTTACCAACAGATGAAATCAACATCAAGATTTTATTTATTTAAAGGGGAGTGGGCCCCTACAGATAAAAGAGTCGCAATACATAGACGACACTTCTACATAAAACATTATTTTTTCTCTCCTTCGTTGGGCTGACGAAGGGAGGCATCTAAGTCGTGCATGTTACGAATCACGGAGCGACGTATCAGATTAAGGAACGCTTCTGCATCTCCTGATCCCTCATACGCAGTTGAGGGACCACCATCGATACGACTGAAGACTGCTGGAGTCACTCCAAAACACTCTATAAAGTTGCGTGCCCACTCAAAATCAATCCTGGAGTTCGGAGCCTCTTTGTTGTTAATCTCTTTCTTTGGTGCCATGACAATATGAGGATGAATAGCAAGGATGAAGAATTTCTCCTTATTTATACAATCAAATCAACTTTTCATATTCCTTATGGGAAATTACTCATTATTAATGCAAGCTCGGGAAAATGAAGAAGCATTCAAAAGTTTCGAGAAGAAAATTTATTATGACGGTTAAGTATTGACCGGCACCATTTTTTGAATTTTACGCCGACTGTTGGATATCCCCACTTTTACGCGGATGACTATTGAGTATCCCGAATTTTACGCTGACTGACCAAATCTCGACTTTTACGCTTCTATTCAAAGTGTTTCAAATTTTGAGGATATTTGAAAACTTTGAAGGGGGTCTTGTAGGAGCGTAAAAAGTGCTTCACAAGAATGAGTCAAAGAGATGGATCATTCCATTCAAATTGATCCACTTTACGCCTAAAGCAGGCTAGTCATTTTACGCTGGACAAAGCTGTCAAGTCTTGCATTTAATGCAAAGTCTGACATGAAGATTTAATGATGGCATATATCACAGAAATCAAAGGAATTTGTTTTACACAGAGACCAATTTGTCGTTTAGTATGTGGACTGAGCTATTTTACGCTCATAATATAGCTTCTTTTACGCACGGAGACTATACGAGTTTTTACGCTCAAAAGTTGACGTGTGCGTAAGGTTTATTTGGGCTACTTTTACGCTCAAGGATATTTAACAACCACTTTACGCGGGAGGTCTATGTCAGGGCTATTGTACGCCTAGTCTACTACTTTACGCTCAGGGTATATTTGGGATATTTTTACGCCCTATTCCAATTCAGAACGTGGTTTGCCTACATGGCTTTCATGCCACATATCTCGAAGAACGTGTGTACGTGCATCCTATTCTTATTGAAATGATGGGACATGTGTCAACGTATGCAGAGGATGACTTCGGTCATGGGTGGCAGTTGTTAGCGTAAAGACGGAACTTTTGCTGAGTTTTTACGCACAAGAGCCCAAGTCTATAAATAGACTTATTTTTCTCAGATAGACAGACGGAGAGAAGAGGAGAAAAAGAGAGCACAGACGGAGAGAAAGAAGAGAATACATAGAGATCAGAGCCCACAGACTTTGATTTTTCGGAGCATTCTTCTTCAACTTTTCTTCCAGAACAGAGTGAAGCAAAGCAGGAAAGCATTCGACCTCGCCATCAGTGCCCAAGTGCATCGATACCTTTCTGGTAACTTAGTTCTTCCAATTGTTCATCTTCTAGCAGTGATCTTCATCATCATCGTATGGTCCAAGGAACAAAGTGATCATTTACAGATTAGACTTCTATAGCAATACTTTCCAGAATCAAAATTGTACTTCTTGTACTTTTTCTCGTTTTATTTTCAAAATCCGATTTCTAGGCATTTTGTTAAGTGAAACACACAATTCACTATGTTTATGTTTCGGATTATGTCTAACTGTGTCTGCTGCAAGAACACGGTTTGGGACACATTTATGATAAAGTGCTATGTTTAAGTATTACCATGAAATCGATCCTAAGGCTAAATAGAAAGATCACCAATTAAGATGCATGTTTCACTAAATAATTAAGTGTTTTGTTTGGGTGCGAGCGGGTCTTGATCAGTACGAAGCGAGGATGAAAGCACTAATCCCCCACTAGTTTATGTGCAGGTTCAGGTATGTTCGGCTCGGGGCGGAGCTTGGCTTGGACGTGCCGAGGCGTGGAGTCCTTGGCGTTCAAGAGGAGCTACCGCATAGGCGTTCGGACTTGCGACATGGAGATGTTCGGCCGAAGACTACTTAGTGGCTATAAAGAGGCATAATGTATGGAACAATGTAATCCTTTGTGAGCTAGAGAGATCATGAGCGTTGTAGCCAATTGGCATATATGTTGGGCTATTCAGAGCCTTTGTAATCTTCAGTTCATTATGAATAAAAGAGATTCTTGTGTTATACCTTGTTTCCTTCCGCTGCTTATGATACAAATTTGAGATAATCACTATGTGAACCGTTATCTTGCCATGCACGAGCGTAACTCCAGGCTCGTGCGGCATCACGCCCCAGCGAGGACGATGATTCGGGTAAAATCTAGCGAGGACGAGCAATTTCTCGGATCGGGGCGTGACAAGTTGGTATCAGAGCGGTTCCATCCTTTGGACCGTGCATGAATCTCTTTGACCCTCAGTTGCTTCGCTATCGAATTCAGTTGACTCTAAGTTGTTTCCGCAACCGTATGGCTCATGGATCTGCTCGACGCTACATTGGATGTTCCATACAATAAGTCTATATTAAGTGCGTATGTCTGCCACAAGTATGTCGTGACTATCGCGATATCTCCGGGTGCCATCGGAGAATGTTGGTTGCACGAAGTGCAACGGGTTATGAGTTTATGGTTTTCCGAAGTGCAAGAAAGTTGTGAGTCATTGATTACACGAAGTGCAACAAATATGGCAATATTGGTTGCATGAAGTGTAATGGTATGCGTATTGTTGATCGCACGAAGTGCGAGGAGTTATGTATTGTTGGTCACACGAAGTACGAGAAGATATGTGTTCTTGGTTGCACGAAGTACAGCGAGTTGAAATATGAGGCGATGCGTGTTATGTTGCTATACGAACGATTACGTGTTGTTGGTTGCACGGAGTGCAGCAAGTCGTGAATCATTGGTTGCATCAGTACAACGAGTCGATATGGTATGGTGCGTGTTGTATGGCTATGCGGATGGATAGCGATATGTTGTACGGGATTGAGTAAGGACCTTAAGTATCGAGAATGAGTTGTTGTACGAGTTGCAATGAGTGAGATTGGAAGATCGTGAATGCGATAGTACGAGTCGAGTTGAGTAGGCGAACGTATATGTTAGCTGAATGTTGCGGGTGTAATTGATATGATTGCCAAGGTACGGTTAGACTGAATGTATGTCAAAACTTGAGCGAATGCTAGAGCTGGGATCGGAAAGATCGCCATACGGGATAGTTGATTGAGAAATAGATGTCGAACCTATGTGGAATGTGATGCCGAGTAATGACTCGACTTCGAGTGGTATATGCAATACCAATTATGCGATCAGTACAGCAAAGTATTGTATTGATAAGGATAGGCTTGATTCTGAGTGGTATATGGAATACCACTTAGCGATAGTTATGTTAAGCCACTTGGTGACTTGCGATAGATCGCGTCAAGATGATTGTATCGGTTATGATAGGTTTGTCCGCAACGGACGAAGTAGTACCGAGACTTGAGTGGGAATGACTTAAGAGAAGTCGATGCAAGTATGCCTTGAGGAAGTGAGTCAAACGATTATGTGCGAAGTCATATCCACGGAGGATACGTCAGACGAGGATTCGTTAAGTGTAAGTCGAACGATAGGCTGAGCATAGCGAAGAAATATACGTTGAGGAAATGGTCGAACTGGTCGAATTTATGTTGAGTTAGTACGGAAGCTTGTTCGGAACGTATTGAGTAGGCACGGAGAAATTGTGCGAATAGATTTGGGTTAGCGCGAGGAGTCGGTAGCACGATTTGGAAGTGCGAGTTAGGGATATGAGAATGGATATGTGAATTTGAAATTGTGTTGCGACGATGTTAAGTAGTTATAACGGAATGAATCTTGATAAGTGCGAGACTTGATTCGTATTCGAGTTCGAATAATGGCAATAATTGCAACGGATTTGAGCTTATGAGAAAGGAAGATATTCAAGTTATGTATATCGACGATGGTATTGAGGCGTATCAAAGATGATATGCAATAACTCGGGGATACTCTGATCGAATGAACAAAAATTTTGTTGAGCATTATTGTTGGATGAATAAGATGCAAGTTAAGTTGATGGCAGTTTGGATGATAACGGTAGGAATGCTTCGGAGAATTTGAGAGTCGACGGATGTTACTCGGATAAAATCGAAAGTGTCTGGATTGATTCGTGGATAACCACTATGTTGACATTCTTGTCTTATGCGAGTGCAACTCCAGCACCGCACATGTGTCACGCCAAATTAGGACGATCATTCCGCGTGAGCGCTGGTATGGTGATTCATCCAGTGGGGGTGGTCAAACTTGCAAGGCGTGGCAAATTGGATTTGACTCGTGGTTTGATGCGAACGTTGTTCGAGGATGGTTTCAGTGAGTATGGAATATGTCGGACTATGATCATGAATAGGTAAACTCGGATTTGAGGCGAGTAGATATCATATGACTAGCAAGGATGGTCGACGGTAACGTATGAGTGATTCGAGTAGTAACGGCACGGAATGTGCATAAGTGATTCGAGTAGTTATCAGCGCATCAGTTGCGCGGGGGTAGATAAATTATGGATTGGTATGTTGGAATGGGTAAAGTCTCATAGAAATTATCGAAAATTGATTTGGCTTCGCGATAGGATGTAGCATGGTTCGTTGTAACTGTCCCTCGTTGATGATCTTCAATTATCGAGCGTAGTTTCGGGGCAGATGACCCTAGAAGACTTGATCGCCAAATCAAGTGAATGTTGAAGTCCCATAGGATGACCCTAAAGAAGTCGCATAAGAAATTTTGTCGAGGATGAGGAATGAGGTAGTACATGTTAAGGATAAGTCTAAGCGAGTGAGTATGGTGTTTCAAAAGTTAGCGAGTAGCCTTCGACTAGATCGATATGGTTAGAAAGTTTATGATCGATCGAATAGATGTCGAGGAACGTGCTTAGCATAGCGATGCGGTAAGGCGATTGCAAGAATTTTGCAATGCACGAGAGCGATGAATAAAAGAATGACCTTAAGAGTTGTGTCGTAGATCGGTTTGAGTAACGGTTAGGCTCTGTGTGTTGAGCGCGCTATCGATATTATGAAACGAACTAGTCGGGATTGAATCGAAGATTGAGTAAAGGATTCATACTCGGTCGAGTATCGGAGATAGGCTTATCGTAAGAGACCTTGGGTCGGAAAGATTGTTGCCTTTGAGCATCGTAGATTCAAGTTGACCTCTTGTGTCGGAAGAGATTAAGCTCGATGTCAGGATAAGTTACCTAGCGGGGGTAGCCCCAGACGCAATGCGTGGATAGAGCGAGAACGTGAATTATATATGGATAGTCGTGTGCGAGACTTAGTGTGAATGGTAGGCAAGGGAAATTGAGACATGTTGGACGTAGTCCATATCGTTAAGGCCAAATGTTATGAATGATTGGATGAAAGACTTGAGTTATGGGAGAGATAGAAAACGATTGGATGAATAGGCATTGCAGAGAATTGTTGTGATCGGATGCGCAATGACTCGATGTAATGCGAGTGTTAGGTGGCCGGCGAGAAACTTACGAGATCGAAGTTACGGGTTTGAATCAAGTTATGTGCAGAGATGTTTGGAAGAGGATTGCATGTTATGGGATGATGCATACGAGAAGTATTTTGAGAATAGGCGCTAAGATTGACTAAGTCGAGTACGGAATGATTATAGCTTGAGGAATTTAAGTTGAGCCTGTTAGTTTGTCCCGATATCCTACAAATAAGCTTGGCTGAAATACATGTATTGGTGGGACGCCTAAAATATGTGTATGATCCAAACTAAGTTGTATGATTCCAACGATAGAAGCACGAGATCGTGAAACGATCTAGCGAGGCACTTGGATTAAGTGTTGGTTTCGGTTCGAGGACGAATCTGATTTTGAGTGGTATAATATGTAATGCCCCGCTCCGCACGGTGCATTACGATGAGTCGTTGACTCGAAGAGTTGTGTTGACCCGATGAAGTATCGATGCAAATCGATGCAAGAGTTACGTTGGCCAAAGGTAAGCTTTGAGTTGGTTGGAATCTATGAATCAAATCGATGCAAAGGATAAGTCCCGTTTGAGTAAGTGCTGATTTTAGTTGATCTGGTGTGCAGGCTATGCTTTTACGCTGGACGATAAGAGGTCGACATTTTGCCTTATGTAATGAAGTGTCCGCGGAACCAAATCGTGGCCTTGTAACGGAATGTGGCATAGGCACGATAGGCCAAATCAACCGAGTAGTTCAAAGGAATGGCTAAGTCCGAGAGTTAGCTATGTGACCAAGTTATGGAAGCGAGCCGCTTCAACTCGACAAAACGGCAAGGCGTATCGGCTTAAGGTGGACGGGTTCTTGACTCTCTCTCCCTATTCCTTCATGTCTAATAAAATATGTTATGGTATGCGTAAGATGTTATCGAGTTAGCGAGCGTGGCTCGGCGACGAAAGGTCCAAGTATGTGTCGAATACTAAGATAGAACATTGAACAATCGAACAATTGAAGCGACATGCATCAAGTGTACGAGTCGCGGTAGGGCAATGATGGTAGAATATTGAAAGACGATATTGAGATGTGCATCATGTGCACGGCTCCGAGAACATTGAACACTAGGCGTAGAATATGGATTACGGCGCTGAGCGTGCCCTCGTGCACGAAAGCTACGAAATGACTATGTGATTACGGAACTAGGTTATGAGAATAACATACGAATGGTACGCGCTGAATATTAGTACGAGATGACTAAGCCATTGGGCATAGTGCATCAATATGGATGTGTTGGGGCATAACGCCGATGGAGCTCCCCATATGGATGGTGGATTATGTTTATGAGACGCGAATACGCTTATGGAACGGAACTATGTTTATGGAACACGAGATTGGTTGGACGATATGACTTGTATGCTATGGTACGTATTGTATGGTCAATAGATTCGGATGGCCCGTGCACGGGTGCAGCTTCCCTCGAACGGTTACGCCGGGGCACCGGGACCGTTCGGCCTAGGAGGGAATTATGTGTGGTATTTATGGTGCACATCATTCGGACAGATTACGACCGTCCAGTGCTGTGATAAGCTATAATATCCATAAGTTTGGGATCCTTCAGATACTGGGCTAGCAACCCGTATCGAAGTGATCGTAGGCTTACACATAAGAGATGCCAAGTCCATTACGGTGCAAAATACCGTGACCTTTATATAGATAGGGCCGGTGGGCTAAGATGAGAGTTGGGTGCAGGCGCAGGGCCTGCCACCCTTATACATATGTTTAAGTTTATGGTTGGTTGGTTTGATGGATCGTATGATTGGTTATGTAAGTTCTAACCATTACAGGTGAGGCAAAAAGGGACGGGCTATGCACAATTCACTATGTTTATGTTTCGGATTATGTCTAACTGTGTCTGCTGCAGGAACACGATTTGGGACACATTTTTGATAAAGTGCTATGTTTAAGTATTGCCATGAAATCGATCCTAAGGCTAAATAGAAAGATCACCAATTAAGATGCATGTTTCACTAAATGATTAAGTGTTTGGTTTGGGTGCGAGCGGGTCTTGATCAGTGCGAAGCGAGGACGAAAGCACTAATCCCCCACTAGTTTATGTGCAGGTTCAGGTATGTTCGGCTCGGGGCGGAGCTTGGCTTGGACGTGCCGAGGCGTGGAGTCCTTGGCATTCAAGAGGAGCTACCGCATAGGCGTTCGGACTTGCGACATGGAGATGTTCGGCCGAAGACTACTTTGTGGCTATAAAGAGGCATAATGTATGGAACAATGTAATCCTTTGTGAGCTAGAGAGATCATGAGCGTTGTAGCCAATTGGCATATATGTTGGGCTATTCAGAGCCTTTGTAATCTTCAGTTCATTATGAATAAAAGAGATTCTTGTGTTATACCATGTTTCCTTCCGCTGCTTATGTTACGAATTTGAGATAATCACTATGTGAACCGTTATCTTGCCTTGCACGAGTGCAACTCCAGGCTCGTGCGGCATCACGCCCCAGCGAGGACGATGATTCGGGTAAAATCTAGCGAGGACGAGCAATTTCTCGAATCGGGGCGTGACAGTTCCTACTCTACTAATCCGCTAATAGTCGGCCTTCAAGCGAACCAGTGTGACACACAACTAAATTTATCTCCAGATAGAGGAAAAAAGAAGAAGAAAGAAAAAATGTTAAAATAAATATCAAATGGATATGTATATGTATATTTTGTAGAGAGAGAGATGAGTTTGACTAAATGGGCTCTGAAGGCCGCTTGGATCCTGACAACAACCACCTCCTGCAGCAGGCGGTGCGTCTACTACCAGTGAGCCGGACGATGCCATGGGTACCAATCCTAGTTTTGGTGGTCTTCTCCCTTTATTCGGGGTGGCCAAGAGCCTGAGTTTTTGTCCTGGATTTGGGTTGAGACATTTTAACAAACATTTATTTAGCACACCGAGTAACTCACTTTGAATCTGTAAACGCTCGTTGAGGATATGGAGGATCCGGAGTCAGGGGTCCTTTGTTGCTGTCTTTGTCCGTCCCAACTCCCCCACGGTCAGCAAGATGCTCCTCCCATGTCTACAAATGGTCCACTAGAACCCGAACCTGCTCCTCCTCCGCTTTGTTGTCCCCGTCTCGAGTTGTGGAAGTCCTTTATGGACAACGACACGGACAAGCTCTAGAAACCGTAGATTATATCTAGGTTTCCATTAGGGATTGTGAGAGAAAATAAACAAAACGAGTGTAGAGATTACAAATTTGGGGGCAATTTGGGCTTACCGAGTGCCAATCGAAGAGGCTCTGGAGGAGGGAAGGAAAAATATGCACACAAGGGGGGCACGACTGCAGCGGTTGTCGACTCCGGTCGGCACCATTGCTGCTCCACCTTCTTCTTCTTCTTAGGTTGCTCTCTTTGTGGAAGGGAAGAAGATAAGGAGGAGAATGAAGAGGAGGAGGGATTTTGGGTTCTTTTGTGTGTGGGTGCCTGCGGGTTAGGATTTGGAATTTAGAAGGAGGAGAAGAGATTTGCGATTCTCTCATATGTGGGAGATAAGGATGGAGAGAAGAGAAGAAGGGTTAAGGTTTGGGAGTTGGAAGTTGAAAAAATGATGAATATGAAAGAAAAGGGGGGAGGGGGTTCTTTGAGTGGATTGAAATTTTTTCGAACGAAACCCAAAAATTTGAGCGGGTCCAGGTGTTGAAATTTTTTTTTTTGCAACATAAACAGCATCCAGAAAAAAATATACCTTTAATAGCGTTCATAACACGCTATATAAAGTTCTGTTAACAGCAAAATAGCAGGAAGACATAAACGCTATAGATAAATTGCTATTGTATGAACTTTTAATAGCACTTCATAATAAACGCTATGGATGATGATATTATAATAGCAGAGAGGCTCGAATGCTATAGATAAACTGCTATTGTACGCTCTTTTAATAGCACTGCGGAATGAATGCTATTGATGATGACATTCTATAGTAGGAAGGCTTGAACGCTATAGATAAACTGCTATTGTATGCCCTATTTGTTGTAGTGAGGCTTGATCCTCTGGCGCTGATACGATATCTGACCAAACAAAACCAGCGGGGTCAGGCCCCGAATAGCAAGTACCACAAGGGAGCACAAAAGAGTGAGATAAAACCCAAACACAATAATAATAATAATAATAATAATAATAATAATAATAATAATAATAATAATAATAATAATAATAATAAAAGGCTTCCGGTCGCAACTTTGGTCCATAGCCTATCGCAGCACAATAGCCCAACCCAACAACCAAACAAGTACATGGGTTGGACCACGCACCACGATAGTCCATGTTCCTCAGTTACTAACAGAAGAAACATCTCACAAGCAAGTCACTTTACAAGCGGCCAATCAATCCTACGGCTTTCTATGATTTGCCTGGGTTATTCCAGTAATGCAAATTATAGGAATCCTCAGATCGTATCGCATCCCAGCAGGGCTAGCGAATCCATTATATATATATATATATATATATATATATATATATATATATATATATATATATATATATATATATATATATATATATATATATATATACACGTAGCACTTTGATTATGCACCGGTCCCCCGTAAGGCCACCGTGCTAAAACATATAACACATAGCACGTAGGAGTCGGATATAGTCATCCACTATAGACGGATGAAACTGTATCCGTGGCGGCCAACCCGACACGTCAGGACAGGACCTGGGATGGCTGGTGACGTACGATCTCGAGATTCTGTTCCCTCCCAATGCTTCTACCGATTTAAGTTGCTTAGATTAACCCTATTTTAATCTTGGAATTATATGTTTTGGTCACATGGTCATCCTCCTATATGTCGTACCATAGTACATGTACCCTAAGTATGAATCCACATTGGCTCAAGAGTCCCAAATCTAGATTCGTGCTTAGTGTAATGCATCAAACAACAATCAATATACCACGACACTATTACTGACCAATTACCATGACTGTGCTGGAAGGTACACATGTATTAACATATAACACGAATGATCACTTAGCACGTAGAGTCACACCTCAGTGCACTCATTAAATAGCACCGTAGTGCATACTAATATTGTATCTCAATACACACTTAGAAAATGTACCAGCACATATACATGTAACCAAGTCAGGAACACGGTCAAGTCGAGAAGTCACATGGACCCTTCGTGACATAAAAGTTATATATGAATTTTGGTTAAAGTGATACATGAAGATTCTTGAAGCGAAGACAAAGATCTACAACTTCCATGTTGGGAGTTAGAAGAAATTCTGGCCACAAATCAGCCAAATAGGACATAAAACAGCAAAAAAGCCAAAATAGGCACTATACGGCACTATTCATCCATGCGGTACTATGCAAGCATGCGGCACTATTCATCCATGTGATACTATGCAAGCCATATGGTACTATTCATCCTGCGGCACTATGCAAGCCATGCGACACTATGCAAGCATACGGCACTATGCAAGCCATGCGGCACTATGCAAGCCATGCGGTACTATTTATCCTGTGGCACTATGTAAGCCATGCGGCACTATTCATCCTGCGGTACTATGCAAGCCTGTGACATTATGCAAGCCATGCGATACTATTCATCCTTCGGTACTATGCAACCATGCAGTACTATGCAAGCCATGCGGTACTATACAAGCCTGCGGCTCTATGCAAGCCATACGGCACTATTCATCCTGCGGCACTATGCAAGCCTGTGACACTATACAAGCCTGCGACACTATGCAAGCCATACAGCACTATTCTTCCTGCGGCACTATTCATCATCTCTGCCAGAACCAGGACACATGAACATAGAAGAAGTCCAAATATTGCTTTGGCCATAGCTTCCTCAAAATAAGTCAAAATCTAACTTTTTAAAGGTTAAAATTGGGTAGAATGAGATTTTCTACAACATAGGACTATTAGTTTTCGAAAACAACCAAGTTTGTTAGATCAAAACCATGAAAATCCATACAACCCTAGTTTTAGAAACTTAGATCTACACAAAACTAGCCATTAAAGTCAAAAACTCCAAGAACTAAACTTGTAGAGAATGAAGAGAAGAACAATATAGACAAATAATATCAAAGAAAAAAAATCAAAAAATACGAATGCAAGAATCTATCGATTTGGTGCAAGGTGTACTTGCCTAAATATTGGTTGGAGGAAAAATGAAATAAAAAGTGAATGAGGAGAGAGAGTGTAGAAGAGATTATATATAGGGGTTGGGTTGACTCAAAGAAACCCTAAGCTTAAGCATGCTCTAAATCATATGACTAATGACATGTTAAATGCTTCATGATACAACTAATTAAATTAATTAAATAAAATTCTAACCACAACACGGTTCAGAAATATTATCATCGAAGTAGTGAACCACGCCTACAACCAGACAAGGACAAGGGGTGGCACACTATTTCGCGACGAGATACTGTTCCATGCCATGGCCAGGTACAAATACAGGATACATACAATCAAGATACAGGTGCCCGATACCATATACAAAAAAATCAAAATTTTACGTATTCCGGGAACGGGGAGTGACACTTTAACTAACTATGGTTATCTCACAAGCCTAATTACTAGCAAGATGCAACGAGATGTTCCAGCAGTCACAAGTCCTGCAGCTATCCAGGTTATCCAGGCGAGGTTCATGTAAGAGTTATCAAGAATTATTAGGTGACTTGGAGCACAACACATGACAGTGTGTATAGTACTTGTTTCAAGAAGTACCCCACATGACAGTGGGCTGAAAATGTGCCCTACTCGTCGGCAGGCTACAAGTCCATCAGGTGTGGCCGGGATAACGGGATCGTCTGTAACTAGAAACATCTCTCTATATGAACTACTTGGATCAATCTAGTTATTAACCTAGTCAGATTCAATATGAATCCCTGACCATGGTAATCAGGGATGCAAGTCCTAGACATGATACGAGACGAGACTGGTAGCTTATACGAGCATATTCAAGAACGATCACCCACGGAGTCAAGACAAGAGTTACCTAGTAAGTCAAGATAGTCGTCGCAACAATATATCAAGATTATCATGTTAGTTTACTTATCAAGATTACTTATCTTGTCAAGAGTGCGTCACGACGGACCACTATTAAGAATTATCATGTCAAGTTGCTTGTCAAGAGTGCACCACAACGAGTCACTATCTAAGATTATCATATCATGTTAGGTCATATTGCCATGTCGTGTTCATATAAAGGATAATTGTATGCTAAGAATTTACTTGACCAAGAGTGCACCACGACGGGCCACTGAAGGAGTTATCAGAGAGTGTACATGCCATGCTAAGATCGTGTTCAAGCTCAATGCATGCACGTAGCACAGATAATAACATTGTACAAGGCAATCATCGGGGTATGCCCATCAAGCTCAAAGAAGAAAATGGGGTGTCAAGGATAGCATGCGCCTAGGGCCAACATGGTTTAAGAAGAGCATGTGCCAAAGGATAGCACACACTGGGAGTGGCATGCGCCCAAGCAAGGCATCCAAGACTAGGTGTCTAGGGCCAAGCGCCAAAAGTCATGCGCCCACGGCTATGCGCCTAGGGTATGTCGCATCATGGGGAGTCAAGGGTTTTGGAAAGGCATGCGCCAAAGGTCATGGGCCCACGGCTATGCGCCCACATGCATGCGCCCACCGGGTGGAGTCAGGGTGTACTTGAAAGAAGTCAAGAGACTAACTTCCAAGGCAAGGTGGACGCATAATGTAATGTTCCTATTCTGAAATACGTATATGACCATGTTATTGTATTACGAAGATTTTTAAAATTTGGTATTGTTAAAATTTTATTATTAAATTATTGGAGGTGAATTTTTCCTATTATTATTAATATTATTATTAATTTTCTTGTTCCAAATCTACCCTTCCAAAATATCTAACCTAACCCCCTCTCTCCTCACTCAAATCACCCCTCATATCACTCACCCACTCCCTCTCTCCTCCCTCACCTTTCCCACTCTCACACTTTTCCTCTCTCCTCCCTCTCTGTCGGCTGGAGAAGCCAACCCCTCTCTCTCCCTCTCACTGCTCTCATCTCCCTCTTCTCTCTCCCTGCTCTCTTCCTCTCCCTCACTGGAAGAGCTCCCCAGCCCCCTCTCTCCCGGCCTCCCTCTCCTTTCTAACCTCCTCCCCGACCCGATCTCCAGCGACTAGCCCCATGGCCGCCGCCCTCCACTGCGGCCACCACCACAACCCCCTCTCTCTGCCTCCTCCTTCCACAATCCGCCATGGCCGCCCCCTTCTCATGGCCGCCACCATCACTGCTCCGACCACCACCATCATCGTCGCCATCTCCTCCACCACCCACCACCGCTGTTGCCCCCATCTCCACCGCAGCCAACCCCTTCGCCATGGCCGCCGCCACCACCACCAGCGCCACCATCATCGTTGCCGTCGCCGTCTCCCTCTCGGCCGGCCTCCTCCGTCGCCACCAGCACCACCACCGCTGCTCTCTTCCTCCCTCTCGGCCGGCCTCCTCCGCCGCGACCGCCACCACCTATGGCCGCCGCCATCACCTCCCTGGTAACCGCTCCCCTCTCTTCCCAGCTCCTCTGCCCCTTCCTCTTCTCTTCTTTCCGACGAGCTGCCGCCGCGCACGGAGACAGCGCTGCCTCGAGCGGCGGGACGCCCTTGGGCCCCGTGCTGCTCGAGCAACGAGCCAGCCTCGGGTTGCGTGCTCTTCGGGCCACATGCCTCGATGTACGTGCTGCCTCGAGCAGTGCGCTACTCGGTCTGCGTGTGCCTCATTTTATGTGTGCCTCGTTCTGTGTATGCCTCGGTTTACATGTACCTTTTTGGTTTTCGTGCGCCCTCGATTCACGCGTTGCCTTGGGCAGCAGGATGCCTCGAGCCCCGCACTGCCTCGGGCAACGTGCTACCTCGGTTGGTGTGCTATCTCGATCCTCGTGTCTCGACCTTTGTACCTACCTTGTGACCTGTGTTGCCTCGGTTTACGTACACGTACCGATTTGCGTGTCGTATCGATTTGCGTGTTATATTGTATCTTGTGTTGCCTCGATTTGTGTGCTCGCTTCGATTTGTATGCCGCATTGGTCTTGTGCTGTTTCGATTCACGTACACGTCTCGATTTGCGTATTGTATGATTCGTGCACCATCTTGATATTTGCGATCCCTCGACCTACGTGTACGTCTCGATTTACGTGCATGTTATCTCCTGTTCGTCTCGATATTCGAGTCATCTCGATTCTCGTATGCGTCTCGATATGCATGCGCGTCTCAGTTTGCGTGCCCGTATCGGTCCGCGTACCTAGGTTTTCGTACCAGATCCTTGCACTGCTTGCGGGGCCCACACGGTATAGCCTCCTGCCATCCTCGACGATTTCTTCTATTATTTTATTGTTTGGTGCTAATAATTGTTTATTGTGTGTTCTGAGGATCTCGATTGGCGTACTAGCTTGGATCGCGACTGTCGAAGACTTGCTTACCTAGCCGAGCCCTCTAGGCAAGTATCCATTGCTCATCGACGGCTCTTGCCCTCTTTCCTGGATCTTATTTCATTTAATTAATTTGTACTTGTAAATTTTATAACCATGATTAGTGTAGCCTAGTAGTAGAACTGCCATGATAACCTAGACTAGCTTGGTCCGATACTGGGATAGACCGTATCGGGCGACTCGGATGGGTCATCCACACCTCCGAGGACACGAGCACGACTCACTTGTACGGATTGTCCCCATGTGCCCCGTGTCCGACTCACGGTCGGGTAACGACTTTGGCTAACTTTACTTGTGGCGGTGATTGTGCTTGGGTTAGGAATTTATGGACATGTGTTGTGGTGCGCCCTACGAGGCGGTTATTTTATTATTATGCATGTTGGCTTGGCGCCCAGTACGTATTGTAGTACTGCTGGAGGCCGAGACATTAGTGGTCTCGGGTTCGATTGATTTCACAGTACGCCTCGTAGCGCTGCTGGAGGCCGGGGCTTAGTGTTCTCGGCTATCGATTTGTTCCCAGTACGGATCGTAGTGCTGCTGGTAGCTGAGACCTAGTGTTCTCAGTCTGCGATTCTGCGATTCCACGGCGGGTTGTGCCGAGTAGATTTTAGCCCAAATTCGCTAGGAGCTCCTGTCCAGAATACAGAGGAGACTCTGTCGGATTCTTCCAAAATTCCCGATCGGGAATTTGGTTCGAAGGACTGGGCAGAACCATTCCTTTGGTTTGCTGGACTGGGCTCGTGCCTGTTCACCTTGGTATAGTATACCTGATCCCATTGCTTGCTAGGTAGACTCCAGACTAGATTAGTCGCCTAGCTCCAGACCTGTCTTGTCCGTCGGGTAGCGTAAGGAGAGCGGTTCCACTCGGGAGACGGTCTGCAACCCTGGTCCTTGTTTGGTTTAAGGGTTGTGGATTTACTCCAGAGCGGTTCACGAAATCCTTACCTTTCCGGCAATACTTATTGCTAGACTCTTGTCCTCTGATCCCATCCTTTCTAGGAGTTGTCCTAGCCTAGCTGGATAGGGCTGCTAGTGCCTTATATATCAGGATGGTAACTTTTGGATATGAATCATGATTGAGTATATTGGGGATTTTGATCTCGGGATATTGACTTGGTAGACCTACGTGAATTCTTGGATAGTGTTGTTATTGACTTGGGGGAAGGTTCATGTTTGACCGGGTATGACGGTGGATTCCTGTACATTGATGATGGTACGAGTGTCTTGTGAAACAAGCGGAGTATCGAGGTTGTACCCTTATATGATTTTATCCGACTTCCCAAGTGCTTAGATTCTGGTGCGATAGATGTGACTTATTATTGGAGGGTTGTTTTCCCGATAGTTTGTGATCATTGAGTTAGAGGATTCTTGTGAGTCATAGGGCCTAACGTTGTTGATTCTGATTAGCTTAGTACCTGGTGTTTGTCCTTTTTCGACCTGACATTTTTCTCTACTGTAGATAGGAGACTCCTGATAGTTTGATAAGGTAGATGGATCGACTTGATGATTTGAGCTGTAGGTTCCCATGTGTACTTGAGAGACTATTATAGTGGAGATTTTGATCCTGTAACCGACTTGATATCCATGTCACGATTTGGGCATGTGACTTCTTATGACTGATAGGTTTGACCTTGTTCCTGGTATTACACGATGACCTGGACCCGTCTTGATTCTTGATTAGTGGCCCGTAGAGATGCACTCCTGACTAGCACTCTGGACTTGACAGTAAACCTGGCATGTATACTCTTGATTCTTGATAGTGGCCCGTGGTGGCGCACTCCTGACTAGTACTCTCGACATGGCATGTTTACTCTTGATTGCTGTTGCGACAGCCAGTCCTGACTTGCTCAGCATGACCCCGTCTTGACACCGTGGTTGATTTCTCTTGATTGTGCTTGTATAAGCCACCAGTCCAGTCTTGTCTTGCATCATGTCTAGGACATGGATCCCTGAGTACCACGGTCAGGGATCCATAATAAAACTGACTAGGCTAATAACTAGATTAATCATGTAGTTCATGGGGACTTCCCAGTGACATGTTGCTTGTCTGACCCCGGCCCTATGTATCTATATATATATAATAGGGATTTGTTGCTATCCGTCGAGATGAGCACATTCCCAGCCCTCCGTCGGGTGTGGCACTTCTTTAGGGCACATGTATCTTACTGCAGTGTGCCTGCTATATCTATCTTTTTCTTTTGCTGGGGCGTGACAAGGTTTTAGTGGTGGCCCATGTAGGTCTCGTTTTGAGATTTTGTTGGGTATCACATGATTATTGATCTAAGTCCACTATTCCTTGGTATTCCCACTTGTTACACTTATCCTTCGCTCCCTTGAACCTGTGAACTGGTCCTCATCTCTACTTGGACCTATCTTGCTTGGCCATGTCTTATTCGTGATTATCTACCTCTGATCCTTGTTTGATAGATATGATCCTATAGTTGGTCATGTCGATCACCTTATTTGATGAGATATTATCTTATCTCCATTATTTGGGTTACATGATTATTTATCTTGGGTTCTGTACTCTCTACCGGTGTTTCGCCTTGGTTGATTTCTTGTTATCCCTTTCGTGCGTTGACTTCGTGTTGACTTAGTATCATTATCGCCCTCTTCGTGCGTTGGCTGGATTGCTGCAGAATAAAGATTTCATCAGGACTCTGAGATTGGATATTTTAACATTTGTTTAGTATCCGAGGGATATTCTTGTATCGATTCGGCTTCCTTGATTCCGGACAGTTCCGCACTCATGATTATCTGTTTCAGATATTATTTTTATAGATATAC
The DNA here is from genome assembly GCA_029216955.1 of Iris pallida. Lineage (NCBI taxonomy): Eukaryota > Viridiplantae > Streptophyta > Magnoliopsida > Asparagales > Iridaceae > Iris > Iris pallida. The sequence goes on along the minus strand of JANAVB010006398.1, from coordinate 2,729,163 downwards.
TTGCTATACATTATATTTTGATATAGATCCTTGATTTGGAGTATTTTCCTACGGATATGGAGTATTTTTCTAGAAAAGCTATCTTGTGGTTATTATTGAAGATATTTTTGGACGTATGTTACGATTCACCTGGATTTTGGATTTTGATGGTTTTCTAGGACTCGTTATATTGTTAGAGATATTGTGATTTTAGTGATACGGACATTTGGGTTATGGATTTGATTCGTTTTGGGTATTTGTCAAGAGTACCGGGTGACCCTAGTATACCTTGACGGCGTGGTAACGAAAGTTGCAACCGCTCGATTATAGCGTCATGGTGAATCTTTTGCAGCCATTCCGGATGGCGTGGCAGGGAATGACCATGACTCACATTTTCGGATATTGGGAAACTACAGTCTTCGGCTCGAGACAAATATCCTGTGTTTTATGATTTTATACGGATTTTCATGCAGTAGGGCTTTCAGGTTTTCTGATACTGTTTTCGACATTTTGTACTTGTTTTGATTTATGGGATTATTTCGTGTATGCGAGATTTTGACTTTCGAGATTCTTTCGATATTTTGGATTTACCTTGCGAGTTGATTTATTTAGCTAGACCTTGTTTTCCTTAATGTTTTCATATTGAGATTTTGTTTGTTTCTTATTGTATTACTTGATTTCTGTAAGGTGGGTAGAGTTTTCATGGCAGATATATATGTACTAGTTTTGAAAACCCTACTTTTATAATTTTGAAATTTCGAGCACGAAATTTTTGTAAGGTGGGTAGGATGTAATGTTCCTATTTTGAAATACGTATATGACCGTGTTATTGTATTATGAGGATTTTTAAAATTTGGTATTGTTAAAATTTTATTATTAAATTATTGGAGGTGAATTTTTCCTATTATTATTAATGTTATTATTAATTTTCTTGTTCCAAATCTACCCTCCCAAAATATCTAACCTAACCCCCTCTCTCCTCACTCAAATCACCCCTCACATCACTCACCCACTCCCTCTCTCCTCCCCCACCTTTCCCACTCTCACACTTTTCCTCTCTCCTCCCTCTCTGTCGGCTGGAGAAGCCAACCCCCCTCTCTCTCCCTCTCACTGCTCTCATCTCCCTCTTCTCTCTCCCTGCTCTCTTCCTCTCCCTCACTGGAAGAGCTCCCCAGCCCCCTCTCTCCCGGCCTCCCTCTCCTTCCCAACCTCCTCCCCTACCCGATCTCCGGCGACCAGCCCCATGGCCGCCGCCCTCCACTGCGGCCACCACCACAACCCCCTCTCTCTGCCTCCTCATTCCACCATCCGCCATGACCGCCCCCTTCTCCATGGCCGCCACCATCACTGCTCCGACCACCACCATCATCGTCGCCATCTCCTCCACCACCCACCACCGCTGCTGGCCCCATCTCCACCGCAGCCAACCCCTTCGCCATGGCCGCCGCCGCCACCACCAGCACCACCATCATCGTTGCCGTCGCCGTCTCCCTCTCGGCCGGCCTCCTCCGTCGCCACCAGCACCACCACCGCTGCTCTCTTCCTCCCTCTCGGTCGGCCTCCTCCGCCGCGACCGCCACCACCCATGGCCGCCGCCATCACCTCCCTGGTAACCGCTCCCCTCTCTTCCCAGCTCCTCCGCCCCTTTCTCTTCTCTTCTTTTCGGCGAGCAACCGCCGCACACGGGGACATCGCTGCCTCGAGCGACGGGACGCCCTTGGGCCCCGCGCTGCTCGAGCAGCGAGCCAGCCTCGGGTTGCGTGCTCTTCGGGCCACGTGCCTTGGTGCACGTGCTGCCTCGAGCAGTGCGCTGCTCGGTCTGCGTGTGCCTCGTTTTGCGTGCGCCTCGTTCTCGTATGCATCGATTTGCGTGCACCTTTTTGGTTTGTGTGCTCCCTCGATTCACGCATTGCCTTGGGCAGCGGGACGCCTCGATCTCCGTGCTGCCTCGGGCAACGTGCTACCTCGGTTGGTGCGCTGTCTCGATCCTCGTATCTCGGCCTTTGTGCCTAGCTCGTGACCTGTGTCGCCTCGGTTTACATGCACGCACCGATTTGCGTGTCGTATCGATTTGCATGTCATATTGTATCTTGTGTTGCCTCAATTTGCGTGCTCGCTCCGATTTGTGTGCTGTATTGGTCTTATGCCGTTTCGATTCGCGTGCACGTCTCGATTTGCGTGTTACGTGATTCGTGCACCATCTTGATATTCGCGATCCCTCGGCCTACGTGTACGTCTCGATTTACGTGCACGTTGTCTCCTGTTCGTCTCGATATTCGTGTCATCTCGATTCTCGTGCGCGTCTCGATATACGTGTGTATCTCGGTTTACGTGCCCGTATCGGTCCACGTACCTCGGTTTCCGTGCCAGATCCCTGCACTGCTTGTGGGACCCACACGGTATAGCCTCCTGCCATCCTCGGTGATTTCTCCTAATATTTTATTGTTTGGTGCTAATGATTGTTTATTGTGTGTTATGAGAATCTCGATTGGCGTGCTAGCTTGGATCGCGGCTGTCGAAGACTTGCTTACCTAGCCGAGCCCTCTAGGCAAGTATCCCTTGCTCATCGACGGCTCTTGCCCTCTCTCCTGGATCTTATTTCATTTAATTAATTTGTACTTGTAAATTTTATAACCATGATTAGTGTAGCCTAGTAGTAGAACTGCCATGATAACCTAGACTAGCTTGGTCCGATACTGGGATAGACCGTATCGGGCGACTCGGATGGGTCATCCACACCTCCGAGGACACGAGCACGACTCACTTGTACGGATTGTCCCCATGTGCCCCGTGTCTGACTCACGGTCGGGTAACGACTTTGGCTAACTTTACTTGTGGCGGTGATTCTGCTTGGGTTAGGGATTTATGGACATGTGTTGTGGTGCGCCCTGCGAGGCAGTTATTTTATTATTATGCATGTTGGCTTGGCGCCCAGTACGTATTGTACTGCTGCTGGAGGCCGAGACATTAGTGGTCTCGGGTTCGATTGATTTCCCAGTACGCCTCGTAGCGCTGCTGGAGGCCGGGGCTTAGTGTTCTCGGCTATCGATTTGTTCCCAGTACGCATCGTAGTGCTGCTGGTAGCTGAGACCTAGTATTCTCAGTCTGCGATTCTGCGATTCCGCGGCGGGTTGTGCCCAGTGGATTTTAGCCCCAATTCGCTGGGAGCTCCTGTCCAGAATACAAAGAAGACTCTGCCGGATTCTTCCAAAATTCCCGATCGAGAATTTGGTTCGAAGGACTGGGCAGAACCATTCCTTTGGTTTGCTGGACTGGGCTCGTGCCTGTTCACCTTGGTATAGTATACCTGATCCCATTGCTTGCTAGGTAGACTCCAGACTAGATTAGTCGCCTAGCTCCAGACCTGTCTTGTCCGTCGGGTAGCGTAAGGAGAGCGGTTCCACTCGGGAGACGGTGTGCAACCCTGGTCCTTGTTTGGTTTAAGGGTTGTGGATTTACTCCAGAGCGGTTCATGAAATCCTTGCCTTTCCGGCAACACTTATTGCTAGACTCTTGTCCTCTGATCCCATCCTTTCTAGGAGTTGTCCTAGCCTAGCTGGATAGGGCTGCTAGTGCCTTATATATCAGGATAGTAACTTTTGGATATGAATCATGATTGAGTATATTGGGGATTTTGATCTCGGGATATTGACTTGGTAGACCTACGTGAATTCTTGGATAGTGTTGTTATTGACTTGGGGGAAGGTTCATGTTTGACCGGGTATGACGGTGGATTCCTGTACATTGATGATGGTGCGAGTGTCTTGTGAAACGAGAGGAGTATCGAAGTTGTACCCTTATATGATTTTATCCGACTTCCCAAGTGCTTAGATTCTGGTGCGATAGATGTGACTTGTTATTGGAGGGTTGTTTTTTCCGATAGTTTGTGATCATTGAGTTAGAGGATTCTTGTGAATCATAGGGCCTAACGTTGTTGATTCTGATTAGCTTAGTACCTGGTGTTTGTCCTTTTTTGACCTGACATTTTTCTCCACTGTAGATAGGAGACTCCTGATAGTTTGATAAGGTGGATGGATCGACTTGATGATTTGAGCTGTAGGTTTCCATGTGTACTTGAGAGACTATTATAGTAGAGATTTTGATCATGTAACCGACTTGATATCCATGTCACGATTTGGGCATGTGACTTCTTGTGACTGATAGGTTTGACCTTGTTCCTGGTATTACACGATGACCTGGACCCGTCTTGATTCTTGATTAGTGGCCCGTAGAGGTGCACTCCTGACTAGCACTCTGGACTTGACAGTAAACCTGGCATGTATACTCTTGATTCTTGATAGTGGCCCGTGGTGGCGCACTCCTGACTAGTACTCTCGACATGGCATGTTTACTCTTGATTGCTGTTGCGACAGCCAGTCCTGACTTGCTCAGCATGACCCCGTCTTGACACCGTGGTTGATTTCTCTTGATTGTGCTTGTATAAGCCACCAGTCCAGTCTTGTCTTGCATCATGTCTTGGACATGGATCCCTGAGTACCACGGTCAGGGATCCATAATAAAACTGACTAGGCTAATAACTAGATTAATCATGTAGTTCATGGGGACTTTCCAGTGACCTGTTGCTTGTCTGACCCCGACCCTATGTATCTATATATATATACTAGGGATTTGTTGCTATCCGTCGAGATGAGCGCATTCCCAGCCCTCCGTCGAGTGTGGCACTTCTTTAGGGCACATGTATCTTACTGCAGTGTGCCTGCTATATCTATCTTTTTCTTTTGCTAGGGCGTGACACATAAGGAAAGCTATGCGCCCAAGCAGAGGAGACATGGTGCACTTGGCAGCATATCCAGAGCTATGCGCCTAGGCAGGGGAGTCCTTGGGCGCATATATAGGGCTATGCGCCCAAGCAGAGAGCATGGAAGACTTGGGCGCATATATATGGCTATGCGCCCAAGGAAAAAGTGCTGTGGGCGCATAACAAGCTATGCGCCCAGCACTGTTCTTCTTCCCCAAATCCGAGAACAAGTGTTCATGAACCCATGAACTTCCCAAGTCGGGTTTTCAAAGGTCTAACTTGAGTAAAATCAAATTCTCTACAACATGGAACAATCAAAACTTGAAAATAATAAAGTTTGAGAGATCAAAACCCAAGAAAACCAAGATTTGCATAAACTTAGATCTACAAGAAATCATTCTCTAAAACTAAAAATGTTAAGTACTAAATAGTCTTAGAAGCTTGTAGGAAAGACAATAGAACAACAAAAATAGAGTTCCTCCATGAAGCAAGTTGCACTTGCCTAAGGGTTTGGGAGAGGTTTAATGGAGGAGGAAGAAGGAGTTATAAAATAATGAAGAGAGAGAGAGTGGAGTTGATATTTATATCAACCCTCTCCATCTCTAACCAAAACCAAAATAAACCAAGCCAAGCTAAACCAAGTTAAACCAAGACCAAACCAAGCCAAGCTATGTTAGTGTAGTGCCCCGTCCCGCAAAGTCAATCGGAGGAATCGAAACGCCGACGGCGTTCGGACTTAGCCTTATAACGGCTTGCTCGGAGACATCGCTCAGGTGGGGTAGTTTCGGTGAACTCTCCTCATCTTTGCCTTCACATAATAAATCGTGTTTTCAACTTGCACAAGTTAGGCTTGATAATAAAAGCTACGCATCCACATAGCTAAGGGAATAATCCCGACGGGTCAAAATGATGTTAGAACATGGAAAACGTCCTACGGTCGAATTAGAGTTGGTGCACGGCGTGCTTTGAAAATGACACTCGGTCCTTCATCCCGTGGCTTGGGAGAAGGAAAGTTGATCTTCGGTGCAAAAGCTGAGAGTTAGCCTAAGTCATAGGCGTCGCCCGCACAAATGCTTGTTAAAGCATGCACGGTCCTGTCCCGCAAGGCTTGGCGTAGCCTTTGCTCGTCCCTTGGGTTAAGTTGTAGGCTTGAGTGAGTTAGGCAAAAGTTAGGCCGGTCGACCTAAGTTATTCTACGTGCTGTCCCGCTCATTCTGCGGTTGTCAAGATAAATAGTCCTACGACCCCAAGGCCCGTCATATGAAGTATGACTTGGGCGACAGCGTTGCGTCGAACACGAGTCGGTTTAGAGGCACGAGCCACGGTTGGTTCAGAGGAAAGTTAGCCACGGTCGGTCGATACTTATGGAAACACGTTATGTTCAAGTTAAATTGGAAGGCTATGCAGTAGCCGATCCCTGAGTTCAAAGAATGTTAAGTCTAAGCGATGGGTAGTCGCCGAGGCAACCCTGGTTAGGGGCTCTGCAAAGGAAGTACGAAAATGGAAAGAGTAAAACAACCAAGTAAATGAATTGATCACATAACAAGCCCCAAACTGTATCCTAAAATACTCCATGTAACCCTTATGAACTTGGACAACTTGTCGACAAGGGGTGGTTTCTTCGAGCGGAGACCCGCGGCCACGGGACCGTCTCGGCCTAGGAAGAAACTGGTTGTAGCCGCGCTGGTTAGGCAACGCTGGTAAGGCATCGGTAAGACGGGGACTTGCATCGGGGCTCGCTACCTGCGTTGCAGGGGTCCCGTATTACCCGGCTACGTCCAAGGCGGCTGGTTAGGCCAATCCCATAACAAACACTTAATAATAATTGTTGTTTTCAACTAATATGGTAAGTTTGTGTCGGCACGGGCGGCAATCCGTGTGCGTGCCTTTGGATTGAGTTGAATATGTATGAGTTAAAAAGACACAATGTCGGAGCCTAAGATTTAGCTACAGCAAAGGCGACGTGCTTCGGCACGAGATGTGGCGTCGACTGTTAAGTTGCGAGTTAAGTCAAAAAGGGCCGTAGGGCATGTTGTGTGAAGTTACGTTGAGTTATGAGGCACACAAGTGTGTGCGAGACTAAGCGAAGTGATATTGAAGCACGGATCGAGTTATGGCACGACCGAGTCGTTACGTCCCAGAGTTTGGCACAAAAGATAAGTATAAGTCAGTGTGTCAATAACGCAAGCACGAGAAAGGTCTAGAGGCAAGGAAACGGAGTCCTTCGTGTAGTTGCGTCTCTGATTATGGCCGTAAGGCAAACACGACTTGATAGGTTAACGTTGTTGGCACAAGGAGTGGTCTAGTGACAAGTATGAGTTAACGTTGACATTACAAGCACGAGATGGTTCCGATACACAAGTTGCGCTAAGGCGCCGGTCCTAAAACTGATCCTAAGGCAAGAATAGAAAGACAATCGAAAAAGGGTTTATGTTGCACAAAGTAAAAGAAACGTGTAGGTTTTGTATGGGTGGGCGAGGAGCTCACTCCACCAGTACAGTGGTACTGACACCCACACAGTGTTTCATGTGCAGGCACAGGTAGAAGCTCGTGGCGCGGAGCTCGCTTGGATGCGTCGAGGCACGGAGTCCCTTGGCGATTCGAAGCGTGTGGCCGTGAGAACTGAAGACTTATACAAGACATAATGTATGGACATCGCCTTCCGAAGCTTCCGCTGGAATCAAGTATTGTATCGAGAGATGAGAGAGAGCAGAGTGACTTGTAAAATGAGAGAAAAGTGAGACTTGAGAGACTTGTAATTGGCCTTGTGCCCACAATGTAATCCTTGAATTCAATATCAATAAAAGAGCTTTCTTTGAAATACTTGTGTTCATGTGTTCTTTAAATTCTGCTGCAATATATTCAATGTCTCTGCACGGGACTTCTGTGCGACGACCCCGTCGTAGCCGCTGAAATCGGCCGTTATGGAACCCGCCTTGCACGAGCGCAATCTAGGCTCGTGCGGCATCACGCCTAAGCGAGGACGATCGCTCCTACGGGAGCGGGGCGTGACAGTTAGACAAGTCGAAATACGGGTCGAAAATCCGTATACGTATACTGAAAATACATATAACGAGAAACGGGAGTGACAAAGACATAATACGAATGCTAAAAATGGTGACATCAAACTTTTATGTTAATATAATTATTTCTTCATCGTCCATAATACAATAATAATATTCATACAAAATTCAAAATATAAAATATTGAAAAAAAATCCAAAATAATATGTCATAATAAAATACTAACAAAATTGAAGATGTTCGTAACAAATTTATTTTTATACTCCAGACATATAAATAAAAAAGTTAATAATGTTTGAGGTAGTTCATAATGAGATAAAAGAAAGAAAGAAAAACTTAGTTCATCAAACGCTTCCTCAAAGACATCATATAGTCACTTAAATATATAGTCTTCTTATTTTGGAGGTAAAGTAATGAGTAAGTTTGCATAATCAACTTGTTCTCAATAAATTTTTTTTCTTCGGTCTGACTAACTGACTTGTCTCTTGTTATAGTATATGATGCCCTATAAGAAAAATTACATGGACTAAAAGAATTATAATGAGTATGCCATGCTTTTTTTTTCATAATTGGACTTATAAACATCAAATAGTATAAAAACATTAGTGACCTCTAAAAATTTGGGCCTGAGGCAACCGCCGCGTGGGCTTCATATCAAATCCGGGCCTGGTAACATACCATTAATAAAAAAAAGGTGATCAAAGTAGTTATATCTATGCCGAACTCGAGTGACCCTTGTGGTTATCCTGGAGAAGCATAAGACCCTAGCTGAGTGACGGAAAATCAGTTGATCAAGACACGGGAGCATATTATTCCTTCTATTTATAAAAATGGTAGGAGTTGGAGGCAGTGGGCCCAAATGACATGCAGTATGCACAAAGTCCTGTGTGTAACATCGGACATCTAAAAAAAGTTATATATCGCACTGAGGGACCGTTTGGATATGTAAGGGTGTACTTAAAGTGGCTTAAAACTGTAACTTTTATTACAACTAGTCGTTGGTGTATGTAGTTTTAGTGTTTGAATATCTCTTGTAACTCTATTACAAGTGGTTGTGATATGACATTTCATTACAACCGAAAGCGTCATTTCTTTAATTTTCAGTTGCATGATAAATAGATTACAACTTCATTGCAAGTGACTATGCTCTATATTTTTTCAATTCTCACTTACACTTTCATGTTGTCATCGAAACAAAATAGTTTGAAACTTCTCATTTGCGGGAAAAAAAACTATGTATCCAAATATATATTGACAAGTGATAATTTTACACTTTCATTGCAAGTGCACTATACTACAACATGTTGAAAGTGCACATCTTCATATTTTTGAGGAGCTACAAGTATCCAAACAACCCCTCATAATGTGAACCAAAGAAAGAAAATATCTACAAGAGCATTTTCAAGTCCACCTCTACTGCAACCAAACACAAATAACTATGTAAAAGTCACTTTGGGGGGACACAAATGGATACAACAAAACATCTTTTGTCATGTCTCGATCCCGTTGTTGGTGCTAAAAAAATGACCAAGTTTCATTCCCACAATCTTCAAAGCCCTCGTGAGATATCGTCCTACATGTTGTACGAAGCGTCCGAAGGATGTCGCAAAACGCCCTCTTATGCGGACTCCACTGTCCGATTATCGGAAGGAGATCAAAGGAGCAGCCCCCCCCCCCCCCCCCCCCCCCCGTTAGAAACTTTTCACATAAGGCAAGAAGAAAAGCGTCTGAAGGATGGTGCGAAGCGCCCCACCACACAGGTTCCACTGTCCGGTCAGCGAAGAGGGTCGAAGAGGCAACCCCCCTCACGGGGGTGCGGGGTTGAAGCCCATGTTAGAAACTTTTTCCACATAAGACAAGAAAAAAAGCTTCCCACGCGAAAATATGAACGGTTACCCATTCGATATATATATATATATATATATATATATATATATTAAGAACTACCTATTTTATTCAATAAGGCCTGAAAAGTCAAAACTTTTACAAGTATACCAGAAGACGCAAAATGTCGAAGCCTATACACGTATACTATCAAAATCAAGGAAAAACGGGAACCAAAATGGCTAAGCCTGGGATTGTAGAGAGTGCCAGAAGACCGTCTGACCGTGCGAACAGAGGGAGCTCCGCTTGCGGCACTGCCAAATGGTCTCCCAAATCAGCTAGTCAGCGGAGAACTGGTGGCCTTCATATCTCGTCTTATTGTAATTTTTCCAGATAACCCATATCGCAGCCGCAGCTACGATCTGGTGGCTATGGGACGCGGATGCCCAGGCCGCAACTAGGTCGGAAAAGTTGTTGCCTCCTTGAGTCATTCTGTAGCGGTGGGAAAGAACTCTCCATACCTTGACATGTAGGTCCCCCTGACAGAGGATGTGGTCGACGATTTTCGATTGACGATCAGAGCAGCATATGCAAGCTGACGCAAGGCTGAACCCGATAGTGTTGAGAGCGTCATCCGTGGGTAGGATATTGCGCAGGGCTCTCCACACGAAGAAGGACCACTTCTTGGGAATGCATGTCTGCCAGAAGGCTGCGACGGTTGGAGAAGGCGTGGCATTACCTAGGATCACCTTGCTGGCCGATCGAACCAAAAATGATCTGGTGGCTGCAGGCTTCCATTGGAGCTTGTCCGCGTCCGAACCAATCGTCAATCCGCTACGACGGATGCTATCGACCGCCTCTGGTTCGGTCCAGATGTCACGCCCCGCTCCCGCAGGAACGATCGTCCTCGCTAAGGCGTGATGCCGCACGGGCCTAGGTTGCGCCCGTGCAAGGCTAAGTCCGGAAACAGCCAATTTGAGCTAGGCCACAGAGTCGTACAGAGTGTCCCCATTTGCAGCGAAAAGTAAACGAACACAAATTGAAGCGAATTCAAACTATTTATTGACATTCAAGAAGTTTACAAGCGGCGCTAGGCCGAGATTACAAATCGCTCAAGCTCTCTCTCTCTCTGAAACATAAAAGACGTGCCAAGTGGCTTATATGATGGAATGATTCATAGCGATGTTCCGATACATTATGTCATGTATATGGTGCTTCAGCTCCTTGCAACGGTCCAAGGCTCCAGAGTTTGCCCCGCGTCTTAGCACGTTCGAAGAAAGCTCCGCACCCGCCGACGTCTCCTGCATCCTGTAAGCAAACTGTGGGGTTATCAGTACATTATTATGCACTGGTGGGGAGGCTAGCTCGCCCACAATGCTATCATTACCAAACACGTTCTATTTACTTTTGTGCTCCGTCTATCATTAATTGTCTTTCTAATCTTGCCTTATGATCAGTTTCATGGCATATTTCATAACCTATCCCTTGTTGCCAAATTCAAGTGTCATATGGAAATATATGCATGACTTATCCATACTTACCGTCCGACCTTCCCTGTCCAAAGTAAAACAAGTTAGTCAACAATTCATATAAACTTTCAATGTCAAGTGCGTGTCCCTGCCTCAGGTCCTAGCGCGACGTAGGCGTGTTTTCTAACTCAATTTCACGAAGTACTCTCAATCATTTGGTGTGTTTTATTCAAGTCTGTTCAGAAGGCGCTCCATTCAGTTTACTTAGACTACTTTGTTTCAATGCAAGGACTTGCACGTGGATTGCCACCAGCAAAGCCCACTTAATCTATATGCACCGATCGCTGGCATCACAAGCCATTTTGGACATATTCTTTTTGGTATTCTTACCTATCATAGTATGCGGGTGCACCTTAATAGTCTTTTAAAGTACTCCTTTGGTATTCTCACCTATCATAGCGTGCTGGTGCACCTTGATAGTCTTTTGAACTACCCCTTTGGCATTCTCACCTATCATAGCGTGATGGCTGGTACACCTTGATAGTCTTTTGAAATACCCGACCTTACATCTCTTTGAGTGTCCAAGCCCCCACTCAAACAGCCCGTAAGCCATGATTCCGCCTAGGCCAGCCACGATCCTCCCTTTTGATCGTGCCGCGGAATCCCTTATCCTTCCTACCTCCCGTATACGATGGGATTGTCCACGACCATTTCGTATTGACTTGTCATTTTAACTTAACGGCTGTCTCTGAGCCATAGACCTTAGCCATAATGCATTATCGACCAGGTTGGCGGCGGCACCCGTGCAGCGCGGGTAGCGAGCTCCGATGCACATTCCCGTCATACCTGTCGCTAACCATTCCTTTCTTTCTTATCTTTTATTCATTTTTTCTTTTCTTTCTTTCACTTGTTCGTTCATTCATTGATTCATTCACATATTCACTCATTCTCTTATTCATTCATTCATTCGTTGATTCATTCATTCACTTATTCGTTCATTCATACATTATGCAACTCCCCGTGCGGGATTCGCCCTGGCGACCCATCGATCCTGAAGTCTTCCAATGTTGCTATACTCTACTCGGAATGACTATGTCGATAGTCTTCCGTTTCGTTGATGTAAACTATTTATTGTTTTATTATTGAACGCATAGAAAACTTGAATGTAAGCTTGTGCCTTAGCACGAGCGCGGAGTGCGGTACGAGAGTTTTCACATTTTCTATGTTCTTAACAAGCATACAACATGGGATTATTTCCTTAGCTAGGTGCGTTGAGTCTTTTATTAGCATGTACGATGCTATCGTCTAGCGATTCTAGCAATAGTGTCCGTAATTGTTATGTGTCTAGGCTAAGCAAAGACGGGTTCATCGGAGCCACCCACCTTAGCGATGTTCGCATCGGCCGAGCGATACTCCGAGCGCGCCTTTGAAAGTCTAAGTCTGGATTCATCTTCGATGGGCCAATATAAGTCTTGCATCGATTCTTCATCAGGTCGATGCCAAATTTTTGGGTCGACGGCTCGTTTGAGTCGTTGCACTTGCCGTTTGAATCGGCGTTCCGCTAGGGCGGAGCGGGTCATTACACCAGACCCGGACCTTTTTCCAGTTCTAGTTATTTGTCTGAGGGGTCCCACAAGTCCTTGATAGTGCTGTTCCTAGGGGCAGCGGAGATGTTGGGAAGCAAGGTGTCTCCGACCCATCGTTCCAGAAATGGCGAAGAATCGTCGCTGCCCACCTGAAGGCGAATCGCGGGTTCGACAATAGACCGACAGATGAGAATGCACTGCCAAGCCGCAGAGGATCTGCTGTTCGAGATAGCCGTCGTCGGGTGGATGTGCTTGAAGTATCTGGCCTTCATGAAACTGGTCCATAAGTTCTGACTCGTGCGGAGCTTCCACCACAGTTTTATCGAAAAGGCGTTAACGATGTGGGAGAGTTTGGTGAATCCCAGGCCCCCCTGCAGGACGAGCCATGGTATCCCAACTAGCCCAATTGTGCTTGTCATTGCCACCGCTATGCCCCCAGAGAAAGTTGCTAAAGATGCTTTCGATCGAGGAAAGCACTTTTTTTGGTGGGGAACATGCTGCCAGGGTGTAGATGGGAATGGATGTGAGGACATGATTGATAATAAGGATCATCTTGCCTCCTGGTGATAGGGTAGCGTTATGCCAACCTTCGAGTTTTTTTCTGATGCGATTGATCAGGTTCTCAAAAATGTCGGCGTTGGATTTACCGTACACGAGGGGGCATCCAAGGTAGTGGAAAGGGGGGTGCTTGATGGGGAAGGAGGTGGTGTTGGATAGGCTGGCCGTGTGCTCTCTCCCGATTTTGTGATGGGTGTAGATAACACTTTTGTCCGGGCTGACCTTCTGACCCGAGCATCTGGCGTATCTCTGAAGCGTGTTGTGGATAACTTCCACCGACCCGGCGTCCCCAGAAGAGAAAACGAGGATACCGTCAGCGAACGCCAGGTGGGTGATATCGTCAGCGAACGCCAGACCGCGAGGGCTTTCCTTGTGGCCTTGAGCTTGTTGGCAATCCGGGTGAGAGGTTCGGGGGAGTCCGTGCTGTTCCATGCTTCCGTGACAACGCTCCAGAATTATGGGTGCTTGCTCCATAAGTCTAGGAATCGGAAACTCTTGGTGGGCTGGCTGGAAATGCTAGTAATTCCAACTAGCAGTGGGGCGTGGTCGGATTCGGTGGCGTTAATGTGAGAAAGCTTAGAACTAGTCACCATGCCTTGCAAGTGGGCATTCGTCAGAGCCCTGTCAAGGTGGGAATATTGTCGTCGGTCACCTTCCTGTATGTTGTACCAGGTGAAGGCGTTGCTAGTGAATGAAAGAGGGGAGAAGTGGGAGTTGAAGATGAAATTGTTGAAATCTTGCATGGCCGAATGGGGGGAGGGCGGCCGCCAGTCTTCTCTTCTCTGCAAGTGATTGCATTGAAATCCCCTATGCAAAGCCACGGGAGGTTATGGTGGTGATGGTGGATGTCCAGGAGGTCGTTCCAGAGGAGTTTGCGATCAGCGATGTCACAGCTGCCATGGACCGCAGGAAGGATAGCGCGCTTGGGGATCATAGGGTGCTCCATCCAGCAAGATAGGGCTTGCCTGGAGTCCTGGATGACTCCGATCTTGACGTCCTTCGAGCAGAGGATCCAAATATCGTATCTGCCAGCAATGGCCGACTGAAAGCCTAACTTCAGTTGAATGGATTTGAGTTTTTTGTAGGGGATTTTGGGTTCAAGGATGATCAAGATGTCGATCTTGTGAGTCTTCTTAAGGCTGGTGATTCTCCTCATAGTAGGTTTGTTCGCCAGACCGCGGATATTCCAGGAGAGAATGTTCAGCATTAATTGGGCTTGGGGGGGGGGTTGGTTGGACCGCTTGGCTGCGGACCTGGTGTGCATAGTCGGGGATTTAGCGGCCCCCTTTTTATCAGATTTCCTGGTATTGGTGGAAGCCTCTCCCACCGTCGAGGTGGATGTGCCGATGATGGAGTCCTCGAGTGGGTTGGGGAGGGTGTCTTCGTGTTGTTCTACGGTTTCTCCAGCGGAGTCGAGATCGGGTTCCTCCGGAGGGATGATGAGGGTGTCGTCGGAGATGCCAATCTGGTCACCTTCCGACTGGAGCGGGAATCCTGCGACAAGGACTTGAAGTCCTCTAAGGGACTGCTCAGGCCCTAGGATAGCAAGGGCGTCTATGACGGCTGCCCCGTGGGAGGCGACGTGGTCTGGGGCGTTAGGAAGTTCTTGGAGGGTCTCCTCTGCAGCCTCCGAAGGGGTGTCGCTGGTGTCCTCAGAGGCCAGCCTGGGCATTTGATATATATATATATATATATATATATATATATATATATATATATATATATATATATATATATATATATATATATATATATATAGCAGATGACCTCTAGCCTAGTGGTTAAAAGAGATGCATGCGGCCCGAGTGGTCAGGAGTTCGAATCCCAGTGGGAGCGATTCCAGAAACAATTTACCTAGTTCCAAAATATATATATATATATATATATAAAAATATATATATATATATATATATATATATATATATATATATATATATATATATATATATATATATATATATATATATATATATATATATATATAATTCCCTTATTTAGATGACAAAAAAAAACGTTTATTTATTTATTGGATAAATAGATAACTACTGTTTCAGCTCTTAGTTTTTTTTTGTTTTTGTTTTTTTTGTTTTTTTGTTTTTTTTTGAGATATCTTTTGCTTGTGCTTGACAAATGCCAAGGAAAGTTTCGAACCCGCGTCTTCCTCTTAATTTTTTAAAATCATAATTTATACTCGCATAGATTACTCTCTCCCAATTTTCCGAAACACCATCACTTTTTCAGTTTCCTTTCAACCTTTCTCGGGTTAATTAGTTGTACCCCCTATAGTTTGTACGTATTTTGGTAACTGTTCCTGTTGTTTTAAAAATAAAGAACATTCTCCTGATTTATAAAGTTAATTAGTTGTACCCCTGTTGCATAGAAGAAAATGAGTGAAAAATTAAGCAGCCGGGAGGTGTTCTTTATTTTTGAAATAACGGAAACAGTTACCAAAATAGGTACAAACCATAGGGGTACAACTAATTAACCCACCTTTCTCTCAAATTCCTCGACTCCATTAAGAAAGAGAGAGAGAGAGACAGTAATTAAGCAGCCGGCCGGAAAAGAGAACGCTAGGCAGCCAAACTCGCTCATCCCTGCATTTCCATTTCGTTCCGTTTTTCCCCCTTTTTTTTTCTTCAAATTTTTATAATACACACACACCAGTGAATCAGTGATCAGAGAGAGAGAGAGAGAGAGAGAGAGAGAGAGAGAAGCAAAACCCTAGTTTTTGATAAACGAAGGGAAAAAAAATCCCCCTAGCTAGCTAGCTAGGTAGGTCGTTTGGTAGGGAGATGCCTCGGGAGATCATAACGATCCAGGTGGGACAATGCGGGAACCAGGTGGGGATGGAGTTCTGGAAGCAGCTCTGCCTCGAGCACGGCATCGGAAAGGACGGCCTCCTCGAGGACTTCGCCACTCAGGTCCCCACCCCCTCCCCTCTCCTCTCCTCTTTGCAACTTGTATATAATGTGTGCTCTTCTTGTTCGCATGTAAGTAAATATTTGTCGAGTATGCTTGCCTGCAGTTGCGGTTGAAGAAATTGATCCGGAATAAGTGAGGTTATTTAGGTCGTGCTCACAGGGTCAGGGCTGGCGATGGGCCTCGAGCGCCCACTCGTACCTTTACCGAAAGCTGATAAGCTTTAGGACCATCCCATCCCATCCCATACACAGAGCCGGACCTTTTAGCGAGTATTGTTTAAATGATTTATGGTCTTTTATAGAGAATGGTATTAAATCATGCGTCGGATCTTCAAAAAGACGAATCACGTACTGGAGAGGCGAGTACGGTTCAAATACGCACAAGAGCGGAGGGCAAATTAATCCGGGTTATATCAAGCATTCGAGTTTGGAAACGAGAAAATTAATCGAGGTTGGGATTAGGGAGATGAGTTAAGGGTAAAGAGGGACCGTGAATGTGTTAGAATTATGAATTTAGGAAAGACGAGAAGAGTTTTACTTAAGAGAAAGTATTCAGTCAAGGCTATATCAAGTATTCAAGTTTGGGAAAAGCCGAAAAGGAATACATAAATCTAACACAATGAAGATTTGGCTACTACTTTTGAACCCAAACCCAATCCAAATTTTGAAGGGTTTGAAAATTAGACATCGACATCCAAAATTTTGGGTCACACTCTGTTGAGGGAACTGGGTGATCGGGGTCCCAACCACTAAGAAAGATATTAGACCTTCGATGATCATCACGCTTCTAAAATAATTTAATAGCATTACCATGTGTAGAATACACGTTGGGACGTCGTCACGTCGCTTTGTAGTGACACACTGTGTTGTACCCACTAGATTGCAGTGACAAATAAGCAAGAGTGGATTGCTAGGACGTCATCATTAAGTGGAATGATGCATAGATACCAGCCAATTCAATGTCAACAATGTCAAGTGAACATGGTAGGGAGAAGGCAAATCTACGCAACACACCCAATTTTGACCCAAATGTGGTAATAGGCAAGGGGTTTGCAAGGTATAGGAAGCCACCTAGAAGGAACTTGTGCACGAGAGCAGGGTTAGCTGTATGAAACTAAGCGTGTAGGTAAAGTCCTGGGTAGTTTGGAGGGTGTTGTGTACAGTACGTCTCTGACTGGGACAACGCATAGTCCTAGCATCAATTTTGATTTACATGAGATTATTGCTAAACTTTAAATAAAGAATAGGCACTCCTATCTGTTGTTTTGCCATGGTCAAGACTGCTAGAATGAGAAACTACCCGAAAGGTTTGTGGTGCCACCTATTGAATTTCTTCTACTATGGAGTTCAAAGAATGAGGAGAGTGTGATAATTAGTGGAGTTCAAAGAGAGGTTTCCAGCACCCTAGGAGTGGTCTCTTCTGCTGAAACAAGTTTAATATTTAAAAGATATTGTAACTTCCTGAGTCACAATACATCTTATTAAAATAATGCAGATTTGAAATCAAAACACATGGACATGAATCACACGTTCATGTATTTCATTATGAAATGCCTATACACGGACTACGTCATATTGTTTCTCCAATAACACTTGCATGCATGTGCATGAGAATAGTCAACCGGGCTTGGCGTGCTTGCATGCTATTATGACAGTTATGGTCAATAAGTCATGATACTTTACCTTACACCTTGATCATTACCTTTGCCAAACAGATTTTCTTTATAACATGATTGAGATTTTCAGAGTTGTTTGTAGTTACTTTGAAACTGATAATCTCATGACTTCATCAGTGGAAGTTACCTTGGTAATTTGAACCGTACGAACCATATAAGCTACTAAGGCAGAAGTTTGTTTCTCTTTTGTAGTTTGATACATTTATAAGTCATGCTCTATTCGTCATAGAAATTACTTCTGAAAATATAAACATAAGTATTAATTTTCGTAATCATCTTTACTACAGGGAGGAGACAGGAAGGATGTTTTCTTCTACCAAGCTGATGATCAACACTACATACCACGAGCTCTTTTAATGGACCTGGAGCCTAGAGTTATCAATGGAATACAGAATAGTGAATACAGGAACCTCTACAACCATGAAAATATATTTGTCTCAGATCATGGAGGTGGTGCTGGAAATAATTGGGCCAATGGATATCACCAGGTTTGCCAAGATGGTGTTAGATTGTGTACATGGTTTCATCTTACTCAATAAATTGTTGATTTTGGAACTTTTAGGGAGTCTTTACCAAAGCATTTATGGATATGCCTCCATGACTAACTTCATTATAGGGTTGGTGGTGCCACACAAATTTGGTTGGTCCTAGACAAAGGTGATGCTTTGCCATATTCCACCCAAGTATATGGAATATCGGACCTTGAGCCATTTTTCAAAGAGTAAAATAGGTCTTGCTGTTCTTGGCTAGTTTTTTTTTTCCCATTCCAGAAAGGTAAAAACATTATATCAAATAAATATGTCATGCTCCCAGAGGTATGCTTCATTCTCATGCAGAACTTATAGACTAGAGATCCATTCAAACTCTTCCCTTATACTTCCTGGAGTTCTTTTATCCCAAATCCAATCAGCTCAAGCATTATTGTCATCCATCCGGTTCGCCAACTTTTTCAGGATCCCAGTGGCTGCAGAACCTTTAACATTACTCATAGTAATTTGTTGAAGTCTCTGCCTCTAGAGTTGTAGTGAGGATCAAGGTTATATATTTATATTATTCTAACATGTGCCGCAGCCCGCAGGTCTAAGGCTCCCTTCGGGTAGAGCTGGACTCGAGCATCGGTATAATTTTTTTTAAAAATATGTGCCAGAGGATTTGAAGTTTTGAACATGGGTTGCTCTGGTACCGTGCTAAACTTTCCGCTACTGCACCAAAACTTTAGAGTTGTACCAAGGATTGAGGATGTATATTTAAATTAGTCTAACAAGTATGTTATCAAAACTCATCTATATTATCTCCATATGTAGATACTTAACTTTTTTATATTTATTACCTCACTTCATTCAGGTGCTTCTATAAGGTTCTGTGATACCGAAGTCACTCTTTTTTGCTTTACAACTTTGGCCAATTGCCACACGTAGATTGGCATGTGATGTACCAAAATGCATTATTACAAAATCAAGAGCATAAGTAATAGGGACTTGTACGGAAGTTTTCGCATGTGAATTCTGTTTTACTTTCGTGATGTTACTTAAGTTACCCTCTAATACTTTTATGCTCTTTATTGCTTAGTAGAGCAATATTAAAATAGATATTTGAAGTCTAGATGCTTTTTCACTGTTGGTTTTTGTACCAGGGGGAACAAGTTGTAGATGATATCATGGATATGGTTGATAGAGAGGCAGATGGAAGTGATAGCCTTGAGGGATTTGTTTTGTGCCATTCAATTGCTGGTGGAACGGGTTCAGGTTCGTTTTTCATTTCCTATTCCTTTTATTTTGCTTCTCATGGTATCATTTATTATTATCCTAATCTGTCCCCCCATTTCATTTTTCTTGTGCTTAGACCTCCATGTAGAGATAAATGACTTGCCATATCATATTACTTAATCTATGAAGGAATGGTAATAATATGTGATGTTCTTTCTAAATCTTTTGGCGATCGAGTAAGCTGACTTTCCTCCCTCCTTGACCGATGGATCTTGCAGTCAATTTCCCTTATGCGTCTGCATTAAGAGGGCCAATCTTGATTTTATAATGCCATTACTGTAGGGAGGCACTGATTGCTCAAGTAACTGGTTGTTTGTCTTGTCCCCTAGATTTTTTTTTTATGTCCTTGATTGTGGACAAATATTCACTCAAATGATCGAGCAGTCAAAATATCAAAATTATTTTCTACTATGATGGAGTGTTTTATTGTTTATTTTTTATCCCAATATCTGAACTTTAAGATGCTCATATACTTGTATGAATATGTGCTCCAATTTTTGAATTTGTCTTGCATTAGTTATTAGTGCCCTTGTCCTATTGATATGGTCTTAGTTTCACCGATTAAGTCTTCTAGAAGGTAAAACATGTCATCTACAGACTTATATCTGTTAGTCTTTGCTTTGACACAGGAATGGGCTTTTATCTGCTGGAGACTCTGAATGACCGTTACAGCAAAAAACTTGTTCAGACATACAGTGTATTTCCCAATCAAATGGAAACGAGTGATGTTGTTGTCCAGCCTTACAACTCACTCTTGACTCTAAAGCGGTTGACACTAAATGCTGACTGTGTCGTTGTTCTTGACAATACGGCATTGAACAGGATTGCTGTGGAACGGCTCCATCTAAGCAATCCTACATTTGCACAAACAAATTCTTTGGTCTCAACAGTTATGTCCGCAAGCACAACCACCCTACGCTATCCAGGATACATGAACAATGATTTGGTTGGGCTTCTTGCCTCACTAATTCCTACTCCGAGATGCCATTTTCTCATGACAGGATACACACCACTTACAGTGGAGCGCCAGGTTAGACAGTCTCTGGATAACTTATTATGTATTACATTTGCCTTAAAGATAATATTAATATCCTTTCATTTGATTTAACACATACTTGAATATCTGTAAGAGGACTAGTAAATATAGTTAAGAATGTTCATACGCATTTAGTCCCTTTAGCAGATATTAAAGCAACCTGATATGTTTGAAGTAACTCATGTTACCACACATGGGACTTTACTGATAATAGGGGACTTCCCACCTCTCAAAGAACAATGTGCTGTAAATATGCGCTTGCATGTAAACAACTTGTTTCTTCATATATCGATCTTTTGAATGATATAGGCAGTTTGCTGACTGAACAATATTCTGGGCTTTGATTTAGTCATCTATTGACAAAGTTTGTTCCACTTTCATTATTTATTGCAATCATCCGACATGTGTAATGTTTACTTTAATTGATTTTCATATGTCTTATGTTTGTAGTTATTATGAAGGTATTTGGTGAATTGTGGTATGAATGGACCAATAGATCAATATGAGCTGCACAACTGTGTTCACTGCCGTTTAATGTGGACTCTAATCTATAGTAACAAACTTGTTTTTATTAAGCCTTAATGTCATTAGTACGAAACTTCAAAAATCCTTGGCTTGAATGCATTAGATATCGATGCACATCAAACACATACCTGAATATCTTCTTGTACATATGCAAAGCATCTACAGTCTTTAAAAGGAATGAAAACCTAAGTTGTGGAATCGGGATACATATATGTATATCGTATTGTGTATTCTAAGATACATTGTCTCATAGGAAATTTGTTTGAATTAATAGTCATACTATATGGAATAATGGATAAATTGAACACGTTGGGAAACAATTAAGGAGCATAATCAAGGATTGCATGAAGTGATAAGTTCGTAATAAAGTCTTGTTAATTAAGAAAATAAAAGATAACATTAGTATTACGTGATTCTATTATTACTGAATAGTAACTATTGACAAATAGTTACCTAAAAATGACATTAAGTTTCTAAACAATGTTAACTTGTTAAAACCCTATAAAACACAGGTGAAAGAGAAGACGTGGTAGAAGTATATATATATTTTTTTTTTGAGAAAACCAGTTGCTTGAGTAGTTGAAGTCTCCAAAGACAGCAGTATGCAATTGCAAAAGATGTTGGATATCTTTGTTGAATATGCTGGAAGTTAATAATGGATGCCGGAGAGGAGAGTGACACTCAAAAAGTTCACTCGAAAGAGTTTGTTTGGAAGGAAGATGTTGAAAAGTGATATGGGTGTCTAGGTCAAAATTTATTAATTGTTAGGGCCTGTCTATAGAACAATTAATTTCTAAACCACTTAAAAAAGTTAAATATGGGACTGGAGTTTAAATTCAGGTTAACTTGCTAATTTGTTTACATAGTGAGGCACCGTAGTGGGTGATAGATATCATATCCATACGATATAAGAAATGTGCAAATTGTCTCCATATCGTTGAATGGATCATATTGCTTAATACTTATAAGTTGTACCGTACCATATAGGAAGATATATCGTAAGATACTGTCAACAAACATATTGGTTACATCTAGTGGTACATTGCCATATGCAAGGACACATCTGGACAGAATTTAAGATGAATAGAGGGCAAGTTGTTTTCTTATCACAAATTTGGTGGGTGATAAATTTGTATAGACGGATTATTACCAATGTAATCATAAAAAACTATTCTTTCAGGAATTTTAGATAGACCAAGCTTCCGTAAACTCAGATTTTTGGCTAGTCCAGGTCCAACGCTTCGATATATTTCTTGCTGGAAGTATTCCTGATCCCCTGATAACGATTATTTTGCTGAAGAGATACATGGTGCTTCACTGTTCCAATATTTTCATTAGAATTTTAGCGTATCTGTGCTACTCATTAAAACACAAGTTTGGGATCTAATTCTATGGTTGGTTTGACACTTGATATTGCAAGTAGATACGAAGTAAGAAATTTCCTAATGTATGAAGTTATCTAGGTAGAGCAGAGTGGTTGTATGCAAAATACTGTTCACTATGCTTACAGAGAAATAATCTATATATAAATCTTAGTGTCGGTACTGTAGGGAGTTTTACATATGTATGCTTAGAAGTTCGAAATCTCTGTCTTTTAACTATGAAGTGCAAGTGTCTACAAGCTTTAATTTAATACATGAAAAAGTATAAATTATAAGTCAAGGTGTTCTTTTCAGTACCCCAAGTGTTTTATAGCCTGCTGCACTCGAGCTTGGACATAAGATGCTGGTATAAGAGTATATGTAATCACGAGAAGGCTCTTTTTTGTGTCAGTTAGTTGTTTGCTAGAGCGGTAAGAGTTTAAACTTTAAAGAATCTCAAATCCTTCTCACTCTAGTTCTCACGAGTTGTTCTATATATGTGTGCGTGTTTGTCAACAAGCATTGGTCCATATGGTCAAATTCTTACAGACATAAGGACCCTGAAACCAGTTCGGAGGTTCGAACTCCCCTGGGCACGATATGCACTTAAGGGGGCATGAACCAAGAAATTCAGGTAGCGGCTAATTGGGAGCCGGACTTGGAGGAGCGGTCTGCTTGGCAAGATGATCGTGGTACCGACGGTTAAATCTGAAGGGAACTTGCTATGAAGATCTGTCCAAGTAGTTGATTGAGGAATGATGGAACAGACACATGCTTTGGTGAACGACGTGTAGAGAATTAGATCCAGACCGAGAAGATGTGTAATAAAAGATCCGAACTTAATCTGACAGTAGACGTAGACTTAACATTTCCAATATATATAGCATAGCAAGTTAAAGGTAATCCAAAACAAGGCCAAATACATTTTTTTTCGTTTTGATCCACTGAAATATCAAGTGATGCAAACTTTTTTCCACTCATGGACTTGGTGCTCTTACTTTAAGTTACTGGTCACCGTCCACTTATGCACTTTTCCAAGCTAGTTCTCTTTTACTGATCACCGACCACTTATGCACTTTTCCAAGCTAGTTCTCTTTTACTGATCACCGACCACTTATGCACTTTTCCAAGCTAAATGTTATCCATGATTTACTTTGACCTGGTGTCCACTATGACTCATGATACGATACTGATCTTTCAATGATGGTCAGTATAGTGTTTGGACTTTCCTTTAAGGTATTTCTTTTCATTATCAGGTCAATGTGATCAGGAAGACGACTGTGCTGGATGTAATGAGAAGACTACTGCAGGCAATATTATTTTGCTTATTTTAATCTCTCCTCTTATGAGTGCTCATTATTTACTAATATTCAGTTGGCATTTTGCAGACGAAAAATATCATGGTCTCATCGTATGCTCGCACTAAAGAAGCAAGTCAAGCCAAATATATTTCAATCTTGAATATCATTCAAGGAGAAGTAGACCCTACCCAGGTAATATTTGGTCAAAAAGAAATTGGTTGATGCACCATATTCTCACCTGGTATGCAAGTACCAAAAATGCTATGTAGTAATCATTTTCTAGTAACTCTGCATGTATCAGAAACTGGTATCTGCTATCTAGTAATCATTTTACATTAACTTCCTCAGTCAGCTTTTTTGAATAAGCATCAACACTTATGCTTATTGGTATTTCCTAAAGAGGCGAAGTTACTATTTTAATCAGATCTCCACTAAGTGAGCATATTTATAGCAGAAACTTCATTCTGACAAGGAAAACTAGGAGGTAGCTCTAGCAAGTTGAAGACATCAAGCTCAGGCTCAATTTAAACTTTACAAGAAGGAAGAAGGCCATTCAGTTTTTCGATTTAGCATAGCTGCGTTTGTTTTTTTTTGCTTCAAGTCACAATTCCTAAGTGTACCCAATGTTATATTAGGAATAAATTCATGCGGAGTCAACTTTCCTTGTTTGATAATTTGATTCCACACTATATTTGGATTAAGAATCTTATTAAATTTAGAAAGCAATTGACTCACTAGTATGTAAGGTTGAGTTAATATTAGGAGTTCTATTTGGTATGTAACCCTCGGTTAGAGCTTATTTAAGCACCAAAGCCTTTTCTGTAAGCATGTTAGTTGACGAAGAAAATTTGAGAGTTCTCTCTTTATTGTTTAATGCACTTGGATTTGCATGGAGAACCCTAGAGTTGCTGTAAAACCATCCTACTCTTCTTAGTCTATCTTCCTAATCTCCTCAACCAATTTCCCTGTAACAATTCACATAAACCACCCACTCGCCTCTTTATTTATTTCACTTACCTGATCTGTTCATAAATCTATCACTCGCCCCCTTCTGTCAGTCCTTTTCTTCAATGTTTTTGTTCAGCCTGCCTGTGTTCGTTTGAATATGGTATTTACTATCTAGACTTTTGACGCCTGTGTTTTGAATTTGTAACCAGGTACATGAAAGCTTGCAGAGAATACGTGAAAGGAAGCTTGTTAATTTTATTGAGTGGGGACCTGCTAGCATTCAGGTTATTTGGATAATCCATCATTCATTCATTTGATTACCTCAACCTGTCTTATGGTTGTTTATATTTTATACTGAGTGCTCAATGGGTCCAATTGCAGGTTGCCTTATCGAGGAAGTCTCCATATGTTCAGACTACTCATAGAGTAAGCCTACTCTAGTGATATTTACATATTGAAGAAGATTAAATTGCTCTTTTTCTCTCTCTAGGCCTCTCCTCACAACATGCACACATACCACTGAGACCCATAATGCTTGACGACTGGTTTTAATATTGATATGAAATGAACTTTTGTGAATTTTCCATTCCCATTAGACTTATGGTGGATAAAATTTCTTATGCTTTGGATCTTTTTAGGTTAGTGGTCTAATGCTAGCAAACCATACTAGCATACGCCACCTCTTCAGCAAGTGCTTGGGTCAGTATGAGAAGCTAAGGAAGAAACAAGCTTTTCTTGACAACTATCGCAAGTTCCCCATGTTTGCTGTAAGCTTGCAATTATTTCCAGTCCTACATATTTATTATATTATCATTATAAATATTTTCTTGTTGTTTAGTCATTCTAGGTTTTCTTATATGCCTTTGTATCATTCAGTTAATGTAAATTATGGGTGACGCCAGCCTGAGTTGATGTGATTTTATGAGCTGACCAGATCACTTATATGGTCCATTAAACCTTGAAACTGGCCTTACCCAATCTGTCATAACCGACAGTTCTTTGAAAAAATTAGCAAATGTCTCCAATTTGCTAATGGTATATCAGTTCCAGCTTTAGAATGCAACATCAATAACTGCTTTGTACCATTTACTGTTTGTCTATGCTCTGGTATGATGAAACAGTTTGTAGCATGATTTAAGAACACAAAATTGACTGATTACTACTTTTATCAAAAATCAGTTTTTGATTATCATCTTATTGGTGTTCCAATTGAGCAAAATTACCTACCCTTCGTAAACATTCCTTCTTGAGTTAAATAGTAGGGAAGTGTCAACCCAGACTGTCCGCTAACTGCTAATGATTATTTGAATAATTAAATACTAATTAAATAAACTGAAAGCAAGGGAGAGAGTGATAGAGAAAACCAAACACAGGGCAACCCAATGTCATATCCTAGTTCACCGTAATGCTGGCTACAACCAACATCAACATTATTGGTAGGATTTTATACTATCTGGCGAAAATTGTATCTCGTCCCAAGTTTTTTTTCGACCTTGTTGGTATTTTGTGTGTCACCTATATAATCCCCTTCTGGTGCTCAACCTGGTCGATCACAAACCCCACGCTATCCATCTTCTCGATGTTGTAAGATTAGAAGAAAACAAGTTTGTGAGACCACACCTTATTTACGTTCAATGCCCACCCACTCAAGGAGTTGTTTACACTATGATTCATCACTGCTCTTGGAATGTGCCAGGGTTCGCGGCTATTCAGTATAACAATAAATGTTGCAAAGCATTGGCATAACTGCCATTGGATGCAAATCATGGTTCACAGTATCGGCCAAAACCATTATCAAAACAGACGGTTAACTATCACCCCCTTGTGAAACCAATACTGCAGACAAGGTTCGAAATATCAGAATCGGTTTCGGACTCTTCCTATGAGCATCGGTATCGATACTTTCGGATGAGAATATCGGATTCTTTGTTTCAGAGAGCCATAATAATGAATATATTTTAAAAATCTGATTTTTTTGGATACATTTAGACATAATTTAGTATATTCCATGTTTCTCGATAGTTTTAAATGGAATAATATTTCACTTGCAATAGATACTATTGTTTATTTACTTGCCTTTAGAGATAGTGCAATCATATTAAATAGTTTATAATGGAATAATACTTATATGAATGAATGTTGTGAATTTATAGAGATACAACTTCGACAAAAGGGAATGTTTACAGCTTATCGATAAGGAATCATCGTTTTAACACTACTTTCATTATTCTCTCTTTTGTTTAATTTTTCTCTGTCTAATTGACGGGGAAAGAGACCCCCAAAGTCAGTATTGGTAGTGGTCTGTATCGAATCGGGACATGCCAAAACGGATACATATGGGCCGTATCGTGTTGGTATCGACTGATAGTGCGAACTAGGCTGCAGACCTTGCTTTATAGAAGCAAAGGTATCTATTTAGCCATTTGAGATCACTAGAGGACAATGTAAAAAAATGGCTAGTGGCAGATAAATGATGGTAGCCTAGGGCAGATCTTATTATTTCTTTTTTATCGATAAGCAAGTCTAGATCATCTGCTTGGCAGATCTTCCTCTAGGCAAGGCCCTTTAGACAATACAAGAATACAGTCCGTTCTTGGGCCTGCCAAATCATTTCATGGTTCTATGATTCTATCTGATGATCTGCGTGTAGGATTCTGTGTGTTGTATCCGTGTGTGTGTGTGTATTCTCATTGAGTTGTGTGATTCTATGAACAGGATAATGATCTTTCCGAATTTGATGAGTCTAGAGAAATAATAGAAAGCTTGGTTGATGAATATAAGGCATGTGAGTCTCCAGATTATATCAAATGGGGGATGGAGGTATGGTGTGGAAGCTGTTTTTATTTATTTGTTTATTTAAATTGTACAATTGATTTTTAATAATAATTTTAAAACAGGATTCAGGTCAGGCTTTAACAGGTGAAGCCAGTATTGCTGGAGCTTTAGATTCAAAATTATCAGTTTAATGAAGCTGGGCCTACTTTTTCTTGTAAATAGATGTATTTTTCTTTTAATTTGTATGATTTTATCGTCATGAAAAATAGGATGGTAGCTTATTGTTTTTTGTAACCAAGATATGACCAGGATCAAAACTTTTTGACGTAATTAGTGAGGTCACAGACTCACAGTTCAAAATATAATAGATTTGTATGGGAAGTTGCTGCATGCTTGTTTTAGAAGTTAGAACCCTAGTATTGATATTCATTCAGGAGAAGTGAAATATTTGATCCAGGCTGAAACATTACTCATAAAATATATGGCGCTTTGTATATTTTTTTGGAGAGAAAGCTGGGATCAAGGAGATCCCAGCCAAATTTTTATTAAAAGTAAAGCAAATATATAAAGATTACATGTAACAACATAAGCATCATGTTCTAAAATGTAATCCATATGGAATGATCACACCTGAGTAATCATGGGATGGAGAGTTGATATTAAGAGGATGCACCATTCAAAATCATCAAAAGGTAGTCCCGAAGAAACAACTCTATTCCAAGGATGAAAATGAGAAACTTTTCAATAAGCTCATTCTCCTTTGAAGAAATACCTTTGAAAGTTTTTTGGTTCCTCTTATCCCAAATGCACAAGAGGGTCAAAACTGCACAATCCTATAAAGCTTTATGACTTTTCTGAATAAAATTATTCTTCGAAGAACCCTAACAATCTTTAATACTTTTGAAGGATGGAAGTGACTAATAATTATTCCCAAAGCAATTTGGCAATTGGACAAGCAAAGAAAATATAAGAACAACTCTCCTCGTTTACCGCACAAAGAATACAAAAATTGCATAGGAAAATGCCTCTTTTTTGCAACTGGTCGAGTGTCATAATTATTTCTTTCGAAATAAGCCACCCAAGAAAGTTAATTTTAAGAGGGGTGCCTTCCATAATACATCGGCATAATTCCAAATAATACCGATAAAATTGAGATAAGAGTACATAGATTTAATACTGTAGCTTACTTTGGAGGACCAAATCCATTTCCTAATGTCTACTTCCAAAGAAAGGTTAAAGGAGTTAAGAATGGAGATAAAATTATGGAATTCAAAATAAAGATCATTGGTAATATCTTGTCTAAGAAGGATGCCAATGCCATGAATGAGGCTCCCCAAAACCTTGATAAGCAACTAAGATATTCTGATCCTTAGGAAGCTGGAACAAATTGGGAATGCTGCCTTGTATATTTGAAAGTTGATTATATTTTTATTAACCATTACAAATATTTGTTGTTTGCTTTGAAGTTCATAGGCTGTGGTCATCAAATGGTTTGCACATAATACAAACATCATGATGGAGAATATGTCATAACTGTTACGTTTTCCCTTTAAACTCGAGATGTGTCAATTACCAAGGAGTCAGCGACCATGGATTATATGGACCATTTTAAATTCTTTGAATAACAGAATAACAGAGTGTAAGAAAGAGAGAGCAACTGGTATATATATATATATATATATATATATATATATATATATATATATATATATATATATATATATATATATATATATATATATATATATATATAACAGACGGAATAAGCACCCATCTATATGAGTTTCGTGTACCTACGAAGAACAAGTCTGAAAACAGTTACTGAAGAGTATGCTTATCACCTCAAATTATATAATGTGGAAATTCTTATAGTTCGAGCGGAACTCTGGCGCGAGATGAATCTACACTAGTTTCACGAAGATCACACAACTCTATGATTGGAATGAACTGGTTTCTTTTCTAATAAACTTCCAAGATGATAGAAGAGCACAAACTTAATATTGGTAATCCAGATAAAAAAATAAATGCACTTAGAAGTGTCTTTACTTGGTGGTGCCTATAATGATCAGAATTTACCGGATGGAGATTAGTTTTTTTTATCCATGCACGTGGGAGAATAATATGATAACTACAACAACAATTTACCAAATTTGTGGGGTTGGTTCTTGAATCCTTTTCTTTGATTCAGCTCCCTTAAGGGACATATCCGTTGCAACAAAAATAAAGCCTTTTATCCAAAT
Organism: Iris pallida; assembly: GCA_029216955.1. NCBI lineage: Eukaryota > Viridiplantae > Streptophyta > Magnoliopsida > Asparagales > Iridaceae > Iris > Iris pallida. The sequence goes on along the minus strand of JANAVB010006398.1, from coordinate 2,699,416 downwards.
TTATTTTTGGGGTTGGCTATTTGGATCCTTATCTTCCATTCAGCTCTCTTAAGGGCCATGCCCTCCCTAACATTAACAAAAACTATACCCTTTGTCAAAGCCCCAAGCCAAGTTGGTCTAGGTCTTTCCTAGTTCCAGCGGCTCCTTTGACTTCAAAGTTCAAAGTGACGTTCCTAACTGGTGCATCTATGGGTCTATGCTGTACATGTCCAAACAAACCGAGAAAATTCTCTTTCATCTTATCCTCAGTTTGCTCCTCCTCTCTCAAGAATACAATTAGTTCTTATAATATCTTTCAATGTATTGCCATTTGCCACTCATCCATCTTAGGATTCTCATTTCAACTAAACATATTATCATTTAATTGCAGCACTCTGAACCTTAAAGCATACTTTTCAATTGTAGAACTTTGATGCTTAAAGCATACTTGACAATGCCGAGTCCATGTTCGTCCTAGAGATTTGCTCTTGGTCTGTCATAGTGCAAAGTTAGGATTTATTCAAGATGTGAAGGAAGCTGAGAACTGATTTATTGGCATTCCACTGTAGCTCATAACATTAAATAAAGTCAATCTTAACTTTTCTTTTCCTTTGAGAGTAAGGCTGTGTTTGGTTGCTAAGAAAGTGGGAAAAGAAAGGATAACCAAAGTGTTTCATGTAGAAACTGGATCCAATTTACATACGACCGAGTTTCATTTTCCTTCTTTTCCCTCACTTTCTTAGGTCAGTTACTTCACTTGCTGCCCCCTTCGGTTGAATAACTTGAATTAAGTAAGATCACTACCCCCCACCCACCCCACCCACAAGGGCCAGTTACTACTTAGTATCACCCCTGATTTTGAACCTGGATCTACCCTTCCTGTACCTTCCAAATGCCTTAACCATTTGGGTTCCCCAATCTTTAGTTCCAACCTCTTACACAGTGAGATATAAATATATTGAGTTATGTACATGAATGTGCAAGTGCAGATTGCGCACTCCTGAGGATGAATATGTTTGTATCTGAGAATCTGATTATTAATGGGAAAGGTGTAATATAGTGTTATTAGTTGAGCAGATTTTACAAAATCAAGAGACATCTGGCAATTGCAACACCTATTACAACTTCTTGCAGTAGGGATTTTGAACCTGTATACATATTATTCTATTTTGATGGTTGTTGGGGATTGTTTGTTGTTGTTAACAATACCTTAGCTCATATCCTGACAATCTATACTTCCCGTTGTTTATATTGCACGAGTTCTAAACCTTTCCGGTTTGCTGGCAGCTGACTGATGAACTCTACATGTTTATCTTTGTTGCTTATTTAACAGGAAGGAGGTTCGGATGGTTGAAATGAATACACATTCATGATTCACCTGATCTTCGCAATCCTTGTGGTTGGAGAATCATTGATGATGTACAATCGTTTCCTTGTTGTCATGGTTGTCACAGTTGCATACTTTCGATCTCCTACTAATTTCTTGCTTTGTACTTTGTGTGGCTTGTGGTGGGGTTTCCTTATTAGAATAGATGGTGAAGTTCAAGCAGTAGCAGGGTGTGGTAAAGGTCAATCTCGTCTTTTTTACATCGACAAAGTCCTACACACTTGTTCCTTTGTGTGGTTGATCTCGTGTTCACTGTTCACTGCAGAGATGGCCTTTTGCTGCAGAAATTATGGTCTCGGTGCCCTTTTTCAATGGTATAACAGAACTGAATGAACAATAAGATCTTCCTCTTTTTTAAGTCAGCCATGCGTAATCCATCCTGCGCAATCCATCCTGCGCAAGCCAGCCATGCGTAATCCACCCTCTGCGCAATCCATCTCTGCGCAACCAACTCCTGCGCAGTTCACTCCTGCGCAGTCTACCTTCTGCGCAATCCATCCATGCGCCATCTGCCCCTGCGCACTTGGCACCCTGCATAACTGACACCCTACACAATCCAACCCCTGATCCCTTGCGCAAACCATTGGCTCTTGGAGATTTGGTTTTATTTTCTTTAAGCCTGGCTCTTCTATAGTCCTATATATATTGATATTGTTTTAGATATTTTACGCCCATTTTATATCCTTACGCCTTTTGTCATGAACTTGATTTTACTTAATATGTTTGGAATGTCTATTGTACATGGCATGGTATGACAAGGAACTAGCATAACATGACAGTGACCCGTAGTGGTGCACTCCTGACATGACCAACTTGACTTGACAGTGACCCGTAGTGGTGCACTCCTGACATGACCAACTTGACTTGATAGTGGCCCGTAGTGGCGCACTCCTGGCAGTACCCTGACATGATTATCTTGATAACTTGACAGTGACCCGTAGTGGTGCACTCCTGACATGACCAACTTGACTTGATAATGGCCCGTGGCGGCGCACTCCTGACTTGACTTGTAACTTGTAACTTGACTCGTATAATCAACTTGACACCGTGGGTGTTCCTGCTTGCTTGCTTGTACAATCCACTTGTCTTGTCTTGCATCATGTCTAGGACGTGACTTCCTGGGTACCACGGCCAGGGACTCGCGCTAAATTGGATTAGGCTAATTATTAGATCAAACTAGAACATGGAGAATTCCCATTCACAGGCAATCTCGTTATCTGGGCGCTTAAATGGACGTGTAGCTTGCCGACGAGTAGAGCACATTTCCAGCACACTGTCATGTGTTGCACCCTCTAAGTCACCTAAGGGTACATTTGTCTCCCGGGCAGTGTACCCACCTATAACTCTTAACCCGCGGAAGGATAACTGGATAGTCTGCAGGGCTTGGGACTGGAAATTCTCACTTGCATCTTGTTAGTAATTAGGCTTGTGATAACCCTAGTTAGTTAAAGTAGTAAGCCGTAGTACTTGCCTGGCCGATTGTGAATGAATGGTGTCCAGCTCTATCTAAGTCTTGTCTAGCCCCTGTACCTGGAACTCTTGATCATGATTATTTTACTTATCTCTAACGATAAATGGGTAGAGACAGTGAGCTATTCAGGCGAAGGGGTACAATCCCGGTCCTTGTTTGGTTAAGGATTGTAACCTGGCTCCCGGAATGGTTCCACGTCCCTAGTCGTTTATCGCCCTGTGTACTTTACTGCTTGTACTTTCCTTTTATTCTCTATGTTCTGATATGCTGGCTTTTGTTCTTATTTGTGGCCTCCTTTGTGGCACTTGCTCTTTCTGGGGTTTGACCCAGCTGGTTTTGTGTGGCCAGATTTTGGAGCAGCTCCCGAGGATCTACCAAGCTTCCAGCCCAATGGTGACAACTAGACGGAATCCGGGCCAAGAGTGGGTTTTTCTTTTTGTTTCACCCACTTATATGTAAATTTATTCTTTTGAGGCGTTTAGCCGACGAGCACCTGTTAGCTCGATGCATTTACTTACTGTCTGCCTACGGGCTGTAAACATGATTAACAAATCCTAGGGTTGATCATGTATGACTGAACTCTTGCTAGTCCTATCATTTTGTACGACTAGCTTCATGATCATCCAATATGTAATATTTGGGACGCCTTATATATATATATTTGATGCTCTAATATCTTGTAACTCTGTTAATTGCTTGAGATTGAGACAATAGGCTTGACCTTAAGAGACTGCTGGCTTGTAGTAAACCCTCATATCTAGACAGCCGTGACCGTATAGTTGAGATGTATTCTATTTCAATATACGTAGCTGGCTATGTCTGCCCCCGCTCTCCAGTATTCTGGTTCTGGGGCGTGACATGGTTTAAGTGGTGGCCCATGCAGGTCTTGGCATTCAAGAAATGTGAGGGTTTACCGAATAGATGTCTCAATCAATATTTCGTCCTTGATCTCTGCTCGTATCTTCAAATCCCTGAGATTCTTGACCTGGTCACACGCTTGTATCATTGATCTATCCTGGTCCTTCCTTACTGTTCCCTATGTTGTCTTCTTCAGCGGCATTACTCCCGGACCTGCCAACCAGCCAGAGGAAGCTCGACAAGCACCCCAGCGCCAGGAAGATCAAGCTCAGCACTCTGGAGTAGCCTCCCGAGTTATGCTTTCCGGAGGCTCGGAACCTTCAGTTCAGGCAGCTCCGCCCGTTCAACCAGCTAGACAGGATGAGGGACCTTTGGTAGGGCTTATCAGAGAACTGCTTGCATCCCAAGATCGTCGAGGCGACGCCTTGCACCAGGAAGTTCATGATGCACTAAACCGAGGAGGTCCCCAAGGGAATCAGGCGGCCAACAGTTTCAAGCGCTTGAACCCTCCCTTCTTTGACGGCAGTGAAGATGCGATTGCCGCAGACGCTTGGCTTTAGGATACCGAGGTGGTTCTAGAAGCAGCTAGGACACCTGAGAATGAGAAGGTGGCGGTGGTACGCCTACAGTTGTTAGACTTGGCTCGCGATTGGTGGGCGGCTCAGGCCATGGGGTTAGCGGCACCAGTCACTTGGGCGACGTTCAGAGAGAGGTTCCAGACAAAGTACTTCGATGCGGTGGCACGGTACGACCTGCAGACCAGATTCACCAACTTGAAGCAAGGAGGCAGGACGGTCGATGGCTATGCGACCGAGTTTTCTAGGCTGAGTAGGTTCGCCCCCACCTTGGTGGCAACCGAGTTCGATAGGGCTCAGCGATTCCAGCAAGGGCTGCACTTAGAGATATTATTGGCTGTGGAGCAGTTCGAGCACCAGACGTTCGATACAGTGTTGAAGGCAGCAAGGAGGCATGAGTATACCTCCCGGAGAATTGTGGACAGGACCGGAGGCAGGAAGCGGTCCCACAACCAGATGCACCAATCTTCAGCTCCAACCCCGGCAGCTAGGGGTATAACCATTGGGACTCCGAGGAGGGCGGCCTCAGTGACGTCGGTTCAGCATTCGACCCCGACGTACCCGCAGCAGCAGAAGCAGAAGCAATCTTCCGCGGTGGGATGTTCTCATTGCGGGAAGCCGGGCCATGTAGTGGCAGAGTGTCGTAGGGCACATGGATTGTGCCTGGCTTGTAGAGGAGCAGACCACCAGATAGGGACCTGCCCGAATAGGGGAGGTCCATCATCATCCAACCTTTCTAGTTCTTCGGTGAGAGGACCAGCCCCAGTTTCAGTCCAGCAGCAGCAGCAGCAGCAGTACCCGAGGCCATTGTTGCCTCAGGCCCAGGCCTTTCAGCAGCAGAACCAGCAGCAGATCACCCAGGCTCCAGCACAAAACCGACAGAGGGGTTTCCAGCAGAGGGGACCCGCGGCTAGAGGTCAGGCTATGATGATGACCATGGAAGAAGAAGTTGCACCAGGTGAGGTAGTGGCAGGTACTATTCTCGTCAACACCTTTCCAGCATCTGTATTATTTGATTCCGGTGCATCGCATTCATTCATGTCTGCACGATTCGCGACACGGATAGGATTGGAGCCCGAGTCATTATCAGTGAGGCTCAATATACTTACTGGTAATGGTCTTGTGGGAGTAGATCGAGTATTTTCCTCGTGTCGGATCGTAGTTAGCGGTAGAGAGTTCCCCGCTAGGCTCATAGAGTTCCCTATGGCAGACTATGATGTAGTCCTAGGCATGGATTGGTTGAGGAACCATTATGCTAGGATAGACTGCCATGTTGGCAGAGTTGTCTTTAGTATTCCCGGAGAGCCAGAGTTTTCATTTTCCAGAGGCACAGTAGAGCCATCTCCTCCAGTATTGCGGATGGCAGTAGCAGCAGTGCAGTTGCCCCGGATAGTTGAAGAGTTTCCAGATGTCTTTCCAGAGGAACTTCCAGGGATGCCACCAGAGCGGAAGATCGAGTTCACCATTGACTTGATTCCCGGGACAGCACCAGTATCAGAGCGAGTCTACAGAATGGCGCCTTCAGAGTTGGAGATTTTGTACAAGATGATTGAAGAACTCAGGACCAAGGGATTCATTCGTGCAAGTGGATCGCCTTGGGGAGCCCCGATGCTTCTTGTGAAAAAGAAGGATGGTACGTCCAGGCTATGTGTTGATTATCGTACCTTGAACTCAGTGACAATCAAGAACAGATATCCTCTCCCGAGGATAGATGACTTGTTTGATCAACTCAAGGGGGCTTCAGTTTTCTCGAAGATAGACTTGCGGTCAGGATACCACCAGATCAGAGTCAGAGAGCAGGACATCCCGAAGACGGCATTCAGATCTAGGTACGGGCATTGGGAGTTTCTAGTTATGCCCTTTGGAGCGACCAATGCGTCGGCAGTGTTCATGGACCTCATGAACCGTATCTTCATGCCTTATTTGGATCAGTTTGTGATAGTATTCCTTGATGACATCCTGGTCTACAGCAAGAGTGAAGCAGAGCATGAGCAGCATCTCAGAGTTATCCTCCAGATTATCAGAGAGCACCAGTTGTACGCAAAGTTCAGTAAATACGAGTTCTGGCTCGATCGCATTTCGTACTTAGGTCACATCATTACCAGAGGAGGAGTGGAAGTGGATCCCCAGAAGATTGTGGCTATCGAGGCATGGCCAGTACCCAGCTCAGTGGCAGAAGTTCGCAGCTTTCTTGGATTGGCCGGCTACTACCGACGGTTCGTCTCTGATTTTGCAAGGATTTCAGCGCCGATGACCCAGTTGACCCACAAGGATGTGCCGTTCGTTTGGACAGCAGAACGTCAGGAATTATTTGAGAAGTTGAAGCGAGGTTTGATAACGGCTCCCATTCTCACACTTCCAGATGGGACCGGAGGATTCACAGTTTATTGCGACGCTTCAGGCAGAGGATTGGGATGTGTTTTGATGCAGCATGGAAAGGTAATTGCTTATGCGTCACGTCAACTCCGTGATCATGAGAAGAATTATCCGACCCACGACTTGGAGCTAACAGCAGTAGTATTTGCACTTAAGTTGTGGAGGCACTACTTGTACGGAGACAGAGTGGAGATATTCACTGATCACAAGAGCCTGAAGTATGTTTTCACCCAGAAGGATCTTAATATGCGACAGAGATGATGGCTCGAGCTACTGGTGGACTACGATGTGGATTTGCAGTATCATCCAGGGAAGGCCAATGTTGTAGCAGATGCGTTGAGCCGGAGAGCCGGAGTTTATTTCCTGACGGCGCAACCAGAGCTATTGGCGGATCTTCAGAAGATGGGAATTGAAGTGATTCTTCCTTCCAATGTGGCCTTGATGGCCAGTCTACAGATTCAGTCCACCATAGTTGAGAGGATCCGGACAGCACAGTTAACAGATTCCAAGATTCAGCGGCTCAGAGCAGAGTGCGAGGCAGGGAGAAGGCCAGAGTTATGTATTCATGAGGATGGTACACTTCGACACGGCACGTGTCTTTGTGTACCTAGTGGAGATATCAGACAGGAAGTCATGGCAGAGGCTCACAGTTCGCAGTATTCCATCCACCCAGGCAGCACAAAGATGTACAGAGATATTCGTCAACACTTTTGGTGGAATGGTATGAAGAGAGAGATAGCCCGGTATGTCTCTCGATGTTTGGTTTGCCAACAGGTCAAGGCTGAACATCAGAGACCAGCTGGACTTCTTCAACCCTTGCCGATCCCAGAATGAAAATAGGAACACATAACCATAGATTTCATGACTGGGTTACCCAGATCTCCGGCAGGCAGAGATGCTATTTGGGTCATTGTGGACAGGCTTACCAAGGTGGCACACTTTCTTCCATTTAGAGTTGGACAGTCGACGGCGCAGCTAGCAGAGATGTATCTCGGGCAGATCGTCAGACTTCACGGAGTGCCAGTCAGCATAGTATCAGACAGGGATACGAGATTCACATCGCACTTCTGGCGCAGTCTTCATCAAAGTTTGGGGACTCGTCTCAAGTTCAGCTCAGCGTATCATCCGCAGACAGATGGGCAGTCAGAGCGTACTATACAAACTCTCGAAGATATGTTGCGGTCATGTACCCTTGACTTCGGTGGTTCGTGGGAGGATCACCTGCACCTGGTGGAATTCTCGTACAACAATAGTTTCCAGGCCAGTATCCAGATGGCACCCTTCGAGGCTCTGTATGGTAGGAAGTACAGATCCCCGTTAGCATCGGACGATGTCGGAGAGAGGCAGATGCTCGGTCCAGAACTGATTTCTCAGACGGTTGAGGTGGTTAGGAAAGTCAGAGATCACCTCCGAGTTGCTCAGGATCGCCAGCGCCATTGGGCCGATGCTCATCGGCGTCCCTTAGAATTTGCCGTCGGCGACCATGTATTCCTTAGGATCTCGCCTACCCGCGGTGTCATTCATTTTGGCGTACGGGGAAAGCTTAGTCCTAGGTATATAGGGCCGTTCGATATTCTGGAGCGAGCAGGCGATGTGTCCTATCGTCTCGCTCTTCCGCCGTCGCTAAGTGAGGTACATGATGTATTCTATGTGTCCCAATTACGACGGTACATCCCGGACCCGAGCCATATCCTAGATCATTCGGAATTGGTTGTTGGTACCAACCTTTCGTATGAGGAGAGGCCAGTGTCTATATTGGACCGGAGAGAAAAGACGCTCAAGAATAAGACTATTAACTTAGTTCGTGTTGCTTGGGGTCATCACTCTCTAGGTGAGTCAACGTGGGAGCGTGAGGACGACATCCGATCGCGATATCCCTACCTGTTTGACTCGTAAGGTATAATGTCTTCCTTGTGCCTTACGCTTTCCCTTCCTTGCTTGCATTGTATGATTGTATGATTGAACTACTTAGTGTAGCTTGTCTGTGCTTAGTATAGCTTGTCGTGGCAATCTCTAGATCCTTGATTAAATTCCGAGGACGGAATTCTTTGAAGGTGGGTAGAGTTGTCACCCTCATTTCCTGTATTACGTATTTATGCTCGTATTTGATTTTTGGCACGTATTTTATTTTCTCGACTTGTGGATTTTGGTTTCCCTAAATGGGTTTGGACCATGGCTTGGTTTTATTTTATGGAATTGGTTTGGTTTGATTAGGTTTGGTTTAATATGAATTGGTACACTTTAACCTACACTCTACCCTCAACACAACACAACCCACCCTCTTAAATCCCCACCAAACTTTCTCTCTCCTCTTTACTCTCCATTAATTTTCTTCTTCTTTCTTCTTCCACAACTCTCCAACCCATTAGGCAAGTGCACCTTGCCAACAAATAAGCACCCAATTTTATTTGTCCATTTGATAGATTAGGACATGTAGATCAACATTAGAACTTAAAATTTTGTGATTTGGAGTCTCCATTGTTCTAGATCTAAGTTTTGATTATTTTCGGAATTCCTTGGTTTTGATCTATTAAACTTTAATTTTTGCATATTTTGATGCTTCCATGTGGAAGAGAATTAGATTTTACTCAAGTTAGAACCTTGAAAATCTAGATTTGGTTTTGATTTGATCAAGTTATGAAGAATTGAAGTTTTGAAGTTCTTGGAGTTCTTCTCGGGTTGGACTGCGCACTTTCCCTCTCGGCCTGCGCTCTTTAGCGCAAAGCCGATTGCGCAGCTCACCCTTTGGTGAACTGCGCACTTTCCTTCTCGGCCAGCGCTTGCGCCCGGCCTCTTGGGCTGGACCGCGCATCTCCCTTGGCGCACCAACCCCTGCGCAGTTGGCCCCTGTGCAACCTGACTCATGCGCAATCCATCCTGCGCAAGCCAGCCATGCGCAATCCACCTTCTGCGCAATCCATCTCTGCGCAACCAACTCCTGCGCAGTTCACTCCTGCGCAGTCTACCTTCTGCGCAATCCATCCATGCGCCATCTGCCCCTGCGCACTTGGCACCCTGCACAACTGACACCCTACACAATCCAACCCCTGATCCCTTGCGCAAACCATTGGCTCTTGGAGATTTGGTTTTTTTTTTTAAGCCTGGCTCTTCTATAGTCCTATATATATTGATATTGTTTTAGATATTTTACGCCCATTTTATATCCTTACGCCTTTTGTCATGAACTTGATTTTACTTAATATGTTTGGAATGTCTATTGTACATGGCATGGTATGACAAGGAACTAGCATAACATGACAGTGACCCGTAGTGGTGCACTCCTGACATGACCAACTTGACTTGACAGTGACCCGTAGTGGTGCACTCCTGACATGACCAACTTGACTTGATAGTGGCCCGTAGTGGCGCACTCCTGGCAGTACCCTGACATGATTATCTTGATAACTTGACAGTGACCCGTAGTGGTGCACTCCTGACATGACCAACTTGACTTGATAATGGCCCGTGGCGGCGCACTCCTGACTTGACTTGTAACTTGTAACTTGACTCGTATAATCAACTTGACACCGTGGGTGTTCCTGCTTGCTTGCTTGTACAATCCACTTGTCTTGTCTTGCATCATGTCTAGGACGTGACTTCCTGGGTACCACGGCCAGGGACTCGCGCTAAATTGGATTAGGCTAATTATTAGATCAAACTAGAACATGGAGAATTCCCAGTCACAGGCAATATCGTTATCTGGGCGCTTAAATGGACGTGTAGCTTGCCGACGAGTAGAGCACATTTCCAGCACACTGTCATGTGTTGCACCCTCTAAGTCACCTAAGGGTACATTTGTCTCCCGGGCAGTGTACCCACCTGTAACTCTCAACCCGCGGAAGGATAACTGGATAGTCTGCAGGGCTTGGGACTGGAAATTCTCACTTGCATCTTGTTAGTAATTAGGCTTGTGATAACCTTAGTTAGTTAAAGTAGTAAGCCGTAGTACTTGCCTGGCCGATTGTGAATGAATGGTGTCCAGCTCTGTCTAAGTCTTGTCTAGCCCCTGTACCTGGAACTCTTGATCATGATTGTTTTACTTATCTCTAACGATAAATGGGTAGAGACAGTGAGCTATTCAGACGAAGGGGTACAATTCCGGTCCTTGTTTGGTTAAGGATTGTAACCTGGCTCCCGGAATGGTTCCACGTCCCTAGTCGTTTATCGCCCTGTGTACTTTACTGCTTGTACTTTCCTTTTATTCTCTATATTCTGATATGCTGGCTTTTGTTCTTATTTGTGGCCTCCTTTGTGGCACTTGCTCTTTCTGGGGTTTGACCCAGCTGGTTTTGTGTGGCCAGATTTCGGAGCAGCTCCCGAGGATCTACCAAGCTTCCAGCCCAATGGTGACAACTAGACGGAACCCGGGCCAAGAGTGGGTTTTCCTTTTTGTTTCACCCACTTATATGTAAATTTATTCTTTTGAGGCGTTTAGTCGACGAGCACCTGTTAGCTCGATGCATTTACTTACTGTCTGCCTACGGGCTGTAAACATGATTAACAAATCCTAGGGTTGATCATGTATGACTGAACTCTTGCTAGTCCTATCATTTTGTACGACTAGCTTCATGATCATCCAATATGTAATATTTGGGACGCCTTATATATATATATATTTGATGCTCTAATATCTTGTAACTCTGTTAATTGCTTGAGATTGAGACAATAGGCTTGACCTTAAGAGACTGCTGGCTTGTAGTAAACCCTCATATCTAGACAGCCGTGACCGTATAGTTGAGATGTATTCTATTTCAATATACGTAGCTGGCTATGTCTGCCCCCGCTCTCCAGTATTCTGGTTCTGGGGCGTGACACCTATTTTCTGATTGTGGAGTTTAATCCCAGCTTTAGGACAATTAGGAGCATTGGGCTAGCAAGGAGGAACCCCCCATTTGGAGCTTTTTCTTGCTATTTGCACATATAGGTAAAACACCTCTAATTGATCTAATATTCTGTTTTCTTTGCATTTAGGGCTAGATCTAGGTGTCCCCTAGCTGTCCCTGAAGTTTGGGTTAATTTCGTGTCAGTTTCGTGTTCGTATCGGACACGTATCCATTTGATAGGCTAGGTGTTTGATGTAATGCCTCAACCATCATTTTGTTCTGATTTTTGAAATATTTTTGAATGGAATCCTAGCTCTAGGGCTTGCTTAATGATTTGTGTCCTTATTTCCTGATTTTGGTGTCGTATCGTGTCCATACGGGGACACGAACACGCGGGGACTGAACCGTACACTGTGTCCTGTATCTCGGGCTCGTTTTTTTCCTGTATAGGACACGGCGACATGCCAAATTTTGGGAGGATGTCAGGGCATTGACTGACATGGCTCTCCCAAAATTTGAGCCCAAATGGTTGCATGTACGAGGAGTTCTCCTCCTCGCACTGGTCGTACTGGCCGTGCGCTCGGGCTGTACACGCGCAAATTTGCGCCACTGACACGGGGTCGGACACGGTACGACACGTGTCTAGGACACGGTGTAAGCCCCCTGAATTTAGGGCTTATTTTTTTAATTTTATAAATCATTATTTTGAATAAATATTATTATTTGATTTAATGCTCTTTTCCGTGCCTTTGATATTTGGAGTGTCAGGGATGTTCATCTATGGAAACTCTCTTCATCAGTGTGGAGTAGACAAGATTACCTTCACGTTGATATATCATGTCCCATCCAAACTTGTTTTCTTGTACTCTTTTTGTTTCACACAACTCCGAATCAATTTAGACCATTTGATCATTAATTGATTTTCCCACTTTTATCTTTGATCATCGTGAGCACGTTACCGTGACTTTTAATTTAGGAGCACAAGGCTAGCCATTTTCTTGGAACCAACTTGTCATGCCTGATCTACTCGAGACGCTCTTCACCCATAACCTTCGTGTCCCACTCAGACACACCATCTTGTGCTTCATTTGCTTCGCACAACTTTTGGGTCAATTTAGGCCAATTAATTATCCACCGTAATTCGTGACCTGACTTCCAATTTAATTTCGGGACCCGACATCGACCCAACCTAGTCGACCCAAAATATGGACATGGCCCACATGAAGCCTACTACCCGTCTGACACTTGTGTCCCATTTATTTGAGCCCCCACATGCTACTTATTTACCCATGATTATAAATACCTAAATTAATTTAATTATTGTACCATGTCCAATTTTGACCCGACCCGGCTCGACCTAACCCAGTCCAAGCTCCATGTTACCCCCTCATGAATATCCACAAACTCATTTTTCCTACAAATATTAAATACCTATTTTATCTATTTTGAATATTTATTGGACAACCCATTTTATTTAATTTCCTAAGGATGACCTATTTTTACTATATCTAACCCTAGCCTTTGATTCTCCTAATTAATCCTATCCATCCAATTTCCTTCATGCAAACATCCCCAACACCCCCTAGCCTAGTGGCCGGCCCTAACATTTAGGGAGTCACTTTTTCCTTTCTCGCTCCTCCCTTTATTACAACAATTAATTTTCTACACAAAATTTCCTCCTCTCTCTCCTCTCCAACACTACACAGCAGCATATTAACACCACCACCATCTACATAGCCCGACCTCCCCTCCTCCCTGGCCGAGGCCGCCGGCCACCACCCTGGCCAGCAGGCCGACCAGCCCCCCTCCTCTTCTCCAATCACCACCACCACCACATTAATCCACCATGAACCACCACCACCACCTCCAACGTGCGGCGCCGCCATGGCCGCGGCCACCGCCGACCTCAACGTGGCCGTGCTGCCCCACGCGTTGGCCGGTGTCACGACCCGCACCCACTGTGAGGGTACGAGAACGTAACAACGTCCAGCCTACGCCGCAGTGTCGGCGGTAGAACGCTGTCCTAGGTCAATCATCTAACAATAAAAGGTACCTGTACAGTATATACACTCCGAATGGAGGTGACATAACAGAACAGTCTCAATCACATCTAAGGCAGATACAGAATAGTAAAGGTAGATAGAGAGATCAAAAGCACAATGTAATACAAATAAGAGGGAGAAAGTCTAAGTGTCTAAGATAACAACTCAAGAACATCCAGCTCAATACATATCTCTAAATATAACAACATCTCGGAAGAACAACTGGAAATCAAATAACACAATACTGAAAGAAAAACTAAAGCCTAGCTATCTAGTCTAGACTCTGGGAGTAGCATCCTGTGCTGCAGCTGGGTCCTCCAGAGGAACCAGGTCGCAGGTGTCGTCTAATCCTGCTCCGTAATAGGTGGTACATAGGGCCTCCTCCTCATCCTCTGTAATATTTTCAACAGGTCCAGTCAGGACAGGAGCGAGTACAGTACATCTCAACATATCATAGCAGGTTAGAAAATATGATCATGCAGTAAAGTAAGATACATGAACTGAAGAAATACAGTATGTAAACAGAGAGAAAAACTGTAATAGAAATATCTACTATACATAGAGAGCTAATAGTGACTAGTGAGTCAGAGTAAAATATAAACATGTGAATGGCATAGGAGGTTCATGACTACAGCTAAGAGAGTGATTCATGACTACAGCTACTGGGATAATATTCACATGACTATTTCCACTCCCCCATCCCCAATCGATACACAAAGATCTGTTCAAGTTATGTTAAGGTTCGTGAAACTTCACATGGCTCATAAAATGAGTGATACGTGAAGGTGATTCATGGAGGCTCTGTGAACATGAGAGTACATGTGTCACAGGCGGTTCGTGAATCAGAGGAAGCATAGAGATACGTGATGATTCGTGAAACGCACAAAATATGCTGTATCCGATGCTCCCGAGGGGGATAACATCTCATAAAAAGATCCATATAGTACCAATCCGTGTGACCAACGTGACAGTATCAAGTAAAGTAATTTAAAGCAGGAAAATAATTCTAAACAGGATATAAAATGATCAGAGAATGTACTCGCCTGTAACTGGTGAATCTGAGAGAATATAGACTGTCCGAGGAGTGGTGTCTGTCTCCTATAGAACAGTGCAAGTCACTATGAGTCTACAATGACAATAAGATGCAAATCAATGTATTCTACATGAATCTAGGTCAATCTAGACCAAAGTCAACTCTTGGTCAACTCTGGTCAACTCTGGTCAACCCTAGAAGTCAAACTAGGTCAACCAAGTCAAACCTAAGTCAAACTAGTCTAACTAGGTCTAACAAGCCATTTCTAAGTCTAACTAGACTACACAAGTCAATCCTAGGCCCACTAGTCTAATAGACACACCATAGGCCAATAGCACAATGTACCCATACCATATCTCATATGAAAGTATATGAATATCCCTATATACATATAGGCTAGTATCCATATGCCTACATATATGATATTTATATGCAATCACACATCTACAAGAGAAAATATATATATATATACATATATATGATACACACATATGTGTACTAGGGAAATAACTTAGAAGGCAACCCATAGGCTAATGGGTATAAACTACATTACCATATATGATAACACATAACAGTATAAACAAAACATTGAGAGGGGCACTCAAGTGCATATGTGTATGTGTGTGTGAAAAGTGTGTGAACTGAAGCATGGGGAAATCAGTGAGTGAGTGAGAGGGAATGTGAAGAGGGTATGTGAATGAGAGAGTGAACTGTGAGTGGGGGGGGGGGGGGGGGGAGAGGGCTGTCCCAGTATGACAGGAACCACAGTGTTGTGTATATGTGTGTGTAGGCATGTGTCACATAGGTGAATAGGCATGTGTGTGTGAGTGAGTGTATAGGTGACAGAAATGTGAGAGTGTGTGTGATGAGAGTGTGACAGGAATTACAGAAGACAGTGTGTGTAAACTGTGACAGTGTGCAGGAAAATACAATGTGCAGGAAATTAAATCAGTGAAAAGAAGGGGCAGAAAATACAAGGTGTGTGAGTGTTCAGTCCAAAACTGGACAGTGTGTGTATGTGTCATGATGAGAGTGTTCAGGAAAAAGAGCAACAGTGAAGAAAGGGGCAATAGCAATTAGAGAGGGTGTGAACCAGTGTCCATGTATATGTGCAGGAACACTCAAAACAGTGTGGGGAAACACACAGGAAAGGTAAAGGAAATTAATTCATTTATCATTCAAACAATTCTTAGGAAAAACATTCAAGTTCCCATTTGAATCCAATTCAAAGCCAAAACACCTCAAAATCGACCCACAAGTAGAATTCATATAGGAGGACTATATTAGGGACTTAAACAGTGATTAGCAACAATCAAATGGGCTAAAAAGTCAATTCAAATTCGATTATTCAAAACTGAAAAAAAACTGGAAATGCTGAAACATGGGCTTGTATCAGAGTTTTAGGTGTAAATGGAAATTGATGCACATATTCAAACTAATATGGGTAAATAGTGGTTGGTAAATATAATCACACTTGTGCACGTGTCTTAGGGTCCACTTCGTGTCCACCACACGCGACACAGACGTGTCTAAAGGTCAAAATGCTCAGTCGGGTAAATTCAGTGCACATAGGCACAGCAGTTTGGCACTGCCTCGTGCATAGGTGCACGCGTGTCGTGCACTCGACACAGAGCACTTCGTGTCTCGTGCTCGTGTCCCCACCTAGTCTAGGTCTAGGTGCTCATGGCTAAGTGTCTGCATCGTGTCCTCATGTGTCGTGTCCTAAGTTATAGGGCCGTGTCAGTGCGTGTTTAAACAGTGCACACAGTCAGGGAAAAACTCGTGCACGGTCGATTTCTCATCGACCAGTGCACGAAGTCCCACAAAACTTGGGGAACGTGATGTCAGTGGGTGCCCCAACGTTCCCTCAAAGTTTCGTGTCAAGGAGATACGTGTCGTGTCCTGTGCAGACCCCGAGATGCAGGGGATCCCCCAGGCCGCGCGCGAGCGTGTGCAGCACACATGCACGCGTGTCCGAAATGACACGACACGAGCACGAAACCATCTCCGTCCAATAAAATCTCATAAGCGACATCAAAACTAAATTTCCCATTCAGAAAATATTCGAAAATAACACAAAATAAACCACAGTGGCATTTCCACAAACATATTGCATAGTACACTGATACGTGTCCTGTTAGGACACGAAACGACACAAAAACCTGGGAATTCCTATTCCTATAGTTAGGTTAGGTCTAGGGCTCCCTATTCATGCAATTAAACCAGAATTCCATGGTAGAAATGGAGAGTTACCTCTATGTATCAAAACCCTCCAAAAAGCTCAAAGAGTGATGTTCTTCTCAATGGTGAAACTCCTACAAAGCTCCCAAAAACTGAGAACACTCAATCCCAACAGCAAGTAAACAATAATTAGAATCTATTGCAACTTGTTTGGATTAAAAAGGAGGAAAAATAGATTTATTATGAATTTCTAAAGATGGGAGCTCACCTCTTTCTTCTCTTGCAATAAATTCCTAAGGAAGAGGCTAGCCCTAGATTTGGGAGGCATTAAATAGTGGGGGAATCCCTAGGTTGGCTGGACAAAATGTTAGGGTTGCTAATTTGGGCTTTGGGCCAAGTCCTATAGGCTATGGCTAAGTCATTTTATTAAATGGTTAAAACCATAAGTCATGACTTATGAAGTCTTAAGCCATATAAGCCTAAACAGCTCCAAATCTCTCCAAACAAGTTCTAATGACTTAAATCTCACTAAATTAGGTCTAACCAAGTTTACTTAACCTAACCAAGTGGTCTTAACCTAGGTTAGTCACTAGGTTAGTCTCCTAGTCTCAACTAGTCATGACTAACACAACACATAGCAATATTTAATTAATATCAAAATCACACAAATCCCCATAAATCATAATAAATTTAAATAAATCCTAAAATGACCAAAATACCCTCTAGGCTATGATGTACTAGTCAAACATCCTAATCACATGGCTAGGCTCTAAGGTTACACTAGTCAAACACCAAAATCATAAGTCATAATTTAAAACAGTTTTAAAATGATTAAAAATTACCAAAAATCATATTATCATTTAAATATTATAATTAAATAAATTAAAATATAAAATTTCAAAATTACCCTTATTTTAGAAACTGGGTGTTACAAGTCTACCCCCCTTAGAAAAATTTTGTCCTCGAAATTAAAATGGTATTAGTCTGCTAGGTCAAACACCCCACAATCAAAGTCTCAAACATACCGTCAGATAATCATATGTGTTTGTCCAAAATCATAACACTCAGAATCTTCGTCGTGCTAGTGAGCAAGGCTACGATAATCACAGATTCCTCGACTAAGGCACATACCTCTAGAATTATGGTATTTAAAATTTTCGCATTGTCGCATGCTTGGCAGCGAAAACCTTAAATTCCTACACCCGAGAAATACGTCCTAAATCTGACTATATGTCCTCACTATGCCAGCTAAACACGACTGCCGAAGATTCTAGATTCATAACTGGGTGACCTAGCCCATATGATTCATCTCAGAAGAAAACCAAATCGAAAGGAAATGCCAGATCAAACTTATCAACAGATAAGGAAGCAGACAAGAACAGATGGAATTGAATTTCAAGATAGATATATTGAGGCAAGGTGGGAATGGAATCGAAAAGAACAGAACCTGTAAGCACCTCTCCCACTGCCTGAGCATCCTCGACTGTCATGGCGTAAGCTCGCCCCTGCTGGCCTCCTCTAGCCTGATGCTGCCAAATCTCTGCTGCTGCGTCGGTAACGGTCCCCGCTGCTGTCCTACCGGAGCCTTGGCTCCTCTTCCTGGTGCTGTGCCTATGTACTGGGAACACTCCCTCAGCTGGTGGTCCGCTGCTCCACATAGTAGGCACCTGCCCAGCCTACTCCTGCACTCACCCCATCCATGCCCCGGCTTCTTGCAGTAGGGGCAACTGACTGCCTGCTGTCTGGGTGCCTGATGCTGTCTGGGCTGTTGCTGTCCCTGCTGATGGCCGTGACCCTGGAACTGCTGCTGAAACTGATGCTGAACGTGCGGCCTCTTGGCCGGTCCTCTGCTACTGCTGCCTCCCTGGGAGTCTCGCCCCCTCTTGAGCCTAAGCTCAAGATCATCCTCTGCAGCTAAAGCGTCCACCAGGATCTCCTCAAATGTAGTGCTGCGGGCATTCTTGGTGTAGGACTTGACCTCCTTTACCAAGCCCTTCCGGAACCTCCGGGCCTTCGTCGTCTCTGGCAAGTCATCCATAAATCTGCTCAGGCGGCAGAACTCTCCTGCGTACTCCTCCACAGACTGGTTCCCTTGGACTAGGGCCTCAAACTGGGTCTCGAGGGCTCCCAGCGCTGCATCTGGAAAGAACTTCTCCTTGAACAGCTTCTTGAATGCTGCCCAAGTCTGTCCTGCTGTACCGACCCTCGGGTCGGTCTGGTACCATGTACGGGCCAGATCCTACATCATGCTGGCCGCTGCCTCTATCTGGAGCCTCGTCGGGATCTCAGCCAACCTGAAAATCTCCTCCATATGCTCGATCCACTCATCGGCATACAAGATCCCCTCTGTCCCTCGGAAGTCTCTCGGGTGCATCTTCTGAAAATCTTGGATACCCTTCTCCCATGGCTGGTACGGCTGCGGGGCTGCCGCTGGCTGAGCTATGACTCTCTCTACCGCAGTCATTGCCAGCTCAATGCCTCGTGTGAGCTCAGCTATCTGGCCCTGCTGCTGGGTCTGCTGATCCTCCATGTACTGTCGGAAGAAGGCTAACAGCTGAACGGCATCAATCGTCCCTGCAGGTGGCTGCTGCTGCTGAAGAAGTACATCCGGAATCATCGGACTCGGCTCATGCCTCACTGCTGGTGGGGCTCCTCCAAAAGCTGCTGAAACGCCTACCCCAGCTGGCATGACTGGGGCTGCGGCACCAGGGGCTGACTGCTGAGCATGAGAGGTGGCAGACCTCTCATCAACGCCCCCTGGGGGCCCTGGCGATGCGATCGCGTCTCAACCATCCTGGAGACACAGATCAAAAGGAAACAATTGCTGAGAATGAGTCGAAATACCAAAGGAGGACAGTTTAAATTCAAGGAAGACAATAAGCGGCAAAATGTAGATATACGGAATCTGAATAAGAGTTTTTCCTATTTGTGATTGAGTACCTTCAAAAATATCCTAATCCTACTACAGGCTGTAGTGATACTCTAGTTCGAATACCACTACATAAACTCGACCTGCATGGGCCACCACTAAAAACGTGCCACGACCCGCACCCACTGTGAGGGTACGAGAACGTAACAACGCCCAGCCTATGCCGCAGTGTCGGCGGTAGAACGCTGTCCTAGGTCAATCATCTAACAATAAAAGGTACCTGTACAGTATATACACTCCGAATGGAGGTGACATAACAGAACAGTCTCAATCACATCTAAGGCAGATACAGAATAGTAAAGGTAGATAGAGAGATCAAAAGCACAATGTAATACAAATAAGAGGGAGAAAGTCTAAGTGTCTAAGATAACAACTCAAGAATATCCAGCTCAATACATATCTCTAAATATAACAACATCTCGGAAGAACAACTGGAAATCAAATAACACAATACTGAAAGAAAAACTAAAGCCTAGCTATCTAGTCTAGACTCTGGGAGTAGCATCCTGTGCTGCAGCTGGGTCCTCCAGAGGAACCAGGTCGTAGGTGTCGTCTAATCCTGCTCCGTAATAGGTGGTACATAGGGCCTCCTCCTCATCCTCTGTAATATTTTCAACAGGTCCAGTCAGGATAGGAGCGAGTACAGTACATCTCAACATATCATAGCAGGTTAGAAAATATGATCATGCAGTAAAGTAAGATACATGAACTGAAGAAATACAGTATGTAAACAGAGAGAAAAACTCTAATAGAAATATCTACTATACATAGAGAGCTAATGGTGACTAGTGAGTCAGAGTAAAATATAAACATGTGAATGGCATAGGAGGTTCATGACTACAGCTAAGAGAGTGATTCATGACTACAGCTACTGGGATAATATTCACATGTCTATTTCCACTCCCCCATCCCCAATCGATACACAAAGATCTGTTCAAGTTATGTTAAGGTTCGTGAAACTTCACATGGCTCATAAAATGAGTGATACGTGAAGGTGATTCATGGAGGCTCTGTGAACATGAGAGTACATGTATCACAGGCGGTTCGTGAATCAGAGGAAGCATAGAGATACGTAATGATTCGTAAAACGCACAAAACATGCTGTATCCGATGCTCCCGAGGGGGATAACATCTCATGAAAAGATCTATATAGTACCAATCCGTGTGACCAACGTGACAGTATCAAGTAAAGTAATTTAAAGCAGGAAAATAATTCTAAACAGGATATGAAATGATCAGAGAATGTACTCGCTTGTAACTGGTGAATCTGAGAGAATATAGACTGTCCGAGGAGTGGTGTCTGTCTCCTATAGAACAGTACAAGTCACTATGAGTCTACAATGACAATAAGATGCAAATCAATGCATTCTACATAAATCTAGGTCAATCTAGACCAAAGTCAACTCTTGGTCAACTCTGGTCAACTCTGGTCAACCCTAGAAGTCAAACTAGGTCAACCAAGTCAAACCTAAGTCAAACTAGTCTAACTAGGTCTAACAAGCCATTTCTAAGTCTAACTAGACTACACAAGTCAATCCTAGGCCCACTAGTCTAATAGACACACCATAGGCCAATAGCACAATGTACCCATACCATATCTCATATGAAAGTATATGAATATCCCTATATACATATAGGCTAGTATCCATATGCCTACATATATGATATTTATATGCAATCACACATCTACAAGAGAAAATATATATATATATATATATACATATATATGATACACACATATGTGTACTAGGGAAATAACTTAGAAGGCAACCCATAGGCTAATGGGTATAAACTACATTACCATATATGATAACACATAACAGTATAAACAAAACATTGAGAGGGGCACTCAAGTGCATATGTGTATGTGTGTGTGAAAAGTGTGTGAACTGAAGCATGGGGAAATCAGTGAGTGAGTGAGAGGGAATGTGAAGAGGGTATGTGAATGAGAGAGTGAACTGTGAGTGGGGGGGGGGCTGTCCCAGTATGACAGGAACCACAATGTTGTGTATATGTGTGTGTAGGCATGTGTCACATAGGTGAATAGGCATGTGTGTGTGAGTGAGTGTATAGGTGACAGAAATGTGAGAGTGTATGTGATGAGAGAGTGACAGGAATTACAGAAGACAGTGTGTGTAAACTGTGACAGTGTGCAGGAAAATACAATGTGCAGAAAATTAAATCAGTGAAGAGAAGGGGCAGAAAATACAAGGTGTGTGAGTGTTCAGTCCAAAACTGGACAGTGTGTGTATGTGTCATGATGAGAGTATTCAGGAAAAAGAGCAACAGTGAAGAAAGGGGCAATAGCAATTAGAGAGGGTGTGAACCAGTGTCCATGTATATGTGCAGGAACACTCAAAATAGTGTGGGGAAACACAAAGGAAAGGTAAAGGAAATTAATTCATTTATCATTTAAACAATTCTTAGGAAAAACATTCAAGTTCCCATTTGAATCCAATTCAAAGCCAAAACACCTCAAAATCGACCCACAAGTAGAATTCATATAGGAGGACTATATTAGGGACTTAAATAGTGATTAACAACAATCAAATGGGCTAAAAAGTCAATTCAAATTCGATTATTCAAAACTGAAAAAAAACTGGAAATGCTGAAACATGGGCTTGTATCAGAGTTTTAGGTGTAAATGGAAATTGATGCACATATTCAAACTAATATGAGTAAATAGTGGTTGGTAAATATAATCACACTTGTGCACGTGTCTTAGGGTCCACTTCGTGTCCACCACACGTGACACAGACGTGTCTAAAGGTCAAAATGCTCAGTCGGGTAAATTCAGTGCACATAGGCACAGCAGTTTGGCACTACCTCGTGCATAGGTGCACGCGTGTCGTGCACTCGACACAGAGCACTTCGTGTCTCGTGCTCGTGTCCCTACCTAGTCTAGGTCTAGGTGCTCATGGCTAAGTGTCTGCATCGTGTCCTCATGTGTCGTGTCCTAAGTTATAGGGCCGTGTCAGTGCGTGTTTAAACAGTGCACACAGTCAGGGAAAAACCCGTGCACGGTCGATTTCTCATCGACCAGTGCACGAAGTCCCACGAAACTTGGGGAACGTGATGTCAGTGGGTGCCCCAACGTTCCCTCAAAGTTTCATGTCAAGGAGATACGTGTCGTGTCCTGTGGAGACCCCGAGATGCAGGGGATCCCCCAGGCCACGCACGAGCGTGTGCAGCACACGTGCACGCGTGTCCGAAATGACACGACACGAGCACGAAACCATCTCAGTCCAATAAAATCTCATAACCGACATCAAAACAAAATTTCCCATTCAGAAAATATTCGAAAATAACACAAAATAAACCACAGTGGCATTTCCACAAACATATTGCATAGTACACTGATACGTATCCTGTTAGGACACGAAACGACACAAAAACCTGGGGATTCCTATTCCTATAGTTAGGTTAGGTCCAGGGCTCCCTATTCATGTAATTAAACCAGAATTCTATGGTGGAAATGGAGAGTTACCTCTATGTATCAAAACCCTCCAAAAAGCTCAAAGAGTGATGTTCTTCTCAATGGTGAAACTCCTACAAAGCTCCCAAAAACTGAGAACACTCAATCCCAACAGCAAGTAAACAATAATTAGAATCTATTGCAACTTGTTTGGATTAAAAAGGGGGGAAAATGGATTTATTATGAATTTCTAAAGATGGGTGCTCACCTTTTTCTTCTCTTGCAATAAATTCCTAAGGAAGAGGCTAGCCCTAGATTTGGGAGGCATTAAATAGTGGGGGAATCCCTAGGTTGGCTGGACAAAATGTTAGGGTTGCTAATTTGGGCTTTGGGCCAAGTCCTATAGGCTATGGCTAAGTCATTTTATTAAATGGTTAAAACCATAAGTCATGACTTATGAAGTCTTAAGCCATATAAGCCTAAACAGCTCCAAATCTCTCCAAACAAGTTCTAATGACTTAAATCTCACTAAATTAGGTCTAACCAAGTTTACTTAACCTAACCAAGTGGTCTTAACCTAGGTTAGTCACTAGGTTAGTCTCCTAGTCTCAACTAGTCATGACTAACACAACACATAGCAATATTTAATTAATATCAAAATCACACAAATCTCCATAAATCATAATAAATTTAAATAAATCCTAAAATGACCAAAATACCCTCTAGGCTATGATGTACTAGTCAAACATCCTAATCACATGGCTAGGCTCTAAGGTTACACTAGTCAAACACCAAAATCATAAGTCATAATTTAAAACAGTTTTAAAATGATTAAAAATTACCAAAAATCATATTATCATTTAAATATCATAATTAAGTAAATTAAAATATAAAATTTCAAAATTACCCTCATTTTAGAAACTGGGTGTTACAGTCGGGCACCGCCGCGCCAGGCTGCGCGCCGCCGTACCACAGCAGTTGCTGCAGCCGGCCGAAAAAACGGCCTGTGGCCGCGCGCAGGCCACGCCGCCGGTCGTCGCCGTCGTGGCTGTGCCCTCCCGTGGTGGGCGAACGCCGGCGACCCCCCGGGTCTGCTACCTCGCTCTCCGGTGCGACGTATAGGCGATTCGTACATTTCGCACGAATTCCCGCCGTGACGCGCGCGAAATCAAGTCCGATTTGGCGCCCCGTCGCAACATCTTTGCGTACAATTTTTGAGAAATCCGACCATTGGATCGGCGATTTCTTCGCTCTGTCACAATCTCGGTATATCCATCTTCACTCTCCTCAATTTTTGTCCGTTAATTTTATCGTTTGATACATCAAAATCGGCCACCAAGTTGACCATTTAAATTGTGTTATTTTTTGGACAGTTTTGCGGAGCCAACTTCGTCGGTTTGTATCTCCTCCATCGTAGCTCCGTCTGGCGTGCCAC
Organism: Iris pallida; assembly: GCA_029216955.1. Classification (NCBI taxonomy): domain Eukaryota; kingdom Viridiplantae; phylum Streptophyta; class Magnoliopsida; order Asparagales; family Iridaceae; genus Iris; species Iris pallida. Next base: position 2,674,912 of record JANAVB010006398.1, on the reverse strand, counting down.
TGGTTCCTATGCGAAGCCGGTATAACCCTCTTCCTACCCCTCCAGTTTTATTTTATTGTGAGCACGTTTGATTGGTTGAATTCGACGTCAAAGTTGGCCGTCCAAATTCGTAATTTCCAACTTGTAAAATTTTATTTTTGAACCCGGGACTCCGGATTCAATTTCTGACACCACCAGTAGACTCATGGCGTCGTTCTGGCATGTTTTTATATAAAGTTTGTTAGATTTGGAGGACGTGGGCCCTGGCACGTATTTTGGTACAAAGCGGGCTCCACAGTCCGGGTCAACGGGACTTTTTGACGCCGGCTCATCGGAATCCAATTTCGGATATACCGTTGAGTTCTTATCATCATTCTGGACTCGTTGACATATAATTTGCTAGGTTTTAGTGGACATTGGTTCCGACACGTATTTCGGTGCAAGTCGGATACCAATATCCGGGTCAACGGGTCATTTTGAGATCGGCTCATCGGAATCCAATTCCGGATATACCGTTGAGTTCGTATCGTCATTCTGGACTCGTTGACATATAATTTACTGAGTTTTGAGGACATTGGCTTCGACACGCTTTTCCGTGCAAATCAGAATTTCAATATTCCGGTCAACGGACCAATTTGAGATCGGGTCAACGGAATCCAATTCTGGACATACCGTTGAGTTCGTATCATCATTCTGGATTCGTGGACATATAATTTGTTAGGTTTGATAGACTAGTATTCTTGCACGTTTTTCGGTGCAAAGCGGGTCCGACACGGATACCGTTTTGACCCAAAATTATCTTTTTGCCCCTGTGTCCAAATTGGACTTATGGATAGGCTATCCTAGCTGATTTGACCATTCTGGACACGTTGGTGATGTTTGTTTCATCATCCGACAATATTTGTAGATATTTTCTCTGTGTATTAACCTTTATTTATAACTAATTCTTAATAAGTTGTATTTCGGAATTAGTACAACGAAACTGAGATCGATCGATTCCAGTGATCTCACATCGCTGAAATTGGCAAGATGATCATGTGGATCATTATGATAAGATGATTAACCTTAACATTGATTATCTTATCTCGATTTACGTGTCGTAGGTTTCGATATACGAATAACGAGTTGCAACTTAATATTTTAAATTCTTAGATTGGAGTTGACCCTGTTTGACCAAGATATATGGTATCTTGGTTGGTAATGTTCAGAAATAGTATGCTTAGGCTAGTTTTGACCTCGGTTGACCAAGTTTGACTGCTTTGACCAAAGGTCAACTATCAGTCAACACTTGGCCTAGAAATATCTAGAAGTTGACCAGAGTTGACCAGTTGACCAAAAGTTAACTGTTAGTCAACATTAGCCTAGTTTGACTTGGTTTGACTTCCTGTGACCTAGTGTGACTCAATGTGACCTAGTTTGACTTAGTTGGACTGAGATTGACCTAGATTACATAGCTTATACTATCTAATCCTGCCTAACACGTTGAATCCTAATTAGTTTATATATATCTCATCTTTAGGTTTGTGGCATCACTCTGAGCATCGACCCCATTTGACAGCTCAGGACCGCAGGTGAGTACATTCACTGATAGTTTTCATTGTCTTGATATCTACTATATCCGATTCAGTTGTAGTGTCTTACTTGATTCCAGACAAGATAGTTCACGGACTAGTATATGTTGGATCCTGTCATGAGATGTTGTTCCCGGATTACTTGGTATATTGGTACATGACTCGACTTGTTACTTGTACTTGTATAGACATGGACTTGGGAGTGGGCTGATCACCTGCTTTTGAATACCGTGTCATGACGTGTTATGTCCGGATCCTTTATACTATTTGGGGGATGGGGAGTTATTAGTGGTTGTGTGATCAAATTCCTACATTGTTCTATTATACACATTGTTCATAGCTAACCCTCGCCTCACGACGGGTAAAGCCTTACCCTACATCGTTCGTAGCTTTCCATGGTGACCGGCCTTACCGCTCTATTGTACACATTGTTTATAGCCGGTCGGATGGAAAGCATGATCATGTTTTCCAAGCCGATCACATAACTCTCTAATAATTCAAGGCACATTTTATATTTACTTATCTTATCACATATCCTGTTCTGTTCTACATTCAGTACTTTCTCACCATGCTAATATTCAGTTACTCACATGTTCTATATGCCTTTATATTGTACCTTGATTGGAGACTAAGTTCTGCTCGGGAGAAGGGTTACAACCGCGGTCCTTGTTTGGTTTAAGGGTTGTAACTCAGCTTCCGAACGGTTCCCAAGTCTTCATATATCTTTGTCTTGTAGTTCATTATATTGTCTTTTATAGAATTTGTCAATTCACATGGAACTGCTGTTAGTGTTTGTACTTGCTCATTTTTCTGACAGGATAACCGTTGATGTTTACAGAGTACATGTTAGCTGATTGCTTTACCTTTTACGGGTATGGCCATGATAGAGTTTGATGAGACATTATGTCACGCCCCGAGTCGGCAACGTTCGTCCCCGATGTTAATTTTGCCGATTCGATCGTCCTCGCTAAGGCGTGATGCCGCACAAGCCTGGAGTTGCGCTCGTGCAAGGCAAGATGACAAGTTCTCAAACGGTTATCTTTTGATATAAATACGCCAAGTTGAAACTTCACAAATCACATCAGAATTTAAGACGCAGTATATGAAAATAGAAATGCTTTTCATTCATAGCTTGCAACGAAGTGCAAGTCGTAATTACATTGGATGCCGTTGCGGCTACATTGATTGAAAACATAAAGAGAATACATTCGACAAGTTGCCTGAACTACGCTTGCCGTCCCATACATTCGCCCCTTTATACATAAGCTGTCGACTTGAATTGGCTTCAAAATACTTCAGTATAGGAAGAGCTTCAAAACACCTCTCCGCACTTCAGCTTCGTTTTAGGTTAGAGCGCCCGTCGCACCTGGGGAAATTGGGGGAGGGGATTAGCACACTTGCTAAGTGGGCGAGACGAACCAACTCGTCTAAACCGACTCTGATTGTTAGGATAGGCATGCTTTAGAGTTGTCTTTCTATTAGAACTAAATGAATTCAGTTCATATTCGATAGCCGTCTTTGAGTATTAAGCATACAACATAACATCGCAGTTTATCGTATTTCTTACCACGGCCGTGCTCGTCCCTGCATGAAAACATAGATAATATTTACCCTGCATAAGACAATAGATGAGCATGAAACTATCTTATATGCGGTCATTGGTGCTACGCACCATGAGGAACTTAATCGAAGTTGGCATGCGACGCTACCCTTTCAGCCTAGGTTGCAAGCCTTACTGAAGGTCCCGCATGCATCGCACCGAAGCACGATAAATTATTCCCCCTAGGTCGAATCGGTTCCGATGCCCCGGATACCGTTTCGAGGAATCAAACTTGTGCACAAGCTGTCCATGACCATGCCTATGTGCGAACAGTTTAATGCATGCAAACCGTTTTGTATAGCGCGGACAGTATTCAACAACATTATCATTTATGGCAACTTATGCATCGATTCATTTTCCCCGAAGCCATACACTCGATTTAGCGTCCCGTAGGCACCAAATTGTCCGAGGCATCAAAACCCATGTTCAACGTTTCATAATATTTTACAGCACTTGAAATAGTCTATCTTTTTCTGTAAACCTTAAACTTTTTGGTTTATGTGAAAAACTTGTATTTGTAAATCGATACATTTTTCCCGAGTTCTTGACTTAGTGGATTGGCATGCAATTAACTTGGCATCGTTCGATTTGAATGGATTCGAAGCAAGGAATAAGTTTGCGGGACAGAATAGAAAAGAAGGCCGAATCACCCACTGATTACTTGGCTTCGTGCAGGTCGTCGAAGCGCTACGCAACGTCAATCTTTAGTTACGCGAGCTCCTGCAATACATCAACACTTTGTTAGATTTCCTTCTTTTCCCCTTGCATTGAAATTTGTAATTGCATCCTTGAAAAACGACGCGAAAGCACTTCAATCAAGCCCAGCGGCAAAGCTCCAAGAAAACCATACAGCGGTCCGGTCCCGTCGAAGGGACTCTTATAGAGAGCTCGCGTGCCGAGACGCAGCCCGCTGCATCTAGGACTTGTTCCAACAGAAGTCGTTCCATTAGTTGGATCGATTCTCGTATCTTCCGTCCAAATCGAATTGAATCGATGCCGCAAGGCGTTAACGTTTACCAAGCTTAGCGATCGAGTCAGATGGCCATCTAAGTTCCCGGCCGATCTGACTCGGCGCTAGCATATTATGAAGTTCCGTCGCCTATCGAAAGCGGGGCGCTACATAATATACCACTAAGAAAAAGTTTCGTCCCGAATCTTAAGAACAAGGGTCGGACCTTAATTTAGACGAACAACGCAGGGTACTTCTCCTTCATCTCCGCCTCCATCTCCCACGTCGACTCCTCGACTGTATGGTTCTGCCAAAGCACGCGGACCAAGGACATCGACCGATTTCGTAGCACCTTTTCCTTGCGGTCCAAAATTTGAATAGGCTCCTCCGAGTAAGACAAGTCAGTACGTAGCTCCAACTGAACGAAGCTAACGACATGACTTGGATCGTGCACGTATTTTTGAAGTTGTGAAACGTGGAAAACATCATGCACATCGGCTAAGGCAGGAGGTAGCGCGATCCGATAAGCAACCGTCGCAACTCGCTCAATGATCTCGAAGGGGCCTACAAATCTCGGGCTCAATTTGCCTTTAACGCCGAACCGCATCACTCCACGCATGGGCGTTACTTTCAGAAACACATGGTCCCCGGCCAAAAACTCTAGCGGTCGTCGACGAAGATCTGCGTAGCTCTTTTGTCGACTTTGTGCGATGCGGAGTCTATCTCGAATCAAGCGGACCTTTTCGACGGCCTGCTCCACCAGTTTCGGTCCCAGCACTTGTCGCTCTCCGACGTCATCCCAGCATATCGGCGAATGGCACTTCCTCCCGTAGAGCGCTTCGTATGGAGCCATCTGAATACTCGACTGATAACTGTTGTTATACGCAAACTCCGCAAGCGGCAAATGCGTATCCCAACTAGTCTTTAGGTCGATCGCACACAGACGCAGCATGTCTTCTAGGATTTGATTCACCCTCTCCGTCTGTCCGTCTGTTTGGGGATGGTACGCCGAACTAAAGTTCAGTTTGGTTCCCATCACCGCTTGGAGGCTCGTCCAGAAACGCGATAGGAATCGCCCGTCTCTGTCCGAAATTATTGAGGCCGGCACCCCGTACAGTCGAACAATCTCATCGACGTAGATTTGTGCTAACCGATCGACGCTCCATCCTACTTTAATTGCGATGAAGTGAGCCGACTTGGTCAATCTATCAACAATGACCCAAATCGCGTCATTCCCCCGCGGCGTCTTCGGAAATCCCACAATGAAATCCATCGAGATATTGTCCCACTTCCACTCGAGAATGGGGATGTTCTGCAGCTCTCCGCCGGGCCTCTGGTGTTCCGCCTTCACCTGCTGACACGCCATGCATTGTGATACGAACGTAGCCACGTCTTTCTTCATGCCGTGCCACCAAAAGTTTGTGCGCAAGTCCTTGTACATCTTGGTGCTCCCAGGATGTAACGAGTACTTCGTATAATGCGCCTCCGTCAGAATTTCTTTTCTGAGTTCGGCAGTTTCAGGAATGCAGAGCCTTCCCTTTAGTCGCATCGTTCCGTCTCCGTCTTTCGCAAAGTCAGTCGCCCATCCCGTTGAAATCAGCTCGCGTATCTTCTTCAGAAATGAGTCGTCCTTCTGTGCGGTCTTTATCTTGCTAAGTCGGCTCGATCCTAACTTCAGTTGAGCTAGGTGCAGGTGTCGATACTCAATTCCGAGTTCGATACCCATCGCTTCAAGGTCTCGCCGTATTTCCTTGTTTATGGCCAGTGTTCCCATAAACATTCTGCTGAGTGTGTCGGCCACCACGTTTCCCTTGCCCGGCGTGTACTCGATCGTTAGCTCGTAATCTTTTATGAGTTCGAGCCATCGTCGCTGTCGTAGGTTGAGTTCCCGTTGCATGAACAAGTACTTCAGGCTTTTATGATCTGTGTAGATTCTGCATGCTACACCATAGAGATAGTGCCGCCATAACTTCAATGCAAAGACGATCGCCGCCAATTCTAAGTCGTGCGTCGGGTAGTTTTTCTCGTGCTGCTTCAACTGCCGTGAAGCGTAGGAGATGACTTTATCTCTCTGCATGAGTACGCACCCGAGGCCACTTCCTGATACGTTGCTGAATATCTGAAAGCCTTCTGGACCGTCTGGAAGTGCAAGGATTGGAGCTGAGACGAGCCGTTGCTTCAACTCTTGAAAGCTGGATTCACAGTCGTCGCTCCATTCAAATACTACTCCCTTCTGGGTGAGGCGAGTCAGAGGCGACGCTAGTTTGGAAAAGCTTCGCACGAACCTACGGTAGTAGCCCGCTAAGCCAAGGAAACTTCGAATGTCGCTAGCCGAGGCAGGTCGTTTCCAATCCACCACCGCATCAATTTTCTTTGGGTCCACCGCGACACCTTCGGCAGAGATTACATGCCCGAGAAATGTCACGCTACTCATCCAGAACTCGTACTTACTTTGCTTGGCGTATAGTTTGTTTTCACGCAGAATCTGCAGTACCGTCTTCAAATGTTCCGCGTGCTCTTCCCGATTCTTTGAGTAGACAAGGATATCGTCGATGAATACGACTACAAATTTATCTATTTGAGGTCGGAAGACTCGGTTCATCAGATCCATGAAAGCGGCCGGGGCATTCGTCAAACCGAACGGCATGACGAGGAATTCGTAATGACCATATCGAGTGCGGAAGGCAGACTTCGATATGTCGTCGGACTTGATCTTCAACTGATGATAGCCTGAACGAAGATCGATTTTTAAAAATATTGTCGCACCTTGCAGTTGGTCAAACAAGTCGTCGATTCGCGGCAAAGGATACTTGTTCCGCACGGTCGCCTTGTTGAGTTCCCGATAGTCGATGCATAGCCGCAACGACCCATCTTTCTTCTTCACGAACAATACGGGAGCTCCCCACGGAGAGACGCTAGGGCGAATAAATCCGCGGTCTAGCAACTCTTGTAATTGCACCTTCAGCTCCTTCAGTTCTGCTGGAGCCATTCGGTAAGGCGCCTTTAATATCGGCCGCGTATCCGGAAAGGTGTCGATGCTGAATTCAATTTCTCGATCTGGCGGCATCCCGGGCATCTCGTCAGGAAAAACGTCAGGAAAGTCTGCCACAACATCAGTCTGCATTGTGTTTGTATTATCCGTCCGCGTGTCTCGAACTGATGCCAAGTATCCCGCACAGCCGGAACGCAGCATACGCCTTGCCGAGATTGCCGATACCATCATCGCCGTCTTCGAGGCCGTACCGCACGAATATGAGAACTCCGTCTCGCCAGGGAGACGAAACACTACTCTCTTCTCCGTGCACTCGATCGTTACACGACAAGCGCCCAACCAATCCATGCCCAGGATTATGTCGTAATCTTTTATGTCTAGCACTACGGCATCCAAGGATAGATATCTCCCTCCGACGCAAATGTGGCCATCCCTACAAATAAAGTTTGCAGGCATATCGACTCCCGACGGAGTGCTAACGCTAATGTTCATATCTAGTGATTGCATGGTGATTTTATTTTCTTTCATAAAATCAGTAGATATAAAGCTATGCGTCGCACCCGAATCGAATAATACTCGAGCAGGTATATCTTTGTAGAGTAATATACCTGTTACAACCGTATCGGACGCGTACGCCTCGTCCCGAGTTAAGGCATAAACTCGGCCTTGAGCTCCGTGGCGTTGGTTCTGCTGGTTGACGGGCACCGCATTTGCGCCTTGCAGTATCGGCGCTTTATGCGGGTTCGGGACGTTCCTCGGTGGGTTATGTTGATTCTGGACTCTCAGCGGGCAAAACGTTGCTACGTGGCCTAGCTCGCCACACTTGAAACATGTTCTCAGTTTACAATCGGGATCTCGATGCCCGTTCTTACCGCATCTATAGCAGTGTGGTCCGCCATGGCCTCGGTTATCAATTGTGTTTGGACGTTTTGATACTCCCGATCCCCCGGCGTCGTTAGGACGCTTGTTGAAGTTGTTGCGAACGACAGGCACGGCCCTTTGTGATATACGGCCAAAGATTCGCTCGTTATCAAGTGCGGCTTCGTAGGATTCACGATAAGTTTGGCACCGTTGGTTCATGACGTCCCTACGCAGTTCTTCGTTGAGGCCTTGCTGAAAACGCTCGCACCATTCTTCTTTGTTGGGCAGGAAGGTGCCAGCAAATTTTGCAAGTTTCGAGAAGCTTGCATCATAATCTTCGACACTCATATTCCCCTGTTTCAACATCATGAACTCATCCGCCTTCTGTCGGCGGATGGCGCGAGGAACGTACTGCTCAAGGAAGGCCGTCTTGAACATTTCCCAAGAGATCTTTTTGTTGGAATCGGCTTCACAGATCCCTTGTTTCTTCGCCGCCCACCAGTCATGTGCTCGTAGTTGTAATTGCAGCGCCGCACAGGCCACCCTCTGGGACCCTTCGATGCAGAGGAGATCGAACGAGTCCTCTATCTCTGCGAGCCATCCCACAATCACGTCGGGCTCTGCTCGGCCGTTGAACTTCGGCGGATTTATTTTGCGGAACTCCTTCACTTTGAACATGGAAGGGGAGTTCATCATTTGCGGGGAGCCATCTTCCTCCTCGTCTTCTTCTTGGTCGCCTTGCTTTTCCTCGGGCTCTTCGTCCGTCGTCTTGCTATTGCCCGCCATTCTGCTCACTATCTGAGTCAGGGCATTCATCTGTCTTTGTTGCGCCTCAAATTGAGCTTTGAATTGTGTCTGAAGCTACTGCTGCTGCAGTTCCATCAACTGTAGCATCTTTTGCATAGTCGTCTCGCTAGGCTCAGTGCTTTTTGTGCTCGACGTACTATCTACAGTTTGGGTTGTTGGGCCGGCAATTTTCTTATCTCGCTTAGTCATTCCTACAAACAGTGTAAACCCGTTAGTATTTTTCAAAATATCTACGGGCTTACCTGTATGGAACTCGTATTTCACGCAGCATGCCGACAAGCATTTAATCGAGCCATCGCAACGGATATTCCAACAATAAAACATATTTCGAAAATCCGAGGAAACATAACTGTGCTCTGATACCAATTTGTCACGCCCCGAGTCGGCAACGTTCGTCCCCGATGTTAATTTTGCCGATTCGATCGTCCTCGCTAAGGCGTGATGCCGCACGAGCCTGGAGTTGCGCTCGTGCAAGGCAAGATGACAAGTTCTCAAACGGTTATCTTTTGATATAAATACGCCAAGTTGAAACTTCACAAATTACATCAGAATTTAAGACGCAGTATAGGAAGATAGAAATACTTTTCATTCATAGCTTGCAACGAAGTGCAAGTCGTAATTACATTGGATGCCGTTGCGGCTACATTGATTGAAAACATAAAGAGAATACATTCGACAAGTTGCCTGAACTACGCTTGCCGTCCCATACATTCGCCCCTTTATACATAAGCCGTCGACTTGAATTGGCTTCAAAATACTTCAGTATAGGAAGAGCTTCAAAACACCTCTCCGCACTTCAGCTTCGTTTTAGGTTAGAGCGCCCGCCGCACCTGGAGAAATTGGGGGAGGGGATTAGCACACTTGCTAAGTGGACGAGACGAACCAACTCGTCTAAACCGACTCTGATTGTTAGGATAGGCATGCTTTAGAGTTGTCTTTCTATTAGAACTAAATGAATTCAGTTCATATTCGATAGCCGTCTTTGAGTATTAAGCATACAACATAACATCGCAGTTTATCGTATTTCTTACCACGGCCGTGCTCGTCCCTGCATGAAAACATAGATAATATTTACCCTACATAAGACAATAGATGAGCATGAAACTATCTTATATGCGGTCATTGGTGCTACGCACCACGAGGGACTTAATCGAAGTTGGCATGCGACGCTACCCTTTCAGCCTAGGTTGCAAGCCTTACTGAAGGTCCCGCATGCATCGCGCCGAAGCACGATAAATTATTTCCCCTAGGTCGAATCGGTTCCGATGCCCCGGATACCGTTTCGAGGAATCGAACTTGTGCACAAGCTGTCCATGACCATGCCTATGTGCGAACAGTTTAATGCATGCAAACCGTTTTGTATAGCGCGGACAGTATTCAACGACATTATCATTTATGGCAACTTATGCATCGATTCATTTTCCCCGAAGCCATACACTCGATTTAGCGTCCCGTAGGCACCAAATTGTCCGAGGCATCAAAACCCATGTTCAACGTTTCATAATATTTTGCAGCACTTGAAATAGTCTATCTTTTTCTGTAAACCTTAAACTTTTTGGTTTATGTGAAAAACTTGTATTTGTAAATCGATACGTTTTTCCCGAGTTCTTGACTTAGTGGATTGGCATGCAATTAACTTGGCATCGTTCGATTTGAAGGATTCGAAGCAAGGAATAAGTTTGCGGGACAGAATAGAAAAGAAGGCCGAATCACCCACCGATTACTTGGCTTCGTGCAGGTCGTCGAAGCGCTACGCAACGTCAATCCTTAGTTACGCGAGCTCCTGCAATACATCAACACTTTGTTAGATTTCCTTCTTTTCCCCTTGCATCGAAATTTGTAATTGCATCCTTGAAAAACGACGCGAAAGCACTTCAATCAAGCCCAGCGGCAAAGCTCCAAGAAAACCATACAGCGGTCCGGTCCCGTCGAAGGGACTCTTATAGAGAGCTCGCGCGCCGAGACGCAGCCCGCTGCATCTAGGACTTGTTCCAACAGAAGTTGTTCCATTAGTTGGATCGATTCTCGTATCTTCCGTCCAAATCGAATTGAATCGATGCCGCAAGGCGTTAACGTTTACCAAGCTTAGCGATCGAGTCAGATGGCCATCTAAGTTCCCGGCCGATCTGACTCGGCACTAGCATATTATGAAGTTCCGTCGCCTATCGAAAGCGGGGCGCTACACATTACCCCTGGAGCCCGTAGATGATATAGCCCCTATTTAGACTATTAGCTAGATAGGTTTGCCTGGACTGCGATCCAGCTAGTATTTTCAGACTGTAGTTTTATATTATATTCGGTGACTCTGGGATGTTGTGTATAGCTCTGGACTTGTGTGGATCTTGGGCTTATTTCCTGCTTTCATCTATCATATTTTCTTTCCATGCTATCTACCTTAGTTTTACTTTGTGATTGAGACTGTATTGCTATGTCACCTCCATTCGGAGTGTATATACTGTACAGGTACCTTTATCTGTTTTAGTCGTAGTATTTACAGACCCTATATACAGCGTTCTACCGTCGATCCTGTGGCGTAGGCTGGACGTAACCACGTGCTCGTGCCCCTCTTCAGGGTACGGGTCGTGACACGTTTTTGTGGTGGCCCATGCAGGTCAGAGTCGCAACTAGTGCGATTTCGTAGTAGTGCTTGACTTAGAGCGCTGCTACGAGCCTGCTAGTAGGATATAGGTACTAGGTTATGATAGGAGTTGCTCAATCACAGTTAGGAACTCTTGATAGATTCCAGGGATAACCCCTGAGAATCTTATTTCGAAAACTCTTGAGTTTATTCCAGCTTGCCTCCATTTACACTTTCTTGATTTGTTGTTGATTTTGATTCCTGATGTTTGTTGTTGACTCTTATCTTGCATCGAGATAAATTTTGTGAATTGAATTAAGGTATATCCTGATAAGGTAAATATCTGCTTTATTTATGGAGTTTAGAATTTATCGCAGCCAAACAAGCTAGCATGACAAGGACATAGAGCCTGATTTTAGATATGCTTATCCTAGTTATGGAATTTGGATTTTCTTGCAGCCATACCGGTTGGCGTGGTAAGAATTTCAGATGACATGATTTTAGGGTGTATATCTTAGTTGTGGACTCTATCGTTATTGCAGCTATACTTACTGGCGTGGCGAAAATTTTGGCAACATAATTTCAGGAAGATGTATATGGTTATCAGATTATATTTTAAATTGGATTACTTTGTTATGACCGGATGAGCAAGAAAAAATTCTTATCATTATTCTTTCCCGTCTTGGTTAACTCTGTCTATCTACAGCCACAATTAGGATTTTCTCAACATGATTGTTTGTGTTCCATCTTCCTATGATTTGACTAAACTCTTCTTCGCTAACCACTTGGGTAATTCTTCTTGTCCTTCCCGATAATTGTTGAAAGTGCCTCATGGGTTGATTCAGGAAAGGTTCAAAAAGTATATTTATCCTTGTATTACGGAATCGGAAGTTTGCATCCAGAGAAATACTAGCGAGGTATGACTTCAGATAACGGCATCGTGGTTAAATATGTTTTCCGAATTCTACTTGGACCACTCCTTAAGAATTTTGACTAACATCTTCTCCTTTATTTTGCAAAAATTATTTGGAAATATTTCACGGATTTAGCCAAGTTAAGTTCAGGAACCTATATTATCTGGCGTGGCAGCTGTGCATTGCAGCCATCCGTTGTATTATGGAATAAGGAAGTTAATCGCCGCCAAATGCACGCTAGCGCGATAGTAACTTCATGTGACATAATTACAGAGGTATATGGTTCTTGAGTTTTACTTTGACTACGTTCTATGCATCTCGTTTGGCCTCGTACTATTCTTGGAAATATTTCGACAATCTTTCCTGTCTTGCTTGACCCTTACCTTGCTTGAATATTGATAGGGATTGTTAGACCCGGTGTAGTGCCCCGTCCCTACATCGTGCCCCGTTCTTGTCCACGGGGTACGCGAGAAAGGAACACTGTCGCTATCAATTCGGTCGGGACCGATAGATCGGAATCGGCCGAGTTGATCGAAACGGGAACGGTTGAATTAAGATCCATTCTACGTTATGGAATGGCTTCTTCGGAACCAAGTCCCATATTCAGCAGGTTGCGCCTCGAGGATTGGCTCTGCGGCTGAGTCGGGAGAGACCTCCCGTTGCTCTGGATTTTATGCCGTACTTGAATTGGCTTTGGCTTTGGTTTTCGTGAATGCATTTTTCGTGAATGTTTTCGATGGGTTTTCGTGACGCATTTTCGAGCTTCGCATTCATATCGAATATCCTTGAATTATACAGTGTTCTAATCAGTTGCTTATGCGATTGCAGGTGATCGCGTAAATGACGTCAGCGCAGCCAACCGGTCGCTCGCTTGAAGCAAGCCTAAGGTGAGTGGCTGACCTCCTTCGCCTCGTCCCTCTACTTCAAAACTCAATATGTGAAGTAAAATGAATGCTTGTCATAATAGTATAAAAATCAAGAAATCGTAGCACGATTCTTCACGAAAAACTTGTTATCAACTGCTGGTATTGGAAATAGAAACATGTTCTTTATGCAAAACCACTTAGCCTATGCAAAGCAATGAATGAATCGATTAACGTTTATCGTAACGATACGGCTAAGTAAGCAAACGGTCATTGGACAACTTGTCGACAAGGTGTAGTTTCCTCGAACGGTTGCCTAGGCCAAGGGACCGATTCGGCCCGGGAGGAACGAGAATAGCAAGCGCCAACCCTTCATCGGCGTGAGTTATGCGGGCACTTTCGCACAGGGCTCGCTACCCGACGCGAAAGGGGCGTCGTCTAACCAATGCTATAGTCCGAGATGGCTTGACATTGCCAGTGGCCTTCACACCCTTTCTTCTCTACTTAACAAATGCACGGGACACGGGATAAAATGTGATAGTTGCTTAATGTTACACAATTTCATATGCTTGCCTCAAAACATGTTAACATACAAATCGAGCAGGATTGTTAGAAAGATCATTGAAATAGCTAGCTAACATGTTTATGAAACTTCTTGAATCAAATGCAGAGCTTGGATTTAATTAGCCATTCGCCAGTACATGTGTTTTGTGCTGATCCTCGCTCTTTGCAGGTCCCGCGAACCAGAAAGGACGCACCAACTAGCTCGGCGGCGTTCGTGACTTTTGAAGCTTCGACCGTGCGTCGAAGACTCTCTATCTGCGACTCCCCTTTTGAAGGCTCTCGACACAAGGAAGATGACTCAGCGTCCCTTCCATCCAGGTCACTGGAGTACTTGTGTATATTGAGGGATGTGTACAATGTATGGAACGACTATCTCATCGGCACTCTTTTGTAATCGAGTCATGTTGTAGCCCGCGCGGCAATGAGTCTTGTACCGGAGTCTGTAAATAATGTTTATTATCAATAAAGAATCAAGTTCCTTTAATTTATGTGTGATTCAATTTGTCTGCGTACTCTCTTAGATCTCGTGTCTCGGATTGCCTTATGACTATGCCTTATGCGATCGCAAATTAGGTTCGCACGGCATCATGCCCGGGAGACGACTATCGATTCGACGGAATCGGGGCGTGACATAATGGTATCAGAGCACGACTTTACGTCCTTGGCCTCCAGTGTCGAGTTCTAGTCTCCAACCGTTGACCTCGTGTCGATGAGAAGAGTTGTTCCATACGCTGAACCCAGGACATTTTCTGAAACTAACAAGAGTTGCCTTTCCTTTTTCCCTGCAGTTACGGGAGCTCAGGCGGAAGACGAGACGAGCGCTTCCAGCGGCTCGAGTACTTCTAGACCTGAGCGTTCCGTCAACCCAACGGGAAAGACGCCTACTGTAGTCGGACCTTCCGGCGACCCGATGCAACGTATGCTGCAGATGCTTGAAATGCAGCAACGTCAAAACGAGCTCCATCGTCTGCAAGCGGAGGCTCGTCAGACTCAATTTGAGAATCGGTTCGAGGCTCAATTCCAGCAGCAGCAGCAGCAGCTGAATACCCTCCAGTAGATCGTACAGTCTGTCGTCGGCAACAACAACAACTCAATGATGACACCTGCCGTGACCCAGCCTGCGGTTTGATCTAACGAAGCTGAACCAGAGGCGCCTGTGCTCTCACCTGCAGCACTGAGAAGTTCAAACTTCGACGTGTCGAAATTTACGAAAAGCTGCCGCACTTCCTTCAACGGCACAGAAGATCCCTCCGTGGCGATCGACTGGTTGGAGGAGCTGGAAGACAAGTTCGAGCTGCTGGGTGTCGAGAACTCAAAGAAAGCCGCGTGTGCTCAACTTTTACTTCGAATGAACGCGCACGATTGGTGGGCTGTGCAGAAGCGGGCTATTCGACGTGAAGACGAGACGGCGACGATCTCATGGGCGACATTCAGAAAGGCGTTCGAGAACGAATATCTTTTTGCAGCAGTGCGACAGGAAAAGGAAAACGAGTTCATGCAGTTGACGCAAGGGAGTATGACTGTACGACAATATGCGGCCGAATTCAACAAACTGGCCAAGTTTGCTGGAGATTATCTACCAACCACTGTGAGTCGAGCTAAACGATTTGTAGTGGGCCTGCGTTCCACTATCCGTGCTCATGTCTCGGTGCCGAAATACAAAACTATGGGCGAGGCACTCAACCACGCCATCCGTCTGGAGTCCGAGTATCCTCCTACTACTACCGGTACTGTTAACTTTAATAACAAACGCCATGGTAATACAGGAGGCAACAACGCTCATAAGCGTCAAAATCGCGGCAACGGAGGCGGCAACCAAACGAAGGATCGAGTAGTCTGCGAGTTCTGCCACAAGGAGGGGCACTTGGCCGTCGAGTGCCGATTGAAGAGCGAGACATGTTTCGTTTGCGACAACAAAAATCACGTCGCGAAGAACTGCCCGGAAGCTAGGCCGAACCCACGCCCCCAACAACACCATCAAAACCGAGGCCAAGCACCTCGGGCTCCATCGACCGCACAACCGAATGGCCAAGACCGTCGCCCCAATGCTCAGGGCCGCGTCTACGCCATGACTCGAGACGAAGTTTTTGCATCTGACACAGTCGTGACAGGTATACTGCAATTCAATAATAAATCTGCTCGTGTATTGTTTGATTCAGGTGCCACGCATAGTTTCATATCGGCGGACTTTACCGCCGAGCACAAATTTCCCCTGACACCGCTGGGTCTCGAGCTCACTGTTAACATCCCGTCGGGCATGCCACTAGCTGCAAATTTAGTCTGCAGAGACAGAATCATCTGTATAGGTGGTCAAAAGGTCAGTCTCGATACGATAGTTCTAAATATTAAGGACTACGATATCATTCTGGGGATGGATTGGCTCGGTCCGTGCAACGCAACCATAGACTGCGCTGAAAAGAAGGTCACATTTCGCATACCTGGAGTGCCTGAATTCTGCTACTCGTGTGGTGAGGCGTCGTCGACCTGCATGGTGATCTCCGCAATATCTGCTCGACGGATGCTGCATTCCGGGTGCGAAGGCTATCTATCTTCCGTTCGAGACATGCGACTGGATGGTGCAAATGCGGGTCAGACCGACGTTGTGGCAGAATTCCCCGATGTGTTCCTGGACGAGTTGCCCGGCATGCCGCCCGATCGAGAGATTGAGTTCACTATCGATACCTTCCCCGACACTCGACCGATCTCGAAGAGCCCGTACAGAATGGTCCCTGCAGAGCTTGAAGAACTCAAGGTGCAGTTACCGGAATTGCTCGACAAGGGATTCATCCGACCCAGCGTCTCGCCGTGGGGAGCGCCCATGCTGTTTGTCAAGAAGAAGGATGGCTCTATGCGTCTTTGTATCGTCTACCGCGAGCTGAATAAAGCCACCGTCAGGAATAAATACCCCCTGCCCCGCATAGATGATCTGTTTGATCAGCTTCAAGGAGCCATGGTATTCTCTAAAATTGATCTGCGTTCAGGTTACCATCAACTCAAGATTAAGTCGGACGATGTGCCGAAGTCTGCCTTTCGTACTCGATACGGCCATTATGAGTTCCTGGTAATGCCGTTCGGCCTAACGAACGCCCCTGCTGCTTTCATGGATTTAATGAATCGGGTGTTTCGACCATTCCTCGACAAGTTCGTAGTAGTCTTTATCGACGATATACTCGTCTACTCGAAGAATAGACCGCAACACACTGAGCATCTGCGGACCGTACTTCAGACCCTTCGAGAAAATCAATTGTATACGAAGCAAAGCAAATGTGAATTTTGGCTTAGCAACGTCTCATTCCTCGGACACATCATTTCTGCTGAAGGCATTGCGGTCGACCCGAAGAAAGTTGAAGCCGTCGTCGGTTGGAAGCGACCGACGTCCGTCAGCGAGATTCGAAGTTTCCTTGGCTTAGCGGGATACTATCGACGCTTCGTGAAAGACTTCGTGAAGATCGCATCGCCCCTGACTCGCCTCACCCAGAATGGAGTCGCATTTGACTGGTCAGACGACTGCGAAGCTTCATTCCAAGAATTAAAGCAACGGCTCATCTCGGCCCCGATACTCGCGCTTCCAGAAGGGACTGAGGGTTTCCAGATATTCAGCGATGCATCCGGTCAGGGCTTGGGGTGTGTGCTGATGCAACGGAACAAGGTGATATCTTTTGCTTCCCGACAGCTAAAGCCACACGAGAAGAATTATCCCACGCACGACCTGGAGTTAGCGACGACTGTGTTTGCGTTGAAATTGTGGCGTCACTACCTCTATGGCGTGGCATGCACGATCTACACCGATCACAAGAGCCTCAAGTATCTATTCACGCAGAGGGAACTGAACTTGCGGCAGAGGCGCTGGCTTGAACTGATCAAGGACTACGACTTGACTATCGACTATACGCTGGGAAAGGGAAATGTTGTGGCGGACGCGTTGAGTCGGACGTACATTGCCTCGTTATCCATCGACCCCAGATTGCTACGCGACCTAAAAAAGATGGGCATCGAGCTCCGAGTCAGATTCCGGAATGTACAGTTGGCAAAGTTGCAGTTAGAGCCGAGCTTGCTTAAAAAGATCAAGACCGCTCAGACGAATGATCCGTACCTGAAGAAAGTACGAGAGCTAATTTCGACAGGCAGGACGACCGACTTTGCGAAAGACGAAACCGGTGTGCTTCGATTGAAGGGTATGTGTTTCACTTAACAAAATGCCTTGGAGGAATTGGCTTTTGAAAATAAAACGAGAAAAAGTACAAGAAGTACAAATTTGATTCTGGGGAAGTATTGCTGTAGAAGTCTGATTCGTAAATGATCACTTTGTTCCTTGGACCATATGATGATGATGAAGATCACTGCTTGAAGTAGAACAACTGGAAGAACTAAGTCACCAGAAAGGTATCGACGCACTTGGGCACTGATGGCGAGGCCGAATGCTTTCCTGCTTTGCTTCACTCTGTTCTGAAAGGAAGGTTGAAGAAGAATACTCTGGAGAATCAAAATCTCTAAGTTCTGATCTCTGTATTCTCTCCTGTCTCTGTCCCCGTGTTATGAGAAAAATAAGTCTATTTATAGACTTGGGCTCTTGTGCGTAAAAGCTTAGCAAAAGTTCCATCTTTTCGCTAACAACTGCCATCCACGATCGAAGCCAACCTCTGCATATGTTGACATGTGTCCCATCATTTCAGTAAGAATAGGATATATGTACACACGTTCTTCGAGAAGAATGGCATGAAAGCCATATGGGCAGACCACGTTCCAAGCTGGTGGTGGAGAATAGGGCATAAAAATAGCCCCAATGTACTCTGAGTGTAAAGCAGTAGATTAGGCGTAAAATAGCCTTGACAAAGACTTCCCGCGTAAAGTGGTTGTCAAATAATCTTGAGCGTAAAGTAGCTCAAATAGACTTTACGCACACGTCAGCTGTTGAGCGTAAAAGCTCGTATAGTCTTCGTGCGTAAAAGAAGCCGTAGTGTGAGCGTAAAGTAGCTCAATCCACACACTAAACAACAACATTGGTCTCTGTGTAAAAATAAATCCCTTTGTGATATATGCCATCATTAATATCTCCATGTCAGAGTTTGCATTAAATGTGAGATTTGACAGCTTTGTCCAGCGTAAAAGAGGCTGCTCTGTCCTTGGCGTAAAATCATGGGTGTAAACCCGAGCGTAAAATCATCAGCCTGTTTAGGCGTAAAGCGATTAGCCTTGTCTTGGGTGTATAGAGATTACCCGCTCTGCTAGGCATAAAGTAGATCACTTATGAATGAGATGACCTTTTCTTTGAAGCACTTTTTACGCTCCTACAAGACCCCCTTCAAAGTTTTCAAATATCTCCAAAATTTGAAACACTTTGAACAGAAGCATAAAAGTTGAGATTTGATCTGCCAGCGTAAAATTTGGGATACGCAACCGTCATCCGCGTAAAAGCGGGGATGTCCAACAGTCAGCATAATTTCCAATAGTGTCGGTCAACACTTAATTGTCACAATGAATTTCTTTTTTCGAAACTTTCGAATGCCTTTTCGCTTCCCCGAGTTTGCATTAATAATAAACAGTTTCCAATGAGGAATATGGAGAGTTAATTTAACCGTATAAATGAGGAGAAATTCTTCACTCTTGTCATTCATCTCCATAGTGACATGGCGCCCAAGAAGGAGATTAACAATGAAGAGGCTTCGGGCTCAAGGATTGACTTTGAACGAGCACGCAACTTTGTAGCATGCTTCGGATTAACTCCAGCAGTCTTCAGTCGCATCGATGGTGGTCCCCTGACTGTATATGAGGGCTCAGGAGATGCAGAAGCATTTTTAAATCTGATGCGTCGCTCCGGGATTCACAACATGCGTGAGTTAGGTGTCTCCCTTCGTCAGTCGAACGAAGGAGAAGGAAAATGAAATTCCATGTATTGCGACTATCTTGTATGTAGGGGTCCACTTCCCCCCTTTTTATAAATAAAGTTTTGATGTTAATCTCATCTGTTGATACATAGAACTGTTCAACACTTCTTTTGACTGCTTCTATGGTTGTTCATTTCCAAGAAACAAACCGACACGTGGCTTCTGTCTTGTGGTTACGAGAGCCTTTCAATAGGATCTCTTCCCCAAATAGACTCCCAACAGTTTCTTCAGTCTTTATAAATAGCCGAGAATGTTTCATCTATTCTCATTCTCATTCCTCTGAAGATAACTTTTTGTAATGTCGTTCTCCAACAAGTGACAATAGCAAAGCTGTCCAATCGTGTTTCTTTGTACGCTCGGTCATTAGACGTAGATTCAACCATCATTAGAGCCAAACCATTTGGCTTAAGTGGTAAGTCCGATTGTAAGCAAATATTTGTCTTCGAATTTTCTTGCTGAAGCACTGGCGTAAAAGCCTTGCTGAAGCACTGGCGTAAAAGCCTTGCCGAAGCTCTGGCGTAAAAGCCTTGCCGAATCACTTGCGTAAAAGCCTTGCTTAATCACTGGCGTAAAAGCCTTGCTTAATCACTGGCATAAAAAGCCTTGCTGAATCACTGGCGTAAAAGTCTTGCTGAAGCACTGGCGTAAAAAGCCTTGTGATCTGTTTTTATTTAGCGTTTAATACGCATCTGATAATACTTCTGTTTTAAAACATTTCTTCTTTGTTATTTTCTGCAGAAGTTTGGCTGAGCAGCTTTTCCAGAATCGGCATTGGCAATTTTGACGCTGTGAGGAGCGTTCTTCTGACATCAACATCAGGGAGCTCATGCGCTTTTGACGCGCAAATCAGACAACTCAGAACTCTTCGTGGGATAGAAGGGTCTTCCTCTGTTGGTAGGAAGAGCCTTTATACACGGAGAGTTGGATGGTGGAGTCAACTCTACCCCGAGAAATCGGGTAGTAGAGTTTCTTTCACGGCAGAACTAGGAATCGTATCCCAATGCTGGATGCGTTCCTATCTCCTCTGGAAGGCCGCCCCTATTCTACCAGTTGTATTGGCAGCAACACGTCTTCGGGCTGCCATACTCTGGGATTCTCCTCTCGTCTGAGAGAGAAGACCAGAGTTTGATTCCTTCTGTTCTGATCGCCACAAGGGCTTGGACAGCAAGGAATTGACACCAACAACGAATCCGATGAAGAAGATCCAAAGAAGAAACAGACCTCCATTAGGCTATCGTTGTGTGTATAGAATGAAAATCCGAGAATGTAATAGATTTCCATTATAACTTGTAAGAAAGTCTAAGAAATGTAATAGACTTTTTCGATGATATGGGAATGGAAATGATAAGTCTTCTATGCTCAATGATTTGTATCTATCTGGATGTGATATGGACATGATAGATAATAAAATCTTGTTTTTTCTGTTTTTAGAGTATACAATACTATCAGAGGTAATATGGACATAATAGTATATGTGAACTCAAAAGAAAATTAGATTAATATCTATGCAGAGGTCAGATAGAAGTGATAGATAGGAAAAGTAAGTAGATTTAGTATTTATTCAGAGGTCATAGAAACATGATAAATAGCGAATCCTACTTTCTAATCAATTGATAAAATAGAAGATATAAAATCCCTTTCCCAGGAGACAAGAAATCAGCTTAACCAAACCTTGGTAGCTGGGGACTAAGGGGACAGATGTCATAAACATATAAGTCCATCTTAATGTATGAATGAATCATGATTTTCGGGAAAAGAAAGCATTGATTCGATTCCGTAATTAAATGAACGAACCCGATAGAACGAATGGACAGGTCTTTTCTGGAATGAAAAGTTGTTCTCAATCTCAAAGACCGGTTCATCAATAGTCCTCTTCTATAAATAGGCGAGAACTCTCTGTAACATTTCATTCTTATTTCCTCTCCTCTATTGGAAATGTCTTCCGAGGATGCACAGCAAAAGAATGAAGTTTTCAGGAAAATTGAGGACGTCACTGAGATGTGTCCCCTTGAGCCAACAGTGGCGGGCCCAACTCAAGTAGGCAACAGCTCTTCTACGCCCAAGCTACCACAAAATATCCTTGCGTTCTGAGTAGAGCCAGTAAAAACTCCTGAAGAAGAAGTACTGAGGATGGCCATCTGCAAATTTTTCATGAACTCAGGCAACGACGCCTTCGAGACATTAACTGACTATGTATTCCATAAGGGAGGGAGTGGCCCTCGTCCTTAATCTTTTGTCTTGAACAAAAATAATAAAAGGAGCTTTATTTTCATTCTGTCTCTCTTTTTTTTTATACATAGTATTTCTTAAGAAACTTGCCATTGATTGGCATCATGAGTAGATCTCCATTGGGCTTCGATAACCGATAGGCGGCATTGGAAAAGACGGACTCAATTACATAAGGGCCTTCCCATTTTGCTTGGAATTTTCCTTTGCTTTTATGAGTCATTACCATCGGTCTTCGAACAGCTAATACAAGTTCGCCAACCTTGAATACCCTCTCTTTTACTTTACGATTGAAAGTTCGAGATATACGGGCTTGATATAGTTCAATATGCTGTTGTGCTTGAAGACGCTTCTCATCCAATCCTTCAAGTTCTTGGAGTCGTAAGCGGTCATTATTCTCTGTAGTTAGCTCATTAGCAATGGCTATTCGTAGAGATGGGATCTGGATTTCCAATGGGAGGACAGCTTCACATCCATAAACCAATGAGAATGGTGTAAAACCAGTAGGAGTCCGGACTGTTGTTCGATAAGCCCATAAACACTCTCCAAGTTTCTCATTCTAATCACGTTTATTAGAAGCGACAAACTTTTTGAGAAGTTTAATGATCGTCTTATTGAAAGCTTCGGCTAAACCATTAGCAGCTGGATTATAAGCCGTAGAAGCCAAATTCTGAATTCGATTCTGATCACAGAATCGATAAAATGCCTGGCTGGCAAATTGTGGACCATTGTCATGAACTATTCGTCTAGGGATCCCGAAGCGATAAATGACATGGTGTTTGATGAAGCTGATCACGTTAGATATTTTTACTTCAGCAAGGGGAATTGCTTCTGCCCACTTAAAAAAGTAATCGGTTATAGCTAATATAAATCGATGTCCCTTGATAGAAGGTGGATTAATAGGACCAATGACATCCATACCCCAAGCTTCAAAGGGCCAAGAGGCTGCTGTAGGATGAAGGAATTCAGACGGTTGATGAATAAAATCAGCATGAATCTGACATGCTTTACATCTTCTGGCATAGTCTACAGCATCTGCTATCATGGAAGGCCAATAATACCCCATTCTTCGAATGCGATCTTGTAATTTAGGACCTGGTTGATGAGCACCACAAATACCATCATGAGCTTCTCGTAGTGTTTGTTTAGCTTCACTTTCTGAGAGACAACGCAGCAAGAGTCCATCATAAGAACGACGGTATAGCATATGTAAAGACGAATCATAATAAAATCGAAACGATCGTCTTTTGATTGATGCAGCTTCTTTCGGATCTTCAGGCAAAATCCCATGGACTGCATAATCAATGAATGGAGTTCTCCAATCTTTCTGCTGGGAACTTGACTCTGTAGTATAACTTTGTTCAATATACAAATTATTCTTAACACAGAACAAGTCTCGATCCAACAAAGTAATTGTATTTTGTCTTCGGATTAGAATAGCTAGGTCTGCAGCTAAACTGGCAAGAGCATCAGCTTCCATATTTTGAGAGCGTGGTACAAACTCAATGAAGAATCCTTTGAATGAAAGGACTAATTCAACTACCACATGATGATAAGGGATGAGATCGGGATTTCTGACTTCATAAGTCCCTCTAACTTGATTAACGATCAATTGGAAATCTACATAAGCTTCTAGGAACTCAATATCCAGTTGTTTTGCAACTTGGAGACCAATCAATAGAGCATTATATTCTGCTACATTGTTGGAGCATGGTTCATTGAGAGAATAGGCACGGTATATGACCATTTTGTCAAGAGAAACCAAGACGATTCCAACCCCAGAGACAATATTGCCTTTAGGTCCTACTCGTGATGCTCCATCAAAATACAATTGACATATGTCATTCTTCAAAGTCAGGTTACAATCCACGACTTCATCTGGAATATCCTCATATAATTTTGATGTTTCAGGTATAGGGTGAGCAGCCAAGAAATCGGCTAATGCTTGACCCTTTATTGATTTCTGAGGTACATAAACCATGTCATAAGGGGTAAGCAACATCGCCCAAGTGGCCAACCTGGAGTTAAGAATGCTAGGTTTTCTCATCAATACCCGAATGGAATTTATTTTGGAGATGACATGAATAGTCTGCCCTGTCACATAATGTCTTGTCTTTTGGATAGCAAAAACTAAAGCTAGACATTCCTTTTCCACAGGAGTGTACCTGTGTTCAGTTCCGACCATCATTCTGCTCAGATAATAAATTGCCTGCTCATGACCCACATCACTTTTCTGTGCAAGAAGAGCGCCAAGTGAATGATCCAAGGCTCGAACATATAGCAAAAAGGGCCTTCCTACCACCGGGGGTACCAGAACAGGAGGGTTCGTCAGGTATTGCTTAATGTCATTGAAGGCTTTCTGACATGCTTCATCCCAAACAAAAGATACACCTTTCTTTAATAAATGGGAGAAAGGTTGACATCTTCCAGAAAGATTAGATATAAATCTTCTGATATAAGCAATACGACCCTGAAAGCCACAGGAGGAGAAAGACTCGGGATACGAAGAAGAATCCCTGTTGGAGCTTTTTCATAAGCAGCAAAGACTTGTTGTGCCCAATATAAAGGAACACTATTCATGGCTAACGACTGCTGATGAGTAAGCTTGAGCTTGGTAGAAGGAGCTAGACTTGGGGGACAGATGTTCAGTCCTTTCAGTCTATCTTCTAAAGGAAGGTCATCCCATAGGTGATCCAAGTCATCGGGATCTGAAATAACATGGGAAATCATGTTGCAGGTTCTGACTTTCTTGTCCTTCTTGGATTTTGAAGTTTTATCTCCACTTTCCAACTCAGGCACTAAGTCAGGATGTACCCACATGATTTCACCATTCTTTAGTGTAAGCGGCAGTAATCCTGTATCTTCTTCTCTGGCAGGCGGGATATTCACGATCTTTATCGTCGCCTTCGGAATTGGGATAATTCCATCTGGGACCTGTTGTGGAGGAAAATCTCCGAACTGAAGAGAAACCATATTGGTTGTAACCGTATGGTCATCATTGGTTAAAGCGATAGCACCGCCATTTATCAGCTCCTGGATTTTCTTCTTCAGGACATAGCAAGCACTGGTAGGATGATTAATGTATCTATGATAGATACAATATTTGGGATTATCATTTAGATTCACCTCATTAGGCCTCTTTGGCTCTGGAATCTGAAGTTTGCCACTTTTTACCAGACACTGAAATATTCCTGGGATATCACTCTCATCAAAAGAGTATTCTTTCTTTGGCCTGGAAGATTCCTGACTATTCGGCATCTTTTATTCTTGGAAAGATTAACCATGAGGGTATCTTTTCCCTTCACATTACGATTGTCGGGGTTATTACCAGGATTACTTTTCTTTCCTCTATCATCTGAGGCAAAAATTATCCCATGTTTACGAGCCAACCTACCATTGGTCTCGGCAGAAACCGCTGCTATGATGAACGAAGCCCAATCTGAGAATTGGGAACCCGTAAAGACAGCGATGGATGGTCGTAGATTCATCTTGCATGTATCAATCAATGCTGAATCTGGCATACCAGGAGGCATCTTTAAAGTAGCCTGTCGGAAACGTTCGATGAACGTCCGAGTATCTTCTTTCTCCTTTTGTTTGATTTCTATCAAGGAGGACATGTTCATGTCCATGCCTCCTTCATAGAAGCGAGAGAGAAATATTGCCTTAAATTCGTTAAAAGACGAAATGCAATTGTCGGATAAACTTCGATACCAATCATAAGCCGAACCCGTCAGGCACCCGATGAACACTCGAGTGAGAAGAGCGTCATCTTTCTGCAAATGTACAGTCATAATATCAAAGTAATTGATATATTGACTGGGAGATGCTTTTCCATCGAACAAAACCATAGATTGTGGTTTGAATTTCGGTGGAAAGGGTACATCATTCCAATGAGGAGGATAAGGTTGCTTGATCCCTAACCTCTGGAGCTAATCTTTGTGCCTCAGAACTTTAAACTGTGCTTTGAGCTCACGCACTGCTTGAATAGCTTCACTGGTTTGGGGAAGCACATTTGATTGAATGGTTGTTGGATGTACCGTAACCACGACTGGAGGTGGTACATCTTCAGGAATGATGGGATCTGGAGATGCAGAATTCTGGTTAACAGCCGGCTCTTGAGTATTCAAAGGTATTTCAGCCCCTTGACTATCTTGAGTTTGTGCAGCTACCGGTACTGGTGTTATTACCGTCGGCTGAGCAGTTTGCTGATTCAAAATTATCTGATGCATACTTTGCACCATGTTAAGCATATCTTTTAGTGATTGCTCAACGGCAGTGAGACGTTGTTCTGTATTAGCAGATGACGTCTCTGGTTCATCTCCAATAGCGTAGGATTCAACCTCTCGTGAAGATACGAAAGGATTTGTATAGAAGTATGAATCCACACTATCGGTATCAGACTCAAAAGATTGAGTACCCCCAGCTTCTGAATCAGAAGTCTGTAATTGCCTGTCTTCTTGATCGAGTATTCTGATATACTCCTTCAAAGGAATCAAGAAGTCTGTTGAACTGTTGTTGACCTGGAGTTTGGGACATGTTCCGTCTCGGACGTCGTCCTCTGTTAGTATGAGATGCCATGTTGACTGATGCATATGACAGCTCATCTTCTTGGTCTTCAGCTTGATATTGAAGCGAAAAACTCAATCGATCGAAAACTGACCGTTTTGAAGCCGAACAACAACAATTGATCACAACCTGGTGATATTCACAATGATGTTTTTCTTGGGGGAGTGTCACCGGAGATTGTGAATTCTTACGCTTTTGTATGAGCAATTTACGTAAGTCAGAAGGAATGGAGGGAGTATTCTTCTTTATCACATTAGGGGTAGAAAAACGTTTAGTACCCTGTGTGTAAAGAAGATTACTAGCAGCATTCGCAGAACCAAATTGTACATTTCTACGCGTTTGGAGTTGTGTACGTAAATCTTGAGATTTTTGAGCACGAAGGACTCCATCTTCATGGCGCGTGATTTGCAAGTTTGGTACTTTGCGTAAAGCAGTATAAGAAGATTGTTGGTGTAGGACAAAAGTTTTACCAATAATATTTTTACGCTGTATGCGTTTAGGTACATTCACATTAGATGTGCAAATATCGTTGTGAATTTTATCTACACTGTCACAGACCGGAGACTTACCTTTACGCGTAAAACGTAAAAATTGATTATCTACCACGTCACAGACGGGAAATTTTGTTTTACGCGAGGTGCGTAATTTGTGTGTGTCTACCACGTCACAGACGGAAGACTTATTTTTACACTCAGAAGCATTAGAATCTGCCACATTACAAATGGGAGACTCATTCTAATGCCTTGAGCGTAAAACTTGGTTTTTACCCAGTGGGCGTAAAACCTGGTTCTTACGCAGTGGGCGTGGAACCCGATCATCTACACCGTCACAGACGGGAGACAAATTGTCACACTTAGAAAGCGACGCCGAAGTAAGGACTGTCTCGTTATGAACGAGAGCCCCTACGATAGGAGAGGGAAGAATTCCCTTGTCATCAACAGCAACAGAGAGATCAGAAGCTATTTTGGATTTAGGAATCCAAACTTTTCGTGCTTTGTGAGACTTTTGAACATTGGAGCAGCGAGAACCACCCCCAGTTCGGAGCATTTCTTCGTAGGCAGTCTGGTCGAAGTGCACAACCAGAGTCTTCTTGGTCGAACCGACCGAAACATCATCATATTGAGCAATTGCCTCCTCATCAGAGGAGAAGGTCGTCCCCAGCAGAGTCGCCATTTTTGTTTCACTTAACAAAATGCCTTGGAGGAATTGGCTTTTGAAAATAAAACGAGAAAAAGTACAAAAAGTACAAATTTGATTCTGGGGAAGTATTGCTGTAGAAGTCTGATTCGTAAATGATCACTTTGTTCCTTGGACCATATGATGATGATGAAGATCACTGCTTGAAGTAGAACAACTGGAAGAACTAAGTCACCAGAAAGGTATCGACGCACTTGGGCACTGATGGCGAGGCCGAATGCTTTCCTGCTTTTCTTCACTCTGTTCTGAAAGGAAGGTTGAAGAAGAATGCTCTGGAGAATCAAAATCTCTAAGTTCTGATCTCTGTATTCTCTCCTGTCTCTGTCCCCGTGTTATGAGAAAAATAAGTCTATTTATAGACTTAGGCTCTTGTGCGTAAAAACTTAGCAAAAGTTCTATCTTTACGCTAACAACTGCCATCCACGATCGAAGCCAACCTCTGCATATGTTGACATGTGTCCCATTATTTCAGTAAGAATATGATGCATGTACACACGTTCTTCGAGAAGAATGGCATGAAAGCCACGTGGGCAGACCACGTTCCAAGCTGGTGGAGGAGAATAGGGCGTAAAAATAGCCCCAATGTACTCTGAGCGTAAAGCAGTAGATTAGGCATAAAATAGCCTTGACATAGACTTCCCGCGTAAAGTGGTTGTCAAATAACCTTGAGTGTAAAGTAGCTCAAATAGACTTTACGCACACGTCAGCTGTTGAGCGTAAAAGCTCGTATAGTCTTCGTGCGTAAAAGAAGCCGTAGTGTGAGCGTAAAGTAGCTCAATCCACACACTAAACGACAACATTGGTCTCTGTATAAAAACAAATCCCTTTGTGATATATACCATTATTAATATCTCCATGTCAGAGTTTGCATTAAATGTGAGATTTGACAGCTTTGTCAAGCGTAAAAGAGGCTGCTCTGTCCTTGGCGTAAAATCATGGGTGTAAACCCGAGCGTAAAATCATCAGCACATTTAGGCGTAAAGCGATTAGCCTTGTCTTGGGTGTATAGAGATTACCCGCTCTGCTAGGCGTAAAGTAGATCACTTATGAATGAGATGACCTTTTCTTTGGAGCACTTTTTACGCTCCTACAGTAGGCTATGTGTTCCGGACGATTCAGAACTCAGAAAGGAGATCCTGTCGGAGGCGCACTATGCGAAATACACCTTGCATCCCTGTAGCACAAAAATGTACAAGGACCTCCGTACAAACTTCTGGTGGCACGGAATGAAAAGAGATGTGGCACTCTTCGTGTCGCAATACATGGCCTGTCAGCAGGTAAAAGCTGAGCACCAGAGACCAGGCAGAAAGATGCAGAATCTGGAGATTCCGAAATAGAAGTAGTAGCACGTGTGCATGGATTTCATTGTTGGTCTGCCAAAGACGCCGCGGGGAAATGATGCCATCTGGGTCATCGTCGATTGATTAACCAAGTCAGCGCATTTTATTGCCATCAAAGTTACTTGGAGCGTTGATCGCCTGGCGCAGATATATCTTGATGAGATAGTACGGCTGCACGGAGTTCCAGTATCCATCGTCTCCGATCGGGATTCACGGTTCATGTCGCAATTCTGGAGTAGCCTTCAGTCGGCACTGGGTACCAAGTTGCAGTTCAGCTCAGCTTACCATCCTCAGACCGACGGCCAAACGGAGCGCATCAATCAGATTCTCGAAGACATGCTACGACTCTGCGCAATTGACTTCAAATCAAGCTGGGACAATCATCTACCGCTGGCCTAATTTGCATACAACAATAGCTATCAATCCAGCATTCAAATGGCACCGTATGAAGCCTTGTACGGGCGCAAGTGCCGATCACCCATTTGCTGGGATGAAGTCGGAGAGCGGCAGATTCTCGTTCCGGAACTGGTTGAACAGACCGTGCAGAAGATTCGGCTCATTCGGGAAAGATTAAAGACCGCACAGAGTCGTCAGAAAAGCTATGCGGACGTTCATCGTCGACCTCTCGAGTTCCAAGAAGGCGATCACGTGTTTCTCAAAGTGTCGCCCATGCGGGGAGTTACTCGGTTCGGCACGAAGGAAAAATTGAGTCCGAGATTCATTGGGCCGTTCGAAATACTTGAATGGGTCGCCCCAGTGGCCTATAAAATTGCCTTACCGCCGGCGCTTGAAGGTGTACACAATGTCTTCCATGTCTCTCAACTGCGGAAGTACGTGCACGACCCTAGCCACATAGTAGATTTTGGCCAGCTGGAGCTAAAGTCAGACTTATCCTATGTTGAAGAACCAGTTCAAATTTAGAACGCAAGGATAAGTTGCTGCGCAATCGAGCGATCCCTCTCGTCCGCGTCCTCTGGAAGAACCACTCGGTCGAAGAGTCGACGTGGGAGCTTGAATCGGAGATGAAGGAGAAATTTCCTTCATTGTTCTCGTAGAGGTATGTTCCATCTTTAAGTTTCGAGGACGAAACTTTTTATTAGTTGGTTATGGTGTAGTGCCCCGTCCCTACATCGTACCCCGTTCTTGTCCACGGGGTGCGCGAGAAAGGAACACTGTCGCTATCGATTCGGTCGGGACCGATAGGTCGGAATCGGCCGAGTTGATCGAAACGGGAACGGTTGAATTAAGATCCATTCCACGTTATGGAATGGCTTCTTCGGAACTAAGTCCCATATTCAGCAGGTTGCGCCTCGAGGATTGGCTCTGCGACTGAGTCGGGAGAGACCTCCTGTTGCTCTGGTTTTCATGCCACACTTGAATTGGCTTTGGCTTTGGTTTTCGTGAATGCGTTTTTCGTGAATGTTTTCGATGGGTTTTCGTGACGCATTTTCGAGCTTCGCATTCATATCGAATATCCTTGAATTATACAGTGTTCTAATCAGTTGATTATGCGATTGCAGGTGATCGCGTAGGCGAAGTGAGCGTAGCCAACCGGTCGCTCGCTTGAAGCAAGTCTAAGGCGAGTGGCTGACCTCCTTCGCCTCGTCCCTCTACTTCAAAACTCAATATGTGAAGTAAAATGAATGCTTGTCATAATAGTGTAAAAATCAAGAAATCGTAGCACGATTCTTCACGAAAAACTTGTTATCAACTGCTGGTATTGGAAATAGAAACATGTTCTTTATGCAAAACCACTTAGCCTATGCAAAGCAATGAATGAATCGATTAACGTTTATCGCAACGATACGGCTAAGTAAGCAAACGGTCATTGGACAACTTGTCGACAAGGTGTAGTTTCTTCGAACGGCTGCCTAGGCCAAGGGACCGATTCGGCCCGGGAGGAACGAGAATAGCAAGCGCCAACCCTTCATCGGCGTGAGTTATGCGGGCACTTTCGCACAGGGCTCGCTACCCGATGCGAAAGGGGCATCGTCTAACCAATGCTATAGTCCGAGATGGCTTGACATTGCCAGTGGCCTTCACACCCTTTCTTCTCTACTTAACAAATGCACGGGACACGGGATAAAATGTGATAGTTGCTTAATGTTACACAATTTCATATGCTTGCCTCAAAACATGTTAACATGCAAATCGAGCAGGATTGTTAGAAAGATCATTGAAATAGCTAGCTAACATGTTTATGAAACTTCTTGAATCAAATACAGAGCTTGGATTTAATTAGCCATTCGCCAGTACATGTGTTTTGTGTTGATCCTCGCTCTTTGCAGGTCCCGCGAACCAGGAAGGACGTGCCAACTAGCTCGGCGGCGTTCGTGACTTTTGAAGCTTCGGCCGTGCGTCGAAGACTCTCTCTCTGTGACTCCCCTTTTGAAGGCTCTCGACACAAGGAAGATGACTCAGCGTCCCTCCCATCCAGGTCACTAGAGTACTTGTGTATATTGAGGGATGTGTGCAATGTACGGAACGACTATCTCATCGGCACTCTTTTGTAATCGAGTCATGTTGTAGCCCGCGCGGCAATGAGTCTTGTACCGGAGTCTGTAAATGATGTTCATTATCAATAAAGAATCAAGTTCCTTTAATTTATGTGTGATTCAATTTGTCTGCGTACTCTCTTAGATCTCGTGTCTCGGATTGTCTTATGACTATGCCTTGTGCGATCGCAAATTAGGTTCGCACGGCATCATGCCCGGGGGACGACTATCGATTCGACGGAATCGGGGCGTGACACCCAGTCTCAGGCCCTTTACCTTCTATTTTGATGATTGGATAGCCAGACCTTGTTAACAGATTCTGTAGTGTAACTATAATATGTTAATGTGTGATTGTGATGAGTATATTTTCCTGGAGATTTATTGGGTTAAGCTTATAGGACAGATATGAGTGACTGACTATAGTGGACTTAGAAACCATTCAGGATGATTAGTTTGATAGTATAGATTGATTTTAAGGTATCTTAGATGGAGTAAAGAATATTATATTATTGTGACTATGGATTTAGGACTAGAATCTTGTGCTTAGGTTCGATGACGTAGTTATGATAGAAGGACCTATGTTAAACCTGAACCAAAATACCTGTAGAGAGAAACAACATAGATGATCACCAGGGTAGCAGATTGGGTACTGTAGCCATAGCAGTTGTATATTTTAGCTTGACCTATTAGATGATTTTTAATTTCAAGGACGAAATTTTTATAAGGTGGGTAGGATGTAAGCCCTCTGAATTTAGGGCTTATTTTTTAATTTTATAAATCATTATTTTGAATAAATATTATTATTTGATTATTATTTGATTTAATGTTCTTTTCCGTGCCTTTGATATTTGGAGTGTCAAGGATGTTCATCTCTGGAAACTCTCTTCATCAGTGTGGAGTAGACAAGATTACCTTCACGTTGATATATCATGTCCCTTCCAAACTTGTTTCCTTGTACTCTTATTGTTTCACACAACTCCGGGTTAATTTAGACCATTTGATCATTAATTAATTTTCCCACTTTTATCTTTTATCATCGTGAGCACGTTACCGTGACTTTTAATTTAGGAGCACAAGGCTAGCCATTTTCTTGGAACCAACTTGTCATGCCTGATCTACTCGAGACGCTTTTCACCCATGACCTTCGTGTCCCACTCAGACACGCCATCTTGTGCTTCATTTGCTTCGCACAACTTTTGGGTCAATTTAGGCCAATTAATTATCCACTGTAATTCGTGATCTGACTTCCAATTTAATTTCGGGACCCGACATCGACCCAACCTAGTCGACCCAAAATATGGACATGGCCCACATGAGCCTACTACCCGCCTGACACTTGTGTCCCATTTCTTTGAGCCCCCACATGCTACTTATTTACCCATGATTATAAATACCTAAATTAATTTAATTATTGCACCATGTCCGATTTTGACCCGACCCGGCTCGACCTAACCCAGTCCAAGCTCCATGTTACCCCCTCATGAATATCCACACACTCATTTTTCCAACAAATATTAAATACCTATTTTATCTATTTTGAATATTTATTGGACAACCCATTTTATTTAATTTTCTAAGGATGGCCTATTTTTACTATATCTAACCCTAGCCTTTGATTCTCCTAATTAATCCTATCCATCCAATTTCCTTCATGCAAACATCCCCAACACCCCTAGCCTAGTGGCCGGCCCTAACATTTAGGGAGTCACTTTTTTCCTTTCTTTCTCCTCCCTTTATTACAATAATTAATTTTCCACACAAAATTTCCTCCTCTCTCTCCTCTCCAACACTACACAGCCGCATATTAACACCACCACCATCTACATAGCCCGACCTCCCATCCTCTCTGGCCGAGGCCGCTGGCCACCACCCTGGCCAGCAGGCCGACCAGCCCCCTCCTCTTCTCCAATCACCACCACCACCACATTAATCCACCATGAACCACCACCACTACTGTCACGCCCCGATTCGTAGAGTCATTTATTGACATATTTTATCTCTTGGAATCGATCGTCCTCGCTTAGGCGTGATGCCGTACAAGTCTGGTATTGTACTTGTACAAGGCAAAGATGGTACATAGGTGATAATTCTTCAAATAGGAACACATTGCAGTGGCAGAAGCAGACAAATTGAAGTTAGTGAGGACAATCTTTCTCATTGAATAGAAGTACATCACTTTTTTATGGCAGCGGAGATAAAAGGATAACTTGAAGTCACACAGAGATATATATAGAACTTTATTCTCTTTGTTGATAATTGAAGAAGAGTACAAGACTTGTATTAAAGTAGAATGCTTACAACACATCTCACATTACATTGAAAGCCAACTGAACAATGCTATACAGCTTACATTTGATATTTGGATACATTTGGATTACAACTCGATATACCGACTTGGCTTACAATCTCACTGGTACAACTGATTACAATGTTCCATACATTATGCCCTTTATAAACAGAAGACATCATTTTGTGCAAGGAGAGCTTCTGTATGCCCAACAAATCTTCGATGCCGTGGGACCAATCAAGCCAATCTTCGTGTGTAGAATATCCCAAGCACGAGCACCTGCCCACAAAATGTGGGTCAGCACATCATCTATGTACTGGCGATCAGAATCCAACCCACTCTCATAAACCAACATTAAAGTGATCATTTAAGCAAGCATTTATTAGTATGATCTTTCTACTTGGGGCCTAGCATCAGTTTACAGTTCATGGGTAATAATCAGAGTGAAGCATGTAAACATATTCTTAATAGCATTCATGTAGACATATCATTTTAGCATTCTTGGTATTATCATGCAAAGGCATCGTTGAGGCATACTAAGTATTATCATGAAAGGAATCATTGAGGCATCGTTAACATTAACATCTTAAAGATGTTATAACAGTTCTCACTTCAAGCATCACTTAGCATGTATGTTGTGTTTGAACAATGATTATAGCATGGCATCTTTCTAGCATACTTAATTTAACATGTTAAGCAGGATCTCATACTGAAAGGCTACATACAACATCATTTACTTATTTGGAACGTAAGCATGCAAGTTAAACCAACACATATATTGAATTATCACATTTAAGTGCTTTCTTACCGATAGCCGACTCCCTCGTACCTGCATAAAATACAGGATAATATGATATTCTTACTCTGTCTGCACAAAACATTCATTAGCATGCATCATGACTACATGACCACTGGTGGTTGTGCACCATATCGACGTGCCATATAGGACTTCATAGGGTATGGGATGTGCCCTTCACCAGGTTGCGAGCCCGAATGAGGATCCCAATACCGTGCTACCAAAGCACCAATTCCTCCTAGGCCGACTCGATCCCACCGCCGCGGGTACCGTTCGAGGAAATCCTTGTATACAAGTACGTCTATGGTCATGCGAATGCGTGTCTGACCCGATCGTGTTCGAAGTCGCATGATACAATAATAAGATAAGAAAAAGGCAGCAGTTCATCATCTCATCTTTCCAATATTTCCACCTGTTCACTTGGTGATCTCAATGATCCCAAGCCTTATCATTTCTCATTGCATCAATCATTGCAACATTTTTCATATCATTTCTTTCTAAGAGGAACAAAATAACATTTCATTTATATCGATAGGACCTGCATCATTTCATTCTTATCATAGGGACAATATTCTTTCTTTCATTTCTTATAAGGAAGCAGGTAACAGCAACAGTTATGCAGAAGGTACGTGGTTCCAGTGTTTCATTCAATTCTTTGTGTTAATAGCATAGCCAGTTCATTACTCATGTATCATTTTCGTAGCATCTTATTACTCAAGTATTCCTTGCTTATACATTATTAACCGAAGGGACGTTATCAATTCATTTCAAGCATCGAGTCACAATAGCAGTTCGAGTGTGATTCATTCAGCAGTTCAACAATTCTTAACATAAGCATCTCTATTATTCGGTAACCAAAACAAGGGACATTTAGGGACAATTCATAGTATCACATTATTCTATTTATTAAGCATGCAGGAATAAGGAGGAAGGAGGACAGTTCCACTTGCCTGCATAAAAGGGTCTTTCTGCTCCAATCCCGCTAAGCGTAGCTCAACCAGCGAGCCACGTTCCAATACCCATTCCGTCTAGCCAGCTGAGAGAGACTGCATCAGTCTCAATTCTCCTGATTCCCAACATAAGTCACGGTCAAATCATTCTGATAGCATCCAACAAGCCAACCCAAATGTCTCGTGCGGAGCGTTGGCCGGGCATCGCCGCGCCAGGCTGCACGCCGCCGCACCACAGCAGTAGCTGCAGCCGGACGGGAAACGGCCTGTGGCTGCGAGCGCAGGCCACTCCTTCGGCCGCCGCCGCTGTGGCTGTGCCCCCCCCCCCCCGTGGTGGGCAAACGCCGGCGACCCCTCTGGGTCCGCCACCTTGCTCTCCGGCGCGACGTATAGGCGATTCATGCATTTCACACGAATTCCCGCCGTGACGCGCGCGAAATCAAGTCCGATTTGGCGTCCCGTCGCAGCAACTTTGCGTGCAATTTTTGAGAAATTCGACCATTGGATCGGCTATTTCTTTGCTCCGTCACAATCTCGGTATATCCATCTTCACTCCCCTCAATTTTTGTCCGTTAATTTTATCGTTTGATACATCAAAACCGGCCACCAAGTTGCCGTTTAAATTGTGTTATTTTTGGACAGTTTTGCGGAGCGAACTTCGTCGGTTTGTATCTCCTTCATTGCAGCTCCGTCTAGCGTGCCACTGGTTCCTATGCGAAGCTGGTATAACCCTCTTCCTATCCCTCCAGTTTTGTTTTATTGTGAGCACGTTTGATTGGTTGAATTCGACGCCAAAGTTGGCCGTCCAAATTCGTAATTTCCAACTAGTAAAATTTCATTTTTGAACCCGGGACTCCAGATTCAATTTTTGACACCACCAGTAGACTCGTGGCGTCGTTCTGGCATGTTTTCATATAAAGTTTGTTAGATTTGAAGGACGTGGGCCCTGGCACGTATTTCGGTACAAAGCGGGCCCCACAGTCCGGGTCAACGGGACTTTTTGATGCCGGCTCATCAGAATACAATTCCGGATATACCGTTGAGTTCGTATCATCATTCTGGACTCGTTGACATATAATTTGCTAGGTTTTAGTGGACATTGGTTCCGACACGCATTTCGGTGCAAGGCGGATACCAATATTCGGGTCAACGGGTCGTTTTGAGATCGGCTCATCGGAATCCAATTTCGGATATACCGTTGAGTTCCTATCGTCATTCTGGACTCGTTGACATATAATTTGCTGAGTTTTGAGGACATTGGCTCCGACACGCTTTTCCGTGCAAATCGGAATTTCAATGTTCCGGTCAACGGACCAATTTGAGATCGGGTCAACGAAATCCAATTCTGGACATACCGTTGAGTTTGTATCGTCATTCTGGATTCGTGGACGTATAATTTGTTAGGTTTGATAGACTAGTATTCTTGCACATTTTTCGGTGCAAAGCGGGTCCGAGACGGACACCGTTTTGATCCAAAATTACCTTTTTGCTCCTGTGTCCAAATTGGACTTATGGATAGGCTATCCTAGCTGATTTGACCATTCTGGACACGTTGGTGATGTTTGTTTCATCATCCGACAATATTTGTAGATATTTTCTCTGTGTATTAACCTTTATTTATAACTAATTCTTATTAAGTTGTATTTCGGAATTAGTACAACGAAACTGAGATCGGTCGATTCCAGTGATCTTACATCGCTAAAATTGGCAAGATGATCATGTGGATCATTGTGATAAGATGATTAACCTTAACATTGATTATCTTATCTCGATTTACGTGTCGTAGGTTTCGATGTACGAATAACGAGTTACAACTTGATATTTTAAATTCTTAGATTGGAGTTGACCCTGTTTGACCAAGATATATGGTATCTTGGTTGGTAATGTTCAGGAATAGTATGCTTATGCTAGTTTTGACCTCGGTTGACCAAGTTTGACTGCTTTGACCAAAGGTCAACTATCAGTCAACACTTGGCCTAGAAATATCTAGAAGTTGACCAGAGTTGACCAGTTGACCAAAAGTCAACTGTTAGTCAACATTAGCCTAGTTTGACTTGGTTTGACTTCCTGTGACCTAGTGTGACTCAATGTGACCTAGTTTGACTTAGTTGGACTGAGATTGACCTAGATTACATAGCTTATACTATATAATACTGCCTAACACTGTTGAACCCTAATTAGTTTATATATATCTCATCTTTAGGTTTGTGGCATCACTCTGAGCATCGACCCCATTTGACAGCTCAGGACCGCAGGCGAGTACATTCACTGATAGTTTTCATTGTCTTGATATCTACTATATCCGATTCAGTTGTAGTGTCTTACTTGATTCCAAACACGATAGTTCACGGACTAGTATATGTCGGATCCTATCATGAGATGTTGTTCCCGGGTTACTTGGTATATTGGTACATGACTCGACTTATTACTTGTACTTGTATAGACATGGACTTGGGAGTGGGCTGATCACCTGCTTTTGAATCCCGTGTCATGACGTGTTATGTCCGGATCCTTTATACTATTCGGGGGATGGGAAGTTATTAGTGGTTGTGTGATCAAATTCCCACATTGTTCTATTGTACACATTGTTCATAGCTATACCCTCGCCTCACGACGGGTAAAGCCTTACCCTACATCGTTCATAGCTTTCCATGGTGATCGGCCTTACCGCTCTATTATACACATTGTTCATAGCCGGTCGGATGGAAAGCATAATCATGTTTTCCAAGCCGATCACATAACGCTCTAATAATTCAAGGCACATTTTATATTTACTTATCTTATCACATATCCTGTTCTGTTCTACATTCAGTACTTTCTTACCATGCTATGATATTCAGTTACTCACATGTTCTACATGCCTTTATATTGTACCTTGATTGGAGACTAAGTTCTGCTCGAGAGAAGGGTTACAACCCCGGTCCTTGTTTGGTTTAAGGGTTGTAACTCAGCTTCCGAACGGTTCCCAAGTCTTCATATATCTTTGTCTTGTACTTCATTATACTGTCTCTTATAGAATTTGTCAATTCACATGGAACTGTTGTTAGTGTTTGTACTTGCTCATTTTCCTGACAGGATAACCGTTGATGTTTACAGAGTACATGTTAGCTGATTGCTTTATCTTTACGGGTATGGCCAGGATAGAGTTTGATGAGACATTACCCCTGGAGCCCGTAGAGGATATAGCTAATGTTTAGACTATTAGCTAGATAGGTTTGCCTGGACTGCGATCCAGCTAGTATTTTCAGACTGTAGTTTTATATTATATTCTGTGACTCTGGGATGTTGTGTATAGCTCTGGACTTGTGTGGATCTTGGGCTTATTTCTTGCTTTCATCTATCATATTTCCTTTCCATGCTATCTACCTTAGTTTTACTTTGTGATTGAGACTGTATTGCTATGTCACCTCCATTCGGAGTGTATATACTGTACAGGTACCTTTATCTGTTTTAGTCGTAGTATTTACAAATCCTATATACAACGTTCTACCGCCGATCCTGCGGCGTAGGCTGGACGTAACCACGTGCTCGTGCCCCACTTCAGGGTACGGGTCGTAACACATTTTTGTGGTAGCCCATGCAGGTCAGAGTCGCAACTAGTACGATTTTGTAGTAGTGCTTGACTTAGAGCGCTGCTACGAGCCTGCTAGTAGGATATAGGTACTAGGTTATGATAGAAGTTGCTCAATCACAGTTAGGAACTTTTGATAGATTCCAGGGATAACCCCTGAGAATCTTATTTCGAAAACTCTTGAGTTTATTCCAGCTTGCCTCCATTTATACTTCCTTGATTTGTTGTTGATTTTGATTTCTGATGTTTGTTGTTGACTCTTATCTTGCATCGAGATAAATTTTGTGAATTGAATTAAGGTATATCCTGATAAGGTAAATATCTGCTTTATTTATGGAGTTTAGAATTTATCGCAGCCATACAAGCTAGCATGACAAGGACATAGAGCCTGATTTTAGATATGCTTATCCTAGTTATGGAATTTGGATTTTCTTGCAGCCATACCGGTTGGCGTGGTAAGAATTCCAGATGACATAATTTTAGGGTGTATATCTTAGTTGTGGACTCTATCGTTATTGCAGCTATGCTTACTGGCGTGGCAAAAATTCTGGCAACATAATTTCAGGAAGATGTATATGGTTATCAGATTATATTTTAAATTTGATCACTTTGTTATGACCGGATGAGCAAGAACAAATTCTTATCATTATTCTTCCCCGTCTTGGTTAACTCTGTCTATCTACAGCCACAATTAGGATTTTCTCAACATGATTGTTTGTGTTCCATCTTCCTATGATTTGACTAAACTCTTCTTCGCTAACCACTTGGGTAATTCTTCTTGTCCTTCCCGATAATTGTTGAAAGTGCCTCATGGGTTAATTCAGAAAAGGTTCAAAAAGTATATTTATCCTTGTATTACGGAATCGGAAGTTTGCATCCAGAGAAATACTGGCGAGGTATGACTTCAGATAACGGCATCATGGTTAAATATGTTTCCCGAATTCTACTTGGACCACTCCCTAAGCATTTTGACTAACATCTTCTCCTTTATTTTGCAAAAATTATTTGGAAATATTTTACGGATTTAGCCAAGTTAAGTTCAGGAACCTATATTATCTGGCGTGGCAGCTGTGCACTGTAGCCATCCGTTGTATTATGGAATAAGGAAGTTAATCGCCGCCGTTGCACGCTAGCGCAATAGTAACTTCATGTGACATAATTACAGAGGTATATGGTTCTTGAGTTTTACTTTGACTACGTCCTATGCATCTCGTTTGGCCTCGTACTATTCTTGGAAATATTTCGACAATCTTTCCTGTCTTGCTTGACCCTTACCTTGCTTGAATATTGATAGGGATTGCTAGACCCAGTCTCAGGCCCTTTACCTTCTATTTTGATGATTGGATAGCCAGACCTTGTTAACAGATTCTGTAGTGTAACTATAATATGTTAATGTGTGATTGTGATGAGTATATTTTCCTGGAGATTTATTGGGTTAAGCTTATAGGACAGATATGAGTGACTGACTATAGTGGACTTAGAAACCATTCAGGATGATTAGTTTGATAGTATAGATTGATTTTAAGGTATCTTAGATGGAGTAAAGAATATTATATTATTGTGACTATGGATTTGGGACTAGAATCTTGTGCTTAGGTTCGATGACGTAGTTATGATAGAGAGACCTTTGTTAAACCTGAACCAAAATACCTGTAGAGAGAAACAACATAGATGATCACCAGGGTAGCAGATTGGGTACTGTAGCCATAGCAGTTGTATGTTTTAGCTTGACCTATTAGATGATTTTTAATTTCGAGGACGAAATTTTTATAAGGTGGGTAGGATGTAAGTCCCCTGAATTTAGGACTTATTTTTTTAATTTTATAAATCATTATTTTGAATAAATATTATTATTTGATTTAATGCTCTTTTTCGTGCCTTTGATATTTGGAGTGTCAGGGATGTTCATCTCTGGAAACTCTCTTCATCAGTGTGGAGTAGACAAGATTACCTTCACGTTGATATATCATGTCCCATCCAAACTTGTTTCCTTGTACTTGTCAACCCCTGATTTTCAAAAATTATTAAACTAGTGTTAATTAATTAATAAATATCATTTTGTAATTTATTTAAATGTTTTAATAGCATTTTATAATTTTTTGAATTATTTTAATAGTGTTTTGCAATTATTAGAAATATTTTATATCAGTTTGTAATTAAAGAAATATTTTTAATTAGGAAATGCAAATTCTATTTTGCATTTTCTCGCTAATAATTCTATTATGCAATTCCTAAACTAGAGGGGCTTTTGTGCTAACTATCAACCCCCCCCCCCCACACGACACTCTCTCTCTCCTCTGGCTCTCACCCACCCCCGTTGACCCACTCCGCTGCCCCGACCGACTCGCCGCCCTGCCCCCGCCTTTTCCGGCTGCCCGACCGCCTCGATTCCCCCTATTTAAACCCCAGCGACCCCCCCGACCTAGCTACCACACCCCCCGACCACCAACGACCGCCATAGCCCCCGTCCTTCCACCAAACCCTAGACAAAACCCTAACCCCGGCGACGCACCACCACCGCCTCACCACTCATCGTCGACGGTCGCCACCACCGCCATCCGCTTCGCCTTGCCGAGCTGGAGGC
This sequence comes from Iris pallida, assembly GCA_029216955.1. Lineage (NCBI taxonomy): Eukaryota > Viridiplantae > Streptophyta > Magnoliopsida > Asparagales > Iridaceae > Iris > Iris pallida. The sequence continues at coordinate 2,633,337 of JANAVB010006398.1, read as the reverse complement.
AGCGCCACTGGAGCGCCGCCGTCTCGACGCCTTCTCCGTCGTCGAGCACTCGAACCCCCCCCCCCCCCCCGATCAACCGGACACGTGAGTGTCAGTATTCCCTTGTGTCGTGCGTGTCTCGTGTTGGGTCGGAAGTGTTTGCCGTGTCCTGGCGAACACGAACGTGGACAAGGACACGTAAGACACGTGTCGTACGTATCGTGCTAAGCAAGGACACGTTGGTACCTGTGTCCTTAACTGTCAGGACACATGACAGTTTTTTTTATTTTATATAAATGCTAATCTAAACTAAATAAATGAATCAAAACCCTAACCCTTAACAAAGCCAACGGGCTGACCCCCTGGCCAGCCCGACTCGACCTAACCCCCCCCCCCCCCCCCCCTCGCGCGCGCTGTGTTGGCTCGGGTTCGAGCCCTGCCACTGCTGTTTTCTTTTCCTTTTCTTTTTCTTTTCCTTTTCCTTTTTCTATTATATATATATCTATTTATATATATATGTATATACATATATTTGTATATATATGTATTAATATATATACTATATTTATGTATATATATTTGCTGTTTTATATATATATATATATATATATATATATATATATATATATATATATATATATATATATATATATATATATATATATATATATATATACTTCATTATTTTATGTATGTATATGTATATATATATGTATGTATTATGTATACATATATATTTATGTATATATATATTTTCTTGTGTATATATATTATTATATATATACTATTATATGTATATGTATATGTACTATAATTATATATACTATTATATGTATATGTATACATTATTCTTGTATACTATTATATATATACTATTATATGTAAAAAAAAATATATATATACTATTATATGTATATGTATACATTATTCTTGTAAAAAAAAATATATATATATATATATATATATATATATATATATATATATATATAAATATATATATATATATATATATATATATATATATATATATATATATATATATATATATATATATATTATATAGTTGAGTATATATATATATATATATATAATTTTTACATATATATATCCATTATGTAAATACCCCTATAAATATATATATATATATATATATATATATATATATATATATATATATATATATATATATATATATATATATATATATATTATTTTATATATGTATATTACTTAGCTTAGTGTAAATTATCTTTTATAAAATATTATTCATACTTTTATAGTTACTATGTAAAATTTTACCTTATTAAAATAATAATATTTATTTTGACTATTACCAAATTGTATTTTTATTGTATTTAAATTACTGCAACCATTTGGTGTCCAAGCCTAGCATGGGTATTTGGGCTCAAATGTGTTTTCACACATTCAAGATCTGTACAAGTCATATTGGACTTGATTCATGGCCTTGGGTCCTGTATTTGAACTTTGGTTCAAATTGTATACATGGACAAAATACGCAGATAATTAATTATTGTGTGCAATGCTGTTTTTGATTTTCTAAAAATACTTAAAGTACTGCTAAAATTATGGAAAAAATAGTTTTTAGATACTATGTTAAGTTAGCTAATTTAGTATAATTTTTGTAGTATTTAAATTACTGTTTTGCCAATAATTTGGCATATAAAACTAAAACTCATTTTCTGTATACTTAGGAAAACTGATTTTTATAAAATATTTGTACTGGTTAATAAATTCCAGAAAAATTATAATAAATTTCTATGATTAACAAGGATCGCCTTGGTACTTTACTTTAAGAAAAACTAGGCTTTTTGTCTATCTCTAAAATTGTTAGAACACAATGATCTTTTGATTTATTTATTGATTAATTACGACTTGTAGCTTTTTGTGTTAATTGGAGTTTTAGCCGTGTTGAACCCCACCCCTCACTAGTGTAAAGACCCTAGAAAGTTAGTTAAAGTAGTGTGTTACCCCACATTGGTCCCCTATGCCAAAGTCATCATTTTGGCTAGGTGCCCAGTCACAAGTCGTGTCGTACCAATTAGTGTCATAGTGTTTTAGCTTAGTGTAAAAACTAAGTTATTGTATTTACTTCTACAGAGATGAGCTACCAGACATCCATAGCACTGTTATCGCAGCTTGTTTTATTTTGCTTTGCTAGAGGCAAGTACTTTCTACGAACTTTACATATTGTCACATAAATGAACTGTAAACCCCATCATGTTAAATGCTGATCCTTGGGGTAGCAAGTTAGATCTCTACATGTTGTACTTTCAGTTACTACCATGCTTAGAACAGTCTTGATGTATCTCTCACATGATTAGAATATGGGTTATGGGGAAACTGTTAGTAGTGTACGTGATTATGCCCCCTTCTCCCGTACGTATGTACCGAGCAAGGTTGACATGCTATATGTATACCTTGTCGTAGGCCTTTATCTCAAAACGGATTTGTGCGTATGTACATCTGCCGCCGTTTCACTTGTACGGAAGTACATTTCATTATGTGCCCCCAGCACATTATACATCTATTGACCGATTACGTACCTGCTACAGTTTTAAACATTACATATACATCTGTCTCTATGACATATGTGTCCTTGCCATGATAGACTATGTGATGCCATGCTTTCCAGTTATTCCTCTTATGTTCATTTCCATGTTTCATATGCTAGTTTGCTAGATTTAGTACTTGCTCCCGTCCTGACAGGATAACGTTGTAGGTGTCCTTACTGAGGAGGAGTTACTCTGCGACTCATACTATGGAGTTACTGTCGAGGACCCAGCTCTGCTTTACGAGGATGTTCCTGCGGGGAACCTCGCCTACTTGTCTTTTGTTTACTTAGACTTTTGAGAGTGGACATGTATTAGACTATATCTTTTTGTAACTGGACATGTATCCAGTTTTACTTTGCAGTTCACTTGTACTTGGACATTTTACTATATACGACGACTTTTGTGTTTGGAGCATTTATGATTCTTCTTCACTTATAGAACTGTTAGCACATTTAGTCTTATCCTGTTGTCTTTAGAATAGCTTACTACGTTTTATCTCAACGTAGGCTGGGCATGCCTCGGCCTGGCCCAACAATTTGGGTAGTGGGTCGTGACATGTTTTTAGTGGTGGCCCGCGCAGGTCCTGACTAAACTGTTTGGTTACGTTATTGTACCAAGCATGCCTGCAAATAGGAACTTAAGGTAATTAGACAACATTAGGAAAGACGCTTAGAACACTTAGAGGAATGCTAGGATTGCAACATAGGAAATACATCACATGTTTGCTATTATAATTAGATTTTTTTGCATATGATTGCTTACTTTAAACAAGTCCTTATAAGTCTTTTTATGTGTAATTTAGATGGTGCTTACTCGTTCATCCCAGTATGTTACCCCCGAGAATGGGGCCCTCCATATCCAGTCAGCTGACCAGTTGACTGATACACCTCCACCTACCACATTCCCCCACTCTACAGATCCACAGACCCAGATACCACCTTCCACATCCCAGTCCCAGCAGGCCCCGATATATCCACCACCCCCTATCACTATACCCACCCAGGCTTCCGTCACACTCGACGGGAACCAGCTGCTCACACTGATCCAGGGGTTCCTAACAACCCATCAGGAGCAGACTACCCTACTCCGCCAGAGCATGGAGCGTTCTGAGGGACGTCCCGTGGTCCCACCCCATGTAGAGCCACGGCAGAGAGCGGGGACGATCAAGGACTTCATGGGTCTGAATCCCAAGGAGTTCTCAGGGACTGAGGGCATAGTAGTAGCTGATGACTGGCTAGATTCGGTAGAGAGGAAGCTTCTGGGAGTTAGGATGCCGGATGACCTCCAGGTCGAGGCAGCGGGATTTCTGCTGATAGACTTAGCAGGAGTCTGGTTCCGGAATGAGCCGTTGTTCGCGAGAGGTAGAGCCACCTGGGACCAGTTCAAGACCCAGTTCAAGAAGAAATTCTTCTCGACCACTGCTAGAGTAGCCATGGGGCTACGATTCCAGAACATCCAGCAGGGGAACCGTTCTGTTGACGAGTATGCGGCAGAGTTTAGTCGCCTGAGCCGTTTCGCTCCTAGTCTGGTTGCTGATCCAGAGGAGATGACCTGTAGGTTTTGCCATGGTCTAGTTCCAGACATTGGCATTCTTATAGTGGCGAACGGTACGACTGACTACTACCAGAGCCTAGAGTTAGCCCGGAGCATCGAGGAGCGTCTTCTGTCATGCAAGAGGCCGGCTTCTGTACATCATGAGGGACCATCCAAGCGTCAGGCTTTCCAGCAGAAAGCGCCGACGCCACCCCAGCAGACTTACCGTCCCTCTACACCACACCATCAGACCCCGCCAGTTCGAGCCCCGGGACCCCGGCAGCAGCAGCTGAGGGGAGCTGTATGTTCTTTCTGCGGAAGACCAGGGCATGATCACTCCGTCTGCAGGAAGAGGTTGAAGCTGTGTCTAGCTTGTGGGTCTGCCACCCACATGATACGGGAGTGCCCAGTAGCGAAGACTAGAGGACCGCTCCCGACTCAGCAACAGAGGTTCGGGCAGCATCTGCAGCAGCAGAAGGGACCTCAGGGGAGAGTTTATAGTCTAGCCATTGAGCCGGAGCCGGAGCAGGTTTCGGAGCCGGATTACTTAGCGGACGTCATTACAGGTCATATTTATTTGCATACTTTTCTAGCTCTATGCTTGTTTGATTCTGGTGCATCTCATAGCTTCCTATCATTAGAGTTTATGCAAGAACATCACTTAGTATCTACACCTACTGCGGAGATTAGTAGAGTAATGACGGGAGGAGGACCAGTGCCTATTAGAGCTAGCTATAGGTGCTCTATTATGATAGCCGGGAGAGAGTTCGAGGGGCGATTCTTTGTGATGCCACTCCCCGGTTATGATATCATATTGGGGATGGACTGGCTTAGCTATGCCCATGTATCTATAGATTGCCATGAGGGTAGTATTTTGTTCAGTCCCCCGGGCACAGCACCATTCAGTATCAAGAGGACAGGGCCGGAGATCAGCCTAGAGCCGAACTGTTGTGCGACAGTCGGGGACGCAGCACCGCCACACCCTATCATTAGGGAGTTTATGGATGTATTCCCAGAAGATCTTCCAGGACTTCCGCCTGACAGAGATGTGGAGTTCACTATAGATTTAGTGCCGGGTTCATCACCAGTATCCCGGGCTTGCTATAGAGTGAATCCCAAGGAGGCTATAGAGATGAAAGATCAGATTGATGACCTGTTGAAAAAGGGTTTCATTCGATCCAGTGCTTCTCCATGGGGAGCGCCAGTGCTCTTTGTGCCTAAGAAGGATGGTACAGTCCGGTTGTGTATTGACTACCGGGCCTTGAATGCCATCACCATCAAGAACAAATATCCGCTGCCCAGGATAGATGATTTGTTCGACCAGTTGAGCGGGGCAAAGGTATTTTCCAGGATAGACTTGAGATCCGGGTACCACCAGGTGAAGGTTAGGCCAGTAGACATCCAGAAGACGGCGTTCAACACGAAGTACGGGCAGTACGAGTTTCTGGTGATGCCATTTGGTCTCACAAATACGCCAGTTGTCTTTATGAACTTGATGAATAAGATATTTCACTAGTATCTGGATAAGTTCGTCGTAGTGTTTATCGACGACATCCTGATATACTCGAAGACGCCGGAGGAGCATGCAGAGCACTTGCGGATAGTTTTGGGGATTCTGAGGCAGGAGAGATTGTTTGCCAAATTGCCGAAGTGCGAGTTCTTTTTAGACCGAGTAGAGTTTCTCGGCCATGTAGTCACTGGAGATGGAATCTCGGTGGATCCCAAGAAGATTGCTGCAGTGAGACGTGGAAGGCTCCGACGTCAGTTTCAGAGATCAGGAGTTTTCTGGGTTTAGCAGGCTATTATAGAAAGTTCGTCCAGGACTTTGCTAGGATAGCTGAACCCATGACGAAGCTGACACGGAAGGACGCGGAGTACATTTGGTCAGAGGACAGCCAGATAGCATTTGAGGAGCTGAAGAGGAGGCTGACGACCGCTCCAGTTCTGACTTTACCTTCAGGTTCTAGAGGTTTCACCATATACAGTGATGCTTCTGGGAAGGGGCTAGGATGTGTCCTACAGCAGCATGGGAAAGTAATTGCTTATGCATCTAGGCAATTGCGGACTCATGAGAGGAATTATCCTACCCATGACCTAGAGTTAGCTGCGGGATCTTTGTACTCAAGTTATAGAAAAATTACTTATACGGAGAGCGTGTGGAAATCTTTACTGACCACAAAAACTTGAAGTATGTGTTCATGCAGAAAGAGCTGAACATGAGGCAAAGACGATGGTTAGAGTTGATGAAGGACTTCGACATCGATTTACAGTATCATCCCGGGAAGGCAAATGTGGTGGCGGATGCGCTGAGCAGGCATCCGATGGCATGGTACCTGATGATTGATCGGCATTTGCGGGAGGATCTGGAGAAGCTCGGTATCGAGCTAGTTCGGCCAGGATCAGTGATACAGATGATGGCGCTTGACATTCAGTCAGGTTTGATGGAGCAGATCCGGGAGGCACAGTCTACAGATGAGAGCCTTCGCAGACTTCGACCCCAGGCATTAGCTGGATTGCTGGACGACTTCACTATAGCAGAGGATGGATCCCTAAGGCATGGCAGCCGATTGTGCGTGCCGAAGGGAGAGCTAGTAGAGGCAGTCTTGCAGGAGGCGCACCGATCGAGCTATTCTATTCACCCTGGTGCTAACAAGATGTACCGTGACTTGCGGGAACATCTTTGGTGGCACGGAATGAAGAGGGATGTGTCGTATTTTATCTCGAGATGTCTAGTTTGCCAACAGGTCAAGGTGGAGCGCCAGAGGCCAGCTGGTTTGTTGCAGCCGTTACCCATTCCCGAGTGGAAGTGGGAACATATTACGATGGACTTCATTTCAGGGCTTCCTCGTTCCCAAGGAGGGAAGGATGCCATCTGGGTCATCGTAGACAGGCTGACGAAGTGTGCGCACTTCATACCCTTCAAGGTGGGGCTTTCCACCGAGAAGTTGGCGGAGCTATACATGCAGCAGATAGTTCGCCTACACGGAGTGCCGGTGAGCATCGTGTCAGACAGAGACAGCAGATTCACATCCCACTACTGGAGGAGCTTGCAGGAGGAGTTGGGCAGTAGGCTCAAGTTCAGTACGGCGTACCACCCGCAGACAGATGGGCAGTCCGAGAGGACGATACAGACACTGGACGATATGCTGAGGACCTGCGTGCTGGACTTCGGAGGATCATGGGAGAGCCATCTGCACTTGGTAGAGTTTTTATACAACAACAGCTACCAGGCCAGTATTGGTATGTCTCCTTTCGAGGTGCTATATGGACGACGATACCGCACACCGCTCTTTTGGGATGATATCGGAGACAGAGTTATGCTTGGGCCAGAGATGATCACGGATGCAGCAGAGAAAATCGAGATGATCAGAGACAGGCTCAGAGTAGCTCAGGATAGGCAGAAACACTGGGCTGATGCTGGTCGCAGGCCGATGGAGTTCGCAGACGGTGATATGGTGCTAGTGAAGATATCACCTACTCGAGGGACGATCCGGTTCGGACGAGGAGGAAAGCTGAGCCCCAGATACATCGGGCCGTTCGAGATACTCGGCAGGATCGGAGAGGTAGCTTACAGGGTTGCACTTCCACCCAATCTAGCAGGAGTTCACGATGTCTTTCACGTATCTCAGCTGAGGAGATATGTTCCAGACCCCAGTCATGTGCTAGATCATTCAGAGTTGGAGGTCGGACCGAGCCTTACAGTTTCTGAGCAGCTAGTGGAGATATTAGACCGGAGAGAGAAGAGGCTGAGGAACAAGGTTATACCCCTAGTACGAGTAGCTTGGAGCCGTCACTCCCCAGGTGAATCTACTTGGGAGAGGGAGTCGGACATGGGAGAGATACCCTTACTTGTTCGATCCAACCACTACGAGGGAACCACCCGTTCCCGCTTGATACCTTAGAGGTTAGTTTCGATCGCAGCCTTAGTCATTTTGTTGCATTTGCTTGCCATGTTAGAATATTGTAGGGTCTTCAATCCTTGTGAATTTCGAGGACGAAATTTTTTAAGGAGGGAAGACTTGTCAACCCCTGATTTTCAAAAATTATTAAACTAGTATTAATTAATTAATAAATATCATTTTGTAATTTATTTAAATGTTTTAATAGCATTTTGTAATTTTTTGAATTATTTTAATAGTGTTTTGCAATTATTAGAAATATTTTATATCAGTTTGTAATTAAAGAAATGTTTTTAATTAGGAAATGCAAATTCTGTTTTGTATTTTCTCACTAATAATTCTATTATGCAATTCCTAAACTAGAGGGGCTTTTGTGCTAACTATCAAACCCCCCCCCCATACGACACTCTCTCTCTCCTCTGGCTCTCATCCACCCCCGTTGACCCACTCCGCTGCCCCGACTGACTCGCCGCCCTGCCCCCGCCTTTTCCGGCTGCCCGACCGCCTCGATTCCTCCCTATTTAAACCCCAGCGCCCCCCCCCCCGACCTAGCTACCACACCCTCCGACCACCAACGATCGCCATAGCCCCCGTCCTTCCACCAAACCCTAGACAAAACCCTAACCCCGGCGACGCACCACCACCGCCTCACCACTCGTCGTCGACGGTCGCCACCACCGTCATCCGCTTCGCCTTGCCGAGCTGGAGGCAGCGCCACTGGAGCGCCGCCGTCTCGACGCCTTCTCCGCCGTCGAGCACTCGAACCCCCCCCCCCCCGATCAACCGGACACGTGAGTGTCAGTGTTCCCTTGTGTCGTGCGTGTCTCGTGTTGGGTCGGAAGTGTTCGCCTTGTCCTGGCGAACACGAACGTGGACAAGGACACGTAAGACTCGTGTCGTACGTATCGTGCTAAGCAAGGACACGTTGGTACCTGTGTCCTTAACTGTCAGGACACAGGACAGTTTTTTTTTTATATATAAATGCTAATCTAAACTAAATAAATGAATCAAAACCCTAACCCTTAACAAAGCCAACGGGCTGACCCCCTGGCCAGCCCGACTCGACCTAAACCCCCCCTCCCCCCCCCCCGCGCGCTGTGTTGGCTCGGGTTCGAGCCCTGCCACTGCTGTTTTCTTTTCCTTTTCTTTTTCTTTTCCTTTTTCTTTTTCTATTATATATATATCTATTTATATATATATATATGTATATACATATATTTGTATATATATATATATGTATTAATATATATACTATATTTATGTATATATATTTGCTGCTTTATATATATATATATATACTTCATTATTTTATGTATGTATATGTATATATATATGTATGTATTATGTATACATATATATTTATGTATATATATATTTTCTTGTGTATATATATTATTATATATATACTATTATATGTATATGTATACATTATTCTTGTATATATATATATATATATATATATATATATATATATATATATATATATATATATATATATATATATATATATATTATATAGTTGAGTATTTTCTTATATTTATATATATATATATATATATATATATATATATATATATATATAATTTTTACATATATATATCCATTATGTAAATACCCCTATAATTATATATATATATTATTTTATATATGTATATTACTTAGCTTAGTGTAAATTATCTTTATAAAATAATATTCATACTTTTATAGTTACTATGTAAAATTTTACCTTATTAAAATAATAATATTTATTTTGACTATTACCAAATTGTATTTTTATTGTATTTAAATTACTGCAACCATTTGGTGTCCAAGCCTAGCATGGGTATTTGGGCTCAAATGTGTTTTCACACATTCAAGACCTGTACAAGTCATATTGGACTTGATTCATGGCCTTGGGTCCTGTATTTGAACTTTGGTTCAAATTGTATACATGGACAAAATACGCAGATAATTAATTATTGTGTGCAATGCTGTTTTTGATTTTCTAAAAATACTTAAAGTACTGCTAAAATTATGGAAAAATAGTTTTTAGATACTATGTTAAGTTAGCTAATTTAGTATAATTTTTGTAGTACTTAAATTACTGTTTTGCCACTAATTTGGCATATAAAACCAAAACTCATTTTCTGTATACTTAGGAAAATTGGTTTTATAAAATATTTGTACTGGTTAATAAATTCCATAAAAATTATAATAAATTTCTATGATTAACAAGGATCGCCTTGGTACTTTACTTTAAGAAAAACTAGGTTTTTTGTCTATCTCTAAAATTGTTAGAACACAATGATCTTTTGATTTATTTATTGATTAATTACGACTTGTAGCTTTTTGTGTTAATTGGAGTTTTAGCCGTGTTGAACCCCACCCCTCACTAGTGTAAAGACCCTAGAAAGTTAGTTAAAGTAGTGTGTCATCCCACATTGGTCCCCTATGCCAAAGTCATCATTTTGGCTAGGTACCTAGTCACAAGTCGTGTCGCACCAATTAGTGTCCTAGTATTTTAGCTTAGTGTAAAAACTAAGTTATTGTATTTACTTCTACAGAGACGAGCTACCAGACATCCATAGCACTGTTATCGCAGCTTGTTTTGTTTTGCTTTGCTAGAGGCAAGTACTTTCTACGAACTTTACATATTGTCACATAAATGAACTGCAAACCCCACCATGTTAAATGCTGATCCTTGGGGTAGCAAGTTAGATCTCTACATATTGTACTTTCAGTTACTACCATACTTAGAACAGTCTTGATGTATCTCTCACATGATTAGAATATGGGTTATGGGGAAACTGTTAGTAGTGTACGTGATTATGCCCCCTTCTCCCGTACGTATGTACCGAGCAAGGTTGACATGCTATATGTATACCTTGTCGTAGGCCTTTATCTCAAAGCGGATTTGTGCGTATGTACATCTGTCGCCGTTTCACTTGTACGGAAGTACATTTCATTATGTGCCCCAGCACATTGTACATCTATTGATCGATCACGTACCTGCTACAGTTTTAAACATTACATATACATCTGTCTCTATGACATATGTGTCCTTGCCATGATAGACTATGTGATGCCATACTTTCCAGTTATTTCTCTTATATTCATTTTTATGTTTCATATGCTAGTTTGCTAGATTTAGTACTTGCTTCCGTCCTGACAGGATAACGTTGTAGGTGTCCTTACTGAGGAGGAGTTACTCTGCGACTCATACTATGGAGTTACTATCGAGGACCCAGCTCTGCTTTACGAGGATGTTTCTGCGGGGAACCTCGCCTAGTTGTCTTTTGTTTACTTACACTTTTGAGAGTGGACATGTATTAGACTATATCTTTTTGTAACTGGACATGTATCCAGTTTTACTTTGCAGTTCACTTGTACTTGGACATTTTACTATATACGACGACTTTTGTGTATAGAGCATTTATGATTCTTCTTCACTTATAGAACTGTTAGCACATTTAGTCTTATCCTGTTGTCTTTAGAACAGCTTACTACGTTTTATCTCAACGTAGGCTGGGCATGCCTCGGCCTGGCCCAACAATTTGGGTAGCGGGTCGTGACAGTACTCTTTTTGTTTCACACAACTCTGGGTCAATTTAGACCATTTGATCATTAATTGATTTTTCCACTTTTATCTTTGATCATCGTGAGCACGTTACCGTAACTTTTAATTTAGGAGCACAAGGCTAGCCATTTTCTTGGAACCAACTTGTCATGCCTGATCTACTTGAGACGCTCTTCACCCATGACCTTCGTGTCCCACTCAGACACACCATCTTGTGCTTCATTTGCTTCGCACAACTTTTGGATCAATTTAGGCCAATTAATTATCCACCGTAATTCGTGACCTGACTTCCAATTTAATTTCGGGACCCGACAACGACCCACCTAGTCGACCCAAAATATGCACATGGCCCACATGAAGCCTACTACCCGCCTGATAGTTCTTTCATTACTTATCGATTACTGTACTTCAGTTGTAGTTAGTTCTATTTGATTCTCTATTACAAACACGATTTGATATTACTGGATCCATTTCATGCGACACTCATTTATTCATGTCTGGCCTCTATTTCTGGAATTACCTACTGGAATCACTTACTGGTATCATTCGTGTTCTGGCTGGACTTGTACTTATTTCGTGTCGGGTTATGGATTCACTTGTGCTTGTTGGGCGGAAAAATATTGGAGTAGACATGTGAACATTCCCAAATACTGGAACCATTCCCTTGGAATTATACTGGAATGATAGCAATCCTACACTTGGCCGAGTGTGCGGTGTGCCGTATTACCTACAACCGTTCACAGGTTGATCCCGATATTTTAAAACACACTGTTAGAGTATAGTCTGGACTCACCATGGAATCTTTGATCACTGACTGCACTCACCTTATACCGGACTCATCTAGTGCTGGAATCACCTGGTATTAGATTACATTGTCTGGACTTACACATGACTCTTATTATACTCTCTGGACTTATACCATGCTACTCTAGTTCAGCTAGAATATATTTTACAGTCTTCATTGCCATATTTCTCTTCTTGTTTAGTTACTTTACTTTCCTTGTACCTTAACTGTTCTCTATATCATTACTCGTATAAACTGCTATGTTCATCAATATAACTGTCTATAACTGCTTTATAGTTCTTTGTCATTTACTTGGAATTTCTTGATGAGTTGTACTCATTCCTATCATGACTGGACCTGTTAAATTTTTTACAGATGATTGTCCTGAGGACACTTGCCCTACTTATTATGGACCAGGAGACAGCTTAGCTACCTTTGGCCCCGACACTCAGGAGTGATCGGGAGATTAGCTAGTGACTTGGTTTAGATTTCATGTTTTAGAACTTTAGTTGTAAATAAGTTGAGATATGTTGATTTGAGATTGTTAGAGATTATATTATTTTAGTAGTTGATTTTATTGTTATATTTAGTCTTAGTTATAATCTTCTGTGTTATCATATCGTGCTTAGACTGTGATTGAGATTACATTATATCTATACTTGTCCTCAGTTCGGAGTTGAGATTTTGACAAGTACATTATATAATTGTGTGAGTTGCTGGTTAGATAGTGACCTAGAACAACGTTCTACCACCGACACTGCGGCGTAGGCTGCGCGTTGTTACGCACTCGTACCCTCACAGTGGGTGCGGGTCGTGACACGTTTTTAGTGGTGGCCCATGCAGGTCGAGAGTCGCATTAAGTACGATGTTATGGTAGTACAACGATTAGTTATACTGCTGCGCGCCTGCGATAGGAACTGAGGAATAGGCTTTAGCATAGAGGTTACTCAATCACAGTTAGGACTACTTGAGAAGATTCCTGGGATGACCCTTGAGAATCTTATTATAAACCATCTCGAAATTCGATTCCGACAGTTTCTGTCTACTTCCTTGTTCATCATTGAATTTGATTCTTGGTATTCGTTATTAACTTGATTTTCTACCAAGATAACATTATGGGCTAGGTTGCCTCAGTCATGGAATCTAGAGCCTTCTACAGCCATATCAGCTGGTTGGGCGATGAGATAGAGTCTGATTTTGGATGTATTTCTCGGGTGTAGAAATTTAAAGTTTTCGAAGCCAAGCTAGCGGCAATGCGAAAATTTTAAATACCATGATTCTAGAGGTATGTACATTAGTTGTGGACTCTATGGATTATCGCAGCCATACTTACTGGTGTGATGAGGATTCTGGTAACATGGTTCTGGATAGACGGATATGATTATCAGATTGCAGAATAGATACCATATAAATGGTGCCATAGTATAATTGAGTAGAATATCAGGGTGGATATTACTTGAGTGTCATGGATTAGATAGAGGGAGCTAGGCCACCTGTAGCGCAGTACCGTGCCCCGCACCATCAGAGGGATACACTCCAGAGGGGCAGGGCTTTTGCGCTGATAGTCGAGTAGACCGACGCTACAGGTGACGGGTTAGCAGGTGTCACGCTCCGCTCCCGTAGGAGCGATCGTCCTCGCTAAGGCATGATGCCGCATGAGCCTAGATTACGCTCGTGTAAGGTGGGTTCCATAACGACCGATTTCAGCGGCTACGACGGGGTCGTCGTACAGAAGTTCCAAGCAGAGACATTGAATAATAGCAGCAGAACTTAGAACAAAACACAAGTCATTACAAAATACTATTTTATTGATATTGAAACAAAGGTTACAAAGGGGCACAAAGCCAAGATTACAAGTCACTCAGCTCTCTCTCATCTCTCAATACATGCCTTGAACCAGCGGATGCTTTGGAAGGCGACATCCATACATTATGTCCCGTATAAGTCTTGACTCCATGCGGCCGCACGCTTCGAATCGCCAAGGGACTCCGTGCCTCGACGCATCCAAGCGAGCTCCGCGCCACGAGCTTCTACCTATGCCTGCACATGTAAACTATGTGGGTGTCAGCACTCAACTGTACTGGTGGAGTGAGCTTCTCGCCCACCCATACAAAACCAACACGTTTATTTTAGTTTGTGCAACATAGTCCATTCTTATCAATTGTCTTTCTAGTCTTGTCTTAGGATCAGTTTTTATGACGGACACCTTGGCATACTTGTGTCTGAGGACCATCCCGTGCTTGCACAACGACGTTAACTCATACTTTGCCTAAGACCCTTCTCGTGCCAATAACGTTAACCTATCAAGTCGTGTTTGCCTTACGGCTTAAAATCAGAGACGCAACTACGCGATGAGGCTCCATTTCTGTGTGACCGTGCTACAAACCCTTGCTGAGGCCGTGCCTCGCAACTCAGTAAGACTTAACCATATCGCCGCCTTGCGGCCCTTGCTACTTTGATTATCAACTGACCTAATCGAGACATGTGAACTTAGTGTCACTTGACCAACTTGCCTTGCGGTGATTCCTGACTTAAACTTGAACAACTCAAACCCAACTTTTGTAACTCACATGTCAACACTTGAGACTCGATGCCACATCTCGTGCTGAAGCACGACGCCTATGTTGAAACCCAATCTTAGGTCCAAACTTTGTGTTCTAACTGTACACACCTTCAACTCGACTCCATCCAAAGGCATACACGCGGATAGCCGCTATTTGCCGACATCTATATGAACTTGGCCACTAGCATCATCCTGAGATGTATAGCTTGGTTAAATCGGGGACCTTTCAACGCAAGTAGCTAGCTCCGTTGCAAGCCCCCGCTTTAACCCGTGCTAAAACCTTATGCATGACTATACCCTGTTTCCTCCTAGGCCGAGTCGGTCCCATGGCCCAGGGTTGCCACTCGAGAAAACTTTACCCTTGTCGACAAGTTGTCCATGACCATGCAAGACTCGACACAAACTGACGTCTCACACAGTCATCCTTCTTTCTGGCTCCGTTGCAAGCCCCCGCTTTAACCCCTGCTAAAACCTTATGCACGACTATACCCTGTTTCCTCCTAGGCCGAGTCGGTCCCATGGCCCAGGGTTGCCGCTCGAGGAAACTTTGCCCTTGTCGACAAGTTGTCCATGACCATGCAAGATTCGACACAAACTGACGTCTTACACAGTCATCCTTCTTTCAGTGTTACCCTCTCTTTCAAAACCATGTTCAAGACTTCTATCCTTGAGATCCTTCGACGACCTACGGTTGCGAGCCTTCTCCCTTGACGCCATATCCTTTTTACTCAACTTAGAAATGACCATTTGATAGCCCTTTTTCTAAACTCGACTTGAAATCCACCGTAGCTCGTGCCTTAAACACTAAGTCCGTGCATTGTGCCTTATGCCAACCGTGTTCTACGCAACACTCCTGCCCAAGTCGACGAGCCTTGAGATCATGGGACTACTTAACTTGACAACCGCAGAATGAGCGGGACAGCACTTTAATGACTTAGGTCGACCTACATAACTTTACCTAACTTACTCGAGCCTACAACTTAACCCGAGGGACGAGCAAAGGCTATGCCAAGCCTTGCGCAGTGGAAGCGTGCATGCTTTATCAAGCATTTACGCGGACGATGCCTATGACTTAGGCAAGTTCATAGTTTTGTGTCGAAGACCAACTTTCCTTCTCCCAAGCCACGGGACGAAGGACCGAGTGTCATTTTCAAAGCACGTCGTGCACCAACTCTAAGCCGACCGTTGGACCTTTCCATATTCTATCTCAATTCGACCCATCGGGATTACTTCCTTTAGCTATGTGGATTCATCTCTTTTATTATTAAGCCTACTTGTGCAAGTTGAAAACATGCGATTTATTATGTGAAGGCAAAGATGAGGCAAGTTCACCGAAACTACCCCACCTGAGCGAGCGGTCGCCTCTACCGAGCGATGTCTTTGAGCAGCCGTTGCAAGGCTAAGTCCGAACGCCGTTAGCGTTCCGATTCCTCCGATTGACTGAGCGGGACGGGACACTACATCATACACCACTCAGAAAAAGTTTCGTCCTCGAAACTAACTGAGTACACTTACTCATCGACTTATCACTCGAATGTTCAATGACTCTCGCGCACATTTTCTCTATGCATTTCTTAAATTCGAGCCACGCTCGTGCTACCCTCAATCTTTTCTTTGAAACACTATTTCGAAATCCTCAACATGTTTTCATTTTCTTACTCTCACTTGATTCAACTTATCACTTAGTTGGATCGTGCACATATTCTAGACGTTCCCAAAATACATGCATTTCAGCCAAGCCTCGTGATAGAGAATCTGCCATCACCACTCGAGTCAGATCGTTCACATATTCGGGCGTCCCTGATATACGTGCATGTCAACCGAGCCTCAAGAGTGGTGCCTCCACAATTCCTATCGTTTTGTTTTGCACCGGAACGTCTGCCTAACCGCTAGGCTACGTCTATTCGTCAGTATTGGAATCATAGTCCCCAAACAACATTATCAACACTGACCCCATCCTAAGGTCAAACCAAATCGATAGTACGGGATTTTCTACCCAAGCTCGCATCACTCCAATTTCTAAACTTCGAGCATAGATTGCCTACACACATCCCAACATTTGTCGCACGGGGTCCGAGTCATTCAGCAAAGCCATCCTACGATAACTCACATTTCAACCAATTACTCGACATGAACACATCGCTCGTTCATCAAGCCATTTCGTATAGTCTATCCCTTCAAACACGTTCGGCATAATCTACCTATCAATCCTTCCAAGTCAAGCACGCTACGACACGATTCATATCTAAACCATAATTCACATTTCATATTTCCTAAGTCATCTATTCCAATTCATGTAATCGATCATAATGTCGTCTAGCTTAACAATATGTTGCGCCCCGATCTCACGCGAGTCAGATTATCCACGGTGGGCATGAATCACCATGCACGCTTCCGCGGGATAATTATCCTCATCGGGACGTAACTCTTGTTCGAGTCTAGACAAATTCATTCTCGATGCGTGGATTGGACCTACTCAATCCTCAAGTTTATTTCATTCATCAATCGCAAGTCCTAATATCCTCAATTTTCTTTCGCATGCATCAAACCGATAAGTCGAGACAATCAACGTTGCCGTGTCCTGATTTTCCGAGTTTGATCATTCCCGCGACATGAATCACCATGTCAGCGCTCACGCGGAACGATCGCCCCAAATCCGACGCAACGCATGTGCGAGGCTAGAGTTGCGCTCACAAATGACAATATCTTCGACGTTGTGGTTATCTGTAACATCCAGTTTTCCAAATGAGGGTAATTTTGAAATTTTGTAATTATAATTATTATTTATTGATATTTATTTCACATTATGATTTTTGGTGATTTCTAATCATTTTTAAACTATTTAAAAACTGTTTTAAGTCATGACTTATGATTTTGATAGGCTAGGTGTTTGAAGTAATGCCTCAACCATCATTTTGTTCTGATTTTTGAAATGTTTTTGAATGGAATCCTAGCTCTAGGGCTTGCTTAATGATTTGTGTCCTTATTTCCTGATTTTGGTGTCATGTCGTGTCCACACGGGGACACGAACACGCGGGGACTGAACCGTACACTGTGTCCTGCATCTCGGGCCCGTTTTTTCCCTGTATAGGACACGGCGACACGCCAAATTTTGGAAGGATGTCAAGGCATTGACTGACATGGGTCTCCCAAAATTTGAGCCCAAATGGTTGCGTGTGTGAGGAGTTCTCCTCCTCGTACTGGTCGCACTGACCGTGCGCTCGGGCTGTACACGCACGAATTTGTGCCACTGACACGGGGTTGGACACGAAACGACACATGTCTAGGACACGGTGCAGGGTGTCGACCGTGTAGCCCTACACGTGGGCTACACGTATGCACGGCCACGTGTCACCACGTGGCCTGTGTCGTGCACGGGACACACGTGCACGCGTGCACGATGCTGTGTGCCTGTGCATGTGTCTGTGTGTGTTTGAACGGGTTGGACACGCTGTGTCCTGTCGTAGGGACACCACGAGACACGTGTGGCTCTATGACACCCATACGACTAATTACCAACCTTTATTTTGGATCATTATCATGATTTTAAGTTTCGAAATTCAAAATTTTCCTTTCTCAGTGATACTTCCTGATTTTAATCACTGTTAGCTTAAAATTCTGAATTTAGATTCTATTCCAAACTGTTTTTTTGATGTTTTATTACCTTGTTAGTTCATTTACACATGTTTATTTTGTTTAAATGTTTGGTTGTGATTGATGTTAGGAATGAGATTTTCGTTTTGGTTTTGGCATTGTCAACTGTTATTGAAAATTGTCAAGTGCACACACTGTTTTTTTTTAAATTCCTGAGAATCCTATCTACCTATTCACCTTGACACCCTATCTAAATCACTGTTTCAGTCACCCACTAAACTGCCATATCTGAGATTTGGATTAATTCCTAACTTGTTTGTTGAGTTTATGTTTGGTGTTCGGAATTGAGTTTTTCAAATTGTGTTTGGGATTGAATATATAACTGTCATTTTCCTTAAACCTGAGAACCTATTTTGACACATTGATTGTTGCATTGATTTTTCCTTAACTGTCATATACACATGCCTATAACCATCACCCCCTCTCTGATTTCTGTTTCCAGAGATGCAACCCCACCCATAGATACATGTATCTGTGCATGGATACCTACTGCCTCATATTGTTTCACTTTCACCCTTCACATATTGCTTCACTGCACATCACCCTATTTAATTTCTGTCACAATGTCACACTAACCTATCCACTGCTAACTAAACACACACATTACTCTATTGACATTCCTGTCACTCATTTAGATACACACCTATATCTAAACCAAACTGTCACTTGATACTTTACACATGGACACCCTCACATGTACCACCTACACACACACATTTCCTTAACTTATTTTTCTGTCACCTTGACACTTATTTACAAGACACTACACACACACACTAATCTATACACTAGCCTATGGCATATGTGTCACGCCCCAGAACCAGAACACTGGAGAGCGGGGGCGAACATAGCCAGCTACGTATAATGAAATGGAATCCACCCCATTATACGGTCACGGCTGTCTAGATATATGAGGGTTTAACTACAAGCCATCAGTCTTCCTATGGTCAAGAACAAGCCTATTGTCTCAATCACAAGCAAGCAAGTAAAGTTACAAGATGTAAGATCACCAAATATACAATAGTAAGGCGTCCCAAACATTACATATTCAGCTGATCATGAAGCTAGTCGTACAAAATGTGAGGACTAGCAAGAGTTTAGTCATACATGATCAACCCTAGGATTTGCCAATCATGTTATAGTCCGTAGGCAGACAATAAAAAAATATACACGAGCTAACACGTGCTCGTCGGCTAAACGTCTCAAAAGAATAATTTTACAATAGAGTGGAAGAGTCAAAATAAACCCACTCGTTGCCAGGATTCCTTCTAGTGGTCACCATCTGGCTGAAAAGTCGGTAGATCCTCTGGAACTGCTCCGAAATCTGGCCATACAAAACCAGCTGGGTCAGACCCCAGAAAGAGCAAGTGCCACAAAGGAGGCTTCACTTAGGAACTAAAACCAGCAATTAGCATAAGAATATAATTACATAATAAAAGACAATAATTAAGGAAAAACATGAGAGGTGATATACGATGAGATAACCATGGGACTATTCAGATAACCAGGTTACAACCCGTAAACCAAACAAGGACCGGGGTTGTAACCCTTCGTCTGAACAGAACTTGGTTTCTCCTACCATTTATCGGCAAGATAATATAAGAAATCAGGACATGTAACAATCTTGTACAGGATCAAGACAAGACTAGACTGGTTGAACTTCATCCATCATTCACGGCCAAGCAATAAGTACGGCTTGATACTTTAACCAACTAGGGTTATCACAGGCCTAGTTACTAACAAGATGCAGCGAGATTCTTCCACAGCCACAAGCCCTGCAGACCATCCAGGTTACCCAGGTCGAATATTAGTACAATAAGGGTGCAACACATGACAGTGTGATAGAAATGTGCCATACTCGACGGCAGACTACAGA
Organism: Iris pallida; assembly: GCA_029216955.1. Taxonomy (NCBI): domain Eukaryota; kingdom Viridiplantae; phylum Streptophyta; class Magnoliopsida; order Asparagales; family Iridaceae; genus Iris; species Iris pallida. Next base: position 2,612,920 of record JANAVB010006398.1, on the reverse strand, counting down.
TCCCAAGTGGGGCGCCCAGATAACGGGATTGCCTGTAGCTGGAAAATCTCTTCATGACTACTGTGTTATTCTAGTTATTAGCCTTAGTCCTTTTTAGTAGGTACCCCTGACCGTGGTACTCAGGGGTCCTCGTCCTAGACATGATGCAAGACAAGACGGGTTCACTTGTACAAGCACAATCGTCCACGGTGTCCAGGTCATTCCTACTTGTCATGTCAAGTATATCATGTCAAGCTCACTGTCAGGAGTGCGCCACGACGGACCACTATCATGAATTATCATGTCAAGTTTATTTGTCAGGAGTGCACCACGGCGGGTCACTATCATGTCATGTCATTGTCAAAAGTGCACCACAACGGGTCACCATCGTGTCAGGGAACAATTAATATTAATGGCACAAGCATACAAGTGGTAATTAAATATTAGCAGGAGCAATGACGTGGACTCATGCGGCTTAGGAAAAATTGGGCCATATGCGGCCAGCAAATAATAGGCCATATGCGGCTCAAAACTGGTTGCATGCAAATGCATGCAATTATTTAATACAAATGCCTAAGGCCATGCGGCCAATATATATATACCCATGCGGCCAGCCAATATAATTAGCCATGCGGCCAATTAATTAGCTAATGCATGCAACTGTTCATGCAAAATAATTGAAAGGCCATGCGGCCGGCCATGAATTATCTTATGCGGCTCAACTTAGAATGGTCATAATATAAATGCTAAATGCATGCTGTAGCTCCCCTTCCCGAATTTTGTGGCATATTTTATTATTATTTACTTTATTGGTGGGATGGTGTTGTATCCTGTATTGGTGATCTAATAATATTTTTCTAAGTATACTTATTTTAATACTATAAATACTATTGTCAGTAAGAATCAGTGGCGATTGTATAAACCATTATGGATTTATTGAATTTCGTTATCAATATTATTATTTTATTTTACGATATAATATTATTTTATTATTATGAGTTATATTATTTTGTCAAGAAATATATTATAGGTTTAATTCTGTATTATTAGGGTTATTATTATTTATGGTATTATTGTGGTTATTATATATATAAATTATTTATTAATAGTTATTATTATTTAATTCTCTATCAAGATATACGTATGTATATATGTACACTTATTAATACATGCCTAAAAGGGACCTAGATACAGAGTATTTAGTCATGTTTATATATATAGATGTATTTGTATTCGAGTACATAGATATATACATATATATATTAATATATATTTGTGAAATATATGCGTATTTATATATATATTATATGCATGTACGTATATGCGGGTGTATATGTATGAATATATATACGTACGTGATTATATATATATATATATATATATATATATATATATATATATATATGTATGAGTTAATTAAAATATAAATAGAAAAAGTAAAAGAAAGAAATATATATATCAAAGCAACAGCAATCAAGCTGTGCCGAGCTCCCCATTTCCCATAGCATAGCAATACCAAGCGAACCCATGCACAGCCCTGTTCCAGGGAAAGTCCATAGCCGAGTAACAACCCAGCCCACACCGAATGGAAAAACCCAAGCTCGTTTCCACTTTGAATTCGGAAGGGTGTGATAGAAAAGGGACTGGGTCATCCCACCTTAGCTGAGCTCAGCTCTCCCCGAGCCCAATAAACCCCTACCAGGCCCTCAACTAATCCCTCAGGCCTTAACTAACCTCTCTCAACTGCTTAGAACCCGACCCCCCCGATCGCGTATAAGAGAGAGAGAGAAGGAGAGATCGAAAGTAAACCCTAATACCCTTCGACCCCGACCTGGACGAGCCCTGGGCGCACCCTGCTGGATGGGCGGCCACCCCGACCCAGTGCGCCATCGCGCAGGTCGCCGGACGACGGCCAAAAGCTCCGCGCGTGCGCGCGCAAGAGAGAACGCAGCAGCAGCAGGCCGCGCGACGGGGGTGAGTTCGCAGTGACACCCCGTCGCGCACGAGCAATGAAATTGCGAACCGTCTTTTGAGGTATGAAGCCAAACCTACCCTCTCGAAACCCCTTCAATTAGTTTAATTCGATCGCACCATGTGCGATGGAAATCGAGATCCAAATCGAGGAAAAACCCAATTTTCTGGATGTTTAGAAAACTGTCCCGAAATCCAATGTTTACGGTCGATTTGCGACCAGAACATCGCGAACATTGGAAAACCATTTGAACATGATTTTAGACAACCTAACCAGCTTTCAAACCCTATTTTTAGATTGTTTTATTAATCAGTACATGTTAAGATAAATCGAGTTGAAAACTCGGAAAAAATCTGTTTTCGAAATAGTGAAAACTCATGAAAAACGCTCCACACGACGTGCGTCCCGCCAATCCGGGCGACGTGGTCACGAACCGAAAGCATCGAAAGCTGCGTAACGGCTTCGTGGTCGTGTGGGCTTTGACAAAATTCAAATTAGTCGCATGTGCGCGACGAATTTGATGCGTATCCGTCGAAATTCACCGTATCGTGCACGTTGTAAATTTCTTAATTACTTTGTTCACGTTCGTCAGATCGAGACAAAACTTGCGCCAACAGGACCGTATCATTTTTCTGGTCCTGCAAGCCAAGTTTGGTCCGATTCTGAGACTGTTGATAAAATCACCGTTTTGCGGGCCCCGCGGTTCCACTCAACGGGCGATTTTGTGCACGGCCCGCCGGAATCCAACTCTGGACATATGGTTGGGTTCGTATCGAAAAACTGGATCCGTAGACATGTAGTTTGACGACTTTAGAGACCATTGACTCTGGCACGCTTTTCGGTGCAAAGCGGGTCCAACGGCGGATATCGTTTTTGCCCGAAATTACCGTTTTGCCCCTGTGTCCAGAATTGGACGTAAGGACAGGCAATCCTAGCTAATTGGACTATTCTGAGATCATTGGTATTGTCTATTTCAGCTTTCGGGGACTGTTGTACGGGTTTTGACTATAGTGGCATATTGAGTGGTTTGGATCATCGGTTTCACCAGCACAGGACCACAGGCGAGTACAGTTTATTGTCTGCATTTCGATATTGATCTTTACTATATTTTATTGATTAGTCATTAGTTATGTGATTATTTTCTATTATAAATTGTTGAGTCGGGAAGGAGAAGTACCAAGGATGTGTGATCTGACCTTAGACCGTGTAGACCGTGTAGACCGTGTTGCATTTATTTCTTGTAGACCGTGTAAACAGTGTTTTATTTATTTCTTATAGACAGTGTAGACAGTGTTTTATTTATTGTAAAGTAGACAGTGTAGATTGTGATTATTACTGCATTTAAACTGTGTAGATCATGATTATTATTTTGTAGACAATGTTTCTTTACTGCAATATTTTCTGTAGATCGTGTAACTGTAGACCGTGTAACTGTAGACCGTGTAACTTTAGACCGTGTAGACCGTGTCGCATAATTGTCCCGAGACCGATCACATATCAAAGGTACTTCTAATGGTGGAAAAGTATATTGGTCTATTTATTACTATTGATTTTTTTTACGGCGTTACTGTTTATTTTCAAACCCATGATTGATGTCTAACCTTTGTCTTATAGTCATTTTCTTTATTTGAAATTGCATTCAGTGAATTGTGCTCGTTCCATTCCTGACTGGAAACCAACATTTTCAGGTTAGCCGTGGATTCACTTAGCTTGGGGAGTGACGGGAATACTTGCAGGCAAGCCTAGAGACTAGTTAGCTAGTTGATTTGTAGTCATTCATTTATCTGTACAAGTTTATATTTTTCTACAAATATAAAACTTATGATCTTTGTAAATTAAATTAATTATGTGAATGAGCATTATTTGTGATTTTGATCTTCATGGCCGTGACAGCGTTCTACCGCCGACACTGCGGCGTATGCTGGCTTGGACACGTCTCGTATCCGTTTTTAAAAAAAAAACGGGTGCGGGTCGTGACAAGTTTTTGTGGTGGCCCATGCAGGTCCGTCTTCGCAAAAGGTTGCGAACTCGTGATGGTACGTTAGTCGTACTATTGCGAGCCTGCGACTAGAAATGCTCATTCACGAATTAGGAATTAATTTAATTTACGAGAATGACTAGGACTAGGAGTCCCTTATACAAATTTACTGATGGGTAGTTTAGGCCATGGAATTTAGATAAGGAGTTATTAATTTTGATAGTTTGTCATATCTCCATAAGTACACTATTTCCTCTAGATAGGATGATATGATCCAATGTGGATAGACTATTGCTTGGTGAGACAGGGCTTCATAGAGATGAAGATCTAACCTTGATAAATGGTACAATTCTTTCTCCTTGCCCTTTGGATATCATCCTCACATCTTAGTCAAATTGCCTATTTAGTTCCTATTTCGTCCAAAGAATTATTATTTTTACGTTATCCACATACGAAACTCAAGTTAGTTTCGATTCAAGTTTTCCTCAAAGGCTTGAATACACATGGAATAGTTAGAATGTTTGTATTTCTTTTGTCCTCAGTTATTTCTCCCTGTTCAATCATTTATTTTAAGTGTTGTGACTGATAGGACGAATACCTACGTTTTATCTTTGGTCAACCTGTTTAAATCTCTAGAAGCCCCTAAATTTTTACGGATATAGGAATGGTTAGACAGCAGCGCACTGTCGTCAATTATTTGAGAGTGGAGAATGTGGGTTCACTGCAGCCGGCAGCGCACTGGCAAGGCACAACCCATAGAATTGAAATCATTTCGAAAAATCATAGTCTATGGAACCTTGCAGAAACTATGTTCTCATTGATTTCTTTAAATCTTAGATACCCTTGTGTCAATATAGGTAGAGTGCCTGATAGCCTATCACATTTGAATCACGAAATCCAGGGTTGTCATAGCCAGAGTATACGGGCAAGGCGTAATTCCCGGTGAAATGATTTCAGATGTGGTTACAAGTTTAGAATATTATAGAGAATAGAGACTACCCTGTATGTCCCTAAGATCCAAAACCAATACTAGTGTAAGTTCTGTAAGTCGGGTAGCATGTCTCCCAACCTAGCGTTATGTGGTTCATGTGATCTATTAACAAAGTAATTGACCGACAATAACAGGTTTATCCAGACCATAGGAATTAGAATTCCATAACCTATTAGTCGACCAAGGTATTACGGATAGGAAGATAGTAGGAAGACTGTATAGGCAAGAACATCCAGGTAAGGTTTTGATTCTCTCAAAAATCGAACTACTTACTCCTCAGTCCAAAAATCCCGTATGCTTGAATTTTGACTATTTTTGACCAATGCTGCTATTACAGCCTAATTTTTGCAAGCTTACTCTTTTATCGAGCTTGATTCAAGACATATGTTTAGTGGGGACGCCTGCTAACATATGGTCTAATCAGAGTCAGTGTATTATGGTCTGATCAACCATGATGCATTTGGTTCGCACTTTATTTAATTACCCTACGTGGATTGAGATATAGATGTCTCTAGGGTCTCATCCACGACTGCATTAAAAATTTCTCTTGAATTATATATATTCGTCCTTGAATCACGAAATTGTATTCAGTAACATCTCCCTTGAATTCTTTATTGTTTTTGTCTTTCACCGATTTGGAAAGACGAAAGCTCATGATAGTAGAGAGATACAGAGTATTCCCATGGCTATGATAATGGTAGGCACAAGTGTAGCTACCAACGGCCAGTCATGTGATTGAGTTACTCGTTCTCCCATCGACCCTCAAACTACTAGGGAGACTCTCAATCAATCTGAATTTGAGAATAATTAGGATTTTATCCTTAGTCAGAACGCCAACCTAAGAGACCATCTATTCTCAAGAAACCAAATCTTGTGAGTCTCTAATTATTTGCTGGAAGCTTGCCTTAACTTTCAACCCTTATGCCTTGACTCAACCGTCCCTCGACCAAAGCCCACAGTTTAGACATGAGATGAATAGACAAGGCTAAGGACAATAATTTACCGTGACCATGGTAGGCACTCATTCCGAGATTGATTTCCAACAAATATTACCCTAGTTATGTAATTTTACCATTAAGACCTAACCAATGTGGGTACCCCACAGTCACTAGCTTAGCCAATACCATAGCTTAAAATACCCTGTCATATTATGATCTACCAGTTGTCAACAGCAATACACGATCACTACAACTCTTACGACAATAGTATGGCAGGTTGACACCAATAGAGATTCACGACTCAGTTGATAGAATTCTCTTCATGCGATGTGCCTTAGAGTTGGTTACCCCGTCGATAACCCTTGTATACTATGGACGAGTAGATCATTCTATCCTATCAACCATGTGTCATTGTACACACTCATTTTTCAATTATGGAGGAACGATCCTTGACTTGACTTATATCTACCGTACCCCGATACGTCATGCCTTATTCTCTATTAACAAGAGTCAAGGTACAGTATCCGGACCTTGGAATCCTTCTAACCTCGTTATTCCTAAAACCATGTCTTAGCTTCTGAGGTGGGTAGACAGTAAGCCTTCCAAATTTAGGATATACGAGAATTACCGATTGATTAGAATAATTTTCATTTGCAGGATAGTTAGTACCCATGGACTTCTACTTTCCATTTAGATTATTTTGTGTCCCCGGCCGTGCCATTAATATTCAGAGCACGAGACCAGCTGTTATCTCCCAACAAACTTCATATACAAGATCTAGACGAGTCCACCTTCATCTAGGTATATCATGTCCCACTCAAACCCATCCCCTGGTACTCTATTTTTGTGCTATAATTTTCAGGTTAAAAGGACTAGCTACAACCCTTACCATAATGCCGGTATATTTTTTGACTTCCATTTGAGCCTCAACTTCGACCTAATTCCTTCGACCCAACATATGGTTGTGATCTACTCGGAGTCCACTACGCATATGTCACTAATGTGCCATTTCAATTATGTCTTCTCGTGCTACTTAAACACAAAAGTCACCAAAGACGCATTTTGGACTTGAGGGACCTAGTTAACCAACCCGACTAGCCACTAGCTCAACCCCTTGGAAGGAATCCTATTCTAGGTTACTCTAACTAGTAGAAACAGATTTATCATTGGGATCTTGACCAGTCTATATAGATTGGAATCCAAGGTTCATCCAACCAACGAGTGATATCCCTTGCTCGTGTGTTTCAATAACCCCGAAAAAGATCACAATCTTGATTTTCCAAATTTCGTTCTATTGTGGAACCTTGTTTAGAATTTCGAGAACGAGAATTCTGTATTGCACGGATTGTAGGCCACCCTAAGTAACGAAGGGCTCTTCGACGTAGCAAGTGACTGGACTAGAGTAGCCCAATCTAGCAAATAAGGCAATGGCTCATAAAACTTTCTTTCTATCTGCATCGTAGGTACTATCTACTGTTCTTGAAACTTCATAACTGCTCTTGATTGTTTTTCTTATCTGCCTGTCCTTCATATTTCAGAGGGACGAGTAGTCATTTATCAATACTTCTTAGCTACTTGTGTAAAAATTTGTTGCTTGTTAGATTTTGATTTGTTTGATAGGCAAGAGAGAATTGTAGAGGCCAAAAGTAATAGAGATCCATTTTTAGCAAGTAGCTGGTAGATTATTAAGTTTTGGGGACATACCATTGGGGGAGTAGTGTGACCAAAGGTGGGTAGAAGTCCTCGGAGTTCGTAATTACAAAATGGCTAGAAGGAGGATACAACTATTTTCGAGTGAATAAAAATTTAAGAAGATTAAGATTATAGTAGACTTCCTTTCTGAATTTAAGGAATAGTATGAGATAGAATTTCGAGGACGAAATTAATTTTAAGGTGGGTAGATTTGTAGCTCCCCTTTCCGAATTTTGTGGCATATTTTATTATTATTTACTTTATTGGTGGGATGGTGTTGTATCCTGTATTGGTGATCTAATAATATTTTTCTAAGTATACTTATTTTAATACTATAAATACTATTGTCAGTAAGAATCAGTGGCGATTGTATAAACCATTATGGATTTATTGAATTTCGTTATCAATATTATTATTTTATTTTACGATATAATATTATTTTATTATTATGAGTTATATTATTTTGTCAAGAAATATATTATAGGTTTAATTCTGTATTATTAGGGTTATTATTATTTATGGTATTATTGTGGTTATTATATATATAAATTATTTATTAATAGTTATTATTATTTAATTCTCTATCAAGATATACGTATGTATATATGTACACTTATTAATACATGCCTAAAAGGGACCTAGATACAGAGTATTTTTTTTTTTTATATATAGATGTATTTGTATTCGAGTACATAGATATATACATATATATATTAATATATATTTGTGTATAGATATATATGTATATATGCGTATTTATATATATATTATATGTATGTACGTATATGCGGGTGTATATGTATGTATATATACGTACGTGATTATATATATATATATATATATATATATATATGTATGAGTTAATTAAAATAGAAATAGAAAAAGTAAAAGAAAGAAATATATATATCAAAGCAACAGCAATCAAGCTGTGCCGAGCTCCCCATTTCCCATAGCATAGCAATACCAAGCGAACCCATGCACAGCCCTGTTCCAGGGAAAGTCCATAGCCGAGTAACAACCCAGCCCACACCGAATGGAAAAACCCAAGCTCGTTTCCACTTTGAATTCGGAAGGGTGTGATAGAAAAGGGACTGGGTCATCCCACCTTAGCTGAGCTCAGCTCTCTCCGAGCCCAACAAACCCCTACCAGGCCCTCAACTAATCCCTCAGGCCTTAACTAACCTCTCTCAACTGCTTAGAACCCGACCCCCCGATCGCGTATAAGAGAGAGAGAAGGAGAGATCGAAAGTAAACCCTAATACCCTTCGACCCCGACCTGGACGAGACATGGGCGCACCCTGCTGGATGGGCGGCCACCCCGACCCGGTGCGCCACCGCGCAGGTCGCCGGACGGCGGCCAAAAGCTCCACGCGTGCGTGCGCAAGAGAGAACGCAGCAGCAGCAGGCCGCGCGACGGGGGTGAGTTCGCAGTGACACCCCGTCGCGCATGAGCAATGAAATTACGAACCGTCTTTTGAGGTATGAAGCCAAACCTACCCTCTCGAAACCCCTTCAATTAGTTTAATTCGATTCGCACCATGTGCGATGGAAATCGAGATCCAAATCGAGGAAAAACCCAATTTTCTGGATGTTTAGAAAACTGTCCCAAAATCCAATGTTTACGGTCGATTTACGACCAGAACATCGCGAACATTGGAAAACCATTTGAACATGATTTTAGACAACCTAACCAGCTTTCAAACCCTATTTTTAGATTGTTTTATTAATCAGTACATGTTAAGATAAATTGAGTTGAAAACTCGGAAAAAATATGTTTTCGAAATAGTGAAAACTCATGAAAAATGCTCCACACGACGTGCGTCCCGCCAATCCGGGCGACATGGTCGCGAACCGAAAGCATCGAAAGCTATGTAACGGCTTCGTGGTCGTGTGGGCTTTGACGGAATTCAAATTAGTCGCGTGTGCGCGACGAATTTGATGCGTATCCGTCGAAATTCACCATATCGTACACGTTGTAAATTTCTCAATTACTTTGTGCACGTTCGTTAGATCGAGACGAAACTTGCGCCAACAGGACCGTATCATTTTTCTGGTCCTGCAAGCCAAGTTTGGTCCGATTCTGAGACTGTTGATAAAATCACCGTTTTGCGGGCCCCGCGGTTCCACTCAACGGGCGATTTTGTGCACGGCCCGCCGGAATCCAACTCTGGACATACGGTTGGGTTCGTATTGAAAAACTGGATTCGTAGACATATAGTTTGACGACTTTAGAGACCATTGACTCTGGCACGCTTTTCGGTGCAAAGCGGGTCTAACGGCGGATATCGTTTTTGCCCGAAATTACCATTTTGCCCCTGTGTCCAGAATTGGACGTAAGGACAGACAATCCTAGCTAATTGGACTATTCTGAGATCATTGGTATTGTCTATTTCAGCTTTCGGGGACTGTTGTACAGGTTTTGACTATAGTGGCATATTGAGTGGTTTGGATCATCGGTTTCACCAGCACAGGACCACAGGCGAGTACAGTTTATTGTCTGCATTTCGATATTGATCTTTACTATATTTTATTGATTAGTCATTAGTTATGTGATTATTTTCTATTATAAATTGTTGAGTCGGGAAGGAGAAGTACCAAGGATGTGTGATCTGACCTTAGACCGTGTAGACCGTGTAGACCGTGTTGTATTTATTTCTTGTAGACCGTGTAGACAGTGTTTTATTTATTTCTTGTAGACAGTGTAGACAGTGTTTTATTTATTGCAAAGTAGACAGTGTAGATTGTGATTATTACTGTATTTAAACTGTGTAGATCATGATTATTATTTTGTAGACAATGTTTCTTTACTGCAATATTTTCTGTAGACCGTGTAACTGTAGACCGTGTAACTGTAGACCGTGTAACTGTAGACCGTGTAACTTTAGACCGTGTAGACCGTGTCGCATAATTGTCCCGAGACCGATCACATATCAAAGGTACTTCTAATGGTGGAAAAGTATATTGGTCTATTTATTACTATTGATTTTTCTTACGGCGTTACTGTTTATTTTCAAACCCATGATTGATGTCTAACCTTTGTCTTATAGTCATTTTCTTTATTTGAAATTGCATTCAGTGAATTGTGCTCGTTCCATTCCTGACTGGAAACCAACATTTTCAGGTTAGCCGTGGATTCACTTAGCTTGGGGAGTGACGGAAATACTTGCAGGCAAGCCTAGAGACTAGTTAGCTAGTTGATTTGTAGTCATTCATTTATCTGTACAAGTTTATATTTTTCTACAAATGTAAAACTTGTGATCTTTGTAAATTAAATTAATTATGTGAATGAGCATTATTTGTGATTTTGATCTTCATGGCCGTGACAGCGTTCTACCGCCGACACTACGGCGTAGGCTGGCTTGGACACGTCTCGTATCCGTTTTTAAAAAAAAAAACGGGTGCGGGTCGTGACACATGCAACTTGTCATGCATTAAATGAATGCATGTAAAGGCATGTAAGTATATGCTTGCAAAGGCAAGCATTAATATATGCATGCAAAAGGAATTTCCTACGTAAGCAAATGCATGCAGCCCATTCTTTGCTAATGCATGAATGCATGCAATAAAAGGCCATGCGGCTCACTGCTTCCTAATGCAATAAGAAAGGCCATGCGGCCAATAATATACTTGGCCATGCGGCCAAGTTACTATTTAAGCATGCAAAATAATATATATAAAAAAAACCATGCGGCCACGTAATAACTTATGCGGCCAGAGCATTTAATTGCTAATGCTAATTCATTAGCTAATGCACTGAATGCTAAAGGTTAAATGCTAATGCATTAAATGCATTAGTTAATGCATGGAATGCTCCATGCGGCCAGGTTAAATGCTAATGCATTAAATGCATTAGTTAATTGGTCCACAAATGACCATTCCAAATGCGGCCAAAGTAATGGCATTGGCCTATGCGGCCAAGAACGGATTGGCCTACGTGGCCAAAATTATTGTGGCCATGCGGCCAGGAATTGTCCAATGGCCTATGCGGTCCAGGCAAGTTGCATGCAAATGCATGCAAGCTTGCAAGCAACTAAAATAAAAGGGCCATGCAATAAATAATGCTCATGCGGCCAGAAGCTAAAAATGCTCATACGGCCAGAAGTGAAATTAATGGCTCCCACAGAGAACATGTCCATGGAAAATACCATGGCCTCCATGCTCCTCCAAACGACATTAGGAACCCAAATCCAAACTCCCGTAGGTCAAATTTGGATAAAATGGAATTCTCTACAATATGGAACCATTAACTAGCAAAATATGCAAGTTTGATAGATCAAAACTCCTAAAAAATCGAAAATACCACAAAGCTAGATTTACAAGAATTTAACCATGGAAATAAAAAATGCTAAGTACTAAAGTGGGTTAGAAACACATGAGGAAGACAATAGAACAATAAAAATGGGGTTCCTCCATGAAGCAAGATGCACTTGCCTAAGCTCTTCCTCTCTCTCTCAGGTTGGTGGTGAAGTAATGAAAGGGAAGAAGAAAGTTAATGAGGAGAGAGAATGAGTGGGGTGTTAATAAATGGGGATGGTGGTGGTAGGTGGGGTGGGTTCTCAATAAAACCGAACCAAGCCAAACAAATCGAACCGAACCAAGATAAACCAATCAATGAAATGCCAAAATAAATCAAGCAGGAAGATATGTAATACGAGTCAAAATACGTACACGTATACCAAGATACGTAATACGAACCATGGGCATTACAATATGTCACACACTCACACACACAAAACTAAGCTCATCCCTATAACACACACACTCATTGACACTTTATTCACTAAAATGCCTAAACCTATTACACACACATAACTTCTCACATGTACACACCCTAAACCTAAGATACACCCTACTGTTATCCCATTGACACCTATTAACTATAGCCATATATACATAGACACACATGCCATTACCCCTCTCTCTCTATATCACTCTATATATATATATATATATATATATATATATATATATATATATATATATATATATATATATATATATATATATATATATATTGTCTATATAATAATGTGGCTCATGTGTTTATGTGTATATTGTTTATATATATAAATTAGATATATTTTAATGTGTGAAATATGTGTGTTGTTGGCTTGTATAGCCTAATTTTGATGTGTGCTTGCTAGTATAGGCTTGGGTTAGGCCTAGTGAGACTTGACTAGACTAGGATTGACCTAGTTGACTAAAGTGTTGACCACGGTTGACCCAAGTTTGACTTTGACCTAATTTGACCTAGAAATCATGTAGATCGCATTGTATGTTCTAATTTATCATTCTGGACATGTCATAACCCACATTCCTCTGTTTAGGACATTGTGACTCTGGTGCAGGCATCTGATATTACACTACTTTTTTAGAGTATCAGGCGAGTACATTCTCTGATAGTTCTTCCATTACTTGTCGATTACTGTACTTCAGTTGTAGTTAGTTCTATTTGATTCTCTATTACAAACACAATTTGATATTACTGGATCCATTTCATGCGACACTCATTTATTCATGTCTGGCCTCTATTTCTGGAATCACATACTGGAATCACCCTGGAATCACTTACTGGTATCATTCGTGTTCTGGCTGGACTTGTACTTATTTTGTGTCGGGTTATGGATTCACTTGTGCTTGTTGGGCGGGAAAATATTGGAGTAGACATGTGAACATTCTAAAATACTGGAACCACTCCCTTGAAATTATACTGGAATGATAGCCATCCCACACTTGACCGAGTGTACGGTGTGTCGTATTACCTACAGCCGTTCACATGTCAATCCCGATATTTTAAAACACAATGTTAGAGTATAGTCTGAACTCACCCTGGAATCTTTGATCACTGACTGGACTCACCTTATACCGGACTCATCTTGTGCTGGAATCACCTGGTATTAGATTACATTGTCTGGACTTACACATGACTCTTATTATACTATCTGGACTTATACCATGCTACTCTAGTTCAGCTAGAATATATTTTACAGTCTTCATTGCCATGTTTCTCTTCTTGTTTAGTTACTTTACTTTTCTTGTACCTTAACTGTTCTCTACATCATTACTCGTATAAACTGCCATATTCATCAATATAACTGTCTATAACTGCTTTATTGTTCTCTGTCATTTACTTGGGATTTCTTAATGAGTTATACTCGTTCCTGTCCTGAATGGACCTGTTGAAAATTTTACAGATGATTGTCCTGAGGACACTTGCCCTACTTATTATGGACCAGGAGACGGCTTAGCTACCTTTGGCCCCGATACTCAGGAGTGATCGGGAGATTAGCTAGTGACTTGGTTTAGATTTCATGTTTTAGAACTTTAGTTGTAAATAAGTTGAGATATGTTGATTTGAGATTGTTAGAGATTATATTATTTTAGTAGTTGGTTTTATTGTTATATTCAGTCTTAGTCATAATCTTCTGTGTTATCATATCGTGCTTAGACTGTGATTGAGATTACATTATATCTATACTTGTCCTCCGTTCGGAGTTGAGATTTTGACAAGTACATTATATAATTGCATGAGTTACTGGTTAGATAGTGATCTAGAACAGCGTTCTATCGCCGACACTGCGGCGTAGGCTGGGCGTTATTACGCACTCGTACCCTCACAGTGGGTGCGGGTCGTGACACTTAATCAAAATGAAATTAACTCAACTATAGAACTAACGAGCAATTGCAAAAATACATTAGAAATAGCAAAGATTCGATCAACCCAAGATACACACTAAAGTCTAAATCGACAGTTTAATACCTGAGTAAAATTCCAAGGAAAAATGTGTACAGTCTTTTCTCGATGTCAAATTCAAACTCAGATTCACTGTGGCATTCATCGATCAAAAAGAAACAATTCAGCTAATATCGATCTTAAGAATAAATCTAAAATGATCAAGAGTTTGAGGAAAGGGTCCTCAAGTCAGGTTGACAATTCTTACACTTGGTGAAAGGTCCAATCCTTCGATTCTCTCCAAATTGCCCCGATCAGTAATTTAAACAGTCAAACTCAGAATTCCTTCACCAATCCGCAGTCATGAAAAATTTGATTCACTAATGATCCGATCTACTCAATCTGAATGTTGTACCAAGAACAGGAAGCCTCATCAAAATGTTACAACATCAGAAATGAAAGTGAGCAGAAATCAAACTCACCAGATCTCAATCAATTCAAATCGAAGAATGAAAGCATGAAGAAACTCGGATCATTCAATCGATCTTCTGATCTAAAATCTGAACAACAATTCTCTCGTCAACTAGAAAGATTAATATACTTCTTCATTAAGGGAGGAAAGATTGGAACACTCACTGATTTATCAGGGAGCTGATGATTAGACGCCTATGGAGAGGATCCTCGTCATGGAGATGATATTCGCCATGGTTGATCTGAATCGAGCTCGAAGAAGGAGAGGGTGGGAATAGCTCTCAAATGGACACTGACCTCTTTTCTAAATCAGAACGAAGGAGCTATAGCCTTTAAATAGGCTGTTGGAAAATTCTTGAGGAAGAAGGAAATTGGGCGGGAATCGAAATTCCCCACTACTCCTGTCATAGACGGTTAGAGAAATTTGAATTCTCACAGGAAATCAAATCAGAAGGAGATGGCTCTTCCTACAACTCTTAGAAGAGGGAAAATCGAAATTAAAGAGAAGGAAATGAACTCTCAGTAACTGTTAATGCAGCTCAGCTTAAATAGAAAGGAATGGGCTTAGAAGAGAATGGGCCTAGAAAAAAATCAATAGGAAACTACTATTGGGCTGGCTGAGAAGCCCAAATGCTAACAAATATATATATATATATATATATATATATATATATATATATATATATATATATATATATATAAATTAGCTTGGAAAATCCAAGATAAATTTGTAAAACAATTTAATAGGAAAAAGTATTATTTAGAAATGTGATAAGTGGGGTTACAAATCTCTCCCCCTAAAAAATTTTTGTCCTCGAAATTCGAAGGACTTCAAATTTAAACCTCAAAAATTACTACGACTATTCAAACACAAGCCATTTTATTGAATTTAAGAATTTTCAAAAATCAAAATACAATCAAATAAACAAACTAGGATAGCGCTCCCGCATCTCGTCCTCGCGCTCCCACGTGGACTCTCCGGGAGAGTGGTGCCTCCACATGACTCTAACAAGTGGAATCGTCTGATTTCGCAGTTGTTTCTCCCTTCGATCAAGGACCTCCACCGGCTGCTCTACGTAGGTCAAGCTCGGACCCACCTCTAGCCCTGAGTGATCAACAACATGGCTGGGATCTGGAATGTAGCGTCGAAGCTGGAGCACATAAAAGACGTCATGTACTCCCTCCAAGCTAGCAGAAAGTGCAAGTCGGTATGCCACCTCGCCAATGAGCATCGTTACTTCGAAGGGCTCAATACATCTGAGCTGAGCTTCCCGCCTCTGTCAAAACAAATGGTGCTTCTGGTTGGTGGGATCTTCATGAACACCACGTCTCCAATTGCGAACTCTAACGGTCGTCTGCTACTGTCTGCCCAGTGCTTTTGCTGATCCCGTGCAACTCTGCGACGCCCTGAGCCTTGAGATCAAGTACGATAATTACACACAAGAGGTTGAAATAACACGATCTAACAATGATCAAGAATCAAATAGGCACGAGATGGAATGAAGTTTCGATTACAACTTAGAGGAGCAAAATCATGAAGACACAAACTATTAAGTACGATCAAAATCGATAGTTTAACACAAGTAGACTAGGACAAGATAGGAAAATCATGGTCAGATAGACATGATTTAAAATTTAAGTTTAGACAAGACACAAACGAAGTATGGAATCAAAATCTGGCAATGTATAATTTTGAGGAAATAAATGATCTAACGATAAAATGCTAGAAGAGAAATTAGCAAGGATTGATTGAAAAATGTATGGAGATACCCGGGAGGTATTAGTATTTAGTCAAGGTAAACGTGCAAGGATTTGCGATTTTTGAAATATCAATAATCATATGAAAAGGAATATAGTTTCCATGGTGTCCGAGAACATATAGCCATTTGAAATCACTTTGCCTAGAATCCCTACCCCACCAGTATATCTGACTGCAGTGGACTTTCGGCTCCGTGACTCAAATAACAATATGTTACCGAATAATCTGTCAACCTTATCCATTTTCCAACAATCATTGACGAAGCAACCCAAGAGATGAAGATATGAAGAATATGATAAAGTCTCAATAATACTCGTAACCTGTGAATGTCTGAAATCACTTCAACTTAGAGTTCCTGCCTCGCCAGTGTGCTGTTGGCTGCAGTGAACCTTAGTCTCCGTAATCCAGGTGATAGCTGTAGCGCGCGACTGCCACGTCCTAGTAGGTCATCGAATAGTCTCTCAATCTTATCCATAAGAATTTTAAAGGATTTCAAGGAATTCAAAATGAGTTCCGATAGTCCAAGTCACAATAAAGATGATGTATCTGTTTGTTAGAATATAAGGGTTTATTAGGTACTAAGGAGCAACAAGGGATCCAATCAAGGAACAATGAGTGCTAAAAAAATAGAAGGCAAACAAGGAGGTTTTAAATCTTGAACAGGGAACGAAGTTTCAAATAGTAACCGAAATCTCAAATGGCAACCAACCCATATAGGGAACAAAATCTCGAATAGATAATAAAGTCCCGGAGTGGTGATCAGAAAGCAGAGTACAAAACAGAAACAAAATTTTCGAAGTAAGGAGCAATCCTCATATCGAAAACAGAGTTCAACAAAATCTCAAATAACAACGAAATCTCAAACAGATCCCGAATGGGAACAAATTTTTTGAATAAAATACCAACTTGCAGATGGAAAGTACTTTCCAGATAGAAAATCTCGAACGAGAAGCAAGACCATGGATAGTGAATAGAAAATAGAGTATCAATTAGTGAATAGGAAACAAGCATCAAATTGTGGATATGAAGCAAACGGAATCTCAATTTGGAAACGAGGTCAAACAAGGTCGTGAACAGAAACAAATTCTTGAATAGGAACGAGTCACGAATAATCTTATAGGGAACGAGTCAAAATCTCGAAATAGAAAATGAAATCTTCAAACGAGTCTCGAATAGAAATGAGATTCAAACAAGGTTTTGGGAATGGGGACAAGTTCTCAACGAGTCACGAGTAGGAACTGTATTTTCAACAGGGTCTTGAATATGATTAAAATCTCGAATAGGGAACAAAATTTCAAACGAAAGCAAAGTCCCAAAATAGGAAACAATATCTCAAAATAAGTTTCGAATGTCAACCAGGGTTTCAAAATAGAAAATAAAAAGTTTCAAGAAATGATCTAGGTGCTAAGAGGAATTTAAGGAAAGTCTGGATTATGAATCACGATCCATGGTTTTCTCCAAACATGCAAGAAAAGCCTTCGGCCTTCAGTATATCTTCAGTATTCCTCTGGGACTGGACTTTCTTCAATCTTCTTTAACAGATGTCACTTCCCGTTCCCAGAATACGTATTTTAAATACATGTACTGCTGGAATATATTTATTTAGTATTTATCATGTATTGTTCTGTATTTAAATTTCTTTAATTTCCCGCTAATTAATTTTCTGTATTTTACTTTCAGCATTTTAATTTCTGCTTTGCTTTTGAGTTCGGCCCGAGTTGGTTTATTTTCTGGCCATGGTTGGTTCTACAAACCCAGCTTTCTACCTACCACCACCCCTTCATTTAAAGCCCCATTCCCTTTCTCTCTCTTCTTTACTTCACCATTACTCTTCTTCTTCCTCATAAACTCTCCCCCACCTACCTAGCCGCATAGGTAAGTGCCAACTTGCTTCTTGACGGATCTCCATTTTTGTTGTTCCATTGTCTTCCTCTCAAGATTCTTAGATACTTTAGTATTTAGTATTTAGTATTTATAATTTCCATGGTTCATTTCATGTAGATCTAAATTTAATGCATTTTCGGATTTTTTAGGTTTTGATCTAGTAACTTTGTTATTTTCCAAGTTTTGATGGTTCCATGTTTTAGAGAATTTTGTTCTACCCCATTTTGACCTATGAAAGTCCAGATTTGGGCTTGGAATGAAGGATTTAGAGAGCGGGGAAGCAATGGCTTCCATGGTGTTGTTTGTAGAAATTCGGGAAAGAAGAACAGTCCTGGCCGCATGGAGATCATGGCCGCATGGCGCTTCTGGCCGCATGAACCATTTAGTCCTCGACCGCATGAATATATTATATTTCGAGCCGCGTGAGCGCATGAGTATCCTGGCCGCATGAAGTGCTGAGCGCATGAGTATCCTGGCCGCATGGAGTTTGAGCCGCATGAACTTTATTCCAGCCGCATATGGCATTGAACTTATCCAGCCGCATAAGGACCCGAGTCCTATGTTAGCCGCATGGGTTTATCCGCTCCCAGTCGCATGAGACTTTATAGCCCGAGCCGCATGAGACTTTATTCTTTTCAAGCCGCATAAGGCTGTAGGGTGTGAAAAATTATGACACGCTGACATAAGACTCAGTCAAAGCCATACGCTCAAGGCCATACGCTCAGCCAAAGCCATACGCTCAAGGCCATACGCTCAGCCAAAGCCGTACGCTCCGTGAATATTTTGCAAAGATTGGGACTCTAACTGGCCTCAGAAGTGCCGAGTCCTCAGGAGGAATGGTAGCTGGCAGCAATCCTCGCAAAATTGAGACATGTGGTTCAGTACCACTGCGGAATCTTCCTTGACTGTATCCTATCCATCCAGCTTTTGCTTGACGGAAGGGAGTGATATCCCACTTCATTTGCCTTTGATGACTCGCATGGAATAAGCGAGCTATGTTGATACTTTTGGACAAACCAGTCAGATACATTGGCTGATTCTCATCACCATCTCTATAGTATGAGTATGACACTTTATCAAGAGCAGGCTGGGATTTTATATCAATAGCATCTCAAAAAAAAATGCTGGCTTCGAGTGGGTAGCACTATCCACACTCTGTAGAGGCAGTCCACTCATCAAATTTAGCAGGGTGTCATTCTCCTGATTTGTCAGAATAGCTATCCTTGTGGAAGGTCCATCAAATTGAGGAAAATGGATATATGATATGTCACTTTTATAGTTGTTCCCTACACATCCTTCAAATTGTGCATCCTGAGCCAGAATATCCACTGCAAAAGAAGAATAAGAAGTTAGAAATCTTCAACACAAAGAGATGACAAAGACCAATATACGCTCAGTTTATCCTAAGCGTATGACAGATTCAAAGATCAACATACGCTCACTCTATCCTAAGCGTATGGCAGATTCAAAGATCAACATACGCTCACTCTATCCTAAGCGTATGGCAGATTCAAAGATCAACATACGCTCAGTCTATCCTAAGCGTATGACGAATTCAGAGATCACTTTTACGCTCAGTCTATCCTAGGCGTATGATAAATTTTAAGTTCAGTTTACGCTCAGCTTTTATTCAAAGATCAGAGGATGATTGGATCTTTTTCTTAAGCGTATCAGCGTATGGTTGACAAGATGTTCATCAAAAATATGCTAACAAAGGAGTTAGCGTATCTCAGTAAGAAAACTTGACATAACGTATTCCTTCAAATCAGCGTATTTTGACATTTCTATCAAAGATACGCATATCTTACAGAATACGCTCCAAACATATTTTTCGTATACACGAAAAATATGGAATACGACTAAACCCTAAAGAGGAAAGCGTATTTTCTGACGTATTGACCCTAAAAAGGGGATACGTTTTATGATCTTGTCCTAACCAGAGCCCTAAATAGGGGATAGTTACTGTTCATCATCTCCATCCTCACCATAGAGAGGCTTCAATGGGCGTTCACTTCGTCGAATAAGCTCATCAGCAGTCTTCTTAGTAGCAGCGGCGGCAGATCGAGATGACTCCGCAGGAGCCTTCCCCTTTCCCTTTGCAGCAGCATCAACTTTGGGCGCCATTGATGAAGATTGAGTCGAAGAAGAAGAAGTTTGAGTTTTGGAGCTTTTTCTCTCTCGAAGACAAATGCAGAAGTCAAGAAATGAATTAGGTTTTGAAAGACCTATTTATAGAAGAAAAGAGAAGTTTAAACGGCGGCCGTTCTTTAAACAGAATCCCTAAAGATTTGCACTGATATTGAGGAAAATAACAAAATCATGCCAGCGTGTCAAGACTTATTCCCACTTTAAGTTCAAAGTAATTTCAAACTTTTGAAATTTATAAAGTTCGAAAACTTTGAAGGGGGTCTTGTAGGGTGTGAAAAATTATGACACACTGACATAAGACTCAGTCAAAGCCATACGCTCAAGGCCATACGCTCAGCCAAAGCCATACGCTCAAGGCCATACGCTCAGCCAAAGTCGTACGCTCAGTGAATATTTTATTATTTCTTGAAGGACATCACAGTATACGTTTAATGGAGGATGAATCTGACACTTCGTCTTTCATGCAAAGACAGCTGCCCTATGAAGATTAACCGTTGTATGGGTTTTCGAGAATTGATTTTGTCTCTTACGAGGACAGCTCATTAGCCATCATAAATGCACAGCCATCATTACTGTCATTTCTGACAGTCTGTCAGCCATCATATCTGCAACACGATGCTCGAGAGATATTTGTCAGTTATTAGAAGATATGGCATATTTGAGAAGATTGAGGACAACCACGTGTCTACTCCCTCAATGCTTACGACTCCTTGCCAACCAAGTGAGCGTATGGACTCCATACGACTCCTTGTCAATCAAGTGAGCGTATGGCCTTCATACGACTCCTTGTCAATCAAGTGAGCGTATGGACTTCATACGACTCCTTGTCAATCAAGTGAGCGTATGGACTCCATACGACTCCTTGTCAATCAAGTGAGCGTATGGACTCCATACGACTCCTTATCAATCAAGTGAGCGTATGGACTCCATACGACTCCTTGTTAATAAAGTGAGCGTATCAGCTTTATATGACTCTATACTATCCAAGTCAGCATATACAAGACATATGTCTTCAAAAGGTAGCATATGACTCCTCTTCAACAAAGACAGTGTATCACAGCAAATGCATTCAGGATGACTTTAAACGTACAGTCAACACACGTTCTCACGTGTCCTGTACTCAGTTACCCACTTATTCAGAAGTTATGCAACGTGGCATCCATGCCATCAATCTCTCCTAGATATATTCCACTACTTTCAACCGCACTCTAATGTGTCTCCATCAGAATTCGCCACGCGTCCCTACAGTTATGCACACGTCAAGTAACTGACTGAGCGTATGCTTCAGAACAGTTATCCAGAACTCTATAAAAGAGAGTTTCTTCATCTTCATCAGAGACTACATTCAATTCAGAGAGAACAGAGAGATTGCCCAGTTGCTGTCCAAGTTCTTCGAAGTTCGAGTTTTCTTCATCGCATCGTCCAAGGGATGAAGTGATCGTCTTCTAGATCAGATTCTTATAGTTATAATTTTCCCAGAAACACAATAAATAAAATGAATTTATTTATGGAAAACAAATTGGCGACTCTGCTGGGGAAAGCTGTCTCCTCCAACGAGATAGCAACTACTCAATGCGATACTTCGTCGATCGGCTCGACGAAGAAAGTGATGGTTGTACAATTCGACCAATCTGCTTACGAAGAAATGCTCAAAGCGAAGGAGGGCCAAAGTACTTCCTCCGCTCTTCTTGCTGCCAAGAAGAAGGGACGCTCTGTCTATGTCCCTAAGTCTTCTTTGACGGCCCGAGACGCTTCTGTCACTCACGCTGACAAGAATATGTCTCCAACTTCAACGAAGCACACCTCGGCTTCTCTGAACACGGCAACAGTGGCTTCTCCTAGTCACGCTGACAAAGTGGGTTCTTTAACCAAGTCAGCGTGTCCAAGGAAAACCATCTCTGGACATGTCAAAGTCTCTTCTCCTTCTACCCTTACGACAGCAGTCGGCTCTTTAGCTATTAATGACTCTGTGCGTATGGCAGTCAAAGGGCAGCGTACGGCAAAGGCAGCGTACAACAAAAGCCAACAGCAGGCAGCGTACGCTAAGCCAAAGCCAGCGTATGCTAGTAAAAATACAGCGTATGACTAGAATTCCAAACTGAAGTCAGCGTATGCCAACCAATACAGTCCTTTGACTGTTTCTCAAAATCAGGCTGGGGGTTCTCTTCCACAGAACATACAAATGATTCCCCCACAACTTGCACATCTTGTGCCAACCAAGGAGAAAGACTCTTTAGTCAACTCCTCTACTCCTAAGGTCTTTACCTCTGGAGTTAATTTAACTAGTACTTTACTAGATCAAACAAAGGAAAACGCCTTTTGGCTACTTCCTCTAAAGATGGATTATTACCGACTCCCAGTCGGAATAATGTCCATCTTCCTTCTCTCAAAATTTCTCGATCTGAGAAAGGCAAATTACAAGTATTCAAGACTGATACTAAAGTCATATCTCCTACAGATCTTCGTAACAAGCTTAACCGGAATCATCTCGGTTCCACTTCCGGTATAAAGAAGCCTTATCAAACTGAGACAAGTATACTAGATCCTGATGCAGAATATGCCAAGAACTATATCGCTCAAATTAATCGGTCTTTATACACTCAAGAACCGAGAAGACAGAAGAATAAAAGATAAGTTTCTACACAGAAACTATCTTCAAGTACTACCCAATCTGTTCCTACAGATCTCCGGGAACATTTGCAAAACAAACGGAGAATCGACACTCCATCTGGCTATGACATTGCTCATATTTGCCATGAAAAGCATGGTTGTAACTTCCAACCTCGGGTCGTGATTCAGTGTTGTTCTCCAAAAAGATGATCTGTTTTCGAACGGATTCAATATGAACCAATACTGGACGAAGACGAACCTCTTTATGCTTCTGTCAACATTACCTCTAGAAATATTGGGGGTAGAATACGATCTGATGCTATGTCAGATTCTGAAGATGGTGTTTACCTCGGCACCCGATCCAGGACCGGAGCCTCGACCAGGGTCTCTTCTTCTTCTCATCCAAGTGATAATCCGGAGATCACAGAGGACTTCCTTGGAGAGTCCAACTTCCCGGTATTAACTCCCGTAAATAGCCTTGGGAAAGAGACTGATTCTCACAGCGATGATTCAGAACAGACTGTTTCATCGTCTATTCCTCGAACGATTACCACTTATATGGTAGATGGTAATCAAGAGCCTTCGACTAGCACTGAAGCTCATGAACAGAGGATTTCTTCCTTGGAACAACAGTTGCGAGCTATGGCAGATACGTTGACTGCTATGCATACTCTTATGCAAGCTCAGCAACGAACTCAGCAAGTTCAAACAACAGTACCGCCAGTGGTATTAAATACTCCTATTGCCCCAAACCCGGAACCCTCTACTATTCCGGGGGTACAATCTAATATTCCTGTACAACCCACTCCAAGTCAATCCGGAGCTGGGGGTGATAAATATGCTGCAGTCCCTCCTCCCAATTATACTCAACAAGCAACAACGCCGTAATCTTTCGGAGCTGTCACTGAAGAGTTGAAAAATCTTCGGTCTCAGTTCGAAACATTCAAGCAAAAAGATGGCTTACAAAGATTGGGTATCAAGCAGCCTTATCCCATACAATGGAAGGAGGTATCGTATCCCCCAAAGTACAAACCTCCGACCATCTCTTTCTTTGATGGGACTACTTCCCCAAGTCAGTTCATTAATCACTTTGAAGTAATGACTGATCAGTTGCAACCAAGCGATGCCCTCCTCACTCGGGTATTCGTCGGTTGTCTTAAAGGAACCGCTTATGAATGGTATAGAAGTCTCCCTGATGGGTGTATTACTTCATTTGCTGGATTCAAACAGATGTTTCTAGAACGATTCTATGAAGGCGTCAACGACATGACCATGTCGGCCCTCATAAGAATTAAACAGAACAATAATAAAAGCACGGAGAGCTTCATTGAAAGATTCAGAAGAGAAGCCCTCAAAATGCCTCTCGGAACTCCCGATGCTGTTGCTATCGACACTTGCAAGTCAAATCTCTTACCAATCATCAGTATGTGGACAGGGTCCACTCAATTCCAAGATTGGCCTTCTTTCATCGTCAGTGCCAAAGCCGCCGAAGTCAGTGCTGAGACCTTCAAAGGCCTGGGGGTACAAATGACTCCCAAGGAATCAAATCAGAGTATTGGTAATAGTGCTCGATCCAACAATTGCAAAGGAAAAGAGGCTCTTGAAGTCAATCTCCAGAGCAAAAGTCAAGAGATAATGACTACCCAAGCTACCCCAGCTCCAACAAATCAACAACAGAGACCTCATCGGCCGAAGGAAGAGTATTCTTTCGACGGTGACGATGTTCAAGGTATCTTTGAATGCTTGCTCAAAGATAACAAGATACAATTGCCAGAAATCAAAAAGCCGGATGAAGCCAACAAGACGGATCATCCAAAATACTGTCCATATCATAGAATGATGGGTCATACAATCCGGTCTTGCTATGTATTAAAAGGAAAGATCCAGGAAATGATTAAATTAGGAGCTGTGACACTGACACCTAAAGACAAGACAGTCACAGCAAATGTGATTTCAATGCAGTTCGGTGACTTCCCTCCGTTAATGGTGGAAAGTGGAATTGTTCCTATCCCCAAAGTAATTCTTGAAGTTGTGAACATCCTACCAGTACAGAATGAAGGACTTGTTCCTGTCACAACTAAAAAGGGAGAGATCATGTGGATTCACCCGGATTTAATGACGGAGTTCAAGACGTCTTCCTCTTCTCCTCGGAAGACTCCTTTGTCTAAAAAGAAGCCTGGAAAGATTAAGTCGTGTAATGTGACTTCTAGTATCATACCCAATCTTTCTTTAACCTCTACTTTCATCTTGGCAGGAAATTCACCTCCTACGGAAGTAAAAACTGTACCTCAATTTGAAGATAGATATAAGCCTGCATTCCATCTATATAGTTCACAATCTCGTGAATTAATGGCGAAGATGGGTTATGATCTAGCTACTGCTCCTGGTTTAAACTCAGGCAAAGGACTCCAAGCACCTTTAGCCATCACTATGAGACATAATCAATCTCGTATTGGCCTTGGTTTCTGGAATAAAACTCTCATCAAGCACAAAAGAGCCAAGAGCAAGATGAAGAATTGCAACATGGTTTCGATAGACACCGAGCCTGAGCCTGAAATCGAAGTTCTTGCCAGAACTCGGTCAGGAAAAATATATCTGAAAGATTATGCTGAAATTCCTGAAGAAACTCCTGATGTTCCTCCGGTTACAACTCCAACATCAATCTCTAACGAAGGACCTTCAAATGTTCCTGTTGAGACGGTTCCTTCTAAACCAACAGCAGCTGACAAAGGCAAACAACAAGTCCGCTTCGACAAACCATTGAAGAAGTCATCTCCTACAGGACTTGAAAGGCCTTATAATTTTGATATATTGGCTCAACTAGCCAATACACCAGCTAAATTGTCAATCTTCGAGCTCTTACGCCTCTCTAAAGAGACTCGAGAAACTCTGAGTGAAGCGCTGTTGCAAGCAGAAACCTGCCTGACTTTTCTCAAGAAGCCGGGAACAGAACCAGTCTCTCGTCTTCATTGCCATAATGTATTGGAATTAATTCCAAATATTACCTTTACGTAGGACGATATGCTGCTAGAGGATAATCGACATGACCGTCCTTTATATTATACAGGATATGTCGATTCTATGAAGGTTGATCGTCTACTGATTGATCCAGGATCCGCTCTCAGTATTATGCCAAAAACTATGCTAGATGCACTAAAAATACCCGTGCATAGTCTTTCCGGTACTATCACTACCATCCTGAGATTCAATCAAGGAAAAAATGAGCCTTTGGGCAAGATTCACCTCAAATTTCAAATAGGCAATCTTCGCACTAAGGTTACTTTCTACATCATCGATAATCATGGTTGTTTATATAATGCTCTATTGGGGAGACCATTCTTGCATGAACATAATATTGTTCCTTCGACTCTTCATCAATGCTTCAAATATGTTGATGATAATGGAGAGGTTCAAAAGGAAGTTGTAGATCTCTATCCATTCAGAGGAGTCGAAGCTTACTTCAGTGACTCTCGCATGTACAAAGATGAATACTCAAAAGTCTTGCAAGCTATGGATGACGACGATGAGACATCAAAAGTCGACACCTTTGTTATTCCTGTAAAAGGGCGTATCACTCATCCGCAGTCTCTTAAACCATCTGAAGAAGGTTCATTGATAATTCCTGTCAGTGGACGTACTACTGCATTGTCTTCCCAAGCCCCACAAAGTTCGCTGATAATTCCTGTCAGTAGACGTACCACTCCCCCTCCATCTTCTCAAGCTAGACCAGATACTCTAGTCATTCCAGTCAGTAAACGTACTACTTATCTACGATCTTCTTCAAGGGAGCTCACCTCTTCTGAGCCTTTTGTTATCGATCTTAATCGAAACAAAACTTCTGATCGCTCTTCTTCTCCCCCCTTTAGTCATTAATTTGACTAAGTCTGATAAGGCTCAGCCTTCTTCTGTAAATACATCATCTAATATTAATGAAGCATCTCCTTTACAGTATATTGATGTCTGTAATCATGTACAAAGTTATTTACAATTGCTAGATAGCCTAGAGCCACTAACTATAGGAGTTGTTCAAACTCTTCACACAGAAGTATCATTAGAGTCTATACAAAAATCATACTTCGTGGTCCCTGTAGTGCCCCGCTCCTTGCGGTCCACTATGTAATACCTACGGCTTGTTGACTCAGTCATGAACTGAGTACTTGGTGAAACCTTTGCCGGTATCGATTGATCACGGATGAAATGCAATGAACCTTTCCAATTGATGGATTGGCTTCTATTGAAATGAATCCAAGAGTTTTGCTGAATGTTTTCTCTTTGCTGCTTGGTTTTGATGAATGCATTTTCGTGTTGGTTTTCGATGATTGGTTTTCATTGTTCGCTTTCATCGTATTTCGCATTCATTCCGAATCTTGAGAGAAAGAGACGAAGTATGCTAATCAACTGTTGGTGCCATTGTAGGCCGCGTGAATCGTTCGTAAACGGCGCGTGAAGTCCCTCCTTCTCTCAACTAAGATTCATCTCGGTGAGTTGCTTCAACCGAACAGACATTGATCTGTACGCCTAAGAAAAATGATCTCTAGTCTACTCTGTTGCCTTGTCCCAATGATCAACGATACCACATCCACAAAAGATAAGAGAAGATAATTGAATTGAATCAAATGCAAGAATATGTGTTGCCACTCTATCTGCTCGATAAGAATGATCATCTGCTTGTCACCAGTATGCTTGAAAATGTAGACATGTACAGACGAACTTGTACGTGTTGAGATAAACCTGAAGGCACGAATCAAACGTGTCGTATACCTGTGCATAGTCCAAGTGTGTCTCATCTGATAGAACGGCTAGAGCATGCATTTGGTCTCGGACAACTTGTATACAAGGAAATATTTGTCTCTCGGGTGGTATCTGGGGGCACCTGGAACCGCTCGGCCTAGGAGAGATTAGGGCCTCCATGTGAAAATGGGAGTCGATCTGAGTCCTTAGCGACGAGCTGAACCAAAGAGTCACAGCGGCTAATCATGGGGAAAACCCATGGACCAACATGTAGAATAGTCCACCTGCATGACCCGAATGACAACTTCAATATCTGCAAGAATGAATCATGAATTACTCATTATGCAAATTGTGCTAACGTGGTTTTGTGCAGGGATGACTGCCGACGAGGGTAAGTTGCTATGATATATTCTATCTGTCATGTTCTTATGAATTGTTAAAAAGAACCTAGACAAGTAGAAAGATCACTAGTAATTGTTAGCTCAACATATTGATTTAGTACAGAGATTTGCGAGTTCGGCCAAAAAGTCGCTCGCCAGTACATGATGTGTACTGACCCACGTTGTGGGCATCCTTTTCAGAAAGCAAAAGGAGACAGGGGGATTTCAAGTGAGGCACCGAAGCTCGTCTAGCCCAGTAGAGCTCGTGGATCGCCTCGAAGTTTACTTTCAGTCAATTGCAAGTTTCCAGTTTTTATTTCCTTTGAAGGTGTCTTTCAATTCCAGCTTGTAATAAAAGATATCATGTATGGGCATTGTGGCTAATTTCAAAAGAGTATTTCAAAGAGAATCTTGTAGCCAAATTATAAGGCAAATCTGAGTTACAAAGCTTTGTACTTGTATTCCTATCAAGTTATGAATAAAATGAGTATTTCCATTTCAAATCTCTGTGTCCAACATTTGGTTTTCTGCAATGGGTGCGTGCGTGTGTTTTGCTTGACTAATGGGTGCGTGCGTGTGTTTTTGCTTGACTAGTTGTTTTTGTGCAGGTACATGGCCTTGTGCAAGCGCAACTTAGGCTTGCACGGCATCACGCCTTAGCGAGGACGATCGATCCCGCAGGGATCCAAGCAAGACGGACGACCCTAGCGGGATCGGGGCATGACAGTCCCTATTAGAAAGTTAGGAGAAAATCCAATATTCTTCTATAAAGGACCCCAGAATCCTCCTGACCTGGAAGAAGATGACAAAAACGACGATACTTGAAGGTTACAACTACGTCGCTACAGTCAGCAGTCCAAAAATATCATCAAGAATATGGGTTATGACTTCAGAACCAGCCTCAATAATGGAAAAGGAAGAAGAATGCCTGTTCGAATTCCTCCATTAATATACGGAAGGACAAAATGTGGTTTAGGTTACATTGCTCCTATCTCCTTTATCAACGCAGTCCATGAGGATTCAGAATCCGATGGAGACGAACGATCTGAGTCTTCCGATTCCCTCTCTTGGGATTCTGACACAAGTATTGGCGATTTTCATCGCTCTATTCTATCCATCAATATGGTCTCTGCCGATGGCCCGCAAGAAAATGATGAAGATGAGGAGGATTTTGAAATATCACCCGAATCAGAACAATAGGCTCAAAGATTAGATAACTAATGGGAATTCAGGTTCGAGCAAAGAGAACCTCCCACTGAAGATAAATTGATCCAAATTGATGTTGGTAAAGAGGGGTCCCCCAAACCAATATTCATCAGCGAAAGTCTTTCAGAAACAGATAAGCAAGACATGATCAAGCTTATTCATGATTATATCGATGTCTTCGCCTGGAGCTAGGAGGATATGCCAGGACTAGATCCGAAGATCGCAACGCACAAACTTAATATCATGCCAAATGCTAAACCGGTCAAACAACAACAACGACGATTTCGTCTAGACATTATGGATGCAATTGAAGCTGAAGTCAACAAGCTTATGGCTTCCGGATTTATTCGAGAGGAACAACATCCTGAATGGGTGGCTAACATCTTTCTTGTCCTCAAAAAGACCGGCAAGATCCGAGTCTGTATAGACTTTCGCGATCTCAATGCGGCTTGTCCTAAAGACGAGTTTCCTCTTCCAATTACCGACGTCATGATCGATAACACGTGTGGTTTCAAACGAATGTCATTCATGGATAGGTATTCGGGGTACAATCAAATCAAAATATTTCCAGATGACGAGAGACATACTTCCTTCAGAACGCCGATCGGTACATACTGTTATACAGTAATGTCGTTTGGTCTCAAAAATGCAGGAGCAATGTATGAGAGAGCAATGAGCACTATATTCCGCGAACATCTTCGGAAAACAGTCGAATGCAACGTTGATGATATTGCAATCAAGAGTCGACAAAAAGAGGATCATATCCAAGATTTGAAGACTATTTTTGATTTAATGCGTCAGCATCAACTTAAGATGAACCCTACTAAGTCCTTTCTGGGCGTCTCTAGTGGCAAATTTCTCGGCTTCGTCATTACCGCTAAAGGTATACACGTAGATCCCGAGAAGATCAAAGCCATCCAAGAGATGCGTCCTCCACGTACCTTAAAAGAGCTACGAGGATTTCAAGGAAGAATTGCTTATATCAGGAGATTTATCTCTAACTTATCAGGACGCTGCAGACCATTCAACAAACTTCTGAAGAAAGGTGTATCTTTCGTCTAGAACGAAGAATGTCAAAAAGCATTTGACGATATCAAACAGTATCTCATGAACCCTCCGGTTTTGGTACCTCCCATCTCGGGAATACCATTCCTTCTATATGTTCGAGCCATGGATCATTCTCTCGGTGCATTACTCGCCCAGAAAAATAAAGATGGCCATGAACAGGCTATTTATTATCTCAGTCGCACAATGACAGGAGCAGAACCGCGTTATTCTCCAATCGAGAAAGAATGCCTAGCATTAATGTTTGCCGTTCAGAAGATGCGACATTATATTATTGGTCAAACGATTCACATCATTTCCAGAGTGAATCCCATCAGGATTATGATGAAGAAACCCGGTATTCTCAACTCTAGACTAGCTAATTGGGGAATCTTGTTAGCTCAATACGACATGCATTATATTCCTCAAAAGTCAGTTAAAGGACAGGCTCTTACTGATTTTCTGGCGGTTCATGCAATTTCAGAAGATTCTAAATTATATGATGAGATTCCAGATAAAGTTCTGGATTCGAATCTGGTTTCTGAAGAAACTTCTACCTGGCGTCTATTCTTTGATGGACCATCTAGAATAGGTCCTAATGGCAATATTGTCGCCGGAGTTGGGATTGTTCTCGTATCCCCAGAAGGACTAACTATTCAGAGGGCTTATTCTCTGGATCAATCATGTTCAAACAATGTAGCCGAATACAATGCATTGCTCATCGGTCTTCAACTTGCTAAACATCTGGATATTCAATATTTAGAAGTTTATGGAGACTCCAAGCTTATCATCAATCAGATCAGAGGAACGTATGAAGTCCGTCATCAAGATTTGATACCTTATCATCGAGCAGCACTCTCTATGGCCTCATCCTTTGAAGGTTTCTTTATTGAACACGTTCGACGAGCCTGTAATGCAGAAGCCGATGCTTTGGCTAATCTTGCCGCTGTGTTAGCCATACCAATCAGACGTCAGCAAGTGATAGTGGTTCATAACCGAGAACTATTCTATGTTGAGAATAATTTGGCTTTGGGTTTTCCCCATAATCCAGACGAAAATTCTCTCAACCTTGATGAATTTTCATCCAACCTTAGCACTGGATTAAGGTTTGACAGAGTGTCCTCGTCTTTTTCCGATTCTATTATGGAATATGTCTTTTCTAACAAAACAGAAGCCATAACTAAAGACTGGAGACGTCCGTTTTTAGACTTTGTGTTGTATGACATTCTTCCCGATAATTCGAGCAAAGCAGCATCTATCCGGCGTCGATCTCTCAGATTCTATTATAATCATACAACGAAGACACTATATCGTCGGGCCTACGACGGTCTTCTCCTCCGATGCATCGCTGGTGAAGAAGCACAACAGATTATCCGTGAGGCACATGATGGTGTTTGTGGAGTCCATCAACCAGGTCCTAAACTTCAAGATCGTATCCGACGCATGGGTTATTATTGGCCCACGATGGTGGCTGACGCCATTCAATATGCTCGGAAATGTAAAGCCTGTCAAATTCATGCAGACTTTATCCATCAACCATCAGAGTTCTTACATCCAACAGCGGCATCATGGCCCTTTGAGGCTTGGGGCATGGACGTCATTGGTCCTATCAACCCACCATCATCAAAAGGACATCGGTTTATTCTAGCAATAACCGATTACTTTTCCAAATGGGCTGAAGTAATCCCGTTATCTGAAGTCAAAACTTCTAATGTCATCAACTTCGTCAAATATCATGTCATTTATTCCTCGGCATATTATTCATGATAACGGACCGCAGTTCGTCAGTCAAAAATTTACTCGATTCTGCAACGACCATCGAATCAATAATTTAGCTTCTACAGCATATAATCCAGCAGCTAATGGATTGGCAGAAGCTTTCAATAAAACGATCATCAAACTCTTGAAAAAGTTCGTTTCTTCCAACAAACGCAACTGGAGCGAGAAGCTTGGTGAATGTTTATGGGCCTATCGCACCACAGTTCGCAATGCGACTGGATGTACGCCTTTCTCTTTGGTATATGGGTGTGAAGCTGTTCTTCCCCTTGAGATCCAGATTCCTTCTCTGAGAATCGCAATCTCCAATGAACTTACAACAGAAAATAATGATCGTCTTCGACTTCAAGAGCTGGAAGCTCTAGATAAAAAGCGATTGTATGCTCAACAAAATACTGAACTATATCAGGCCCGAATTTCAAAAGCTTTTAATCGGAAAGTAAAAGTCAGAGCATATCGGAAGGGAGAACTGGTCCTTACCGTCAGACGTCCTATGACTATGACACATATGAGCAAAGGCAAATTCGACGCAAAATGGGAAGGCCCATTCGTAGTAAACAAAGTCTTCTCTAATGGAGCATATCAGCTTGCCTCTATGGATGGTAAAGTCACGATGATGCCTATCAATGGCAAATTCTTAAAGAAATATTATGTATAAATTTCATCAATATATAATATTTTCATCATTCCCCAGCGAATATAAAATCAGAGTTAATTTTTCCCTACAAAAGTTATCTCGATATCGTTATCCCCAGCGGAAACTGATATTCTGCTACGTATCATCTTCCCAGAGAATTTGATATTCTGTCTTATTAGATCCCCAGTGGATTTAATAAAGATCTCGTATAGAAAATCACATCCATATTACCTCTGAATTTTCTATCTCAGTATCATATTTTCTATTCTATGAAAATGATATCTAGTCTTTTGATTTCCGAGTTCAAAGATCATGGAAAATAGAGTCCAAAGATATCTTTATATCTGAATTGTGTTTTCTCTAATCAGTATTAAACTAAAATTATCTTTGGTTTAATATCATCTAATAATATTATAAAGTTCATTTGTATATTTTATTCTATTGAAATATGTCATGTATTATTTACCTCTGAACATATTTTCTACAAAAATATCATCCACATAATTGAAATCAAGTCAAGATATTCATTTCTTCAATCAAAGTCAAAATATTGATTACAAGTGGGTATCAAAAATTCAACACATAAAAAATGTAAAAGATCTATTTAGGAGGAGCAATTATCTCCTGAATACGAACAATTACATTATTTATCTTTTCTTCATGACCTTTATGGGTTCGCTCTGCTGCTTCAACTCCAACCATTCGTTGGTCATAATCTACGATAATAGAGCTACGACGATTTGTCTCTTCAATCTGATTAGCCTGCATCAGTTCCCGTTTTTGCTGTAAAAGTTGACAGCGTTCAGCTTCAGATATACGAGCAGTGGCAATCTCCGATTGCTCCTTTTCTATGGAGGCAATTCGCTCCTGAAGATGAGCCAGCTCCTCCTTCAACTTCTTAAGCTCTTCAGCTTTTGATGCTTCATCTTTCTCCAAACGCTCCATATTCTGACGAGTGGTTATTATTTCTTCATCTTTCGCCAGTAACTCTTCAGAAGACAGAGCGAGGAATTCTTTCAAAGCAGTGTGCTGAGCTTGAGATTCACTTTCTAATTGGGCAATCTCAGCTGCAGTCAAAGACTTAATATCTTCCTTTTTGATCTCCCAGTACTTATGGATGGTTGCTTCTAAATCATCCAGGAGATGCTCAAAGAAGACACACTGGGTCTCATAACCAGCCTGTCTCAAAGCTAAAAGTGGGAAACTAATCGCCGCTCAAAGATTCGAAAAAGGCATAGTTTCATCCTTCATAAGTCGCCTTGAGAATGTATCCAGATATGAATAAATAATCTCTGAATACGTCCCCATGACCTTTGCTATCCCTGTTTCAAAACCGGGAGTTG
This sequence comes from Iris pallida, assembly GCA_029216955.1. NCBI lineage: Eukaryota > Viridiplantae > Streptophyta > Magnoliopsida > Asparagales > Iridaceae > Iris > Iris pallida. Next base: position 2,578,708 of record JANAVB010006398.1, on the reverse strand, counting down.
CTGCAACTGTAAAGGAAGGAGTAAGAGTAGCCTCTATTCTGGGAGCTGAAGTGGGTACTTTTGGGGAACTAGGCAAATGTGAGCTCCCCTCACCCATATCAGTCTGGACAAGTGGGGCTTGAGTCGAGCTCATTGTCGGTTCAGTTTTTAAAACTGTTGGAATCAAAGAAGCATGATCAAAATTAAAAGACAATAAAGCAAGGAAAAGACAAAACTTTGCTGAATAAAATATTACCTGAAGCTGGTTCGTATTCTGTTTCTTTTGGATCATTCAGCCCAGCTCGTAGTCTATTCAGAGTGTTTTCTGACACTGGATTTATTTCACTGCTGCCCGCCCCAGAAGTACTCGGAACATGGACTTCTATTTCTAGAAGTTTCTTCGGCTCTGGAGTCAACTCTGAATGTTGACCAGCTGTCTTCAGTATATCAATTTGAGTTTTAGATGGTGGCTCATCTTCTATCTCCATGTCCTCTTCTTCAAAGGAATGAGACGAAGGTTCATAGTCAACCTGTTCGTCGTCACTCTTATTGCTCTCCGAAACTTCAGCAATTGGCTAGAGAGTAGTGGCTTCCTTCACTGATTCTCTCGAAATCAGTAAGTCATTAGCTGTTTTAGTCTGATTCTCGGCCTCTACCGTGGGTTGACTAATCACCTGCGCATCATCGGCCGTTGGCGGAATCAACTCCATATCAGAAGGCATAGATGGTTCAGCAGGTTCAGGCACATCCTCTTCAATAGGTTCTATCTTTACAGAAGAAGCAAAGGCAGCTTGCTTCTCTAAAGCCAATCGCTCGGCACGATTGGTGGGACTCTCTGCATCGAGACCAATCACAGATTTAGTCTTTGAAACTATCACCTTTCTTTCTATTCTTTTTGTTAGTGGAATAGTAGGATAATCATCTTTGGAGTCACTACCTGCTTCGTCCGCATCTCTGATTCGTCTTCCACGATTACGAGCCTCTGCCCGAGTAACCCTTTTTGGAGCAGGCCCAGAAGCATCTTTGCCCCGCTTCCTTTTCGGTGTACTGTCGGCAGATACACTCTCTTCAGCACTTCCAATGGATACATGTAATGGCTGATAAAGTTCATCAGAGAAGAGATTCTCTAAAACTTTATCATAAACTTCATCAGTAGCCAGAGGATCTTCTCGGTCATGACAATCTCTTGGCAGGGCTGATTTGGTTGATCTCTTATCAACATGGATGAAGCTTTTACCTAAGATGCTGAATTTTTCATCGAAGGTATTAGCCGATACATAGAATTTGGCATAAGACGCCAACATTTTAGCTCCTCTCCGATAAGTAACCGGATCTGGCATGAAAAAAGTAGCTCCGGTACCTTTAGCAATATAGTATATCCAAGCTCTGGCGCCATCGATTAATCCGTCTTGGTAGCCAAAACATGTCGTTGCATTTCCCACATGCAACTGATCATAGCCAAATTGTCGAACAAACCTACTCGGAAGATATGGCTCCAGATAGGTGACATCGTCACGGCGACAGATCAAGTGAGATGGTCTGATCATCTTCAGCCATTCATGTTGAATATCATCTAACTCATTGGCACCAATGCCATCAATCAACTTCCCAGACATGGTTTCATAACCAACAGGTAGAGGAACACAAGTGAAACTCTATAATTCTCCCCTGTTTAATATGGTTCTACAGTCTGTCAGAGTGTCATACCTCCACTTTGGTGTATGATGGTATCTTTCCAAAAAGGTATCGTCTGGTCTAGCCATTCCAACATTCATGAGAGATTCAAAATGGAGAAGCAGCCACCCAAATAAATATGTAAAGGGCATTTCTACCGGGGAAAAGTTGTGAGCTTCTTCTTTGCCAATTCAAATATCCTGTCTGTATATGCCCTTAAGCCAGCATTCAGACGGCATGTCATTGCTGTCAGCAAATCCATCTTGTACCCGAAAGTCAGACGGACTGCTGCAAAAACTACTCCTCTGTGCATCCTGTCTGCTGAACAGGTGCCGGGTACTACAAATTTTCTCAGCCAGAGGGATATAAATCCGGCCAGATGACCTTCATCAGATAATTTCCGGCTACCTTGCTTTATATAGGTCTCCAACCTATCACCAGCTTTGTAGGTGCCTTCGTCTTCTTCAATGATGATGTCGTCATGAGTGGTGTCCCGGATTAGTTTATCAATCTCAGCTTGACTCAGGGGTTTAAAGCGACCGACATATTGATCAGTCTTCTTCTTCTTCTGAACTTCTTCAGTGAGGCCTTGGAATAAATAGGCCATCCACTTAGAAGAATTGCAGTTGGAATTTCCCTCTGCACCTTGTGCCTTATAAAAAGCCTTACATATACTGTAATGGCACATTAATTCTTTAAATACATGAAGAACCAGTGGGTTGGCATCAGAAATTTTATTCATTTCATCAATGAAAGGAATATACTCTTTATATGGCAAATCTCCTGTTGGCAGCTGAAAAATGTATGCCATCTCATGGAGGGCGAATCCCATCTCGCCTCTTGGAGTCATGAAAGTGCCGGTACGGTAATTATACCTTTCCGCTAATGCCAAGAACAAATCTGGATTTGGCCTAAAACCATAAGCGGTGCACTTGATGGCATTATATAGGCCTATCACCTTTAACTGTTCTCCAAAGTTGTTCAGAATCCATCTTACAAGAACAATCCATCTGGTATTCTCCGGGTTTACCAGACCAGTAAGCCTCATAGACTGTTTTGGGTTGACAGCATTTTCTAGCTGAATAAATTCATTTGCAAAGATTGGGACTCTAACTGGCCTCAGAAGTGCCGAGTCCTCAGGAGGAATGGTAGCTGGCAGCAATCCTCGCAAAATTGAGACATGTGGTTCAGTACCACTGCGGAATCTTCCTTGACTGTATCCTATCCATCCAGCTTTTGCTTGACGGAAGGGAGTGATATCCCACTTCATTTGCCTTTGATGACTCGCGTGGAATAAGCGAGCTATGTTGATGCTTTTGGACAAACCAGTCAGATACATTGGCTGATTCTCATCACCATCTCTATAGTATGAGTATGACACTTTATCAAGAGCAGGCTGGGATTTTATATTAATAGCATCTCCAAAAAAAAATGCTGGCTTCGAGTGGGTAGCACTATCCACACTCTGTAGAGGCAGTCCACTCATCAAATTCAGCAGGGTGTCATTCTCCTGATTTGTCAGAATAGCTATCCTTGTGGAAGGTCCATCAAATTGAGGAAAATGGACATATGATAGGTCACTTTTATAGTTGTTCCCTACACATCCTTCAAATTATGTATCCTGAGCCAGAATATCCACTGCAAAAGAAGAATAAGAAGTTAGAAATCTTCAACACAAAGAGATGACAAAGACCAATATACGCTCAGTTTATCCTAAGCGTATGACAGATTCAAAGATCAATATACGCTCACTCTATCCTAAGCGTATGGCAGATTCAAAGATCAACATATGCTCACTCTATCCTAGGCGTATGGCAGATTCAAAGATCAACATACGCTCAGTCTATCCTAAGCGTATGACGAATTCAGAGATCACTTTTACGCTCAGTCTATCCTAGGCGTATGATAAATTTTAAGTTCAGTTTACGCTCAGCTTTTATTCAAAGATCAGAGGATGATTGGATCTTTTTCTTAAGCGTATCAGCGTATGGTTGACAAGATGTTCATCAAAAATACGCTAACAAAGGAGTTAGCGTATCTCAGTAAGAAAACTTGACATAACGTATTCCTTCAAATCAGCGTATTTTGACATTTCTATCAAAGATACGCATATCTTACAGAATACGCTCCAAACATATTTTTCGTATACACAAAAAATATGGAATACGACTAAACCCTAAAGAGGGACGCGTATTTTCTGACGTATTGACCCTAAAAAGGGGATACGTTTTATGATCTTGTCCTAACCAGAGCCCTAAATAGGGGATAGTTACTGTTCATCATCTCCATCCTCACCATAGAGGGGCTTCAATGGGCGTTCACTTCGTCGAATACGCTCATCAGCAGTCTTCTTAGTAGCAGCGGCTGCAGGTCAAGATGACTCCGCAGGAGCCTTCCCCTTTCCCTTTGCAGCAGCGTCGACTTTGGGCGCCATTGATGAAGATTGAGTCGAAGAAGAAGAAGTTTAAGTTTTGGAGCTTTTTCTCTCTCGAAGACAAATGCAGAAGTAAAGAAATGAATTAGGTTTTGAAAGACCTATTTATAGAAGAAAAGAGAAGTTTAAACGGCGGTCGTTCTTTAAACAGAATCCCTAAAGATTTGCACTGATATTGAGGAAAATAACAAAATCATGCCAGCGTGTCAAGACTTATTCCCACTTTAAGTTCAAAGTAATTTCGAACTTTTGAAATTTATAAAGTTCGAAAACTTTGAAGGAGGTCTTGTAGGATGTGAAAAATTATGACACGCTGACATAAGACTCAGTCAAAGCCATACGCTCAAGGCCATACGCTCAGCCAAAGCCATACGCTCAAGGCTATACGCTCAGCCAAAGCCGTACGCTCAGTGAATATTTTATTATTTCTTGAAGGACATCACAGCATACGTTTAATGGAGGATGAATCTGACACTTCGTCTTTCGTGCAAAGACAGCTGCCCTATGAAGATTAACCGTCGTATGGGTTTTCGAGAATTAATTTTGTCTCTTACGAGGACAGCTTATCAGCCATCATTACTGTCATTTCTGACAGTCTGTCAGCCATCATATCTGCAACACGATGCTCGAGAGATATTTGTCAGTTATTAGAAGATATGGCATATTTGAGAAGATTGAGGACAGCCACGTGTCTACTCCCTCAATGCTTACGACTCCTTGCCAACCAAGTGAGCGTATGGACTCCATACGACTCCTTGTCAATCAAGTGAGCGTATGGCCTTCATACGACTCCTTGTCAATCAAGTGAGCATATGGACTTCATACGACTCCTTGTCAATCAAGTGAGCGTATGGACTCCATACGACTCCTTGTTAATCAAGTGAGCGTATGGACTCCATACGACTCCTTATCAATCAAGTGAGCGTATGGACTCCATACGACTTCTTGTTAATAAAATGAGCGTATCAGCTTTATATGACTCTATACTATCCAAGTCAGCATATACAAGACATATGTCTTCAAAAGGTAGCGTATGACTCCTCTTCAACAAAGACAGTGTATCACAGCAAATACATTCAGGATGGCTTTAAACGTACAGTCAATACACGTTCTCACGTGTCCTGTACTCAGTTACCCACTTATTCAGAAGTTATGCAACGTGGCATCCATGCCATCAATCTCTCCTAGATATATTCTACTACTTTCAACCGCACTCTAATGTGTCTCCATCAGAATTTGCCACGCGTCCCTGCAGTTATGCACACGTCAAGTAACTGACTGAGCGTATACTTCAGAACAGTTATCCAGAACTCTATAAAAGAGAGTTTCTTCATCTTCATCAGAGACTACATTCAATTCAGAGAGAACAGAGAGATTGCCCAGTTGCTGTCCAAGTTCTTCGAAGTTCGAGTTTTCTTCATCGCATCGTCCAAGGGATAAAGTGATCGTCTTCTAGATCAGATTCTTATAGTTGTAATTTTTCCAGAAACACAATAAATAAAGTGAATTTATTTATGGAAAACAAAGGCTTGTGATTCTGAGCCGCATGGACTCAGTTTACCCGCAGCCGCATAGGCTCATGCTATCCCAGCCGCATGAGATTTTACTATTCCCGCCGCATGAGTTTGAATTCCAGCCGCATGAGATTTCACTATTCCTGTCGCATGAGTTTGAATCCCTAGCCGCATATGTATATTTTACTCAGCCGCTTGAACCAATAAATTTCTGGACGCATGAACTCTGGCCCTAATACCTTTTTGGCTGATTCTTGTCCCGAATTGACATTGATTGACATTGACTGATCGTCTTGGCATTCATTAACATTAATTATTATCTTGATTTATGATTGATCATGCGTTCCTAGTTGGAACTAAGAGACTGGCTAGTCGTCTTATTGAATAAAATGAATGAGACACGTTCATATTAATTATGAACTATTGTAATCGATTGGCCGATCCCGAATATTGGCATACAGGCACATGCAGGCTACAATTTATTTATTTATTTATTTATCTTACCAAAGCAGTATGTGTACTTTATGGTCAAGGCATGATTATTTCGTGGTTAGTTTTGATTGTTGCATTACGCTATGTAAGACTTACAACCTAAACCGTACGGATATCGTTGTAGAGTTGTGCATATTGTATCCCGTACGGAAGTACTCATTCTGAATGACCATGATCCACGGCATGGGATTTCACTTAACATAGAGGCTATTAAGTTAAATAAAATAATGATTGCATGGAGAGAATGGATTCCCGAGTTCTTACATGGCAGCCCTCTTCGGGACTATTAGTGTCCGACAGGCCGACTGGTTTCTACAGATACTGCAAATCTGCCACACGGGCAGGGAGCGGTATCTGCTTATATTATGTATTGTATATTATATATTGATGAAGGGCGTTCCGCTGGGACTCGTCTAATTTATGATTGGGGCAATTGATTGACTAGATAGACTAGCTTTGCTTGCACATAGTAAGAACTGAGGAATCCTTATTGCATAATTCCAGGATAACTTGGAACTCACCGTAGCAAGCCGTAGTAGTTGCATGGCTGTTTAAGTTGACTTGTTTGTGTACTGTACCTACTCTGTTAACTAACTGAGATGATCAGAATATCAGGATATGACGGGCCAACTTCTGTCTTTGTTTGGTTGGGAAGTTGGTTCGAAGTGTCGTGATGTTATGTGAATCCCAGTAGCTAGCAGAGATCTATTTATCATATTCTTATTACTGGTTCTAATTCCTCATATCGTACTTCCTTGCGGTACTTGCTATTAGAGGTCTAACCTCTCTGGTTTTGCATGGCCAGATTTAGAGCCGGTTCCCGAGGACTCAACTTACTTCCACCTCCAAGATGGTCAATACTAGAGGAATGATCGCAGGAGGACTCGAGTGGGTTTCTTACTTCCCCGCTCGTTTTGTTACTTACTTTATATTTTGTCGTTTGGCACCGACATGTTAGTCGGATCGTCTTGTACTTACTTTTACATAATTGTAACTAAGTCAGGCTGCAGCTGATAAACAATTGTGTATACCTTGCTTCATCATCTGGCTATATTTTGTAAAGCTAGATATCAAGAACATTTTGACTGAGCGTTTGGGACGCCTTACTGCTTTATCTTGCATGTTCTCTATTACTGTTTTCTTGTTTGAATGATTGAGACAATAGATGTGAAGCGACCATAGCGAGACTTTTATGTAGTATGCACCTCCTCGTCTTTTAGACAGCATTGATCGTATTATACGGTATTCCTCTACCCGTAATACATAGCTGGCTGAGTCATTCCTCCGCTCTCCAGTATTCTGGTTCTGGGGCGTGACAAGGTTTTAGTGGTGGCCCATGCAGGTCTTATTTCAAACTTGTAGGGTGTTTTAATTTATAGGATGTCTCAATCACACATGTTTCCTCTTGATCTCATGATTCGTTGATTCTCGACCCTAGCTTGACCTTCCGATATCCTTGGACTTCATTGATCTTTCCTGTCCGATCGTTTGATTGTTCTCTTGTCCCTTTTCTTAGGGGCACCTCGTCCGCATCTGTCAGAACTGGACAGCAACAACAAGTGCAGCCTGGGCAACCTGACCAGGTTGGTCAGCAACAAGGGCCAGAACTACCTCAGGAGACTATCCAAGAAAAAGTGATAGTGGAACCAGCAGCTGGACCATAGTATCCGAAAGTTCCAACACCACCAATAGTTCCACCTACCCCTGTGGAAGTGGACACACCAGCCCTTCTGGAGATCATGAGAGGGAAGATGGCTACTCAGCAACATCAGATGTTAGCCCAGCAGCGCATGCATACTCAGTTGCAAGAGCAGAACGTACTACTCAACCAAGGATTGCAGACGACTTTGGAAAGAGGGGCGAGGACAGATTAAGGAGCATCAACCAGATTTTGCAAGTACAACTCCCGCCGTTTCGAGGGCACGAAAGATGCCATCTCAGCAGATGCATGGCTTAAGGATATTGAGGCCATTTTGACAGCCGCTAAGGTACCGACAGAAGAACGTGTGGATCAGGTGAAGTTGTTACTTCAGGATCTCGCACGTGATTGGTGGGAATCAGAGGAAGTGGGCATCAGACATCCTGTTGCTTGGGACGATTTTACTGTAAGGTTCAAGACCAAGTACTATAGAGTTGTGGCGCAGTTTGAGCTACAACAGAAGTTTATCAACCTCAAGCAGGCCGGCAAGACGGTAGATGCTTATGCAGCGGAGTTCTGCAGATTGAGTATGTTCGCCCCAGAGATGGTAGCAACGGAGAGCCAGAGGGCTATGAGGTTCCAGCAAGGGTTTCATCTTAAGATCTTACAATTGATAGAGGGGCACAATTATCAGACTTTTGACGAAGTATTGACGACAACCCGAAGGCATGAGATCACCATTCAGAGGATCATGGCAAGGACTGGGGGCCAGAAGAGATCCCACAGTCAGATTGAAGGAGGAGGGGGAGTAGCGCCCCGAACAACAGTACCGTCTCTTGGCATTCGCATTCAAGATGTGGTAATACGAGCGCCAGCACCACCAAGGCAGCAGCAACAGCAGCAGAGAAAGAACCAGCAACCTCCAGCGGGCTGCACTTATTGTGGGAAGGTAGGACACACTAGAGATGTGTGTCGGACATTGAACGGACTGTGTTTGATATGTGGAAGTCCAGATCATCGGGTTACCACCTGTCCCATGAATTCGAGGTCAGAAGGACCAGTGCAACAATTTTCTGCTCTGCCAGCACCAGGGGCAGGCCAGTATCGAGGACCAGCGGTAGTAGTGAGACCGTTGGCACATCGCCCGTTCATGTCGCAAGCTCAGATGTTTCCGCAGCAGGGACCGCCGATATAGCAACACCAGCATAGACCACCCCAGTATCACCAAGGCAGGGGCCAGCAGCAGCACTAGGCTAGGCCGCAACATGGGAACCAACAAGGATGTCGAGGCAGGCATTCACTCTGTCTTTGTTAGAGGCATTGGCATCGGGAGATGTTGTGGCAGGTAACATTTTCGTCGTCTCATATCCCGCAGTAGCATTGTTTGATTCGGGAGCATCACACTCATTTATATCTGCACAATTTACAACACGGCTAGGAATGGAGTTCGAGGCATTGCCAGGGAGGTTGAATATACTCACTGGTAATGGGCTCGTAGGAGTTAGTAGAGTTATTCTAGCATGTAGCGTTGTAGTTTGTGGGCATTACTTACCCGCCCAGTTGATAGAATTTTCTGTTGAAAATTTCGACGTTATCTTAGACATGGACTGGCTGAAAGACAATCATATGACAATAGATTGTCGTAGAGGGAGTATATCTTTTAATATTCTAGGCATGAAGAGATTCACCTTAGCCAGAACAGTGGCAACTCACCAAGAGCAAGGGGTAGTAACGACAATGGAAGAAGTTCAGGTTCCGAAGGTAGTTGAAGAGTTTCTAGACGTATTTCCTGAAGAACTTCCAGGTCTACCACCGGTTAGAGATATTGAGTTCAATATAGAATTGGTACCTGGAACTAAACCGATATCAGATCGAGTTTACATAATGGCAGATTCAGAGCAGGCCAAGGTATATCAGCACATAGAGGAACTGAAGGAGAAGAAGTTCATCCAAGCTAGCATATCACCATGGGCAGCACCAGTAGTACTTATGGAGAAGAAGGATGGGTCATCCAGATTGTGCATCGATTACAGGAAGCTTAACGCGGCAACAGTAAAGAATAAGTACCCACTACCCAGGATCGACGACTTGTTTGATCAGTTGAGCAGAGCTAGAGTTTTCTCCAAGATAGATCTTCGTTCAGGGTATCATCAAGTGAGGGTTCGGAAGGAGGATATTCCCAAGACAGCATTCAGGTCAAAGTATGGGCATTATAAATTCTTGGTAATGCCGTTTGGTTTGACCAATGCTCCAGCAATATTTATGGATTTGATGAACCGCATCTTTATGCCATACTTAGATCACTTTGTCGTTGTGTTTCTTGACGACATTCTCGTATACTCTGCCAGTAAAGAGGAGCATGAAGACCACCTCCGGAAAGTGTTACAGGTTCTGAGAGAGAACCAGTTGTATGCCAAGCTCAGCAAGTGTGAGTTTTGGATGGATCATATTTTATTTTTGGGTCACATCATATCAGGAGCTGGAGTAACAGTGGATCCCAAGAAGGTAGAAGTAGTGGAGAGTTGGCCAGTACCCAGGATCGTAGCAGATGTACATAGTTCCTTGGGATTGGCAGGATATTACAGGAGATTCGTAGCAGACTTTGTAAGACTTTCAGCACCCATGACCCGCTTGACACGAAAGGATGTACCATTCGTCTGGTCGACAGAATGCCAGGCATTATTTGAGAATCTGAAGCATAAGTTGATATCAGCGCCTATTCTTACATTGCCAGTTGGACCCGGAGGTTTTACTGTATATTGTGATGCGTCAGGTAAAAGACTTGGATGTGTCCTTATGCAACATGGGAAGGTGATAGCATATGCATCTAGGCAACTTCGAGACCACGAGAAGAATTACCCAACCCATGACTTGGAGTTGGCGGCAGTACTATTCGCTTTGAAGCTATGGAGGCATTACTTATATGGTGATCGAGTGGACATGTACACAGACCACAAAAGTCTGAAGTACATCTTTACTCAGAAGGAACTGAACATGAGGCAGAGAAGATGGTTAGAGTTGATCAAAGATTATGACGTAGAGCTTCAGTATCATCCAGGCAAGGCTAATGTGGTAGCAGATGCTCTCAGCAGGAGAGACGGCGCATTTATGTTGACAACACAGAAGCATATCTTAGAAGACCTTCAGAAGATGGGTATCGAAGTTATACTTCCTAATGATGTAGGAATTCTGACAAGTCTACAAGTTCAATCTGACTTGGTAGACAGGATCAAGGCAGCTCAGGCACAGGACCCAAGGATTCAGAAGCTTAGGACAGAATGTGAGTCAGGACTCAGAAAGGAGATGAGAATTCATAAAGATGGTACACTTAGGTTTGGGTCGCGTCTATGTGTGCCTAGTGGAGATATCAGACAGGAGGTTATGGCAGAAGCTCACAGTTTTCAGTATTCTATACACCCTGGAGGGACCAAGATGTACCAAGATATCAAGTAGCATTTCTGGTAGAACGGGATAAAGAGGGAGATAGCTAGATTTGTTTCCCGTTGCTTGGTATGTCAGCAAGTGAAGGCAGAACAACAGACGCCAGCTGGGTTATTGCAACCGCTTTCTATCCCGGAATGGAAGTGGGAACACATTACAATAGACTTTGTGACCGGTTTATCGAGATCACCAAGTGGTAAAGATGTTATTTGGGTGATTGTAGATCGGCTTACAAATGTGGCACACTTTCTTCCTTTCAGAGTAGGGCAATCTACAGAAAAGTTGGCAGAGTTGTATATGCAGCAGATAGTCAGGCAGCATGGAGTCCCTGTCAGTATTGTGTCAGACAAAGATACCTATTTTACATCATATTTCTGGAAGAGCTTACTTCATAGTCTGGGTACCAAGTTAAGATTTAGCACAGCTTACCATCCACAGACGGACGGGCAATCAGAAAGAATAATTCAGACTTTAGAAGATATGTTGCGAGCTTGTACCTTAGATTTTGGAGGATCTTGGGAGAGCCACCTGCACTTAGTCGAGTTCTCATACAACAACAGTTATCAAGCCAGTATCCAGATGGCGTCATTTGAAGCACTATATGGTAAGAAGTGTAGGTCGCTACTAGCATGGAATGATATCGGAGAGAGGAAGATGCTAGGTTCAGAAATGATTGTCCAGACAGTTGAAGTGGTTAAGGGAATTAGAGAGCGACTTCGAGTTGCGCAGGATTGGCATCGTCATTGGGCGGACCAGCATCGTAGGCCGCTAGAGTTTTCTGTTGGGGACCACGTGTTCTTGCGGATCTCACCTACCCGTAGGGTCATTAGATTTGGTGTTCACGGAAAATTGAGTCTGCGATACGTGGGCCCATTTGCTATCCTCGATAGGATAGGCGATGTTGCTTATCGTTTATCCCTTTCACCTTTATTACGAGAGGTGCGTGACGTATTTCATGTATCTCAGTTGCGATGGTATGTATCGGACCCAAGCCATATCCTTGATCATTCTGAGCTGGTTGTTGGTACCAACATGTCTTACGAGGAACAACCTATGTCCATTTTGGACCGAAGAGAGAAGATACTCAAGAACCGAACAATTAGCCTTGTCCGGATTGCTTGGGGTTATCACTCTTTAGGGGAGTCAACGTGGGACCGTGCGAATGATATCCGATCACGGTATCCGTACCTGTTTGACTCACAAGGTATATCTCTTTCTGTATACCTTGATTGTCTTAACTCCTCATGCTTGTCACCTTATGAGTAGAATTACTTGATGTTGTAGATTGTTAGATTTAGATATGTTACTTGTTATTATCATTATAAAATGATTGCTTGCTCCAATTGCTTGTACTTAGATTAGTTTAGCTTTGATGTTCCTATCCTGCTTGGAATTGAAATTCCGAGGACGAAATTTTTCTAAGGAGGATAGAGATATCACTTTCCGTTCCCAGAATACGTATTTTAAATACATGTACTGCTAGAATGTATTTATTTAATATTTATCATGTATTGTTCTGTATTTAAATTTCTTTAATTTTCTGCTAATTAATTTTTTGCATTTTACTTTCAGTATTTTAATTTTTGCTTTGCTTTTGAGTTCGGCCCGAGTTGGTTTATTTTCAGGCCTTGGTTGGTTCAACAAACCCAGCTTCCCACCTACCGCCACCCCTTCATTTAAAGCCCCATTCCCTTTCTCTCTCTTTATTACTTCACCATTACTCTTCTTCTTCCTCATAAACTCTCCCCCACCTACCTAGCCGCATAGGCAAGTGCCAACTTGCTTTTTGACGGATCTCCATTTTTGTTGTTCCATTGTCTTCCTCTCAAGATTCTTAGATACTTTAGTATTTAGTATTTACAATTTCCATGGTTCATTTCATGTAGATATAAGTTTAATGTATTTTTGGATTTCTTAGGTTTTGATCTAGTAACTTTGTTATTTTCCAAGTTTTGATGGTTCCATGTTTTAGAAAATTTCGTTCTACCCCATTTTGACCTATGGAAGTCCAGATTTGGGCTTGGAATGAAGGATTTAGAGAGCGGGAAAGCAATGGCTTCCATGGTGTTGTTTGTAGAAATTCGGAAAAGAAGAACAGTCCTGGCCGCATGGAGATCCTGGCCGCATGGCGCTTCTGGCCGCATGAACCATTTTAGTCCTCGACCGTATGAACATATTATATTCTGAGTCGCGTGAGCGCATGAGTATCCTGGCCGCATGAAGTGCTGAGCGCATGAGTATCCTGGCCGCATGGAGTTTGAGCCGCATGAACTTTATTCCAGCCGCATAAGGCATTGAACTTATCCAGCCGCATAAGGACCCGAGTCCTATGTTAGCCGCATAGGCGCAGGTCTTCTCAGCCGCATGGGCTTATCCGTCCCAGCCGCATGAGACTTTATAGCCCGAGCCGTATGAGACTTTATTCTTTTCAAGCCGCATAAGGCTTGTGATTCTGAGCCGCATGGACTCAGTTTACCCGCAGCCGCATAGGCTCATGCCATCCCAGCCGCATGAGATTTCACTATTCCCGCCGCATGAGTTTAAATCCCAGCCGCATAAGATTTTACTATTCCCGTCGCATGAGTTTGAATCCCTAGCCGCATATGCATATTTTACTCAGCCGCTTGAACCAATAAATTCCTGGCCGCATGAACTCTGGCCCTAATGCCTTTTTGGCTGATCCTTGTCCCGAATTGATATTGATTGACATTGACTGATCGTCTTGGCATTCATTAACATTAATTATTATCTTGATTTATGATTGATCATGCGTTCCTAGTTGAAACTAAGAGACTGGCTAGTCGTCTTATTGAATGAAATGAATGAGACACGTTCATATTAATTATGAACTATTGTAATCGATTGGCCGATCCCGAATATTGGCATACAGACACATGCAGGCTATAATTTATTTATTTATTTATTTATCTTACCAAAACAGCATGTGTACTTTATGGTCAAGGCATGATTATTCTGTGGTTAGTTTTAATTGTTGCATTACGCTATGTAAGACTTACAACCTAAACTGCACGGATATCGTTGTAGAGTTGTGCATATCGTACCCCGTACGGAAGTACTCATTTTGAATGACCATGATCTACGGCATGGGATTTTACTTAACATAGAGGCTATTAAGTTAAATAAAATAATGATTGCATGGAGAGAATAGATTCCCGAGTTCTTACATGGCAGCCCTCTTCGGGACTATTAGTGCCCGACAGGCCGGCTGGTTCCCACAGATACTGCAAATCTGCCACACGGACAGGGAGCGGTATCTGCTTATATTATTTATTGTATATTATATATTGATGACGGGCGTCCCGCTGGGACTCGCCTAATTTATGATTGGCGCAATTGATTGACTGGATAGACTAGCCTTGCTTGCACATAGTAAGAACTGAGAAATCCTTATTGCATAATTCCAGGATAACTTGGAACTCACCGTAGCAAGCCGTAGTAGTTGCATGGCCGTTTAAGTTGACTTGTTTGTGTACTGTACCTACTCTGTTAACTAACTGAGATGATCAGAATGTCAGGATATGACGGGCCAACTTCTGTCCTTGTTTTGTTGGAAAGTTGGTTCGAAGTGTCGTGATGTTATGTGAATCCCAGTAGCTAGCAGAGATCTATTTATCATATTTCTTATTACTGGTTCTAATTTCTCATATCGTACTTCCTTGCGATACTTGCTATTAGAGGTCTAACCTCTCTGGTTTTGCATGACCAGATTTAGAGCCGGTTCCCGAGGACTCAGCTTACTTCCACCTCCAAGATGGTCAATACTAGAGGAATGATCGCAGGAGGACTCGAGTGGGTTTCTTACTTCCCCGCTCGTTTTGTTACTTATTTTATATTTTGCCGTTTGGCACCGACATGTTAGTCGGATCGTCTTGTACTTACTTTTACACAATTGTAACTAAGTCAGGCTGCAGCTGATAAACAATTGTGTATACCTTGCTTCATCATCTGGCTATATTTTGTAAAGCTAGATATCAAGAATATTTTTACTGAGCGTTTGGGACGCCTTACTGCTTTATCTTACATGTTCTCTATTACTGTTTTCTTGTTTGAATGATTGAGACAATAGATGTGAAGCGACCATAGCGAGACTTTCATGTAGTATGCACACCTTCGTCTTTTAGACAGCATTGATCGTATTATATGGTATTCCTCTACCCGTAATACGTAGCTGGCTGAGTCATTCCCCCGCTCTCCAGTATTCTGGTTCTGGGGCGTGACAACTGTCCTGACGTAGACTGGTCCATGCGGTAGTGCTCCACGTGATTGCTGAATTTGGAGAGGTGGGTCCCCTTGCTACAGTCCTGGTGGTCCTCGTATTCGTCCTTGGGCAGTGTGATCAGAAATCTTCGAGCAATCCTGGACTTGGTGGGCAGACGTTTAGCAGAACAAGCATAGGCTCAGTCTCTTGCGGCGCTCGTCGTAGAGGTGTCCTGGGCGACGACAGAAAATATAAATGATCGTCGGCTGAATCTGAATCTACAGTTGGGACTGGAATGCAGGGCTCTGACAGGAATATACGGCTACTGGTGTGCTGGCTACTGAGATCCTGCTGCTCTTTGGTCATTGTGATCCGTGACTTGCTGGCAATCCTTCATTTGGTAGGCAGAACATCCGCAATATAAGTAGAATTTGAGCCTCTTGTGGCACTCCTCGAAGCGATGTCCTGGATGGCGACAGAAAATACAAATGACCATTATCTGAATCTGATGACGCGGCTAAAGAAACGCTGTCTGAGTGTGTCGACGCCTTGCGGATCCGAAGTAGCTGGTATCTCCATCATAAGTCTTCATGTTTCTCTTGGCCTTCAACTTTCCGTCTTGTTGTATGTGATACGTGTTGGATCTCCTGGTTGGTGAATTCAATTAGAGGAGTTGGATCCTCGGAAACTTGGATGATCTTCAGTGACGGCTCCAGGTTCTCGATCTGCTTCTCGGTGCAAGATATGCGCTCGGTGTCGGAGAAATCCAATGATCAGAAATCCTTCCTGGCTCGGAGAGTGTATCCACAAGTCTGACTTGGAAAAGGATGGCATGCTCCCTCTGGACGTCAAGGGACTCTTCAAATATCTCCGTCAACTGCGTACTACCTATGGGGATAGTAGAGTGATAGAAGGTAGTGTGAGCTCGAAACCTTCAAGTGTAGATGGATCGACTGTTCCGGTGTTGCGTGCTTGAACTATCTGAAAAACAGAAAACTGTTAAAATGTCCTAATCCTAAAACAATTAGATAATCTTTTACTCTAATCTTAGCGAACATTCTAAATGATATTATTCTTCATAAAGCTTATTTTGAAAGTTGCAATTGTGCAATTGTTCAGGATATTTAATTGCAAATTGTCCACGGGACTTTATGAAATCTTAATAACTATTTAGAAATGGACAGAATTGTTGAATTACAAGACAAGTTTGAGGAGAAGAGATTGCATTTACTTTTTTGGATTATTATGTAACAACAAATAATGTTAGGCAATTTAGAAAACTAATTTGCACTGGATGATTTATCAATCAAGGAGTATCTAAGTTACGGAAATTTCTAGTAGAGTACATATTGAGATTCATTCACAAAAGTTGCAACTAATTGATAATATACAATTTCAACCGATAAGTAATCTACTTAGGCTGGGTTGGTTGCACCTGGCCTGTTTTTGCTTATTTTTCAGCTTATCCTTTAAATGAGCTAGCTTGTTTTAGGCCTGGTTATAAAAATAATAATAGGTTGTTTTTAAAAGTTGTTTCTATACCCCCTCGTTTGGTTCGTTCGCAAAAAAGAAAGGAAATCAATTGCTCCTTTTCTTTGAAAATTTGTAATTTTTATTAATTTTTTTTCGGTGTTTGAAAAGGCTAAAAAAAAATTGGGAGGAATATTGATTCGGGTGGGAAAGTGAATTATTGAGGTGGGTAGGACCGTAGGAGAACCAATCTTCTTACTATTTTTCTTTTATTTTGTAATTATTATTATTTTATGCTCATTTTTATGGCATCCCAAACACAAAAAATAACTAAATTTTCTTTTCCACGGTGTTGATTCAGCGAACCAAAAGTGGACTATAAAAGCTGCAACATCAGCAGCAAATCAGCTTAAATGTCAGTAGTTTATTTACTTGATGCACCGTAACCATCCTCTAAAACAGTAGTGCAATAATATATATTTTTGGATCCATTTGCAATCCAAGGAAAAAAATGCTAATAAAACAAACGAACTTTATATTTCAAATCTATATGTTCGAGAAAATTTTATTTCATACACGTCACAATGATGACAGTCAACAATAATAATTTAGTGTCATGTTCATAATTTAGTGTGCATTATTGTCATGTACGCAAATTTTTTTTTTTTTTGAATGTTTTTTTTTTTTCGGGCCGACGAACAATGTCTAGACGAATTCAAACATTGTCCATTCCCACGGAACTTTTTGGCGTACCCAATAGGCTACACCACCACAGACAATTGATTTTTTTTTGTTTATGGACTGTATGGTATGTGTATGAAAGGGTAAAGTATATTTAAACCCTCCTTAGATGTTACGAAAACGCAATTAAAGACTTTCTAATTTGAAAAATCCAAAAAGTTACGAAAATGCTTAAATCATCCCATAATCTAACTTTTCTGTTAACCAGTGTTAAAATGTGGTTGTGCTGACCATTTTACCCCTGGATATAACTGACCATTGTAATTTGCCACTTGATTCTCTATACTTACTAATAAAATCCAAAGCTATTTACTGTAGTAAAACTTTGGGTGTTTAAATACTATAGTCAAAAATTTTATATTTCTATAAAGTTATTATTTAAAATTATTTTTTTATAAATTATTTTTTATTTAACAAATATATAAGTATTTTTGGGGAAAACAAAACTGATAATACAGAATTCTCATGCTTGACGTCATTTTCGAAAATAAATGTTTATAATCTAAATAGTAGGTTTTCATCTTAAATTTTCTCTGGAAAAAAAATCTTTCAACAATTGTCTGGTTAGTCCTGAACTATCCAGCCATTTAACTTAGGGCATGTTTGGTAAACCGTAGTTGGAGCTAGAAAACTGTAACTAATATTATATTATTTAATATTTTTATAATAATTATAATAATAATTAATAATTATAATCTTAATTAATAATTTATTAATTATAATTTTATTATAATTTTAATTAATAACAATTTAATCATAATTATAATTATAGTTAATAATTTATTAATCATAATTATAATTATTATTATAGGGTTACTTAATAATTTATTAGTCATGACTATTATCATAATTATTTATTTATTAATTCTAATTGGAATTGTAAATCTTGGTACAAATTTATTTTTATCACATGTATTCCTTAAACAAATAACTTAAATATTACTAAACATGTCAAAAATTTAAAAATAAATTGCAAAACATGTATGTTGAATCATGGTCCGGGTTCAGTTGCTGCTACCGCTGCTGTCGATTCTCTAGGAATAGGCTGTAAACCTTGGTCTCGGTGCTCCTTTAACTCTTTCGTTAAATTCCACATTAGAATTTGATAGTGTTCTGAATGTTTCTCATCCTCCCATAGTAGAAAACTACAAGAATTTGTTGAAAAATTTGTACACCCGTAGAATCTTCTTCCAGGATTTGTTGGTGTCCATGAAGTCTTCAGTGGACTAATTAATCCACAATAGCAATAAATTGTTCTTCCATAATTTCTATTTGGAAGTCTTGAGAATGAAGATTGCGAGCTACTGTCCATAATTTGCAGTTGGATTTGAGATCTGTAGGTAAGAAAAAGCTTCAATACATTAAATGAGAGTAAATAAGTAAAAAAAATGGAAGATGAAAAAAATTTAATGTTATTTTTCCAACCAACCGGTCAAAAAAGTAAAAATAGAAAGCTTGAGTTTTATGTTTCAAAACAATCTTATATATAGAGAATGAAAGGGGGAAGCCAAATGTTAACGTTAGCATTCAGAGGGGTATTTTGGGGAGTGCGAAATTTAATTTACCAAAAAAATGACTTCTAACAGCTAGTTCTAACGTCATTTTGACGGAAGGGGACATTCTGAGCAAAAATATGTTTTGCAGGAGGTGCAAACTGTTTAAGTTTTTAAAAAAATTTATTTTGTAAATGAGGTAAATCTAAGGAGGGTTTAAATGCACTTTACCCGTGTATGAAATAATGAAATATAAACGAAAAGGGTGAAGAAGTATTCGGGACTGAAACCAGACACGGTTAACCGACAATCCCATGTAATCAACCGTACTACAGTATAATTCTCCACCACCAAGTCAACAACATTCTTTTCTTTTTCTAATTGCTAATTTTATCAATTTTCCCCCCTTCAATTCCTTCTCTCCATCGATCCGTAAACCCTAGAATCCACTTCTCAAGATCAGCTCCATCTCAAAATTCTCCAAGAATTCCAGTTCCCTAAATTTCCGCGGATCGAAACCCCGAAATTAGGGCTTCGACGATGCATTCGAGATCGGGACATTCCTCGTACCGGGACCGGACGCAGGAGTTCCAGACGGTCGCGGAGAGACTGAAGAAGTCCTCCTCCTCCTCCGCGCCGGACGCTCAGATCAGCAGCGGCGGAGGCGGCGGCCCGGCCGTCAGGCCGGAGGGCCCACGGTCCGCGGTGTCGGTCCAGTCGGAGTTCAAGAAGAGGGCCTCTGCGATCGGGCTCGGGATCCACCAGACCTCCCAGAAGCTCGCGAAACTCGCCAAGTGTGAGTCCAAACCCCCACCGATAGTTCCGCTTGCTTTTGTCAATATTACAATGTGTTCGTATGCGAATTGCATAATGCATTTTGTTACTATAGGCCTAGCTGATTGGCGACGGCGACCGCCACCGTCTAGGTAACAGAGAAGATTCTTTGAATTTCTCGAGCAATGCTTTTGACCTTGGCCGATTTCTAACGATAATTTAATATATGTGTATTCTGTTGGGAACTTTCAACTTTGCGGCTGCGGTGGCGCCGGCGATTGAGAGTAAGGACGAGAGAGAAAATTGCCTAAGTGGTTTGGGCATGTGCTAGATCGGGCCCTAAATGACACCAATGTGCATAAATTCGATATATGTGGTCGAGCTCAAGGTTCTTGAGATTGGATACTGGTGGTACCTTCATATATATATATATATATACTGCGGAACAGAGGCCTCGGTCATGGAAAGAGGTCTGCACGCCAGTGACTGAGAAAAGCCCGATGTCGATGGAGTTTGTCCCACCGATGTCGGTTGGAGGAGGACTTCGGGCGTATTTTCCAGCTGAAGAAATAGCGGTTGTTTCCGAATTCTTGAAGAACACTATGGTGTTATATGTGTTAGGAAACAAGCCGTTCTATGGCCAAATTCGGGGATATGCGGAGAGGGTCTGGAGACCTAAAGGGAGCATAGAATTCTTCTCTCGGGAGAACGGGTTCTATTATGTCAAATTTGGTTTAGCGGAGGATGTGGCCAGGATCCTGCAGGGGGGGCCTTGGTTGTTTGACGGGAGACTCATTATTCTGAAGAAGTGGACGCCGGAGTTGAGGTGTGAGAAGGAGGTGCTGAACGCTATCCCCATCTGGGTCCGATTTCCTGAGTTTCCAGTGAAGTATTGGAGTATCCCGCTTCTCATGCGACTTGCCAGTCTTGTGGGAAAGCCGATCAAAGCAGACGAGGCCACTACTTTTCGTACCAGACTGATGTATGCCAGGATCTTCGTGGAGATCAAGGCGGGCTCTGTGCTACCGAGTACGCTTGAGTATCAGGTACCGTCTGGGGAGGTTCTGACACAGGCAGTGGAGTATGACTGGGTTCCCCCTATGTGTTCTCACTGTGAGTGCTTTGGGCATCCTACCAGCGCGTGCAAATACAAGGGGAAGGAGACTGCCAGGCCACAGACGACTCAGACGGAGGTACCTAGGAAGGAGACGACCGCTAGTCACCTACCGGGGGAGACGGAGCCAGTCAGACATCGGGAGGAGGACACAAGGATGGAGGTTGACAGGAGGTTGGAGTCAGGATCACCGCAGGGAGAGGAGAGCACGCAGGGTGCACTGGTCCCGTTCATACCACAGAGGACCATCGTGACCAGGGGTATGAGCGCGGCTGGTGGTAGTCAGATGGTGACGGAGGCCCCCCCGGCGATCATGGTGTACAGCAGCAGGAAAAGGCATGCTCCGGCCACACGGGAGGATATCCCTCAGGCGAGGGATATGGATGACCAGACTGAAGACAATCCTGACTGGGCCCTTACACTCAGCAGGATACAGGCCCACCTTGCTCCTTCTTCTATGGTAGATGCTATCATTGATCAGGCGGATGAGACACTTCCCTCGAGTGTCGATCCAGACGAGTGCCAGAGGGACCCATCCTCTCTTTATTAGATGTCGGTCCTAGCATGGAACATTGGGGGGGGTGTTCCATAGGACGATGGAGGGAGATTGGAGGGGTTCTGAGACGAGAGGCGTGTGACATTGCCATCCTACTGGAGACGAAGATTAGAGGGGCCGCTATGCTCTCGCGTAGGACTTCGACAAACTGGGATCACATTCACAACTTAGATCTTTGTGGTATGGCAAGAATCTGGGTTAGGTGGAACAAAGGAAGTTGGGAAGGGGTGCAGATCCACAAATCAGAACAACTCATCGGTGTTACTTTTATGAACAAAGGTGGGTTCCGATTCATCCTGGGGGTTGTCTATGGGCACAATGACAGGAGACTTCGGGAGGCTTTGTAGGAGAACATTGTGCATCTGGGTCTCATGGCGGACAATCTGTCTCTCCCTCTGCTCATCATGGGGGACTTCAATGCTATGCTGCTTCGCCACGAGAAGGTGGGAGGTCGTCCTGTTCCGGATTCGATCTTATATGACTTCCAGAGGTGTCTGCTACTGTCAGGGATGCGGGGGCTGGAGCGAGCCGGACATATCTGGACCTGGCACAACAAGGCTACTCATAACCGGATTGCTTGCCAGTTGGATCGAGCCTTGGGCAATAGTGAGTGGTTCAGGTGCTTTCCGAACTCGGTGGCGGAAGGTCTGGCGGCGGGTACTAGCGACCATTCTCCTATCCGGGTTGGCTTCGGTGAGAGACCTACTTTGAGGGCGAGGCCATTCCGGTATAACAATAGTTGGTATCTGTTCGGCTGGATATGAGGAGGTGGTTACGAGAGAGATGCAGCACTTCCGGAAGTGCACGGCTCAGTTTCGCATGGTGCACAAACTAAAGCAGCTCAAGCAGGCTATCAGGGGGTGGGTGAAGACGATTCCGCGGACTTCTCTGGCAGATAAGGAAGCTGAACTTCGGGATACCCAGGTGGCCCTCCAAGCTGACATTCTGAACGGGGAGCTGGCGGCCAAGGAGAAGCTCCTGATTGAGGAGGTTAGCACCATGCGCCAGCAGGAGGAGATTAGTGCGGCACAGAGGGCTAAATGTACCTGGCTTAAAGATGGAGACCGCTGCACCAGATTCTTCTACGATGTGATCCGCGCCCGTCAGCACCGGAACAACATTCCAAGACTTCTGAATGCTGAGGGACGGCTTGTTGGGGACCCGGTGGAGATTCAGGAGGAGGCTGTCAGATTCTACACGGCTCTTTATCAGCAGACAGACTACTCCAGCACGTTCCTTGCGCTTGTCACGAAGAGACTGGTGTCCCGACATGGGAACAGTTTGCTTCTGGCACCTGTGAGGATGGAGGAGGTGGAGGATATTGTTATGAAGGCCAATCCCAACAAAGCTCCTGGGCCTGATGGCTTCTCTTGTGGGTTCTTTAAGCGACACTGGGGTGTGCTTAAGACCCATGTCCTGGCGGCGGTTCAAGAGTTCTTTATGGAGTGCAGGCTTCTGAAGGAGATGAACCACACTTTTTTGACGCTGGTTCCTAAAAAGGAGGGAGCGACTTCTCTTGCGGACTTCCGGTCCATTGCTTGCTGTAATTTTCTTTACAAGATTATCACTCATCTTATGTGCAGGCGTATGGAGGAGATTATGCAGGGATTGGTGTCCCAGAATCAAGCAGCGTTTATCAAGGGCCGGTCGATAGTGGAGCACAGCCTGCTAGCTCATGAGATGGTGAGGGAGTTCAGCAAACCTGGGGGGATGAAGGCTTGTGTGAAATTTGATCTCCGGAAAGCTTATGATACGGTCAACAGGGACTTCCTGTGTCACTTGATGCTTGCCATGGGGTTCGACGAGAGGTGGGTTGCGAGGGTGAGGGAGTGCATTTGCTCACCTACTTTCTCAGTCCTCATCCAGGGCACGCCGCATGGCTACTTCAGTAGCAACAGGGGGTTGAGGCAGGGTGACCCCCTCTCCCCGTATCTATTTACCTTGGTGATGGAGTACTTTACCTGCATGATGGATACGGCTGTGCATAGCAAGAGGATCGTCCCCCTTTTCCGATTGGTGAGTTCGGTTGTATCCCACTTGATCTATGCTGACGACTTATTGGTGCTTCTCCAGCCTTTCATGCGGGGAATGAGAGCGCTCTCTGACATTATGGAGGAGTTCGGGCGGCTATCTGGGCTCCAGTTAAACAGGGAGAAGAGCAGAGTCTACTTTAGCTCCCGGTGTACACAGCAGGAGGAGAGAGCCTTCGCCTTAGGTGTGGACAGAGGCGAGCTCCCAGTGAAATACCTGGGGGTTCCGCTGACGGTCAACTATGCCAGAGAGCAGGATTGTCACAGCTTGGTGGACTTTGCTCAGAGGAGGGTGGAAGGCTGGCAAGCTGCGGGTTTATCTTTTGGCGGCAGGATCGAGTTGGTGCGTTCGGTTATTGCAGGCATCACGATGTTCTGGTTCCAGTCTATCCAGATTTTCACGGCTACTATTCGTAAAGTGGAGGCCATCTGTGCTGATTTCATCTGGAGGGGAGGGATGCACGCGATATCCTGGGACTAGTTATGTCGGCCTCGGGAGGAAGGAGTAGGGTTGAGGCCTCTCCGTTCGGTCAGGAAGGCAGCTTGTGTGAAGATGGCCTGGAGATTCATAAAGGGGGGGTCGCTCTGGACAGAATGGATGGCGAACAGATACCTGAGGAGGACCAACTTCTGGGCTTGCAGGATAGACAACAATTTCTCGGTCACGTTTAAGGCCATCCTTAGGTGTAGACCGGTGCTTAAGACCGCTATTTGCAGGCAGATGAAGGATGGGACGTCTACCGACCTCTGGCTGGACCCTTGGTTGGGTTCCAGATCCTTGCTCGATCTTCTTGGGGGACAGCTGGACAGAGAAGCAGGCAGGGGGCTCACTTGTAGTCGGATCATTAGAGATGGAGTTTGGAGGCCAGAGAGTTATACTTATACCGCTCAGCTAGCCGAGGAGATTCGCCTTATTACTATCGACGCTAGCCAGGCAGAGGATACATGGTGCTGGGCCGGCCCAGGTACGGGGGGCGGGTCAGGGCTATTCTGCTTTCGGAGTTGCTACGATTTGGTTCGGACCCACCACGATCTGGCGGAGGAGGTGGACTTCATTTGGGGCAAGGGCGTTGCACGGAAAATGCAACTATGTGCATATCGTCTTCTCCGGGGTAGACTGATGACGAGAGACAGACTCCTCCGGTTTGGAATGCAGATCCCGGATGCCAAATGTGTGCTATGTAATGAGGACGATGAATCTATGGGACATCTTTTCTTTGTTTGCCTGATGACCTGGCACATTTGGACTGAGCAGTGTGCACAACTGAGAGGAGGAGTTGGGGTGGATCGAGACATCCGGAGCATTCTCAGCTGGATCCGAGATCACAGAGGCCGGGATCCGGGGTGGACTAGAAGAGCCAGAGTTCGTCTTGCTGCGTCTGTTTGGCACATCTGGAAGGAGCGGAACAGACGTATCTTTGAGGGCTTGACTACCCCCCTATTGGAATTCTACATAATATAGAATTCGATGTATCTGTAATGGCCCCATAATATTAGTATTTGGGGCATGGAGAGTTGTGATGTTGTACTTTAATACCTTTTCCGCTATATGCGAGAATAAATTCACCCTTATTCCAAAATATATATATATATATATATATATATATATATACACACACACACACAAGTAATGTGAATGTGCATTGCACATGCGTAAAAAAATATTGAAAAGAAATTAAATATACATTTATTATTACACATGCCATTTCTAGGATTTGAACTTAAGCAATCAAGGAAAATGCCTCCCACCTTAACCACTTGATTTAAAGTTATTTTGTTATAAATATATCATATTAGGTAGTTAAATGCTTGGTTAAGTTTAAAAAAATAATAATTAGTGGGGTATTTGGGTAGTTATTTAGTTATCTTCTTTTTTAATTTCATTTTATAAACAATCGTAATAGTTGAGCAACTCGGAAGTCAAATTATTTTGACAATGGAGAATTTAAGAGAATAGAAGGCAATGTCACTATTGTTGCTAACACGCCGGAACAGGAAGTACCACTTCTTCTTCTTTCTATCTTTTGAGGGAGAAACATTTGAGGGTGGGGGTGTTTAATGGGTATATAAATTTGGCAGACCCAAACCTGATATGCATCGATATCAATATTAAAAAAAGGGTTTATCGACGATTAATAGGCTGGGTAATCTATCGTTTAATCTGTAGTCGGGTAGCCGATTAATCAAAAATGTCAAGCAGCCATGTAATTTCAATTGATTGACCAAGTGATCTTATTAATATATAATCAACCATAAATCGAGTGCTGATTAAATTCGCTTAATATGACATTGCTAGATATGTCCTCTACACCTTATATTGTTCATTTACCGACCGGTATTGTCCGTTTACCAGTTTTCTCAAACCGGTTAGGCAAAGCATATCGGTTTTCCATTAAAACCTTTATACCGACCGATATATTGGTCATACCTGCAGATTTTACGAACAATGGTTGAGCTCGATAACAATCGGCAGGTAATCGTTATAGAGGCCAATATTTGTAAAATAAGCTTTTGTAGGGTTTGATTGGTGCACATTATTGGTACATCAACCCAATATCACAAATTTTCTAAATCTAGAATCTGTGACACGACTTCACTGCTACCTCTCTCTCTCTCTCTCTCTCTCTCTCTCTCTCACTCACTCACTCTCAGACACACTCTTATATTTGCGTGATAGATTTGGTCCATTTGGAAAGTTGTAGATATAACCTTAGTCCTCAAGGGAAAGAAGGAAATTTTTTGCCAACCTTTTCTTCGCTGTCCACATTTAGATTTAGTGCAGATTTGGTGTATTGCATGCAGGTTGTGGTATTTAAAGTGGATATGTGAAAAATCTTTCCAAATCTTCGGATTCTATGTAAGAAATATTTTCACGTGTGATCATATAGGATCATATAGGATGTCAAATTTTTATGTTCCACAAATATATCATCCGATATCCCCTAGCGCATATGCCAAAGCCCAGTGGATTCGACTCCAATATTAGAACCTTGTTGTAAGTTTATAACTCAATAACAACGTGGAAAACTATCTTTACATTGGATGGTTTGTGATCACTCTTCCACCATGTTATTAGTGATATAAGAAGCCCCTTTCTAATGTACATTTATGTAATTTCATATTTGAATCTGGCTTGAAATTATTGTAAATAGAAATTCTGTAAGTGATGCTTCCCTTGTTGTAGATGTAGGCAACATGTCCGACATGTCAGCTGACATAATGGTTTTGACTAGGAAACGACACAAACCAACAAACAAAATTGTTTATACATTTTGGTTAAAATTGGCCTAAATTCGATATGTTTACCGACGCGAGAAATGAAATGTCGTCCGACTTCTACACAAATTTACATAAATCAGTATGTTACTGGTGTTTTTTTAAAGACCCTACCATGAACCATCATCTGAATAACTCAAATAAAACTCTCTCTCTTACCCTTTTGTTATTAACCTCGAATCCTAAGTCCCTAACCACTTCTCTTTTACTCCGAAACCTAGCCTTCCAATTCTCCACTCTAGAGCTACAAACATGGCTCTTTTTCTCGCTCTTTTAATTCTGCACCCCCCACCCACACACACACACACCCACCCACACAAGATCCTATA
Organism: Iris pallida; assembly: GCA_029216955.1. Lineage (NCBI taxonomy): Eukaryota > Viridiplantae > Streptophyta > Magnoliopsida > Asparagales > Iridaceae > Iris > Iris pallida. The sequence continues at coordinate 2,551,533 of JANAVB010006398.1, read as the reverse complement.
TTTTTTTTCCTTCAGATTTACCCAAAATCAGTCTTCCTCCTTTTATGTTAGGTAGGACTTGATTTATTACTATCAGGCACTTTTTGAAGATATAAGTTGCAAATTTAGGGCATGTTTGGTTAGGCGTTTAAAACCTCTTTTCTGAGTTTAAACGTAAAAACTCAACAAAATCGTGTTTGGCACCACTCATTCAGAGTAAGCTTTGCAAAAAAAAATTGGGAAATCAACACTCTGAGAGTGGGTTCTTAGAAAGCTGAAAAAACTTGTTTTCGAAGAGACATTTCTATCTTCTGGCAATGTTTGGCGGGTTCCCCACCCCCTACTCCTGCAGGGTCCCTCGATTCTCTCTCCCTCTGAAAAATCTCTCCCTCAAGCCCTAGCCGACTCCAGCTCCACCAAACCGAAGAGCGAGTACGACGGAGCTGCGGCGGGTAGTAGAGTTGTCGAAGACCGCGGCCGGCGCGCACGAGATCCTCCTCGAGCTCGGGGGCGGTGGTGGGGTCGTCAACGACAGCTACAGGCACGGGCGAGGTCCTCTTCGAGCTCGAGGACAGTGGTAGATCGTCGATGACGGGCAGGCGCGGTCCTCTTCGAGCTCGAGGACAGTGGTGAGTCGTCGACGACGGCTGCGGGCGCGGTCCTCCTCAAGCTCGAGGACAGTGGTAGGGTTGTCGACGATGGCTGCGGGAGCGGTCCTCCTCGAGCTCGAGGACAGTGGTGGGACGTTGTCGATGACGACGGCGACGGGATGCAGCCGTGCTTGGAGGAGGAGCTAGGGTTCTTCTAGCGGCGGCGGTTGTCTCTGCGGACAGTGGTGGGTCATCGTCGAGGACGACGGCGACGGGGTGCAGCCGTGCTTGGAGGAGGAGCTAGGGTTCCCCTAGCGGCGGCCGCGGCGACTGTCTCTGCGGACACGGTCTGGACAATGTTGTCATAGATCGGACACGAAACGTTTCCGACTAAGGCAATCAGAACATATCAAAAATAATTTCCAAAAAAAAACAATTACCAAACAAAATTTCAAAAAAAATAATTCATAAAACTTTTTTCAGATGAAAGTAACCAAACGCAAACTCAGAAATACTATACTCAGAAAATAAATTTATAACTTACTTTCAGAAAACTGTTTTTATAACAAAATCTCAGAAAGACTATCCAAACAGACCCTTAGTATTTACAATATATACTATATTACATATTATTTATATCCGATATTTAGAATGTCTTCGACATGTCCCAGAATATGACATCTGACATAAAAAAACTCCATTCAGACATGAACCAGACTTCCAACATCTACAACATACAATATTGCTTATTATTTTGATTAGCTTTGCTAATCTATTGCTTATATGTATTTTAACTTTTAATACAGGTGAAGATGTAAACTAAGAATAAGAAGCACTTTCTAATACATTCCTTCATTTTTTGTTTTTGAGCACTAGTTCTCTTGGCAAGATTTCTAGCTCCAGTTGCCTCTATTCTATTCTTTACTTGAACGATAGCAAACATCAGACATGATATTTTTTCTTTTGTGCATGGTGCTCTTCCCTGGTGGGATATAGGTGTCATGTGAAAATAACTATTAGATTGCATCAGAAAAATTCGTGAATGTTGAAAATATGATTATTTTATATCTAAAGAATCATTGTACTTCTGTTGAATCTAAATAGTTGGAAGAGTGGATGGTTATGACTAAGATACTCAAACTAAGCACTTATCTTCTAAAGCACATTTGTCTATGGCTGAAACATTTTTTTGTGTGGGTTAGTCTTTTGCCTGTTCACTGTAGTATAGATAATTGATATCTGATAATGAAGCTTTTTTTTTTTTAACTTCTGCAGTGGCAAAGAGAACATCAGTTTTTGATGACCCCACCATTGAGATACAAGAGCTGACATCAGTTATCAAGCAGGAGATCACTGCTTTAAATTCTGCAGTTGTAGACCTGCAACTAGTCTGCAATTCACAGAATGAGAGTGGCAATATATCCAGGGATACAACCAGCCATTCAACAACGGTAGTTGATAATTTGAAGAATCGTCTAATGAGTGCAACTAAGGAATTTAAAGAAGTTTTAACAACGAGGACAGAGGTAAGATACTAAGATGACATTTTTGCATCTCACTAGGTCTGCCTTCACATTTTTTGCATTTTATCTAATGGCTACCAATCATGAATTCATATGAAATCTGATCATGGTACTTGTCAAACCTACAGAACTTGAAGGTTCATGAAAATAGAAGGCAGATGTTTTCTTCTTCAGCATCAAAAGATGCAACCAATCCTTTCATCAGACAACGCCCTTTGGCTTCAAGGGGGCCTCATGACTCGGCTGTACCGCCTGCACCTTGGGCAAATGACTCGGCATCTTCATCTCAACTGTTCCCACCCAGGTTACCTGATTAGAAAAGGATGATATTTAGAAAAGAACTTTGATTCAATTTTTGTCTTAGATATCTGGTTCTAGTTTAACTTTTGCTGAAGGCTTATAAATTTTGGCTTGGATCTCTTTGATCCCATCCTTTATCTCAAAAAAGAAAAGAAAAAAATACTGTGGGTAACTTGTGCAATAATGTTTCCCTAGAGGCAAGCGTAAGCATTGTATCTTTGATTTTTCTAGCAGATAGAAACTACTTTATGGTCCAAAATTTTATTTGAACCCAGATTGCGAAGGTGGTGTTACTTTTGGCATTTCATAACATCGTGATATCTTGTCTATGTTGTCAATCAATTTAAAAGAAGAGGAAGGTATTAGAAATCCAAGGTAGGGTTTACGGTGGAACGTGATTTGCCATGCGGGGGAAAAAATTAAAATAACGAACATCCATATTAGGTTCCTTAACTATATACTTTATAGGTCTTGATAAAAACATTATGTGCACTATAATGTTTTGAATGTCCAAGATAGCCTAACTAATAAATAGATATTAATATTAATGAATTTATTGGAGAATCCTATTGTATGAAAGTGTTGAGGCACAAAAAAAGGGCATCTAAATGCCACAAGGCTCCTGCTTACGCAGAGTTTGTGTGTGGGGTGGGGGTGGGTGTGGGGGTGGGGGTGGAAGAAGGTAATTATTCCATGATCACTCCCACCGGGATTCGAACCATCGCCCACTTGGGCCTTATGCCTCCACACTTGGAGGCATAAGGCCCAAGTAGGCGATGGTTCGATTCCCGGTGGGATCGAACATGGAATAATTACCTTTTTCCAATATATATATATATATATATATATATATATATATATATATATATATATATATATATATATATATAAGGTTCGAGTAACGGGAGAAGCACATTTAATTCCATGTGGAGGAATTAATGTGAGGGCAACTAGAGTGCATGCTAGTTGCGGGTGCAATACAAGTACGGTGCAGGTGCGGGCCTTTGAGCTAGGAGTCTGTAACACAATTACCTCTTCAATATATATATATATATATATATATATATATATATATATATATAAAATATATATATATATATATATATATATATATATATATATATATATATATATAATGAATTTATTGGGGAATGCTATTGTACGAAAGTGTTGAGGCACTAAAAAAAAGTAGAACATCCTAGTGCCACAAGGCTCCCGTTTACGTAGGGTCCGGTGAGGAACAAGATGTGCGCAACCGTACTTCCACATATATATATATATATATATATATATATATGAAGGGATTCTTTCCTATTCGAACCTGCATCCTCTAGGGTGCAAACAACAAGCCTTACCATGCGTTATCCTTTATAAGAAAGAAATTGCATATCTATATATTAAGATAATACTTTTGAGAGTATATCTCAAGTTCTCAACTCAATTGGGTGATCTTATTAGATGGGTAAGTACATTTTTGATGGAGAGAATAGTACCCCAGTTTGGTGGCTTAGTGGCTATCCTATGTGGGATTAAACAAGAGACTATTAAGAGAGAAGAGAAATACAGAAGAGAAGGAATACACACATAGACTCTTCTACAAATACTAACAAGACAACAAGATAGATCTACTTATTTTCACACTAAGATAACAAGTAAATTATATAAAGCTACTCATTTGTCTACTCATAAACAAAGAGCACAATTATAAGTGAAAAGGAACAAGGAACTGCTAAAATCTCAGACCAGCTGAATAAGCTTAATACACCTACATGAAAACAATACTGGTGAAGCTTGGAAACTGTTATTACCTTTGTTTTCTAAAATAAGTTATAGATTATAGAACCTGAGTACTATTATTTGTCCAATACTACTATAGCTTCAGTCTATCATACTATATATATAGTGGGGGCTATTTTCACTTAAATACCCTGAACTGTCACGTTTTCTCACTTCGATACCCTGAACTATTTTTTTTCCATCAAGTAAATACCACAAACTTTTTAAGTTTTCCAAGTCACTACCTCTGTTGGTCTATCGTCATACTTAAAGGTCATGGGCAAAGCATGTGACTATGTGGGACTCTTTTACCCTCAGCATAAGAAAAATTACTTTTTTTTCCTTCCATAAAATAAATAAATTAATAAATAAACAAATAAACAAATAAATTAATCATCTTTTTCTTCCTCCAACCTTTCCAACTTATGTGACCCATCCTTGTTCTCATTCCTCCCACCCCCACACCCGCCCCCACCAAACCCCGCCATGCGCTGCTGACATCAACCCCTAGCTCTCCTTGCAACCATTGGTAGAGTAGATTAGTTCCTTCTTCCGGTAACTCAGTGCATAACCACATGGAATGGTTGAATCCCAAAATAATGAAACCTCTCCCCAAATTTTCATTTGGTTCCACGTAAATGCAATCAAGAGCTTATATTGACATGGAATGGTTGAATTCCAAAAACAGTTAAAACCTCCAAAATCTAGTTGTAATTCCATGTTTACGTAATCTGTAGGTATGGTTGAATCTCAAAAACAATGGAAGCTCTCCAAAGTCTTGATCTGATTCCATAATTTACAATATTTGCCTATTTGGTGTCTGTCGGATCTAGTCTTCATGCCGTCATAGTCCTTGAATACAAATAACAAGTTGTCTCCACCTTGTGATTAGATTGGGATGGTGACCAGGCCGGAGAAGGGAGTGACGACGTGTGACGGTGGTGGGAGGGAATAGGAATGGGTTAGGATAACAAAGATGGGAGGAAGAAGATGATTGTTTTCTATTATTTTAAATTAATTTTTTTATTATTATCATTACAGTTGCATTATGGTCTTTTGGTTGTGTTTGTTATGACTAAATTGAAAAGAGTGCTAGTCCAGGGTATTTAAGTGAAAAAAATAAAGTTCAGAGCCTTTATTTGATTAGAAAGTTTGTACGAAGTATTAAAGTGAAAAAACATGATGCTTCAAGTTATTTATGTGAAAATTTTCCTATATTAGTTATATGTTTGCAGTATATAATTAACCTAATCCAGCTTAAGCTACTTAAGTACATTGAGCAAGATTAAGTTTGATATTGGCTTTGGTATTTTATATAAATCAACATGTAGGAGAGGTTATATAACTGAGAATTTCAACCCTAAATTTGCATTCTGCTACAGTTGACCATATTCTTTTGTTAAAAGTTTTTTTTTCTTTTCTTGAGAAGAACGATGGGTAACAACCACCTGATTTTCATTAAAGAGGGATTATGTCTTGTAATAAAGCTAGAATGTCATCATACAACCTCTTGCTTGTGCGCAATATAGTCGTTTAATTTCTTATATGTGCTAGTAATGTTTTTCTGTGTTGCCAGGAAAAACATGAATGGAGATCCTTCCTCATCCACCCAGCCTTTGCTACAGCAACAAATGGTTCCAATACAAGATACATACACACAGAGCAGAGCAGAAGCTCTTCAAAATGTTGAATCAACCATTCATGAGCTTAGCCACATCTTCACACAACTAGCTACAATGGTTTCTGAACAAGGAGAACTTGCTATCAGGTTTGTTTCTTTTTGTGATCACAATTAAAAAATTTATGCTCAAGTTATCTGTACTATCAATTCTTAAAATCCAGTCTTGATCATCTCATGCCATGGCAGTTGGGAGTTGAGATCCTTGCATTTTGGGGAATTGTTTGCATCCAATCTTCATAATATTGTATGCATGGACCAACTTAGGTCATTGAAGGCGAGGTTCAAGATGGATTCATTTCTTACTACACTTTACTAGTTGGCAGTTCATATGTTGGTTGACTGTCATTGCTAACACATGCACAAAATGTAAAGTAGGTGTTATTTTTCTAACTCATTTAATTAGATTCATTGGAGGAACTTGATCAAGTGAAATAAGTCAAGGAATCAGAAAATCCAATCTTGATCAATGATCATCTCATGCCATGACAGTTGGGAGTTGAGATCCTTGCATTTAGGGCATTGTTTGCATCCATTCTTCATAATATCGTCTACATGGACCAACTTAAGTCATTGAAGGCAAGGGTCGAGATGGATTAATTTCTTACTGCAGTTCACTAGTTGTCCGTTTCTATGTTGGTTGACTGTCATTATGCACGCATGTGCAGATTGTAAAAGAAGGCATTATTTTTCTAACTCATTCGAATTAGATTCATTTGAGGAAATTGATCAAGTGAAATAAGATGAATAAATCAGTATGTTGCTATATTCCATGCTAAGTTAATGCACCGCTTCCCTTGACAAGTCTCAAGTTCAAATATATAACTCTATTGGCCCCAGGCTCATCACTTAGCTTGACAAGGCTCAAGTTCTAATATATAGCTCAGTTGCCCCCTGGCTTTGTATATTGTCCCTTGCAGTTTGTTTTAAGTGATCATCAAACACACCTTTTGCTTCCTATCAGTGAGGTTTTCTGGGTTTTAGATCTTTGTACCCTTTTTGTTTCACCTTGATTTAATGAATTATTGCTCGTTTAGCTCGAAGTAGATTTTTGTTTCCATCTAACATGATACACATTACAGGATAGATGAGAATATGGATGACACATTAGCAAACGTGGAGGGAGCACAAGGTGCTCTGCTGAAGTACCTTAATGGCATATCCTCCAACCGATGGCTGATGATAAAGATATTCTTTGTACTCATGGCTTTTCTTATGATTTTTCTCTTTTTTGTTGCATAATTTGGATACAAAGATCACCATACAATCTCAAATCCGGCTCCTTTGCATAGTAATTTACATTTGTAAGTATTGTATTCGTGCTTTTTCCCTTTGGGGAGAGTAATCAGCTTGTAACATCTATATTATGGTTCTGCTTGCTTTGATGTGGGGAGTATGGAGAGCATGCCAGTATTACCTTCGTGGCCCATACCTACACGGTGTCGGTCTATTCCAGATTAAGGCTCTTCTATAAATGGGAAAGGTGCAGACTATGAAATTTCCATGTTTCTCAGATCTGAAAGCGAGTGATGGCTATGCTGACAACAATATTGTAATTTAGTTGCTGATAGTGATCAGTGGGCTTGTGAATTAACTCCTCGTCATACTCCTGTTTTCGAAACAAAGTTCCGGGTGGAGGTTATTTTCCTATCATTATCAGGATTATTTTCAATTTCCCTTGATATTTTTGTACAAGTTGAAGAAGATGCGTTCTCTTTATACTGATAAAAAGCCAGCTGGTTCAACTATTTCATGGTAAATTTCGCTTCTTTCTTAATAATTTTTTTTTATGTCCATGTGGTATATGAAAATAGGTCCTACATAAAAATTTATTTGTCATATTATAATAAAAAGATGTCATCATTTTATTTCTAATGCCAATAAATATATAGACCAACTATTCACTATTGTAGTAATATTTTTTATAATTGTTTTTTTTATATATAGAGAATGCTATTAAGAAATAGAAGCTTTCTTAAAAGAACTTTACATATATGATATAAAAAAAAAGGAATAACAATTAAAGAAGAGATTAGATTACATTTTCCATAGTGTTGGAATAGTAAGTAAACTGACTACGGTTGGCATGCCAAATCTACTTGTTCAACTTTAACTTTGAGCTATGGTCGATGGAGATTTCATATATATATTCCTAAGACTTCGAGTCATCTAGGCTCAATATTAAGACCCTGTTTGGTTCACTGTAATGTAATCGTAATCGTAATGTAATTAAATAAAAAAAATTATATTACAATGTACCAAGCGAGACAGATAGGCTCTAATCAAGATTGGGTTTTGTACGTAGGTAGAAAATGCATGAAAATCACTCATAAAAATCTCAAATTTTGAGATTTTTAGTGCATGGGACTCTCGATAGACAGATACAGAGTTTTAATAGTACAATAGACAACCATTTTGCGCAGTTGTGACGAAGAGTTTTTTTTTTATTTAATTACATTGTGATTACGATTATATTACAGTGTACCAAATGAGGCCTTACTTTACACGATTTTTGTCCGCATTTTTTTTTTTTTTATGAAATTGAAAGCAATTCTCCAAAGTGCTCAGAATAAATAGATCTTATCTTCCAAAGTTATTACCATTTATGACGAATAGATCTCTAACGTCCATCACAAATCGGACGGCCAAGATCCACAGACAGGCCTACTCGTGCTCTCGAGGACCACTTAACACGTACACCGAACACTTTCTTACGAGAGTACACGTTAATCATCGTCGTACCGCACGGACAACACTAAGAAGCTTCTCCACACAGATTAATAAAATATTATCTAGAATATAAACATCAAAACGAAAGTAAAATAAAATCCAAACGAATAGTCCCTCTCTCTCTCTCTTCCTCGTGTCGTGTCCTCTTCTCTTTCGACGTTATCCTCTCCATCAGAGAAGCCTAATTTCCGAATCGGAACCGTAATTTTATTCGGCTTCCGATTTCACTCGCCGACGTCCGTAATTTTGATATTTATCTTAAATTTCTTCGAAACCCTAGAAAAAGTTGAGACTTTCGAGGTATCTCGAAATTCTTTTGATCGATCGTTCAGCGGTGGCAAACAGTCGGGATCGGGAGTTTCGGTGATGGCCGGAGGTGGGAGCAGGAGGGACGACGCGCCGCTGAAGATCGGGAGCACCAACGGGTTCGCGGTCCTCGATAGCCTGAAGAAGAAGAAGAAGAAGTCGGACTCGAAGAGCAAATCAACTTCTTCGTCCTCTTCTTCGAAGGGCCAGGCCAAGGAGAAGGAGCCGGAGGTTTACTACCAGCCTAAGCCGCTCGTCCACAAGTCCTGGGCCGACGTCGAGGACGACGAGGACGACGACTACCTGGAGACGACGGAGCCGCTGGAGTCCATCTGGGGTGCGGCCGGGACAAGCAAGAAGAAGGAGATCGAGGCAGTGATCGAGGAGGAGGCGGTGGAGGTATCGTTGGAATTTCCTATTCCTTTGTTTGATCTATGCTTTATTAGTTCTAGCTGGTCACCTTTATATCAATTCAAAAGCTAGGTCTTTGGAGATTTATTAGTTTGCTCTACGCTCTACTAATTTAGGGCATTTTATGTTAACTATCCCTACGTTTCATACTTATTACACTAACTACCCCCACTTTGAAACTAATTACACGGACATCCTAAGTTTTATACCACCCCTATGTTTATTTTTTGTTTTTCTAAAGTAGGGGTAGTCTGTGTAACTAGTTTCAAAATAGGGGTAGTCCCTGTAGTGCCCATGAAACATAGGGGGTTAATGTATTTATTTCATTTGTTGCAAGGGCACAAAATGTGATAGTCACAGTATGGATACTGAGAGGACGGCCATCCCTAGCATATTTTTTAGTGAACGTGTCCGATGTGTCTGATGTGAAATGACACGGAACAGCACCAACTTTTGGAGTGTCCGTGCTATCTAGGTTATAGTATTACACACTGATAATCAATGGTTCAGAAACTGTATTAAAAAACTAGAGATTGGAGTATTATGTGTGTATTGTGTAAGAGCACATTGGAGTCATTTTCGATAGAAGAAATTCGTTGGCCGAGTTGCTGAGGGAATGTGGATGAGTGGAGTCAAGTTGAGCTTGACTTGGTCACGACTCTATTGGGTGTTTGGAAAAGAGAACTGGGTTTGTTTGAGCTAGCCTTTCTCTTTTTGGCAAAACTCCAATACTCCCGTACCCTTAACTTAAATATAACTCCATTTTTCTTGATGGAGTGTCATATTTTCAAACCCAACTTTTAAACCTTCAAACTCCAAAATATACCTTCATTTTAGCCTACCCTGAGCCCTATGCTGCACAAATATGGACACAAATACGGATAAAGACACGATACAGGTACGGGATATGAACATTTTTAGATAGATAAAGTCGTCAACTATGTTGCACAATAGAGTCAGGGATATGGTTGCGGACACACGGACATCATTTTTTCCGTGTCCATGCGACATAGTTTGTACCCTAAACTAGGCATATTTTCCGTTAGCTTGAGTAATTGAGCTTAAATAGCCTTGTCAGTTACAGTTTGATTAAGATATATGGCCAGGTATAGACTAGGCTTTAACTGGTTCAACTTTCTCCGCAGTGTAACTATTGACACATTTTTGACTCGAGATTGTTCAAACATGTCCATACGAGATACGAAGCGTACCACTTGATAGAGATGCAGAACTTCATTGCTCTAACTCGGTAAAAATTCACTGAAGCCGATCACTTAGAAGAGTTTTGTTCAACAAGGAAACCACAAGGATATTTTAACATTGAGTACCGATAACGAAGAGCTTGGCCTTATTGGTAAAGTCTGTTCCAAGCCTTCTCAATAAAGCAGTAACTTTTATCTCATCCAAAATTCACAAATTTAGATTATATGAGCTTCTATTATGCAAACTTAAATAGCCTGGGATTGAGCTGTTTAGTAAAGAGCATCAAATGTAGGATTCAGCTTGAATCAATAGGCTTATTAAGAGCATATGATGAGCTGCTATCCTGCTGACTTGAGGGATCTTCACTGGCTGCTTATTCAAATTTACTGCTCTAGTTTCATTTTCTTTCTTGTAGGCTGTTTTTGGAACACGTGGAAGTATTATGTATGAAAGGTTTATACATAGGAGCTACTTATGTGTATTTGCTTATTGTCTTTGTTTATGACTTTATTCTGCTTACCTTGGTTTTTATTGGTGAAATTCATGATGCTACTCTTTATCAAATTCTCTCCCTTTCCTTTTTTTAAAAAAAATTTATTTGAGTTGTTAGTAGGGACGAGAACTATATTTTTATCATTCTTTGATCAGTACTTATCTACACATGCAGCAATTGTCTGTTATATGATTTATTAAGAATTGAACAATAATTGGGAAGTATCTTTTATTTTTATTGAGGGTTGAATAATAATGGTAATTAACTGCTATTTGTAAATCAATAAATCCTCCATATTAATAACATGAACCATTTATGGTACCACAGAGTTATAGTAATAAACTATAACGAAGGATCCCTATCTTTATTCTTATTGTATGTTGGTGTTCTATTATAACACGATCATTATGAATATTGTTATCTTTCTTTTGTGTTTGACTTGTTTAATAAAGAACCCAAACTTCGGCTTGACCTTGAGTCGACAAGATAAACACGCAAACATGAGCTGAGCAAGTTCTAATCATGTTGAATTGAACAATAATGGCAGCTAGCTTTTTTTACTTATCCAGAAATTACTTTATTTGAGGGTGCCGCCTAGTGTGATGGTAAGGCTTGCCTCTTGCATCATATATATGGAGGTAAGGTTGTGTACATTTTGATCCCCTCCCCAGACCCTATGTAAGCGGGAGCTTTATGGCACTGAGATGCCCTTTTTTAGAAATTACTTTATTTCTCAAAAAATCATTTGTAGTATTGATGCTTCCATCCTAGAATCTCCTTTTATGATAATATTAACTATTTTGAGTCTTATCTGATTAGTGAGCTATCTCGATGGCTGCCCCTTTCTGTATTTGGTTTTGTTTGATAAGTTTGTATATTGTTTTACGTATGATCTTAATGAGTAATTATTTCTTTGTTTGATTGATTTAATATATGCTAATTAAGTTTTGATTTTTCACATTCACAGAATATCATAAAGGCCATATATAACTCATTTTCTTTTATACAGTCCCTCATCTGTTGCATCTTTCAGAAGTCAATTTTCTAGAAATGGAGATACAAAGAGATATATTAAGATAGTCTATCACATGATTAGAAGACTTTGTAATCCTTTTATTCATTCCATATATCTAGATATGTGATGGAGAGGAGAAACTTCTCCTTGTGTGGATTCATACATAGATATCAGGTTGTATCTTATTTTTTCTTAGGCAAATCATCATTCAGGGGCGGAACTTGAATTCTTGAAGCATTAAAAAGGATAGGGGTGTGCAGTAAGTGGTTCAAACTGGTAAAACCGAATGTAACTGAACTGAATTAGACTATCCAGTTCGGTTTTGGTGCGGACGGTTCAGTTTGTGGTTTTGTAAATTTGCTTATTAGCGCTACAGTTTGCAGTTCTGGAAAATATTTTTTTGGTGAAACCAACAATATTAACAACTATAACAAAGCCTTTATCCCAAATTTATGGGGTCAGTTGTTTGAATCCTTTTCGTCCATTTGGCTTTTCTTCCATTCGTCTCTGTGAAGGATATGTCCTCATTAACGCTAAGAGGGTCCATATCCTTCTTCTAACACTTCAAATCATATTAGTCTAGGTCTACCTCTAATTCTAGCTGTTCTATGAACTAATATATTATCGTTCCTCCTTACAAGGGCATTTATTAGTATGTGTTGCGCATTTCCAACCATTTAAATCGATTTTTTTTTTCTTCTTATTTTGTTCTCGATTGATGCTAATTCTAACTTTCCACGAATATACTTATTTCTTATCATATTCTTGAATGTGTTGCCACTAATTTATGGCAGGTTTCTCATTTCAGCTACATTAACTTTCTATACATGTTTTTTAATTGTCCAACACTATGATCCATAAAAGATGTTGGTCTTATAATAGTTATGTAGAATCTTTCTTTAAAATTCAGAGGTATCTTGCAATCACAAAGTACCCTAGAAACACTTTCTATACATTAACTTTCTATACATGTTTCTTAATTGTCCAACACTAGCATCCATAAAGGATGGTTGGTCTTATAATAGTTATGTAGATTTTTTCTTTAAAATTTAGAGGTATCTTGCAATCACAAAGTACCCTAGAAACACTCCTCTATTTTAACCATCATATTTTTTAATTCTATGCATGACATCCTTCTCATTCTTTCCATCATATGAATGATTGGTCATAGATACCGAAAAGTATCACTCTTAGGTATATCTTATCCATTTATATGGACCTCCCCCACCACACACATTTTTCCTTGACTTCTGTTTGAAATTATATTTCATATATTTTGTTTTCATGCCACTAATCTTAAATTTCTTAGATTTCAAAGTCTCTTTCCATATTCCATAATTCTACTTTAGCATCTAACCATTCTCTGTTGTTATTAACCAACACAATATTGTTAGCAAACATCATATACCATAGAACCTCCTCATAAAGATGCCCAATAATTCCGTTCATAACCATAAAAAAAAAGGTAATGACTCAACAATGATCCTTGATGTAAGCCAATGGTAATAGAGAACGGGAACCTATCTCTTCCAATAGTTCACACGGTCTGTGTAACTCCATTATAGTATCATACATATTCTTAATAGTCTTAATAGAAACTTGTTCTTCTTTGAAGCGCACCGTATTATCTCTCTAGGAACTCGATCATAAACTTTCTCTAAGTCATAAAATTTATATGTAAATCTCTATTTTTTCTTTTTAAATCTTTCCATAAATCTTTTAGTAAGTAAATAACTTCCATAGTATATCTTTCCAATATAAAACCAACATGAACATATGAAATTCTATCTTTTTTCTTAATCTTTTCTCAATCACCCTTGCCTATAATTTCATGGTATGACTCATAAGTATCGTGATAGTTAAAACTTTGTATTTGTCTTTTTTTCTTATATATGGACACTATAATATTGCATCTCCATTCATCTACCATCTTCTTAGTCTTTTGTTGAATAATTTAGTAAGCTACATCAATCATTTCTTCCCTAAACATTTGAAAACCTAAATAGGAATACGATCAAGTCCAACCACTTTTCTAATTTTTATTTTCTTTAATTTATCCTTTAACTTCAGTTTTTTTTTAATTTTATGATAATAGCAATATGACTTATCCTAAGTTAAGTCTAAATCTAAACTATCTTTTCTAGGTTGCTCCCATTAAATAGCTTATGAAAATAAGTCCTCCACATCTCCTTAATATCATTCTCTTACTAATACTTTTTGGTTTTTGGCCCTAGTTCTTGATACACTTAATATTACCCATGTCTCGTCTCCTCATTTTCCTACTCTTTGCAAGCCTATACATCTTTTTTTCCTCCTCACTTTCTTACCTTCTATATATATAATCATTGGTCTTAGATTTAGCTTCACTAACTACTTTCTTAGCTTTCTTTTTTGCTACTCTATATCTCTCAAAGTTTTTCTCACTTTTGCACATTTACCAATTCTTCTAGGCAATTCTTTTTGCCTTAATAACCTTTTGAACTTCCTTGTTCCACTGTCAACTTTCTTCCGAGGTTCAACCATTGGTCCATTACCTTCTACTTGATACAACTTGCCATATTGTATAAACATAACATTAGAATATACTTTTATGTCCCGTTTTCCTTTATCATCGTATCCTTAAAATTTATTAAGTTCTCTTCTTTCAAGTTTCACCATTTGGTTCCTAGTCTCTTCTCCACTCTAGCCTCTCTCTTCCATTGCCTAATGGTAATATCTAAGATTATCATCCTATGTTGAGTTGTTAGGCTCTCTCATATAGTTTTACAATTTTTACATGCTAGTCTATCAACTGTCCTAGTAAAAAAATGTATCTGACTAATATTAGGTATGCTCTGACTAATATTAGGTATTCTCTTAAAAGAAAAAGGAAAATAAAAAGAATAAAAAAACACTAGGCTAATGAGTCTCGTGCACTTCATCCGTACCTCAAAAGTAGGTGTGGCGCGGTGTTGCTTCAAAAAGGCTCAAGTTGTGCGAGCCTTAAGTGAGCCTAGGTGAATGACCCTTGCCTCCTTGAAAATGAGGCGCAATGGTAAGCCTCAAGCCTGAGGCACACCTAGGCGCGGACCTCACTGTCTTTTTAAAACACTGCTTCTAATACCTAAATTACCCTTTTATGTACTCCAAAGGTTTTGCTATTTGATGCTGGAAGCTGGATGTTAGTTTGCTTTAGTTATTTGATGTTTTTAATGTTTAGACTGTTATTTATTTATTTGTTTACATATTATTTCTCTTTTCTACCAAACGAGTAATTTATAACCTTTTCTGGTTTATATTCATATTTGTATGGTCATGAACATCTCTTGTAAAGATTTATGCAAATCTTTTCTATTTATCTTCGCTCTAATCAGTCTTGGATTCCTTACCTATCCTCTCTCATCATCTTTTCTTGTTAAAAAATAAAGTAACAAACCACGAATTTCATTGCCTATTTTATTTTATTGAAAATAATGCAATAAATGATGAACTTGGATCCGTATATGAATGTTTGGTCGGGGCTTGTATCGAAAATAATGCAAAAATACCCCCCTTTGATTTGTGAATCAAAAAAGGAGATTAATAGAAGGTTCGGCTGAGGTTTACATAGAAAATTATTTTAGTCTGACATAAATACTGCTTATTTGGGGGAAAAAACAACCATATAGTGTAATATCAAATTAATTTTTTTTATCATAATCTAAGATTTCATCTTTTTATTTTGATATCTTGAACATACTATATACAACTTTTCTTGAACATAAAAGTTTCTATAACTAAATTGATTATCTAAAAATGCTTGTCTATATATAATTAATTATCCTTTTTAAAAAAGATACCCATATCTACAATCTATTTTGAAGATATGCAGATCTCACATTTAACAAGAAAACAAAAGATAATAAGGAATCCTAGAAAAAAATAGAAGAAAGATTTTTAGTAAAGGAAAGTGAACACTTAGAAAGGATATAAATAAAAAATAAAAAAAGAAGAAGCTAGCATTGCATGTAAAATATTATAGATAGCTTCTGATGAAAACAGATAAGAAATATAAAAGTTATGTTTATGGAGCAAAATTTGCCACTGATAGCATCTGACGGTAACAAATAAGAAAATATATAAAAATTGCCATCTATGGGAGCAGATAATCATACGTCTCTGTGTCCAAATCTTAATTATAATTGACTTCTGACAGCCTTGTAATTAAATTTTGTAAACTCTAATAAACAAAATACTTTAATAGATATTTATTGAGTTTCTTATTAAAGGGCATCTTGGTTATGATAAGTAATGTTTTATTAATTATTGGCTGTGCTACAGCCATTTTGGCTGTGGCAATAGCCGGGCACTATTTATAATTATATACACACACACTAGACGCGTCTGTGCTTGTGTACTTGTATCTTATGCTTTTTATGTGTACCCATTCCTGTATCGTGCAACATATCTCTTCACTCTCATGGCCTGGCTCTTGATTAGTATGTTTTGGAGTATGACTCAACGTTTAGTATTTTTTAATTGTTTTAAATGCTAAGCTGTCTGCAGTTGAGACCGAATTTAACCGAATTATTCAATACGTGTCTGTCAAATATGTTCTTGGGGTTCCGTTCGGCTGTGAAATTTGCGGTTAAGTGCTGTTTTAGAATACTAAGGTTCTGTTTAACTTAGTAGACTGAGTGCACATCCCTAATCAAAGATTCAAAATTTGGGAATCACGTTGATACCAGAGTTGGAGGGCAACTAGAATCTAGAATATTGGCCTGTGATGATCATAGTGAACGATCTTTTTTCTGATACTGTTAGTTAGTTTTGGGCATACAATTTATTATAGAATGTTGAAGAGGAAATTTGGTTGTGTTTGACTCCGAGTTTTTGGCTCAGTACAGGTTTGATTGATTGTACCTGTATGGCTTTTGCCTATTTGTTATGAATGTATTTTGTGTCACTCAGTTCTTATGATGTTCTGTAAGTTTTTGGCTTAATACAGGTTTGAATTGTTACCTATATGCTTTTGCCTCTTTCTTATGAATGTATTTTGTGTTCTCTCAGTTTTTGTGCTATTATATGATAATGTCTTCATAATGCTGATTTCATAATTTATTCTTTCATGTGGTAGCTAGAATCTAGCAACGGGTAAGATGGGGAAAAGATTAACAATCTGATGTTATATAATTCAATATGGTTGGCAATGCTAGTAGTAGCCCTGCATTTAAGGTGCAGGTATTATTTTAAACTATTGAAATTGAGATATGCAGTAGGAATTGTTGTAGACTGCTATCGTATTTTGTACCATATCATAGGTGTATCATAAGATAAGTTTGTATTAGATGCAAACTGATACAAAGATAAGTATTAATCATAAATCTTGTATATTGATAACTTACACACATTTAACAATAAATATGTAATTCAATATAAACATCAAAAGTATCATAATGCATAGATCACAAAACCTTCAATCTTAACTAATTGTCACTTTGCCTGAGAAATTGTTGCTTGAACAACAATAACTAGTGTTACCCTCACTACAAACAACAGAGGCAAACAATGGGTTTTGGTCTCCTACTGCATAAGAACTCGCATAAATGTTTAGGTTAATCGAACAGGCTGATTATCAGTTTGTTCAGTTAACCGGACCAGTTATATTAAAACAAATCGGTTATTTGTTCTCGGTCAGGTTAATAAGTTAGGTTCTTGGTACAAATCGATAGCCTGACCTCAAATTTCAATATAGGTACAGCTCAGTTCATATAGAACCTACATAACATTTCCTTATATTCTACTCTCTTTTCAGATGGCTGAATGTATAAAAACCATCATTTCACAGTTTCAGTAAGAAAATGTTGTTTAGGATAGTTTTTAGTATTAACTGAGGAGGCTTTTGGAGTTCAACATTTTTTGTGACTAGATGAATTGTTGGGGATGTTGCAAGTTTTGGCTGCCGATATGTGACATTAGTGGATGTCAAAAGTGCGAGAAAGTCTTACATGTGACAAACTTCATGGTGAGTTGACGTTGTTTATGTTCTACGACGGACTTGCTTCTTCTTGTCCTACAAACTGCTAATTCATAAGAAATTGGGGCTGGAGGGATGTTATAGGCCTAGTATACATGGTCCCCAGAAGAAAAAAAATTCGGCGTAAAACAAAAATGTGTGCGTCTAAGTTTTTCCCTGCCCCTACAAAAGCTCGACAAAATAACAAGGTTCCCAAAGTTTTGTTATTAACTCTCATTTATCACATGTAGCGTTGCTATTAGGATGTAGGTACAAGAGTGGTTTTGTTCGATAAAGGAACCACTTGTACTTGAGCCAGTACATAAAATTCATAATTTCTATGAAATTACAATGTGATACATGCATATTTTGTAGATAAAAGGTTCTTAAAACATGAAAAAGAATGTAGAACCAAATCAAGTACATAATTTGGTTAGTCAGTAAAAATTATTAAGTTTCTGACAGTTTCTATGGTACAACCTAACTTATGACGCAATTGGCAAGTTTCTGTATTTTTCAGTCAATTTCAGCCATTTTTGGGCCCTTGCAGATATTGAAGGTAAATTATACCAAAGTTATCCTAATACAGAAGGTATATTGTACCAGTTTTATCATGCATTCGGTTGGTACATCTCTAAAGTCAAAACCAATACTAATATGATGGATGCTTGAGGTTAAATTAGTGAACCAGGTGCAAACCATGTCCAAGAAACAAACAATAATCACAAGTTGATTTGACTGCAGAATGCACCCAACTAACTTAAATGCAACAGGTGCCTACCAAGTACCAACATGCAAGTTTGTTCGCTGCTTGCACCTTTATTTAGTTCTGTTGGTCATAAAATAAACACTTTACTGTCTTTTTGGTCGATTCAAACTTCAAATATTTGTTATTAGAGGACAACTCACCTAAATTATGATTGCTAATCTTAATTACTCGACACCCAATATGCTATGTCCATTTATTTGGTCCTCTAGGCAATGTCATTATACTATGAAGTCCTACACGAAGGATTATCTTACATGGAACAGAAGTTCAGATTAAGAAACTGTTGTCTTGTCAAATACAAAGATTTTAGTATGTTACAAATTGTGCTCACTATATTAACAGTGATATTAGTGCATGAAAAAGTAACAAAGGGGGACAAAAGTGCATGAAAAATGGAGGTTTTTTTTTTTGCAATTTCTCTATTAGGGACCACATGATATGAATTAATCACATATAATGGATTTCTATTAGAGATGCTCATTGCTCCGATATACCTTCTGTGTGTGGTGATACAAATTTCATCTATTTCTAAGACTGATTATTTCCAAAGCTGTAACATGTATGTTCTTATGTACGGCTGTAAATTTATTATTTGGAAAATATGTATCAATAACAGAGATCATGAAAATGATAATTATTTTTTACGTTTTATTCATTTAAGATACAGCCAACATGGTATGAGTTTATTAGGCTTCTGTTTGTTAGTTTGTTTTTACTTATTATAAGTGAGTACGTTCAGGTTCAGTTAATTCCTCACTGGATTTACTGCTGATTTTACTGAAAGGTGCTATTAATGCTAATAGTGATAATTAACATGCGGTTCTGAGATGTGTTTGAACTATGTTGTGTTATCTTTTATATATATATATATATATATATATATATATATATATATATATATATATATACTGGATGATTTGCGGGGTTATTTGACTTGTAATTTGTGTCTGCTGCAGGAAAGTGAAAGTGAAGACGATCTTGATGATGAAGATGACGTTGAGGACGAACATGGGCAGGAAATTGTTGACTCTGTTTCAGGTGAGCCACTGGAAAAGAAAACTCCCTCGGTTTCCTCGGCTCCAAAAGACACTGAACGGCAACTATCCAAGAGAGAGCTGAAGAAAAAAGGAATCGAAGAGCTGGATGCTATTCTTGCTGAGCTTGGTATCGCTGGAAACAATGACAGAGGCCAGGAACAACCTACTGGTATTGATCATATATAAATGCAATGTAAGCATAATATTGTCATCCTCTTCCACTTGCATTTGCTTAACTGTGCATATTTCACTTTTTTCAGAAGAGAGGAAAATAAGCGGAGAAAATAGAAATGGAGGGAGGAAGGAGAATGCACCAGTAGCTACAGAGAGTAAAAGTTCGAAGAAAAAGAAGGCAAAGAAAGACAAGTCTTCAAAGGAGGCTAAAGTTTCTCAGGAACAGCAGCAGCTGAATGGTAGTCATGCTGGTCTAGATGATGCGAATAACACTGAGACGCCCCCTGTATTTGATGCCAAGGAGCGACTGAAGAAAGCTGTTAATTCCGTGAAGAAGAAGAAATCAGCTAAGGAGGTGGATGCAGCTGCCAAAGTTGTTGCGCAGGAGGCTGCTGCAAGAAATGCTAGATTAGCTGCTGCAAAGAAGAAAGAGAAGAACCACTATAATCAGCAACCGGTCCGGTAAACCTTGGTCAAGTAAGTCTTATATTCCGCCCATTGAAGCCAATATCCCTTCTTCGTTTGTCAAATGCCAAATAAACACCACCATATCCCAGATATTGTCGTTAGTTTCCTCTTTTGGAGAAGTTTTACAGGATTTTAGTCTGTTAAAGATGTGCCAATGCGTTTGAGTGGATATTGTTTGGTAGGCATCGAGATGTATCCTGCAAGCCTGACTATGGACTGTCAATGTTGGTTTATGAATTTTATCTTGTGCGATTATTGTGTCTTTCTGTACTCGTGCTTGTTTCTGTTCTCAGTTTCTAGTAGGGCTAGATAGAAACTAGGAGAGGACTTCTTTTCTGAACTTAGCGAACGTCTTAGTAATCCAAATTTATTTGATTATTAGTGAATATCTTTGCATCACCAACTGGATGAGCGCTTTATTCATAATTGTTGGTTTTCCGATAACCTGTACTCTTTGATGACTGTCATCAGTATGTTGGGCCTTCCATTCCTTCAATTTTGTGAATTTTGCTGCTATCTGCTTGTACATTTTCAATTTTTTTGTTGCAGTGGACTGTTTTTATTTTTGACACCCATATGGTGTGTGTCTGACCCAGCATAGTGCTCTTCTTGCCATTGTTCATTCTTCTTTGAAGCCGCAAAATGATAGTGAGGCAGCAAGGATCCCTCGGTGGCAGCAGGCGGCCATGTCGTCTGAGGAATTGCCAGTCTTGCAGAAGATGTCGTTCATTACCTTATCAGATAGAGAGGGGTTCCACACCTCTTCCGGGAAGATGTGCTTTTCAGCTGAAAATGCTTATGCAAGTCCAGCGCCAGATTGTTCCATTCTTTGTGATCGGACGAACTGGTCAGGATGTCACAATGAAAATATGATCCAAAATTCTGACGATTATTAACTGGATCATAATTTCCAATTTGCAAAGAAACACGTAAAGGCCCCTTTATCGTTCGAATAATAGCATTGTTTTACGAACCACTTCCTGTCCTTGGGGAATCGGCGACCTAGTTGCAACTCAACTCTGATCCCAATCACACTCGGAATTTGCGCTTCGTCATCATCGTCCTTTCTAGATCACTTCAAAATCACTCGTCGCACCTGGATCAACAATAAAACCGACTCGTCTTGGGTTTCAAACATAATATTGGATAGGATGTAATTTTGTAATCTCAATTTGAAATAGATCGCTACTGTGAGTAAAATAATTAAATTATATGATGCTCTCCTATGAACTTAAAACAATTATAGTGATAATTATAGTAAAATAATTAAATCAAGATAAGTAGTATCAAGTCATATCGGTTGTACTGATGAATTCTTTGTTTTAATACATTTGGTGATATGACATCTTGAGATCTGGATTACAAACTTTGGCTTCACTTATTGGCAGGTCGTCTTCTGTATTTGAACATATTAGAACGATCACATGGAGGAGACTTTTGTGGAGTGACTTGCAGGATGTATGAGTTTGATTAGTAATCATGTTTCTTAATGATTAGGAATTACTCAATAATTATTTATAACTCCTATACTTGCAAATTGACTGTTTACTGTTTTTTCCTACCAAATCTAAGACCTCCCCAATAATTGTCACCAGCCTGAACCACCACTTCGATGGTTGTTGACTGTTTATTTGATTACCATTTCTGTCATTGTAAAAAGTCGATCTAGTTGAACTAAAGTAATACTTATTCTTATTGAATCACGCTAAAAACTGGATAAGCGTGATCCAGTATGAATATGTATTTATAACTTGTCCAAAATTTAAAATTACCTAGTACAACTTTTATTTTTATTTTTAAATACATAGTATATTGGCCGTCCATTTTTTTTACAAAAATGTGTTTATATTCTTCAAAACCCATCCCAACCCCCAACCCACACACATGCCAAATCTAGGCCCGGGATTCATATGAGATCCATGAGGCCCCTGTTCCAAGTCCAAAATTTTAGAGGGTACCAAAATTGTTTTGTACTATTTAATATAGGGATATTTTAGCAAATACCCCCATTCAAAATCTATAAACTAACATATACCCCCACTTAAAAAAAAACTAGCATATACCCCTATTCCATGTGAAACAGCCAAATTTTCGTTTAAAAAGTGTAGGTATAGCTTAAAATTTTAAATGTTCCATACAAAGAATGGGGGTATATGTTAGATTTTTTTTAAAGTGGAGGCATATGCTAGTTTATACATTTTAAATGGGGACATTTGCTAAAATATCCCTTTAATATATGTAAGTTCACTTCTGAACAAAAGTCGAGCATATTCATTCTAATCCTTTTAGTCCGTATTTTTTTGTTATAGAATATTTAAACATTATATACTACATTTTAATTATATTTTGTTTATTATTTTTGAATTTTTTTTGTTGATAATACTTTTGTACCATTGTCTATATATATATATATATATATATATATATATATATATATATATATATATATATATATATATATATATATATATATATATACACACACACACACACACACACACACACACACACACACACATATTAAGCTTTGAGAATACAATAATGTTAAGTTTACTACCAATCCTTTACAATTTTTCTACAACTCATCCTGCCTCACCTGTGGTCCCATCCGGCCCCACTTTTTCTCTTCTTCTCCAATTGAGGTCGGCCACGTGGCGGTTGTAAGCACAGCACAACCCGGAAGGATATCGTCTCAGACTTCGAAATCTTAAGCCCTGCACTACCCAACACCACACACACCCACACGCTCATCGTTCAATCCTCTAGTCACTGTTTGTTAGCCATTTGATTTGAGAATAACATAATCAGTAATGTTTTTAATTTACATGAAGGTTGACCTTGTAGGCAAATTACAATATTCCTAAAAATTCTATTTTGTTTGGAATAGTTTTTTATTTTAGGCTTAATTGCTAATTGCTACCCTTAACTATCACACTTTTTCAAGTTGATACCCTAAACTTTTTTTTGTAACAACTTGATACCCGGATATTATTTTGGACAAAAATGTCCCTACCCCTAACCCCCCTCCCCCGTGCTAGCTTCGCCCCCCCCCCCCCCCCCCCCCCCCCCTCTGCTAGCTCCGGCCGCAGCTCCCCCCCCCCCCCCCCCCCCCCACCCCCCCTGCTCGCTTCAGGCCACCCCCCCCCCCCCCCCCCCCCCCTCTCGCTCCGGCCGTCCGTCCGCTCCCGCCTCTCCCTAGGGCTCGGCAGCGGGAGGGGGGCTGGGAAGGGGGGTGCGGAGCGGGAGGCGGGGGCAGGAGGTGGCCCGGAAGCGAGGGGGGGGGAGGTCGGCCGGAAGCGAGGAGGGGGGGGGGGGGGGGGGGGGTCGGCAGGAGCTAGCAGGGGGGTGGCCGGAGTGGAGGAGGGGGTGGAGGGAGGGAAGGGATAAGGGCATTTTGGGATTTTTTAAAATGTTAGGTATTAAGTTGAAAAAAAAAATAGTTGAGGTATCAATCTGTTACGAAAAAAAGTTTATGGTATCAACTTGAAAAAGTGTGATAGTTGAGGGTAGCAATTAGCAATTAAGCCTTTATTTTATTGAGATGTGATTTTCTTCGGACCGACGAACAACACCTGGAGGATTCTAACCGTCCGTCCTCACGGGACCCTCCAGTGTATCCAACGGGTTGCACCCCACGGGCTTGAAATGAAGTTTTGGTACAACAAATTAACCATAATCGTTTGATGTAATATATAACATTTTTTAATACTCACTTTTTAATGATAAATTATATTAGCGGCTTTGCCTTTGTATTTAACGTCTTTATATCTAAAGTTTGTCAACTAATATTTCCATATTTGACTAAACTTTAGGACAATATTCAAAGATTCAAAGGTGTCTTTGCCGAAAGTTTGGACTAGGATTGGGATGTAGGAAATATAAATCCACGTATAATTGGTTAGTCAATCAATACAAGGAACTAAAAATCTGGTATATTATCTTCACGTGGCACCTACTTGCTCAATCCAATATTTGTGGGTTACTCTTTCTGATCCATGTACCAATTTATGTAACCATAATTCCTAACTAACAGACCGGGGGACCACACACTCGAAACCGAGGATACGTGACGCATTCCCATTGGTTAGGATTGAGACACAAAATCTAAGCCCCTTTGCTAACGTCGTGGTCCGGGTCCAGACCAGTGAGGAACCGCCACGTGTCCTCGATTTCGTGCACGTTTTCCAACGATTTGTGTAGGATGAACGTTTATCATAATATTTCATATAGGATACAGATTCATAAATAAATTACAATTTTAAAAATTTTATATAAAGATGCATGTAGCCATTAGGGACGGCGATTGTGTGCACTCATGTCGTCAATAGCATTGACGACTTGGCAGTATTTTTGGTCAAATATTTTAGTAGGAATAAGAACGTTACATGAATGTTAAAAAAAAAAAAATTTAATATCCAGTCATGTCGTCAATACTACTGACGATATGAGTGCATGCTCTTATGTCGCCATTAATAATAATGACTTGTATCTTTGTATAAATTTTTATCTTTCTTATAATTTATTTATAATTCGTTATCCTATATGAAATTTTGTGACCGTATATCTAATCAAGTTAAACATACATATGTTATAAACTAAAAAATAAATACGAGCAAACGTCACATACTAATTAACTAGCCGCTTGTATCAATGGGAAATAATTAAAGCTGACATGAATGACCGGGAAAACATGTTTAATGATCTATGATGATTGGGAACTAATAATTAATTTGTTATGCATTTAAGAATGTGCTTTAACAAATTAAAGTCATCTTTTGCAAGCAAACTCTTGAAAAAGACTGCTCCATGCGATCATATCCTTAAACTTTAGGCTACTTGTCGATAGATGTGTCCAGCCAAAGTCTATAATCCATATCTTAAGACGAATTTGTCGTCAAAATAGTAAAAAAAAAAAAAAAAAAAATCGCGTCACGTTGAGAGCGATTAACAACTCTTAACTTTTTCAAGAGTCTTAAGCCTTGATTAACAACTCTTAACTTTTTCTTTGGAAATCAAAGAAAAAGTTAAGAGTCTTAAGCATCGTTTGTTCGAGGAAAGGAACGAAAAAGAAATCAATTTTTTGACATTTCATTTCCTTTAAAAGCTTACAATTTCGATTAGTTTTTCTTTTCGATGTTTGGAAACGCCAAAAAATTTGGAAAGAAAAATGAATACTTCAATGTAGGAAAGTGATTCCTTGCTTGTATGGATGGAATTATTTTTCTCACTACTAAAATATGCTCTATTAGCGACGTTGTTTAGCGACGGAATGAAATTCCGTCGCTAACTATATAATATAGCGACTCCTTTCTAATAACGTCGCAAAACGTTGCTGAATAGCGACGTTCAGCGACACTAGATAAAGTATGTCGCGGAATAGCGACGTTCAGCGACATATTAAGAAAATATGTCGCTTATATTAAAATTCTTGCGACGGTTAGCGACGTCCACTGTTGACGTCGCTAACTTTTTTACTTAGGGCACATGACTCCTTTTTTTCCCTCACTCGAAAAATCGAAAACTCGAAACTCTTTTTTCCCCCTCCCCCCCCGGCGACTCCCTCCCCCCCCGGTCGAGCTCCTCCTCCTCGAGCTCCTCCTCCCCCAATCCGAGCTACTCCTCCTCTCCGACGGTAAATCCTAACCTAATTCCTCCTCCTCCTTCTCCCCCCCCCCCCCCCCCCACACACACACACAGACACACACACACACGGAGGGTGACACACCAAGTATTTGTGGAAATGCCCAATAGGTCATTTAGAATTCAAATTTCTGTTTTGTACATAAATGAGGGTAGGTTAGTCATGGTTAATGTATCCCAATTGGTTTTCATATGGATTCCTATATATATCTATGTATTTTTGACCCACAAGTCATGTATATATGTAAATATATATAAATTGGTATATATTTATGTATGTTGACTATTTTAGATAAAAGTTTATAAATATATAGTGTGTGCGGTTGTGTCTTGTGTGAGAGTGAGAGAGGGGGAAGCATGGCAAGTTATTGGCTATCCATTTGGCCTTTGGTTTGTGTGTTTGTGGCTTGGATTGGTGGTTGGTTGTTTGTGGTTATGTGTGTTTGTTTGAAGAAAGGGATTAGATATTGTTTTAATAGTGTGTTTGTGCTTGTGATGAGATGTGAGAGTGTGTGAGTGTATGATTGTGTTTTTTAGTGTGTGTTTGAGGAAGGGGAGGTTAGATGTGGTAGTGTGGTAGTATGGTAGTGTGAGTGTGAGTGAAGAGGGATATTGAGATAAGTGTTAGAGTGTGTGTGTGTGTGTGTGTGTGTGTGTGTGTGTGTGTGTGTGTGTGTGTGTGTTTGAGAGTGAGAAAGGTGAGAGGGATTTAGATGTGGTAGTGAGTGTTGTGTGTGTGTTAGAGAGGGTATGATAGAGTAGCAAGAGGGGGAGAACAAGTGGCTGCAAAGGCAGCAGCAGCAGCAGCTTGTGCTGCAGGGTAGTAGCAGCAGTAGCTGCAATGCCAGCAGCAGCTGCTAACAGCAGTAGCAAGAGCAGTGAGGGCAGCAGCTGCAATAGTGACTAGAAGCTAGTGTCTCTTATTATGTTGGGGGGGGGTGTGGTTTTGTTTTAGGATGAGTATGTTAGTGTCTACACATAAGTTAGTATCCTAAGTTAGATATTTAGGATAGTATCCTAGGCACTAATTTAATATCTTGTTTATGATGTTAGTATCCTAGAGTTAGATAAGTGAGTTAATATCTTAGGATACTAGAAGTTAGTATCCTAGATAGGTTAGTTAGTGTCTTGGATAGGTTAGTTAGTATCCTATTTATCCTAGATAAGTTAGTATCCTAAGTTAAATATCTTAGGGTAGTTAGATTATGCTAGTATCTTGAGGGTATCAAGATAATAGGATATTAGGATATGGGCTAGAAGTTAGTACCCTAAGTTAGTATCTTGGCTAGAAGGGTACGTACTACGGTACGGGATCCTACGATGCCTATTTGGCTTCAGAGTCATCCCGGACCCCCTCTGTCAGTGCGCAGTCTCCAGCTTCGCAGGCGTCATCACGAGCGCAGGATGTGTGCAGACAGCACCACGAGCTGCGTCGCGAGTTGCAGCAGCAGATTTCTGAGGCAGCTGGGGCAGAGCGACGATCCGACGATCCGATGATCACCGGACGATTTGATGCGGTCGAGCGCAGTATACAGGAGCTGATGAGTCTGCAGCAGGCTACAGCTGCCAGCTTGCACACGCTCACCGAGTCTACGCAGCACACAGAGCGTAGACAGGTCGAGCTGGAGGGATCGCAGAGGACCGTGGCTGCCTCACTCACCCAGCTGCATACTTCTCTTGAGGAGAGTACTTAGAGGATGGTGAGTACTCTTGCTGCGCATGGTGACCGACAGCGAGAGCTGGAGCAGATACGTCCTTCTGGTCCATCGACGGCGCCGACTCCAGACGTTGCACTGCCTCCTACTGCCCCTACGGTGCAGCTCACACAGGAGCAGTATGAGTACATGCTATCCCAGATGCACGGCAGGGGTCCGCAGTAATTTTATTAATTTTTTTATGAGTTGTATGTATTGGCCCTGTGGGCAAATTGTTTATTGGTACACATTTGTTTATACACTTGGTGGGAGACTTTTTATCATCTTCCATTTTTATTTTACTCTATTGGATGCTTGTGATGATGTGTGTCTGTGAAGTGTAGTTTGTTGGATATTTACTTTGTGATATTTACTTTGTTGGTATTTTTATTGTGATATTTACTTTGTGATATCTGCGACGGGGATGACAAATATACCTACGCTGGGTTATAAGCGATGATCTGATATACAAAGGAGGTGCTGCCCAAATTTTAAAAAAATATAATGTGTATTTTTGTGATGATGTGTGTCTGTGTTTACAGTGTATATGAAATACAGTGTTCGGAACCATCGATAGTTTCGATTACTGTTGTATGTTTTATCTTGGACAGAAAGAACAACTGTTCAGGGTGTACTTCTAAGAGCTTCATTTTCACATCCTTCACTCTCTCGGGACGTCGTACAGGATCCCGAGAAGGTGAAGGACGTGAAGAGGAAGCTCTGAGAAGTGCACCCTGAACTGTTGCTCTTTTTATCCAAGATAAAACATAGAACAGTAAGCAAAACTGTCGATGGTTCGAACACTGCACTTCACACACACTGTAAACACAGACACACAACATAACAAAAATACACATTTTATTTTTTTAAATATTTTTTTATTATTCTGCGACGTATAGCGATGGATAGCGACGTCTTAGCGACGTATTGGAACGTCGCTATACGTCGCTGATTAGCGGCGTTACGTCGCTGTACGTCGCCAAATTGCTGACGTGGCAGGCATGCCACGTCATCATGTAAATAGAACAGGACGTCGCTACGTAGTCGCCCGACGTCGCTAAGTTTGCGACGTAAAACTTTCGTCGCTCTACGTCGCTAATTTTGCGACGCCTCAGCGACACGACTTTGACGTCGCAAATAGCGACGTAGAGCGACGCATGTGCCATCTGCGACTTGCTTAAAAGCGACCTTCATTTTCCGTCGCTAAATTCGTCGCTAATTAAGATTAGCGACGTATTTTCCATTATTAGCGACGTACGGTTACGTCGCTAATTTGCCTTATTTTAGTAGTGTCTTCTAATTTTTTTTTTCCAATGGGAATAACTTTCTTTTCCTCTTCAATTCATTTGGCATCCAAACATAGAAAAATAATCACTTCCTTTTCCTATCCCATGATTCCGCGAACGAAACAAGACCTTAGGGTTCGTGTGGAGAAATTTTCTGAATTAGATGTACTTGCTACCAAGAACCAAAATAAATTACCAAAGGCCATATGTGGTGACTTTATCACGTGACAAATTTCAATATCTATTAACAGTAATAATAAGATTGATACGGTGGATATCGGTTCACTTGTCCAAAAAATCGATTTATTACAACTTCTCAAAAAAGAGAATAATTTACAACGAGATCCTATAAAAACCGAACCCTAACTAAAACTTGGTACATACTAGCGGTCACCAACCGTCCAACGATGATGATCTCCCAGATAAAAGCGATGACGTTTCGAAATAAACATTATTCTATCTTGAATAGTAAGAACCTACGAGCAAGTACGGATCTCCTCGTAGAAATATTGGATTCTTATTGGTTCTCCTTAATAAATACATAAAGAAATAACTCCCTCGGATTCTATTAATAGAGCTAAGAAATCATGGCTTTTCCTAAGCTAGCAACACAACTGGTCCATTGATCCTCACCAAACCCATTCAAAATATGCTAAAATCTGTCCAAATCGCGGAGAACCAGCATACATCGGAATACTTATGGTAATACCATCGGTATGCTTAGTGTGCAAAAATTTGTGCCAAAAAGTTATAGAAATTATGGAACCAACTCAAGTTGTGTAATGGGCCGGGCGACTCGAAACCCGCTCCAGGCCTGGCACGGTCAAACCTAGGTTGGGTCGGCTCTGGTCCGGCCAACGACCCAACCCACTCTTATACTATTTTCGGGCTCGATTTTCCTTCCAGACCCGTAAGTCCAAACCGATTCGACTACCCAACCGGTCAGTATGATTTATCAGATATGCACGTTCATGTCTTGTACAAGTTTAATTTAAACTTATACGACATCATATCCAGTTGTGACTTATCGATTCGACGGAATCGAAAAATGACACACTTCTCAATAACTACGATCTATCCGAGATAAATAACTTGGTTAAAATCGAAGTCCCTTTCTAGTAGCCTCACAATGAGTCTCGGTGCATGTCTACGACTTTTGTTAGTTCCATCGGAACGTGATCCCGTTCCGACGAACGTTCTTTTCATTTACGGACCCAACCAAGCGGGAGTTCTTCCCGCGAGATTAAAGCTCATGAACTTGCCCACCACCGTATTTGATACGAAAGCTCCTACGAAGTACCCGTATTGTTAAGCAGAGAAACATCATGTAAGTTGCACGTTGTCGAAGAACCAAAACTCCACGAACCGTGCAAATGAAAATGTACCCGCAGTATCTTGACTTGGATGTATCCCTTGATCTCCTTCCCGATTTTAAATTGTTAAAACCTATGTTGCTCTATTAAGTTTTGGCACCCTTTTTGGCCCCAAACCTAGATTACCTGGAGGCTTACCAATTGTCTCGGTACAGACGAACCTCAAGATTTGACATGACCCCTACCTAGAAGCTTACCAACACTAGAGGTGCAACTCGGGCGGGTTGGATCGGGTTTGAGGTTAACCCGAGCCCAATCCGATAGATCATAAGCCTAGTCCAAGTCCAAGCCCGACCCGACTTCGGGTTCAACATATGAAGCCCAAGGCCAAGTCCGGAGGATCGGGTTGGGCTCGGGTTGGGTCGGGTCCATCGGGTTTATCGGACTCTAATATGATATTTGAAATAATTTTAAACAAGAGTAATATTAAATGCATAATCAAATAGCAATCAAGCCTCGATCATTACAAAATAAAACTGAAATGAGATTTAGGACAAGGAATTGAAGAGTTCGGGTGAAAAAAATTATAGTTTAAACTTTTTATTTAAGTAGTATGAAACTATATATATATATATATATATATATATATATATATATATATATATATATATATATATATATATGTCGGGTTTCGGGTTCTTCGGATTATCCAACACATGAATCCAAGCCCAACCCAATTTTTTATCGGGTTCAAATATTTTAACCCGAGTCCGAGTCCAAACCCGAATATCTTCAACCCTAATCCAACTCATTAACGGGTTTATCCAATCGGATTCGGATTTAGCCCGTCCGAGTTGCACCCCTAACCAACACCTTTCTCCAAACATACTACAATAATCATCATCCTCTAGTTCTTCTACCGCACCAAATTGAAGCACAAACTTGATACTTGACAAAGTCCCTTGAGGATAAACTTCTCATCAAGCTCTGTTGCTACGTGCACATCACTAATGACCATGAATGTTGTTGTCCCCTTGTTATCCATCTTACACGTCATTTGAATCTGCCACTCTGTTACGTTGCAAAAATCCTTCTTAATGGAGTGACGTATAAGACATGTACCCTTCCGTCATAGACCTAGTTGTGGTCATAACAAGTGCTACAAGGTTCCACCGCTTCGGTCGAGACAATGATGAGACCTTTCACAAACAAGAGATCCTCATGGCCGTCAACCTTGCCTTTGGCCCTCTTATTTTTTTAGATTATTGCAATCCCTCTTGTAATGGCCTCTCTTACCATTACCACAGTGATGGTACTCGTCCATGCGATTGACCTTAGCAAGATCCTGAGAAATTTTTCTTGTTCTCGACTGTGACGTTGGCTTCCTTCTTTTTGAAATAAGCAACCAGGACGACCTCTTGCAGTGTTTCTTGTTGTATATATCAGATCTCCTCATTCAATAAGATAGTTTTGACCAACTCTATTATGACAACTCTATCTAGCGCGGTGTTGTTCCTCGATACCACCAAAAGCCTCTCAGCTTTCTGGAAGAGAATTTAGAAATAATAGAGCCCGAAGTTAATATCAATAACCATATATTCATCTCCTACAACACATTTGTAGAACTATGTATGAAAACATAGTGAAACACTGAATCATCCAATCATTGACAGATGAATTCAACATTATTCTAGTCAGTCATCTTTTAGTCATCAGCAAACTTGTGCACTAGCTTGACACTGTTGCGCTCCAACGAATCGTACAAATCATTATACCAGAGTAGATCATCCATCATTAGCTTCTAGATCACATGGTTTCTCCGTGTGATAGTAATCATAGGCGAGTTAATATATACATGGTCGTACATTCGTCCCCTTGAACCGAGACCTTTTATGCCAATTTGTTGTGATTGAGAGACGTGCACAATGGGACTTCCACCGCCGGCCACTGGAAACCCACACAAAGATAATGAAATATATCTGCTATTGAGAACCAAGACAAATCACATAAGCATATAAGTGGTGACTTCGTCATCTGACAAATCTTAATTTCTATTAACTATATATATATATATATATATATATATATATATATATATATATATATATATATATATATATATATATATATATATCTTCTCACTTTTGCATTTTCATTCATTTTCTCTTTCATATTTATTGGATCTTGTTTAAGTCATCTAATCTTAACCGTTAATTTTTTAACGGTTAAGATTAGATGATTTAAGGAAGATTCAATGGGTGTTATCATGGGGATGCATAGAAAATGTAAAAGTGAGGGGATGTTGATCCCTCCTCATATATATATATATATATATATATATATATATATATATATATATATATATATATTGAGTGAGGCATATTCCTCCAGAGGTTGCAGGTTCGAGCAACGGGGGAAGCACTTTAATATTATGATGTTAGAATTAAAGTGAGGTGAGTACGGTACAGCCTAGAGCGGACGGGATTACTGTGGCTCGAACTCCGACCATTTGGACCACCTGCATCTCTCTTAGCCACTAGGCTGGAGGTCATTTGCATATATATATATATATATATATATATATATATATATAAAAGTGGATCACCTCAGAGAGAGAGTTCACTCTCCTTTAATCTCCATAATGAGCGCACAAAAGGAAGAGCACCCTTAGCCTTATTAATAGGCTAACAAATTCTAACTTACACCCTTAAGATAGCAACAATAAATCCAGATCAGTGATATTCCACACTAAACCCGTTCAAAAAATGTTAAATTCTGTCTAAACTGTGAAAAATCAGTATATTGACAGTATGCCACCAATGTGCACAAGTTGTGCCAAAATTTTGCTGAATGTTTGGAGCACCAACTGGTACATCGGTGCTATAGTTTTGGCTCCAATTTGAGTCAATTCGAGTCTGGGTCATGCTGTAAATGATATATGCCATCTTCGTCGTGACATTTGCAGAAGACTCTACAGTGCCTCCAGACTTCTCCAAACTAAAAATCACAGAGGATATTTAGACTTTGGATCTCAAATAAGTTTCGAAATTAGTGTTTGATTTTCTATATTATACATAATTAGTATTTGGGTCTCAAAAGTGTCACCAAAAATAATTAGTGACACTTTTGGTACCATTTTGATACATTAGTGATATTTTTGAGATTCAAATACTAATTATGTATAATATGGAGACCCAAATACTAATTTTAAAAATTATTTGAGATCCAAAACCTAAATATTCCAAATTACGGCTGAATTTTCAATAGCTACGGCAGTGTGAACCCACGGTCATCTCATAAAAGGACCACGAGAATCGAGCAAAGAAAAAGTTGAAAACCCTGGTTTCGGAAAACTCGAAAAACTGAAACCAAGTTCCTAAACTTTTTTTTTTTTGAAATCCCACTCACACACACAACTTGGGGGCTCGAACCTTGCCGGCCCCTCCGGATGTCCGCTCTAATACCACTAGGCTAGAGAGCTCGGACAGTTCCTAAACTTTGAATACAAACATTTGCGGAGGAAGCCATAGAAATAGATTACGTTACAGCCTTCTTTCATCAGGTTCTGCTCATATAGACATAAAATCAAGGGTAAAGTGCATTTAAACCCTCCTTAGAGTTGCCTCGTTAGCAAATTAAGACCTTTTAGAAATTTTATGCGGTTTGCACCTCCCGCAAACCCTGTTTTGAGCACAATACCCCTTTCCGTCAAGTTAACGTCAAAAGTAGCCGTTATCAACCAAATTAAGGAGAGAAAAATTATTCAACTCCCCAAAATACCCCTCCATTTGACCGTTGGGCACAGCTGCTATTCTATTCCTTCTCTATATATAGCATAGTGAAAAGTTGTTTGAAACATTACACTTAAACCACACACTTTCTATTTTCTACCTATTAATCCGGTAGGCTGTAGGGAAAATAACGTTTAATTTTTTTTCTTTATTCCTTTTTATTTTACTTATTTGCTATAATTTAATGTGTTGAAATTTTTTCTTACCTACAGATATCCAATCCAACTGCAAATTATGGCTAGTAGCTCTCAATCTTCGTTCTCAAGACGTCCAAATAGGAATTACGGAAGAACAATTTGTTGCTATTGTGGATTAATTAGTCCACTGAAGACTTCATGGACACCAACCAATCCTGGAAGAAGATTTTACGGGTGTGCAAATTATCCAACAAATTCTTGTGGTTTTCTACTATGGGAGGATGAGAAACTTTCAGAACACTATCAAATTCTTATGTGGAATTTAATGAAAGAAATAAAGGAGCATCGAGGCCAAGGTTTACAGCCTATTCCAAGAGGATCGACAGAGGCGGTGGCAGCAACTGAATCCAGACCATGCTTCAACATACATATGTTGCAATTTATTTTAGGTTTTTTGACATGTTTAGTACTATTTAAGTTATTCGTTTAAGAAATACGGATGTGATGAATGTTGCAGTTGCAATTCAAGTATTGTACCCAATGTAAACTGCAGTGAGCTGCAAATTAAAATTTGTATCAAGATTTATAAGAAAAGTTTCCAATCCAAGCAACATTTGGAAATTGCCAATGTAAACTAGCCAACTGAGCATCAATTGAACTGCAAGCTCTGCAAGTGAACTGCAACATTTGGAAATCAAAATCAAATCTTCATTCTCAACACATAAAAATGAATTGCCAAAGCTGCAAATGAAGTGCCATCAAAATCAACTTGCCAGTGGACACACTACTGCCATCAAAATTAAAATCAATTCATCAACATATCCACCCTTTAAACAGACATCAAAATCAAAATATTAACCAATGTAACTGCAACAACATAAACTGGTTCATCAAACTTTCTTCAATAAACTGGCAATATTCACTATAAACTGGTTCATCAACATATAAACTTTGAACAATATAAACTGGCAATTCACCAATGTAACTGCAACAAAATAAACGGGCAATATTCACCAATGCAACAATATAAACTGGCAACTACTTAAACACATTATAAACTGGCAACATTCACCAATGTTCATCCATTCATTTCATCCACAGCACAATATAAACTTCCTTCAACAACATTTCATCCATTTGTACAAGAACATGTGAGTTGACTACTACTTAATTACATCCATTCATGTCATTCATTTCTTAAGAGTTCAAAAGCTGCACATCCAAATAGTGCCTCCTACAGCAGCATTAAGCAATACTGTAGGAAAAAAGGAAGAATAAAGGGTCAGTGCTGAAATGAAGAAGTGTTATGAACATGTGTAGCAGGGTCCTGTGTGTAGCATGACAAACCTTGGTAGGGACAGCAGCAATGTAGTGCCCCGCTCCTCGCGGTCCACTATGTAATACCCACGGCTTGCTGACTCAGTCATGAACTGAGTATTTGGTGAAACCTTTGTCGGTATCGATTGATCACGGATGAAATGCAATGAACCTTTCCAATTGATGGATTGGCTTCTATTGAAATGAATCCAAGAGTTTTGCTGAATGTTTTCTCTTCGCTGCTTGGTTTTGATGAATGCGTTTTCGTGTTGGTTTTCGATGATTGGTTTTCATTGTTCGCTTTCATCGCATTTCGCATTCATTCCGAATCTTGAGAGAAAGAGACGAAGTATGCTAATCAACTGTTGGTGCCATTGTAGGTCGTGTGAATTGTTCGTGAACGGCGCGTGAAGTCCCTCCTTCTTTCTACTAAGATTCATCTCGGTGAGTTGCTTCAACCGAACAGACATTGATCTGTACGCCTAAGAAAAATGATCTCTAGTCTACTCTGTTGCCTTGTCCCAATGATCAACGATACCACATCCACAAAAGATAAGAGAAGATAATTGAATTGAATCAAATACAAGAATATGTGTTGCCACTCTAT
The DNA here is from genome assembly GCA_029216955.1 of Iris pallida. NCBI lineage: Eukaryota > Viridiplantae > Streptophyta > Magnoliopsida > Asparagales > Iridaceae > Iris > Iris pallida. The sequence continues at coordinate 2,515,322 of JANAVB010006398.1, read as the reverse complement.
CTGCTCGATAAGAATGATCATCTGCTTGTCACCAGTATGCTTGAAAATGTAGACATGTACAGACGAACTTGTACGTGTTGAGATAAACCTGAAGGTACGAATCAAACGTGTCGTATACCTGTGCATAAGTCCAAATGTGTCTCATCTGATAGAACGGCTAGAGCATGCATTTGGTCTCGGACAACTTGTATACAAGGAAATATTTGTCTCTCGGGTGGTATCTGGGGGCACCTGGAACCGCTCGGCCTAGGAGAGATTAGGGCCTCCATGTGAAAATGGGAGTCGATCTGAGTCCTTAGCGACGAGCTGAACCAAAGAGTCACAGCGGCTAATCATGGGGAAAACCCATGGACCAACATGTAGAATAGTCCACCTGCATGACCCGAATGACAACTTCAATATCTGCAAGAATGAATCATGAATTACTCATTATGCAAATTGTGCTAACGTGGTTTTGTGCAGGGATGACTGCCGGCGAGGGTAAGTTGCTTATGATATATTCTACTGTCATGTTCTTATGAATTGTTAAAAAGAACCTAGACAAGTAGAAAGATCACTAGTAATTGTTAGCTCAACATATTGATTTAGTGCAGAGATTTGCGAGTTCGGCCAAAAAGCCGCTCGCCAGTACATGATGTGTACTGACCCACGTTGTGGGCATCCTTTTCAGAAAGCAAAAGGAGACAGGGGATTTCAAGTGAGGCACCAAAGCTCGTCTAGCCCAGTAGAGCTCGTGGATTCGCCTCGAAGTTTACTTTCAGTCAATTGCAAGTTTCCAGTTTTCATTTCCTTTGAAGGTGTCTTTCAATTCCAGCTTGTAATAAAGGATATCATGTATGGGCATTGTGGCTAATTTTAAAAGAGTATTTCAAAGAGAATCTTGTAGCCAAATTATAAGGCAAATCTGAGTTACAAAGCTTTGTACTTGTATTCCTATCAAGCTATGAATAAAATGAGTATTTCTATTTCAAATCTCTGTGTCCAACATTTGGTTTTCTGCAATGGGTGCGTACGTGTGTTTTGCTTGACTAATGGGTGCGTGCGTGTGTTTTTGCTTGACTAGTTGTTTTTGTGCAGGTACATGGCCTTGTGCAAGCGCGACTTAGGCTTGAACGGCATCACGCCTTAGCGAGGACGATCGATCCCGCAGGGATCCAAGCAAGACGGACGACCCTAGCGGGATCGGGGCGTGACAAGCAAGACCAAAATAACAGTGCCTCGTACAGCAACATTCAGCATGGCAAAATGATAAACTTGGTAGGGACAGTGGCTCAGATGAGTTAGTGAGTAAAGGATAACAGGTCACCAAAATGATAAAGACCCCACAGCAACATTTAGCATGACAAAATGAGGTAGGGACAACATCATGCTCCCCACAGTCAGAGCACCCCACTTAATGAGGCAGGGACAACATCATGCTCCCCATAGACAGAGCCCCAAAATGATAAAGACCCCACAAACAGAGCATAAAGGGTCCCAATTAATCATTGCCACATATATCCATATACTCACATAACTCGAATTCATCATTGCCACATTTCAAATAGGGTCAGCAAAATGATAAGGACCCTGTCCTTGTCTACAACCTAGGAGAGACAAATGTATAGGCAAACAAAAATTAAAAAAGAGTAACAAATATGATAAGGACCTTGTCCTTGTCTACAACATATAAACTTTCAACAATATAAACTGGCAATATTCACCAATGAAACTGCAACAAATTTAAAATGATTAAAATGCAAATACGTACCTTTGGGAGCTAACATTCCCCCCTTGCAACACTATCAGAATTATGGTCCACATTTCCTTGAACATGTGGTGTTGGATTCATCAGCTGCTTCAGAAGGACCACAGACAAATCTGGTGGTTGTAAACTCAGTAATAATAACATATTCACCATAGTCAATGAGTGACTCAACAAGCTTCCCCAGTACATAAAATTTGATAAGACAAGGGGTTGGAAACTTTTCAAAAAAGCTCAATATATCATTGTCACCCAATATCTGAGTCTTACTTCCATCTACAGGATCAAAATAATAAATTTCACATGGAGCCTGGACCCCAGCAGATGCACATAACCCATCAAGATCAAACCAGCACATCTCATCTCTATCCACACATTCTTTCAGTTCTAATGTCATACCCCCCACATATTGGTTATCAACACTAAAATCTCCCCCCACAAACATATTAACAACATACTTCGTATCCATTAATCCCTCTGCACACACACACAGGCAACAACAATTATAACATAACTAACAGACAAATAGACAAACATATAGACAACATATAGACAAACATATAGACAAACAGACAATATAAACAAATAGACAACATATAGACAACATAGAGACAAACATATAGACAAACAGACAAATAGACAATAGGGGTACTGAGAATAAGTTCCTAGCAATTGTCAGAAACATTATCATTCTAGTTTCAGAACAGTTGCAGACTTGCAAGTATAGCAATTGTACAGATTGGGTACACATGCTCTAGGAAGAAATTATAAAGACATGCTCTAGCAATAAGTTCCTAATGCCTCCATTCTTGATATAAAGACATATCAGAGGCGCATTCCACATGAATTAGATTGAAGATTCATATGTGATGTCAGAATCAGAAGGAATTAAATTCATGCATTTTCTTAAAAAATTACGAAATTTAACAACTCATATAGTACAAACAGACCTCATGCATGCAATTTCCTCAACAAATTCAGAAATTTAACAACTCATACAATACAAAAAGACATCATTCATGCATTTCTTCTCAAAAATTTCAAAAATTTAACAAATATACTATAGACAGACATCATGCATGACTTTTTTTCAACAAATAAAGAAATTTAACAAGTCATACACTACATGCAGACATCATTCGTGCATTTTTTCTCAAAATTTTCAGAGAAAGAGTAGTAAAATTCTGAGAATTAGGGTTTTAGAAAGTACCGGTACGAGAATACCCTAATAAGCTCCACTCCGATTTAGGGTTTGCAAATCAATTTAGGGTTTGCAAACCGATTTAGGGTTTGCGAACTGATTTCGGGTTTGGGAACAGATTTAGGGTTTGGGAAGAAATTTAGGGTTTGGAACGGGGGAGAAAGAGTTGAGAACGAGAGAGAGCGAGGCGGGAGAGTGAGAGAGAGAGAGTTGAGAAATGAAACGACGGTCCACTCCTTTTGGTTATATCTCAGGGGTAGTTGCGTCATTTCACCCAAGAGTTAACAGCGGTTAACAGAAAAGTGGGATTAGGGGGTGTTTTAAGCATTTTTGCCTCTAACTGGGTTTTCTAAATCAAGAGGTCTTTATTTGCCATTTCGTGACATCTAAGAGGGGTTTAAATGCACTTTACCCTAAAATCAATCATAAACTATAGACATCGAAATTCTCAATAAAGTCAGCAACTCAAGTGACTTTTGTGGTTATCGAAAAAATGTATAATTAGATCATGGCTGGATGGTGAAAGATCAGTGAATTGAGCAGACGTATTATTCTGTTCATTTATTTGGTGAAAGTTAGGAAACAGTGAGCCCAACATGCATACAATGTAACAATATGCATAAATTTCGTGCGTATCTTCGGACATTATAAAATTTTTTTTTTATTATCCCGTCATCCAAATAACAGAAAATTTTATAATGAGCCAAAGTAAGCGTGCTGCTAGACAAACGGCTATTGGGCATTTAATTATTAAGCGTAGCAGTCCATGGAAAGCAATTCACACACGAGCTAGTTTTAGTATATTAACTAGTGAGCATCTAATCCATTGCAACGTGGCTTAATATTATGGTTTAAAACTATGTTCAAAAGCATGTTAACGTACATTATATATAACCTATCAATACAAAATTAATTTTTTCGACAACTATGAAAACAAGTAAAACACTAATAAAAAATTTAGCTTTTGTCCATAAAAATACTAAGGATACACGCATGAAGCATGATGCATGCTGGCGGGGAGTTATATGATGCTTGCAGGAACTTGAATAATCAAGTCATTAATCTGCAGAACTCAAGTTGAATGTAGGGCCGACCAGGGCACGGACGAGGTGGGTGACTATTCTGGCCTCCAATTTTAAAAGGTACCATAATTTTAAAATAGACTAGATATATCATAAAAAAAAATAAAAAATAAAAACAAAGATCCATTCTGGAAATAACAAAAAAGTCCGTGCTTCAAGTTGGAAAAAATATGATAGTCCGATTGATAATTTTGATATCTTAGTTGATGACTTTGCTTGTAAAAATGCTAAAAAAAATTATTTATGTGAGAAAAGAACCTCAATTCTAAATTTTGTCTTAGGTCCCATAAACCATATGACCGGCTCTAGATGAATGTGTATATATACAAACCACCATCATACGTATCATACATATAGTTAGTTGATCATGACTTCATATAGACAGGAACTTAAATAATCAAGTCAAAGAGTAATCTTCAGATCTCAAGATGAAAGTTGAACGTGTATAAAATACACCATCATACATATGCATGTATTATAGTTTTATCAAATGAATTAGAAAGAAAAAAAAAAAAAAAAACACACACACACACACACACACACACACACACACACACACATATATATATATATATATATATATATATATATATGTTAAATATTAGTATTCATATAACATAATTTAATTATTTATCTACTACTACTAGTTTTTACTTGAACCTTCTATCTAGAAGGGCATGGGTTAATGGCCTAGTGATCTTTTTTTAAAAAAACTTTTCAGTTTCTTTAGGCAGAAGTACAACTTTAATTTTTGTCATTGACATCTAAAACCTTCAGATCTGCCTGTATATATATATAAACCTCTCTTGCTGGCTAAGATGGGAGAAATGTTTCATAAATGAACCCATTGCATGCATGCAACTATGCAATAGCGGAATCAATAAGAGCATCTCCAACCCTATTGTCTTGTTTTGTGTTGTGAATCCTATGTGGCATGAGGGACAAGACAATGTCTTGTATAGGTGGCAAGGTTATATTCACAAATGACAATGAGTTTAAAAAGTCATCTCCAATGCAAAAGTATTGAGAAGACAATACAAATAATTTTTTACAACTTCCAAGACAACTTTTACTCTTCTACTTCTTTTTTATAAATATTTTTATTCACAAATGATGATGTGGACATAAAGACATTGTGAAGTGCATTGTCTAGATCTAGACAACCAACTTCACATTGTCTTTGCCATGTCATTGCCATGTCAACTCCACACTTAATTTCACATTTGCATTGGAGAAGTACTTTTGAAAAAAATGGTTGTCATTCCTATGTGGCAACCATTTTTTTCAAACTCACAATAGGGTTGGAGATGCTCTAAAGGGCTAAGAGCATCTCCAACCCTATTGTGAGTTTAGAAAAAATGGTTACCACATAAGAATGATAAACTTTCATTCCAAAATTTTTTCTCCAATGCAAATGTAGAATAAAACATAAAGTTGACATAGCAATGACATAACAAGGACAATGTGAAGTTGGTTGTCTAGATCTAGACAATGCACTTCACAATGACTTTGTCTCCACATCATCAATTATGAATAGAAATATTTATAAAAAAGTTGACGAAGTGGAGGAGTTGCCTTGGAAGTTGGAAAAAAAAAAAAATTTATTGTCTCCTCAATACTTTTGCATTGGAGAGAGTTTTTTTTATCTCATTGTCTTTTGAGATATAGTTTTGCCACATAAACAAGATATTGTCCTGTGGCTCATGTCATATAGGAGCCACCTAAGACTCATAACACTTAACAAGACAATAGGGTTGGAGATGCTCTAAGAGCATCATTAGTAGTTGGGACTCTCCAATGTAATTTGGAGACCAAAATTTTAAAAAAAAAGGTAAATGTAGAATGGGTTGGGTTTGTATGAGAATAGTAGGAAATGATAAAGTGAGCTCCAGTCCCAAAAATTGTGTGGTCAAAAATTAATGTAGGAAAAAATAATATAAAGTTTAGAATCTAGAAAGTTGGGCTCCAAATTGGAACTTACTATTCTACAAAACGAGTTTCTACAATCTAGAATCTAGAAATTGGGAGGCCCAACCCTTAGCACCCATGGATGGATTGGAACCGAAATTGTAGAAATTAGGATTAGGGATGAGACTTATTATTCTACAAAATGAGCTCCTACGTTCTAAATCTAGAATCTAGAAAATGGGATGGGCCTTACTAATGATGCTCTAAGGTGACTTTAGCCTACCAAAAAAGTCTTTTCATATATGTTTCTTATTTTTTTTCTAAGGTGACTTCAGCCTCCCAAAAAAATAATTGTCTTTTCATATATATTTTGTTATTTTTTTTGTTTTCGTATACGAGTGTCGGTCTACAGTCTAGTCCAACCCGAGTCCATTTCAGTTCAGATTTTTGTTCCGGTTTTGAGGGTGTGATTCGAGACATGTTACTATATTAGAAACAAAATTTTGAAAGGGTGATAATAAGTACAAGAACTTCCCCTATTGCAAAAAATCTGATTGTTAGAGCATCCTTAGTGAGACCCATACCAGAATTTAGATTCTAGATTCAGAATTTGGTCGAATTGTAAGTTCTATCCCAAAGTTTCAATTTCTAGGTTCTCAGGTCCAGTCCAACCACATGAGCTATAAGTTGAGCCTGAAAATTTCTAGATTCATAATGTAGAAAATTATTTTGTAGAATAGTAAGTTCCAATTTGGACTACCAATTTTTATATTCTAGATTTTATATTATTTTTTACCACATACATTTTTTGGGACCAAAATTATATGAAATTATAACACTTCAGGGCAAAAATCGAAAACATGTTGAAGATCTTGAAACAACTTATTGTCCGAAGATATTAAAAACTATGGCATGTATCGGTAGAGAACAACACTACTTGCAAGTACAGAGTATTGATATGTTGTTTGTTTAGAAGAAAAATATTGTTCATGTTTTAGGTGGTATCATACTTGTTTTCCATGTGTACATGCATGTTTTGCGTGTAATTTTTTCAATATTAATATTGAAAGTTATTATCCTGCTATTTTTTCTAAAGAAGCATTAGAAGTGTATACGAGTCACACTTGGAGCTAGTTTCAATTTCCTACAATCTTCAAAGTGTCCTGGTTAGAGGAGAAATTAGAGTACCAGAATTACGGCGCAAAGCTGGGAGGCCAAAGAAGAACCGTATCATTGCAAAGGATTTAGAGACAAGAAATCTTCGATGTAGTAACTGTAATGGATTGGACACAATAGAAGGAAATATACTAACCAACCAAAAAAAATTGTACGTCGGTTTTTTTATTTAGTTGGGTTGTAGTTTTTGAGAAGGTCGTATTTTCTTAAAAATATGAAGACATCTCATGGAAAGCTGTAATATAAATCGACAATGATATTATATGAAATCATGTTTTTACTAAATAAAGGTTGTTCAACAACTGTTACAATGTGACATAAATCTCATCTACCTCCCCGGCATCTTGCCAACAATTTCTACGCTCAACTTCCCTAAGACTGAGTCGGCTTCTCCTCTCTGCCGTATTATTTGGTGGCACATCACCACCTTCTTCATGTGTATTCGACGTTGATGGAGTCGTCAGGATCTGTATATGATTAGCTAATATGTTATCCCATAGAGAAGTCTCTTGGCCACCCAATTGAGACGTCGGCTCGCCACCCCATTGTGAAGTCCCCTGAGCAAATAATTGAGAAGTCTCAATACAACCCCATTGAGAAGTCCCCTCGCCAGCCCATTGAAAAGTTCCCTCGCCAACCCTTTGAGAAGTCCTCTCGCTAGTATGCTGAGGTAGGATCTTATAAGCATGTTGGGGTGGGCTCTCAGGGAGGGCTTGAGGTTGCGTGACATTGTGTCTATTCCTTCGGGGACATGCATGTCGCTGCCCAACAATGCCTATAAGATAATCTTCAGGGATATGTATTGCAGGGTTCGGGGGAGCCGGATCTGCTTGCATATAATTCCAAATTTCATTTAGTTTTGTTCTCCATATTTCAGGATTTAGATTTTCGATTGCTTGCTTAATACTTGGAGCATGAAATATAAGACTTAACAAATGATAATAAGTACTACAAACATAAAGATTATATTAAGGTAATACGTATCATTCCAATCATAAGGTGATAAAATTCACGCATGCTGGAATCATCTATAGCTCGTGGTTGGAATTGAGGCTCCTCACAATAGTAGAATTTGTTACTTATACGAGGAGTCCCACACCAAAATCTATATGCATTATTTTCAAATGTTGCATCAATTCAACAAATATGAGTATATAATTTTATAATAATTTTATTCAAAGAGGAAATAAAACTAACCATCTTCTAAATCTACCATCGTTGAGATAGATGTACCAGACCATGTGTCTCAAACCTAGAATTCCAACTAGGAATAATATTTATAGCTCTTACAGCTGCACTGGCTCTACTACGATTCAAACATGATGGATCGTCTTGAATAATCTGTTTCATCCTGAATCGTCGTAAAACACGATCAGTTGAATGAAAGATTATGTCTCCATGGTATAATGGACACTCAAGTTATAGACTTTTTTTTTGAAATATAAGTTACTAGTGTCATTGCACACGCAATGCGTGTGCAACGCGTCTTACAATTGTTCACAAAAAACATAACATAAAATCAAATTTATTTTTAAAAACTAGTTTTGTCTGATAGGATAATTGAATATGTTATAAATGTTGATATCATTTTATTTAACAACGGAAACATTCCACCAAACTTAATGAATAGAAATATTTATTTTCACTATAGAAAATAACTAACTTGAAAAAAATTGCTATAATGAAATGTTATTTGTTAGTATCTTCGAGCAGCATCTACATCAACAGGACTTGACAGGAAAACTAAAATATACCATTTTAATATAAATTACTTTGCTAGATCCTGGCTAGTGTGATGGTCAACTTTTTGCCTGTGCAACACATTTGTTTTTAGTTTTATTACAGTAATTATATGAGCATACCTGCCAAATCTTAGTATATATAAAAGTTAAAAATAATATTTTATTATTAATATAATAATTTTTATTTAAATAATTGTATATTGAAAAAATAATATTTACAAATTTTAAATTCAATTCATTAGGTAAACTATAATATAATTGATAATCTTTTTATTTGATTACTCTCTAAACTACTACTTTATTAGTTGCAATTAATATAGATCAATTTTAAATATTATTGATATTACTAAATTAAGCACAACACATTTCGTCTAAGTATGATATATTCATTTATTTGATAATACACTCAGTCATTACTATAGGCGTATTCTTAAATGTTCATAAATTAAATATATAAAAAATTATATTCATCCATTTGGTAATACTCTTAGTCGTTATTATAAGCGTATTCTTAAATGTTCATAAATGAAATATAATTTTTTTGGATTGTGGTAATCAAAGGAAAACTAAAATATACTCTATTAGAATATGTAGGCTAGATAAATATGATTTGATATATAAAAATCTATGTGTAAACTATATAATCCAAATACACCTAATGTTTATAAGTTTTTTGTGGTTTATATATTAAATGGTGTAGATTTAAATATAACATAATATAGAAAGCTGATATATTAAATGGTATAGATTTTTGTGGGCTGATTATAGCTTGTTGTAGATTTTTGTGCTTTGTAGATATACAATATTGATAAATAACTGGACCAAATTGCAAGTGGTTTTGTTGGTTGATTTCATCGTTTGGTACTATATTTTTTCTCATTCCATATTACAATATAGCTTAAGTTAAGCTAGCTAGATAGACTCCTTAATAGACCCCTACATCTCCCCCGCATGAACTCCAATCACTCCCCCCTCCTCATCACTCCTTCTGATACTCTATCTACTCTGGGACAGTTTCGTTTTCAAAGGATGTGGTGCGACCACCCGACCTTCTTGGATGTTGTTAAGAAAAGTTGGAACGAGGATTGCCAGGGTCCGCCACTCCTCACCTTGCACACTAAACTCCAGAGACTGAGATCGGCCCTGAAAGACTGGAATTGGAATATCTTTGGGGATCTTAGGAAATAGAAGCGGGAGCTGCAGAAGGATATTGAAGATCTGGAGGCGGCCCTTCAAGTTCAATGGAGCGATGCTGGGGGTGACAATCTGATCCGTGTTAAACACAACCTGGACAAGGTTTTGGCCTTGGAAGAACAACTTCTTCAGGATCAGGCGAAGAGTAATTGGGTCAAAGGTGGTGACCGTAACTCCTCCTTCTTCCACGCCATCATTAAAGAGCGGGCTAATTCGAACAGAGTGCGGTTGTACGACCAGGATGGGAACATGGTGGATGATCAGATTATCATGGACAGGGCGATCCTACACTTCTCCAAGTTCTTTGAACCAGTGGCATCCACGGACCCGGATAACTTCATCAATTGTATCCCGAGTCTTATCTCGGATGAGCAGAACCTGGATCTGACTAGGCTTCCCCAAGAAGAAGAAGAAGTTGAGAAAGCTATCATATCGATGAACCCGCAGGTAGCCCCGGGCCCAGATGGTTTCACATGGGTTTTTTATTCTAAATGTTGGCATATCATTAAACAGGACCTTATGGCTGCTATCAAGGATTTCTTTTTAGGAATCCAACTTCCCAAAGGCATTACTTCGGCAAACCTGGTTCTCATCCCTAAGACTTCCAAGCCTGCGGATATCCAGGATTTCTGACCTATCAGCCTAAGTAACTTCTTCCACAAAATTATTTCCAAAATCTTGGCGGAAAGGCTTGTTGGAGTCCTCCCATTCATTATCTCCAGGGAGCAATCGGGTTTCGTCAGAGGCCGTAGCATTCATGAGAATATTAGTCTGGCACACGAAATCATTGCGACCATCGACAACAACATCACCGGGGGTAATGTGGCGATTAAGCTTGACATGTCTAAAGCCTATGACAGGGTCAGCTGGAGGTTCCTGATCCGGGTCATGCGACAATTCGGCTTCTGCCAGACACGGATAGACCTCATCTTCAAAAATATATCTAATTGTTGGTATTCTGTTTCCATCAACCGAAAAACGGAAGGATTCTTCCATTCCGGTAGAGGTCTGAGACAGGGTGACCCCATTTCTCCTGTCTTATTTATTATAGCCCATGATGCCCTCAGTAGGAAAATTTCTAGTCAGTGCCTCCACGGACACATCAAGTACTTCTCTGGGCGTAGAGATAGCTTCCCCATATCCCACCTCTTTTATGCGGACGACAGTCTCATATTCCATAACGGGGGCAGCGACAATATCAAGAACCTTCTGAAGACGCTACAGGGCAACTCGGACACTTCGGGTCAGAAGATAAATATGGGTAAATCAGCGCTCATCGTCTCCCAGAAGGATCATTTTTTCGTTCAGGCGGAGAAAATTGTTGTGAGGACGGGTTTTACGATCACGCATCTGCCGATCCACTACCTGGGGGTGCCTCTTTTTAAAGGCAGAGCGAAACAAGAATACTTCTTCAATATGACTGAGAAATTCGAGAAAAAGATTTCGGGATGGAGAGGGAGACTCCTTTCCTTCGGGGGAAAGATTACCCTCCTCAAAAGTGTACTTACGGCGCTCCCAATTCACTCCCTGTCGGTGATCAAAGCCCCCAACAAACTCCTCAAGAAGTTAGAGAAACTGATGACAGCCTTCCTCTAGAACTCTAAAGATCAACATCGGACCAGATGGATTTCAAGGAGCAATGTGTGCCGTCCGATGGATGAGGGAGGCCTTGGCATTCGATCTCTCGACCAGGTGATGACTGCTCTTCATGCTAAACGATGTTGGGCGTTGATTCAAGGAGAGTCGGTGTGGGCACAGTACATGACCAGAAAGTATGGGGATCCTACCGCTCCCGAATACTCCCTACCATACTTCCCCTCCCCGCTATGGCGATCTATGATGAAGATTTTTTACAATGTTCACTTGTCACTCCCCGTTCCCAGAATGCGTATTTTAATACGTATATTGCTTGAACATAATTATTTAGTATTTATCATGTATCATCCTGTATTTAAATTCCTATAATTCATTATCTGTATTTATCATGTTTCATATTAATTAATTATCTGCTCTTTAAATTTTCATGTTAATTAATTAGCTGCTCTTTAATTTTCATGATAATTAATTTTTTGCAATTAATTTCTACAATTTATTATCTGCATTTTAGTTTTTCTGCAATTTTATTCTCTGCTTTAGTTAGTCTTTTCGGGTTGGCCTTGTTGGACCCGAATGCAACCCGGCCCAATAGCTCCCACCTACCACCCCCTTTGCTATTTAAAGCCACATCTCCTTCTCTCTCCTCATAACTCTCATTCTCACCATTACTTCTTCTTCTTCCTCTCATCACTCTCCACCCACCAGCAGTAGCAGTAGGCAAGTACATCTTGCTTCTTGCTTCCACTTGGAGAACCATTTTTATGGTTTATTTGTCTTCCTCTCATGATCCTGAGAGAGTTTAGTGCTTGGCATTTTTGGTTTCTGTGGCTTGTTTTCTCTAGATCTAAGTTTGTGTATTTCGGCTGTTCATGGGTTTTGGTCCACCAACTTAGCGTGTCTTCTGGCTGGAAACTTCATTTTCTGGCTGGGACGAAGGCTGAGTCACGCACACGTTCTTACGTGTCTGCGTGTATTTTCAGTCACGCACACGTTCTCATGAGCGTGCGTGTATTTTTAGTCACGCTAACGTTCTCATGAGCGTGCGTGTATTTTCAGTCACGCACACGTTCTCATGAGCGTGCGTGTATTTTTAGCCACGCTAACGTTCTCATGAGCGTGCGTGTATTTTCAGTCACGCACACGTTCTCATGAGCGTGCGTGTATTTTTAATCACGCTAACGTTCTCATGAGCGTGCGTGTATTTTTAGTCACGCACACGTTCTTACGTGTCTACGTATATTTTCAGTCACGCACACGTCTCTACGTATTTGCGTAAATTTTTAGTCACGCACACGCCTATACGTGTCTGCGTGAATTTTGAGTTACGCACACATCTTTGTATGCGTGCGTGGATTTCCTATCACGTTCGCTCTGTGCTTGCGTGCGTGACTTTTCACGTTCACTCTATGCGTGCATGGATTTCCTATCACGTTCGCTCTGTGCTTGCGTGCGTGACTTTTCACGTTCACTCAATGCGTGCGTGAATTTTCTATCATGCCACACTAGGCTGTGCGTGAATTACTTATTACCCTTCACGCTATGCGTGCGTAGATTTCCTTTCACGCTCACGCTTGCCAGCGTGTATCATTTTACACGCTCACTCCTTCAGGCTAGACTTGGCGTACCCGTTTTTACGCGCACGATTCTTGCGTGACTTGTTGGTCTTAGCATAGACTTCTTGCGTGACTTATTGACCTTAGCATAGACTTGTTGGCGTGACTTCCTGACTTTGGTGTTTCTATTTGTTCTCTAATTTATTCATTTAATGATAGCATGATAATTTTTCTATTATATCCTTATGCCTTATTATGAACTTGATAATCTTAGCATGTTAATGATTGTGTATTAGTGCCCTGTGTCTCGATTGATTGATGGATACCTAGTAAGACTGGAACTTGACCTTGAGAGTTATAGACTCGACCCATTTAATGCTAAATGACTTTCATGCCTTGTCACCATTGATGACGATGGTATCTTGACTAAATTGATCATACGTTCCTAGTTGGAACTAAGAGACTGGCTAGTCGTCTTATTGAAATGAATGAATGAGACACGTTCATGTTATGAACTATTGTGATCGACTGGCTGATCCCGAATATTAACATACATGCACATGCAGGCTTCAATCTATTTATTTATTTATTTATTTATTTTCTATAAAAGAAGCATGTGTACTTTATGGTCAAGGCATAATTACCGTGGTTAGATTGGATTGTTGCATTACGCTATGTAAGACCTGCAACCTAACCGTACTGGTATCGTTGTAGAGTTGTGTATATCGTACCCCGTACGAAAGTACTCATTTGAATGACCATGATCCACGGTATGGGATTTCACTCAACGTAGGGACTATTAAATTAAATAAAATAAATGATGGCATGGAGAGAATGGATTCCCGAGTTCTTACATGGCAGCCCCCTTGGGACGAGTAGTACCCGACGGGCCGGCTGGTTCCCACAGATACGGCAAATCTGCCATACGGACAGGGAGCGGTATCTGCTTATATTATTATTGTATATTGTATATTGATGACGGGCGTCCCGCTGGGACTCGTCTAATTCATGCATGGCGTAATTGATTGACTGGATAGACTAGCCTTGCTCGCACATAGTAAGAACTGAGGAATCCCTATTGCATAATTCTAGGATGACTTGGAACTCACATTAGCAAGCCGTAGTAGTTGATTGGCCGTTCAAGATGATTTGTTTGTGTACTGCACTACTCTGTTACCTAACTGGGATGATCAGAATGTCAGGACATGACGGGCCAACTTCTGTCCTTGTTTGGTTGGGAGGTTGGTTCGAAGTGTCGTGATGTGATGTGAATCCTAGTGGAAAGCAGAGATCTATTATCATTATATTCTTCTACTTACTGGTTTAGTCCTTCATATCGCCCTTTCTTGTGGTACTTGCTATTAGAGGTCTAACCTCTCTGGTTTTGTATGGCCAGATTTAGAGCCGGTTCCCGAGGATCCAGCTTACTTCCACCTCCAAGATGGTCAATACTAGGGGAATGATCGCAGGAGGACTCGAGTGGGTCCCTTACTTCACCGTTCGTTTTGCTATTTACTTTATACTTAGCCGTTTGGCACCGACATGTTAGTCGGATTGTCTTGTACTTACTTTTACATAATTGTAATTAAGTCAGACTGCAGCTGATAACGATTGTGTATACTTTGCTATATCATCTGGCTATGTTTTGTAAAGCCAGATCTCAAGAACATTTTAACTGAGCGTTTGGGACGCCTTACTGCTTTATCTTACATGTTCTCTATTTTTGTTTCCTTGTTCGAATGATTGAGACAATAGATGTGAAGTGACCATAGTAAGACTTTCATGTAGTATGCACCCCCTCGTCTGGTTAGACAGCATTGATCGTATTATACGGTATTCATCTACCCGTAATACGTAGCTGGCTGAGTCATTCCTCCGCTCTCCAGTATTCTGGTTCTGGGGCGTGACAAGGTTTTAGTGGTGGCCCATGCAGGTCTGATTTCATACATGTGGGGTGTTTTGATTTATAGGATGTCTCAATCACACGTGTTTCCCTCTTGATCTCATGATTCGTTATTCTCAATCCTTGCTTGACATTCCAGTATCCTTTGACTTCATTGATCCTTCCTGTCCGGTTGTTTGATTGTTCTCTTGTCCCTTTTCTTAGGGGCACTTCGTCCGCATTGGTCAGAGCTGGACAGCAACAACAAGAGCAACATGGGCAATATGACCAAGTTGGTCAGCAACAAGGGCCAGTCTCACCTCAGGAGGCTACCCAAGAAGAAGTGATAGTAGAACCAGCAGCTGGATCGCAGTATCCGGATGTTCCACCACCACCAACAGTTCCGCCTACTCCTGTGGAAGTGGACACACCAGCCCTTCTGAAGATAATGAGAGGAATGATGGCTACTCAGCAACATCAGATGTTGGCCCAACAACGCATGCACACTCAGCTACAAGAGCAGAATGTGTTGGTCAACCAAGGACTGCAGACGGCTTTGGAAAGAGGAGTGAGGACTGATTCAGGAGCATCAGCCAGGTTTTGCAAGTACAACCCCTGCCGTTTCGAGGGCACAGAGGATGCCATCTCAGCAGATGCATGGCTTAAGGATATAGAGACTATTCTGACAGCAGCTAAGGTACCAGCAGAAGAATGTGTGGATCTAGTGAAGTTGTTACTTCAGGATCTCGTACGTGATTAGTGGGAATCAGAGGAAGTGGGCATCACGTCCTGTGGCTTGGGACGATTTTACCGCAAGATTCAAGACCAAGTACTATGGAGTTGTGGCGCAGTTTGAGCTACAACAAAAGTTCATCAGCCTCAGGCAGGCCGGCAAGACTGTAGATGCTTATGCAGCGGAGTTCTGCAGATTGAGTAGGTTCGCCCCAGAGATGGTAGCAACAGAGAGCCAGAGGGTTATGAGATTTCAGCAAGGGTTTCATCTTGAACTCTTGTAATTAATAGAGGGGCACAATTACCAGACTTTTGATGAGATATTGACGGCGACTCGAAGGCATGAGATCACTATTCAGAGGCTTGCGACCAGGACTGGGGGTTAGAAGAGATCCCACAGTCAGATTGAAGGAGGAGAGGGGGGGGCAGCACCCCGAACAACAGCACCATCCACTGGTATTCGTATCCACGATGTGGCGATACGAGGACCAGCACCACCCAGGCAGCAGCAACAACAACAGAGGAAGAACCAGCAACCCCCGACGGACTGCACTTATTGTGGAAAGATGGGACACACTAGAGATGTGTGTCGGACATTGAATGGACTGTGTCTGATATGTAAAAATCCAGACCATCGGGTTACCACATGCCCCATGAATTCGAGGTCAGGAGGACCAGGGCAACAGTTTCTTGCTCTGCCAGCACCAGGGACAGGCCAGTATCGAGGGCCAACGGTGGCAGTGAGGCCGTTGGCACAGCATCCATTAGTACCGCAGGCTCAGATGTTTCGGCAGCAGGGACCGCCGATGCAGCAACACCAGCATAGACCACCCCAGCATCATCAAAGAAGGGGCCAGCAACAACATCAGGCTAGGCCGCAGCATGGGAACCAGCAAGAAGGTCGAGGGCAAGCATTCACTTTGTCCTTGGAAGAGGCATTGGCATCGGGAGATGTTGTGGCAGGTAACATTCTCGTCGCCTCATATCCCGCAGTAGCATTGTTTGATTCGGGAGCATCCTATTCATTTATATCTGCACAATTTACGACACGACTAGAAGTGGAGTTCGAGGCATTGCCAGGGAGGTTGAATATACTCACTGGTAATGGGCTCGTAGGAGTCAGTAGAGTTACTTTAGCATGTAGCGTTGTAGTTTGCAGGCATTCCTTACCCGCCCGGTTGATAGAATTTCCTGTTGGAAATTTCGACGTTATCTTAGGTATGGACTGGCTGAAAGATAGTCATGCGATAATAGATTGTCGTAGAGGGAGTGTATCGTTTGATATTCCAGGCATAAAGAGGTTCACCTTAGTCAGATCAGGGGCAACTCAGCATGAGCAGGGAGTGATAACGGCAATGGAAGAAGTTCAGATTCCGAAGGTAGTCGAAGAATTTCTAGACATATTTTCCGAAGAACTTCTAGGTCTACCACTAGTCAGAGATATTGAGTTCAGTATAGAATTGGCACCAGGAACTAAACCGATATCAGATCGGGTTTACAGAATGGCGAATTCAGAGCAGGCCAAGGTATATCAGCATATAGAGGAACTGAAGGAGAAGAAGTTCATCCAAGCTAGCATTTCACCATGGGCAGCACCAGTGGTACTTATGGGGAAGAAAGATGGGTCATCCAGATTGTGCATTGACTACAGAAAGCTTAACGCGGCAACAGTAAAGAACAAGTACCCATTACCCAGGATCGATGACTTATTTGATCAGTTGAGCAAAGCTAGAGTTTTCTCCAAGATAGATCTTCGTTCAGGGTACCATCAGGTGAGGGTTCGGAAGGAAGATATTCCCAAGACAGCGTTCAGGTCGAAGTATGGGCATTATGAGTTCTTAGTAATACCGTTTGGTTTGACCAATGCTCCAGCGATATTCATGGATTTGATGAATCGTATCTTTATGCCATACTTAGACCAGTTTGTTGTTGTGTTTCTTGACGACATTCTCGTATACTCTGCTAGTGAAAAGGAGCATGAAGACCACCTCAGAAAAGTGTTGCAGGTTCTGAGAGAGAACCAGTTGTATGCCAAGCTCAGCAAGTGTGAGTTCTGGACGGATCATATTTCATTTTTGGGTCATATCATATCAGGAGCTGGAGTAGCAGTAGATCCCAGGAAGATAGAAGCAGTAGAAAGTTGGCCAGTACCCAAGACCGTAGCAGATGTGCGGAGTTTCTTGGGATTGGCAGGATATTATAGAAGATTTGTGTCAGACTTTGCAAGGCTTTCAGCACCCATGACCCGCTTGACTAGGAAGGATGTACCATTCGTTTGGTCGGCAGAATATCAGGTATCATTTGAGACTTTGAAGCAGAAGTTGATATCAGCACCTCTTCTTACATTGCCAGTTGGATCCGGAGGTTTTACAGTATATTATGATGCGTCAGGTAAAGGACTTGGATGTGTCCTTATGCAGCATGGGAAGGTGATAGCGTATGCATCTAGGCAGCTTCGGGACCACGAGAAGAATTACCCAACTCATGACTTGGAGTTGGCGGCAGTAGTATTTGCTTTGAAGCTATGGAGGCATTACTTATATGGTGACCGAGTGGAAATGTACACGGACCATAAAAGTCTGAAGTACATCTTTACTCAGAAGGAACTAAACATGAGGCAGAGAAGATGGTTGGAGTTGATTAAGGATTATGACGTGGAGCTTCAGTATCATCCAGGCAAGGCGAATGTAGTAGCAGACGCTCTTAGCAGGAGAGGCGGCGCATTTATGTTGACAACGCAGAGGCATATCTTAGAAGACCTTCAGGAGATGGGCATCGAAGTTATACTTCCCAGTGATGTAGGAGTTCTAACAAGCCTGTAAGTTCAATCCGACTTGGTAGGCAGGATCAAGGCAGCTCAGGCACAAGACCCAAGGATTCAGAAGCTTAGGGCAGAATGTGAGTCAGGACTCAGGAAGAAGATGGGAATTCATGAAGATGGTACACTTAGGTTTGGATCGCGTCTATGTGTGCCTAGTGGAGATATCAGACAGGAGGTTATGGCAGAAGCTCACAGTTCTCAGTATTCTATTCACCCTGGAGGGACCAAGATGTACCAAGATATCAACCACCATTTCTGGTGGAACGGGATGAAGAGGGAGATAGCTAGATTTGTTTTCCGTTGCTTGGTATGTCAGCAAGTGAAGGCAGAACAGCAGAGGCCAGCTGGGTTATTGCAACCGCTTCCCATTTCGGAATGAAAATGGGAGCATATTACAATGGACTTTGTGACCGGTTTACCGAGATCACCAAGTGGTAAGGACGCTATTTGGGTGATAGTGGACCGACATACGAAGGTAGCACACTTTCTTCCTTTCAGAGTAGGGCAATCTACAGAAAAGTTGGCAGAGTTATATATGCAACAGATAGTCAGACAGCATAGAGTTCCTGTCAGTATTGTGTCGGATCGAGATACCCGCTTTACATCATATTTCTGGAAGAGCTTACATCATAGTCTGGGTACCAAGTTAAGATTTAGCACGGCTTACCATTCGCAGACGGATGTGCAATCAGAAAGAACGATTCAGACTTTAGAAGACATGTTACGAGCTTGCACTCTAGATTTTGGAGGGTCTTGGAAGAGTCACCTGCACTTGGTCGAGTTTTCATACAACAATAGTTATCAAGCCAGTATCCAGATGGCGCCATTCGAAGCACTATATGGTAAGAAGTGCAGGTCGCCGCTTGCATGGGATGATATCGGGGAGAGGAAGATGCTAGGCCCAGAAATGATTGTTCAGACGGTTGAAGTGGTTAAGGGAATTAGAGAGCGACTTCGTGTTGCGCAGGATCGGCATCGTCATTGGGCGGACCAGCATCGTAGGCCGCTAGAGTTTTCTGTTGGGGACCACGTATTCTTGCGGATCTCACCTACTCGTGGGGTTATTAGATTTGGCGTTCGCGGGAAATTGAGTCCGCGGTACGTGGGCCCATTTGTTATCCTTGATCGGATAGGCGATGTTGCTTATCGTTTATCCCTCACACCTTCGTTATGAGAGGTGCATGACGTGTTTCATGTATCTCAATTACGTAGGTATGTATCGGACCCAAGCCATGTCCTCGATCACTCTGAGCTGGTTGTTGGTACCAACCTGTCTTACGAGGAACAGCCTATGTCCATTTTGGACCGAAGAGAGAAGATACTCAAAAACCGAACAATTAGTCTTGTCCGTGTTGCTTGGGGTCATCACTCCTTGGGAGAGTCAACGTGGGAACGTGAGGATGATATCCGATCACGGTATCCACACTTATTTGACTCACAAGGTATATCTTTTTCTGTATACCTTGATTGTCCTGATTCCTCATGCTTATCACCTTACAGGTAGAATTGCTTGATATCGTAGATTGATGGATTTACATATATATTACTTGCTATGGACATTGTAAAATGATTGCTGGATCACTAGAATTGCTTGTACTTAGATTGGTTTAGCCCCGATGTTTCTATCTTGCTTGAATTTGAAATTCCGAGCACGAAATTCTTTCAAGGTGGGTAGAGATGTCACTCCCCGTTCCCAGAATGCGTATTTTAATACGTATATTGCTTGAACGTAATTATTTAGTATTTATCATGTATCATCCTGTATTTAAATTCCTATAATTCATTATCTGTATTTATCATGTTTCATATTAATTAATTATCTGCTCTTTAAATTTTTATGTTAATTAATTAGCTGCTCTTTAATTTTCATGATAATTAATTAGCTGCAATTTATTATCTGTATTTTAGTTTTTCTGCAATTTTATTCTCTGCTTTAGTTAGTCTTTTCGGGTTGGCCTTGTTGGACCCGAATGCAACCCGGCCCAATAGCTCCCACCTACCACCCCCTTTGCTATTTAAAGCCACATCTCCTTCTCTCTCCTCATAACTCTCATTCTCACCATTACTTCTTCTTCTTCCTCTCATCACTCTCCACCCACCAGCAGTAGCAGTAGGCAAGTACATCTTGCTTCTTGCTTCCACTTGGAGAACCATTTTTATGGTTCATTTGTCTTCCTCTCATGATCTTGAGAGAGTTTAGTGCTTGGCATTTTTGGTTTCTGTGGCTTGTTTTCTCTAGATCTAAGTTTGTGTATTTCGGCTGTTCATGGGTTTTGGTCCACCAACTTAGCGTGTCTTCTGGCTGGAAACTTTATTTTCTGGCTGGGACGAAGGCTGAGTCACGCACACGTTCTTACGTGTCTGCGTGTATTTTCAGTCACGCACACGTTCTCATGAGCGTGCGTGTATTTTTAGTCACGCTAACGTTCTCATGAGCGTGCGTGTATTTTCAGTCACGCACACGTTCTCATGAGCGTGCGTGTATTTTTAGCCACGCTAACGTTCTCATGAGCGTGCGTGTATTTTCAGTCATGCACACGTTCTCATGAGCGTGCGTGTATTTTTAGTCACGCTAACGTTCTCATGAGCATGCGTGTATTTTTAGTCACGCACATGTTCTTACGTGTCTGCGTGTATTTTCAGTCACGCGCACGTCTCTACGTGTTTGCGTAAATTTTTAGTCACGCACACGCCTATACGTGTCTGCGTGAATTTTGAGTTACGCACACATCTTTGTATGCGTGCGTGGATTTCCTATCACGTTCGCTCTGTGCTTGCGTGCGTGACTTTTTACGTTCACTCTATGCGTACGTGGATTTCCTATCACGTTCGCTCTGTGCTTGCGTGCGTGACTTTTCACGTTCACTCTATGCGTGCGTGAATTTCCTATCATGCCACACTAGGCTGTGCGTGAATTACTTATTACACTTCACGCTATGCGTACGTAGATTTCCTTTCACGCTCACGCTTGCCAGCGTGTATCATTTTACACGCTCACTCCTTCAGGCTAGACTTGGCGTACCCCTTTTTACGCGCACGATTCTTGCGTGACTTGTTGGTCTTAGCATAGACTTCTTGCGTGACTTATTGACCTTAGCATAGACTTGTTGGCGTGACTTCCTGACTTTGGTGTTTCTATTTGTTCTCTAATTTATTCATTTAATGATAGCATGATAATTTTCCTATTATATCCTTACGCCTTATTATGAACTTGATAATCTTAGCATGTTAATGATTGTGTATTAGTGCCCTGTGTCTCGATTGATTGATGGATACCTAGTACGACTGGAACTTGACCTTGAGAGTTATAGACTCGACCCATTTAATGCTAAATGACTTTCATGCCTTGTCACCATTGATGACGATGGTATCTTGACTAAATTGATCATGCGTTCCTAGTTGGAACTAAGAGACTGGCTAGTCGTCTTATTGAAATGAATGAATGAGACGCGTTCATGTTATGAACTATTGTGATCGACTGGCTGATCCCGAATATTGACATACATGCACATGCAGGCTTCAATCTATTTATTTAATTATTTATTTATTTATTTTTTACGAAAGAAGCATGTGTACTTTATGGTCAAGGCATGATTACCGTGGTTAGATTGGATTGTTGTATTACGCTATGTAAGACCTGCAACCTAACCGCACTGGTATCGTTGTAGAGTTGTACATATCGTACCCCGTACAAAAGTACTCATTTGAATGACCATGATCCGCGGCAAGGGATTTCACTCAACGTAGGGACTATTAAGTTAAATAAAATAAATGATGGCATGGAGAGAATGGATTCCCGAGTTCTTACATGGCAGCCCCCTTGGGACGAGTAGTACCCGACGGGCCGGCTGGTTCCCACAGATACGGCAAATCTGCCACACGGGCAGGGAGCGGTATCTGCTTATATTATTATTGTATATTGTATATTGATGACGGGTGTCCCGCTGGAACTCGTCTAATTCATGCATGGCGCAATTGATTGACTGGATAGACTAGCCTTGCTCGCACATAGTAAGAACTGAGGAATCCCTATTGCATAATTCTAGGATAACTTGGAACTCACATTAGCAAGCCGTAGTAGTCGATTGACCGTTCAAGATGATTTGTTTATGTACTGCACTACTCTGTTACCTAACTGGGATGATCAGAATGTCAGGACATGACGGGCCAACTTCTGTCCTTGTTTGGTTGGGAGGTTGGTTCGAAGTATCGTGATGTGATGTGAATCCTAGTGGAAAGCAGAGATCTATTATCATTATATTCTGCTACTTACTGGTTTAGTCCTTCATATCGTCCTTCTTTGTGGTACTTGCTATTAGAGGTCTAACCTCTCTGGTTTTGCATGGCCAGATTTAGAGCCGGTTCCCGAGGATCCAGCTTACTTCCACCTCCAAGAAGGTCAATAATAGGGGAATGATCGCAGGAGGACTCGAGTGGGTCCCTTACTTCACCCCTCGTTTTGCTATTTACTTTATACTTAGCCGTTTGGCACCGACATGTTAGTCGGATTGTCATGTACTTACTTTTACATAATTATAATTAAGTCAGACTGTAGCTGATAACGATTGTGTACACTTTGCTATATCATCTGGCTATGTTTTGTAAAGCCAGATCTCAAGAACATTTTGACTGAGCGTTTGGGACGCCTTACTGCTTTATCTTACATGTTCTCTATTTCTGTTTCCTTGTTCGAATGATTGAGACAATAGATGTGAAGTGACCATAGTAAGACTTTCATGTAGTATGCACCCCCTCGTCTGGTTAGACAGCATTGACCGTATTATACGGTATTCATCTACCCGTAATACGTAGCTGGCTGAGTCATTCCCCCGCTCTCCAGTATTCTGGTTCTGGGGCGTGACATCACTCCAACTGCCAATGGGTTCTGGGCCATGGCAACATACCCATATAGGGTCAGAACTGGTGCGGTACCTCTATCCCCAAACCGCCCGAGTTCATTTACAACCCAACCGTCCGTCAGGTGATGGCCTCACCGATGGTGCGTAGATCCTTGGAGGAGGAGGTTAATATTTAGGATTTCCTGACTGTAGAAGCCAATGCATGCCTGAACGAGATCATTCTCAACAATGAGAAGGACATGATGGTTTTGACCCCTGACCACCACGGAGAGTTCTCTACTAAATCTTACTGGGACCACCACCGCAGGAGAAACCTGATCGACACCTGGAATAACTTCTGCTGGAACAAATATATTCAGCCGCGCATAGGCGCCTTCCTTTGGCGTCTTCGCAGAAATGCTATTCCTGTAGAGGCCAGACTTATTTCCATGGAGATCAACCTCGCATCGAGATGTGTGTGCTGTACTAACCCGAACACTGAAACTAATGATCACCTCTTCGCCATGGGAGAGACGGCTTAGATGGTTTGGCTCCACTTCGGTACCAAGTTCAATCTTCCTACCTCGTATTCCAAGATCGATCACCTTGCTCAGGTATGGCTTCTAAACTCTTCTACCTCTTCCCTCTCCTCCGCAGCGGTCATCAGCAGAAACATTATATTCGCATCCGGATTGTGGGAGATCTGGAAGCAAATGAACTCTATTCATTTCGGCGATGGGCGGAGGAACTACCGGAACATCATCCGACAAGTTACCACTCATCTACAACATACCTTCTCGACACTTGGGAACGGACGGCTTAGGTCGTCCGATCACGACTACGCAGCCTGTTGTCATGACCCGCACCCTGATTAGGGGCACGAGTACGTGGTTACGTCCAGCCTACGCCTCAGAATCGGTGGTAGAATGCTGTATAGGTCGTCTATAAATACTACAACTAGACAAAATATAAGGGTACCTGTCATCTCCGTACGGAGGTATAATATGGCATAACTCAATCACAAGACAAACTAGGATAGATAGCACGAAATAGAAATATGATAGAAAGGAAAACTGGAAAGGAGTTCAAGATCCAACACAAGCTCAGAGATATAAACACATCACAGAAACTCAAAATATAAAATAAAAACTACAGTCTGAAAACACTAGCTGGATCGCCGTCCAGGCAAACCTATCTAACAGTCTAAATAGGGGCTATATTATCTACGGGCTCCAGGGGTAATGTCTCATCAAACTCTATCCTGGCCATACCCGTAGAAGGTAGAGCAATCAGCTAACATGCACTCTGTAAACATCAACGGTTATCCTGTCGGGAAAAAGAGCAAGTATAAACACTAACAGCAGTTCCATATGAATTGACAAATTTTATAAGAGACAGTATAATGAAATACAAGACAAAATCAACAGAAAATATATAACAGGATGTGAGTACTGAATAGGACGATAATTTATAAGATGACTTGGGAGCTATTCCGGAAGCCAAGTTACGACCCGTAAACCAAACAAGGACGGGGGTTGTAACCCTTCTCCTGAACAAAACTGAGTAGCATATATGATGTAATAAAATAAATAAAAAATGTGCAATGAATTATTAGTACGTTATGTGATCAGCTTGGGAATCAGGATCAGGCTGTTCCATCTGACCGGCTATGAATAAGTGTACAACGTAGCAGGATCAGGCCGGCCACTATGGAAAGCTATGAACAAGTAGGGTCAGGCTTTACCCGTCGTGAGGCGAGGGTATAGCTATGAACAAGTAACAAGTACATGTGTGAAGAACAAGTAGGGATTTGATCACACAACCCCTAATAACTCCCCATCCCCGAATAGTATAATGGATTCGGACATGACACGTCATGATACGAGAGTCAAGAGCAGGAGGCCAGCCCACTCTCAAGTCCATATCTATACAAGTATAGGTAACAAGTCGAGTAATGTACCAATATACCAAGAAAATCCAGGAATAACATCTCATGTCATGATCCGACGTATACTAGTCCGTGAACCATCGTGTTGGAAATCAAGTAAGACAATACGACTGAATCGGATATAGCAGATATTAAGACAATAAAAACTATCAGTGAATGTACTCGCCTGCGGTCCTGAGCTGTCAAATGGGGTCGATGCTCAGAGTGATGCTACAGACCTAAAGATAAGATATATATATAAGCTAATTAGGGTTCAATAGTGTTAGGCAGGATTTTATAGTATAAGCTATATAATTTAGGTCAAATCTCACTCCAACTAAGCCAAACTAGGTCACACTGAGTCATACTAGGTCAAACTAGGTCACACTGAGTCATACCAAGTCAAACTAGGTCAAACTGGGTCAAAGGTTTGTTGGCCCATTGGTCATGGTCAAACCTGATTTTAATAATTGATCAAACTCTGTCTCGATATACGAATTAATTCAGATATTTACTAACAACATTTTGGACAATGATCAAAGATGGATATCTACTCAGTTCAAGACCGAAGCTGTTTGCCACTCAAGAATGTATTTCCTTAAAAGCAATATAATTTTCATTTTTATTGAGCCTAGGAATACATTGTACACCAAGTCGTACTGGCAAATAGGCTATCCGAAATTATTTTTCAAAACTGACCTATCTTTTTAAAATGACCTATGTTTTTGAAAAACATCTATTTTACAAAAAGCTTATGAAGGATTTTTCAAAAAGCTAAAATAATTTTTCATAAAATCAACTGACCAAACCCTGACAGAACTCGGCCAGAGTTCGGCCAAGTTGAACGTTATGTGAACGTTGGATTTTGAACTTGGTCTCCCTTCAGTTGCGGTTGGTTACAAAGAGTTTTGTGCGAATTCTGCCCGAATTCTGTCAGAGTTCTGCCTTTGGAAAAACTATAAATAGAGAAGAATTTCGATCATTTCAAAATACCAATTCACTTTTATCTCTTCTCTTCTAAAGCTTACATTTCTTCCAAAGAGTTATAAAAAGCTTCCATTTTTAAATCCTAAACCAGTTACAATCCTCTAGTCGATTTGCCAGTACGGTACGGTCAAAAAGTTTCAGAGCGATTGTAATCAGAGGCTTGATTGATGATTGACTCTTCACAATTGAAGTTGGTCGAGTTCTTCGTATCAAAGCTCGCGTCTGTAGAAGTTGCAAGGACTTCGTATGAAAACTTGCGAGATTTTCCAATAGTGGATTCAACTGGAAGCTAGAGTTCTTCCAACTGGACTAGTCCTCACAAGAGAGAAACCAGTATAAATCTCTGTGTTTGCGTTTGCCTTCTGATCACTCTTTTCATTACTGTTATTTATTTTGTGATTATTATTATAGCTGTGATCTAACTGCTAACGAGTTTTTTATTTAGCAATATTCTGCTGCCTAATCTATTCAACCCCTTCTAGAGTATTCTGCTTTACGATTTCGTTCCTACAATTGGTATCAGAGCAAGGTTCTCCATCTAGAGGTATCATATTCTGATCCCAATTGTTCCTACAATTGGTATCAGAGCAGGTTATACAGGTAAAGCAAGGTAAAATTGCAGCTATATTCAGTTATTTTTTAATTGTTATATAGATCACAGAATTATATATGACAACTGTAAAATTCACAAGTGAAGGCCAAGCCACAAACAGACCTCCACTGTTTGACGGCACAAACTACACTTATTGGAAAACACGTATGAGTTTTTTTCTAAAATCTCTTGATTTTGACTTATGGTCTGTAGTTATTGATGGATACAAAAAGGCTGATCGTATTAATGTTGATAAAGTTTTAGTTGGAAAACCCTATGACAAATATACAGAGGATGAAAAAAAAAAGCCAGTCTTGACGCACGTGCTATTAACGCTTTATTTTGTACTTTAGACAGAACTGAATTCAACAGGGTGTCTACCTGCACAACATCAAATGAAGTATGGAAATTTCTCGAAGTAACCCACGAAGGAACAACACAAGTCAAGGAGTCAAAGATCAGCAGACTTACTCAGGAGTACGAGGCGTTCAAAATGAAGCCAAGTGAATCAGTCACTCAGATGTTTATAAGATTCTTGGATATTGTAAATCCTTTGTCTTCACTAGGCAAGGAATACAGTAACCATGAAAAGATTCGCAAACTTTTACTAGCTCTCACAAAGAACTGGATTCCAAAGGCTACAGCAATCATTGAAGGGAACGACCTCTCAACAATGTCTCTGAAAACACTCATGGGTAAGCTACTCACTCATGAGTTAGAACTTCAAGACTTTGAAGATGCTACACCAAAGGAGAAGTCAGAAAAGTCGATCGCTCTCAAAGCTCAACATAAAAGAACTGTCGAAGATAATTCTGACGACAGCGACTCTGACTCTGAAGATCAAGCTCTTCTGGTAAGAAAATTCAAGAAGTTCATAAGATTTAACAGGAGAACAAAAGATAGCAACAACAACAACAACGAGGAAGATCCTATTTGCTACGGATGTAAGAAGAAAGGACACATGAAGAAAGATTATCCAATAATATCATCATCAACAAGAAAAAGCAGCAAATATGACAAAGGCTACCTGAAGAGATCTACATCAAGGAAGTACGCCAACACAAGTATATGGCATGAAAGCGAAGCGAGCGATTTAGAAGACGAACAATCAGATGCTGCTGTAAATGTATGCTTGATGGCTTGCGATCAGGTGGAACGCCCTTCACATGCTAGGAGCAAATGGATCCTCGACAGCGGTTGCTCACGACACATGACCGGTGATGCTTCATTATTCGCAACACTGTCGAAGAAGAATAAAGAAGGATACGTCTCCTTCGGTAATAATTTAAGAGGGTACATAATCGGTATCGGTGACATTGTTAAGGCTCCCTATCCTGTGATTAAAGATGTCTGTCTAGTTACCGAGTTAAAACATAATCTGCTCAGTATAAGCCATTTAGCTGATCATGGTTATGACATTAACTTCGTCAAAGATAAATGTACTATAGTTGATAGTTCAACTGGTAGTACTATCTTTGAAGGTATCAGGAAAGACAACATATATGTTTTCTATCTGTTAGAAGATGCTAACAAAGCAGGTAGATATTTGATGGCCATAAGCATTGAGAGTCAACTAAGGCATATGAGACTCGGTCATACAAACATGGGCACAATTTCAAAACTATCTACAAAAAAGTTGGTACGCAGCTTACCGGACATATCTTTCAAGAAGGATACGGTATGTAGTGAATGTGAAAAGAATAAAGCTATCCGATCCGCCTTTAAATCCAAGAACGCTGTAAGTACCACTAGACCTCTACAACTGTTGCATATGGACTTATTTGGACCAAGTAGAATTGCTAACCTAGGTGGTAAGTTATATGCATTTGTCATTGTAGATGATTTTTCTAGATATACATGGGTATATTTTCTTGTACGCAAGAATGATACATTATCAGAATTCGTCACCTTTTGCAAGAAAGTACAGAATGAAAAAGGGTTCATGATTACTCGCATTCGTAGTGATCATGGCGGCAAATTTGAGAATATAGAATTCAAGAAATTTTGTGACACATACGATTATTTGCATGAATTCTCTTGCCCTAGGACTCCACAACAAAATAGAGTTGTAGAACATAAGAACAGAACTCTATCTGAAATGGCTAGAGTAATGTTAAACCAGTTTAGTCTACCTAGATACTTTTGGGCTGAAGCTGTCAATACAACGTGCTATATTCTCAATAGGGTTCTAATTCGACCTATATCGAAGAAGACTCCCTATGAACTATGGTTTGATAGAACACCCACTGTTTCGTATTTTAAGATTTTTGGTTGTAAATGCTTTATTCTTAATACTAAAGATAATCAGAGTAAATTTGATGAAAAGGCTGATGAAGGTATATTTTTAGGTTATACAGCAAAGAGAAAAGGGTACAGAGTCTTCAACAAAAGAACCATGATCATCGAAGAATCAATCAATGTCAAGTTTGATGAACTAAATCAACACTTAGACGATGACGACCATGAAGACGTAATCACACCAAGTACAACTACTGTAAAACCTTCACAGAAAGATGCAGAACCTTCACACCAAGCACCAGCTGAGTCTTCAAGCAAAGAAGCCAAAACTAGCTGTAGGACCGTTGAGCACCTCTAGAGGGAGGGGTGAATAGAGTGTGTGTGTGCAGCGAAAAATAATCACCAATTTAAAAATTAAAGCTATAATTATGGCAGTAAATAAGAGACAGTAAATAAAAGTAGCAAGAGATAGAGAGATCAAACTCAGTGAGTAAATAAGAGACAGTAAATAAAAGTAGCAAGAGATAGAGAGATCAAACTCAGTGACACAGCGATGTATACTGGTATTCCTCTGAGAGGACTAATCCAGTCTCGAGTACTCTTGCTCGATGTTAATCCACTAAGGCACAAGCTAAATGAGAGCTTGCAGTCTCTTACAACATAGTGCTTGGTGACAAGTGCACGACCAACTTCACAACATCGTGCTTGGTGACGAGCGCACGACCGGCTCCACAACAAGAATAGTTGTTGTAAACTGGACAACCTCTTTACAACTCTTGAATACCAAAATATTCTAGATCGAAGTAGATATTACTGGCTTTTGGCTAAGAGAAGTATATGTGTGATTTGAAAGCTTTTGATCAGGTGAAAACACTTTTTGAATAGA
Organism: Iris pallida; assembly: GCA_029216955.1. Classification (NCBI taxonomy): domain Eukaryota; kingdom Viridiplantae; phylum Streptophyta; class Magnoliopsida; order Asparagales; family Iridaceae; genus Iris; species Iris pallida. Next base: position 2,485,223 of record JANAVB010006398.1, on the reverse strand, counting down.
AGAGAAGATGAAGAATGAATGAGTGATTTGAAATGAAAAACTCTCTCCTATTTATAGGTGTTTTGTGGGACCGAATTTGGGCAGAGTTCTGGCAAAGTTCTGATGCAAATATTTTGCATATATATGTTGCATGCAGATTTGGAGGCAACTGACATTTGAATTCAAACTGACCGAACTCGATCAGAGTTCGGACCGAACTCGGGCCGAACTCGGTTTTGAGTTCTGTCTAGGGGAATTTCAAAATATTTGTCAAAAACTATTTGCAAAAAATAATTTTGAACATTTTGTAAAGATGAAATGAAAATATGTAGGCTTTTTAGAAATGTGGACTGAGATTAACCTAAGCCAGTATTACCTAGTCGATCTTACAATTTAAGTCCTAGACTCAATAAAGATAAAATACAGAATAAATTGTAAAATGACTCGAACTGAATCCCAATAAAAGTAATCTCCAGATTGATGAAATGTATATGCTTGGTGATGCAATACGACGCTCGTTGATATTGATTTCAGACGTCCTGAAATAGTTAGCAGCAGTTCGTATATTTTGTGTATTGACTTTAAGGTTATGTCGATTGTTAAAATCGGGTGTGACCATGGAATGGGCCAACAATCTCCCCCATTTTGATAATTGACAAACTTGAGTCTATACCAAAATATATCTAAGAAATAGAATAAATAAATTAAATGTACCTGAACAAAACATGGTTGGTTTTGTTTTGGATTGGATTGTATGCTTTTGATTATTGATTTTTGGTATATGTACTCTTTCTCCCCCTTTGTCAATAGAGAAATAACTTTGGCTCCTCCGTAATGTGTGAAGCCAACAATTTACAACACAAACAGACAAAGTGAAGCTAAAGAGATACATAAAATGATAACAAGTACTGAAATAAACTGGAATGTCTCACTAAAAGTACTGAAAAAAGATACAATCATAAAGTGCTAAAGAAATAATGTCTAACTAATAAGTTTAGACATATCAAAAAAAACAACTACATCAAAGCATGGATCATCATCTAGCATCCTATCCTCTATCCATCAGCTGAGTCCGCATCACATAGTGGGGTCATCACCGCCAGGAGCATCCGGAGGAAAGTAAGCTGCAGTAGGATCGAAGTAAGGAAAAGATGCCTCATCTCCGAACCTAGGACCTGGGAAGCCTGGGTGAGGAAGGATAGTAACTGGATGCGCTGGGTCCTGAGAGAGACTCCAGTGAAGATCAGCAATCCTATTTCACAACACCTGAGCCTGGTAGATGTGGCGGAACTCCGAGTCGAGATAGCTTTGATGACGTTGCGCAGAAAGAGCAACAAAGTCATCAAACCTCTGATAGAATCCTGGATCAAATCCCGAAGCAGGGGCTGGAGCAAGAGCAGCATCAGGAGGAGGAGCCTCAGCATCAGCATCTGGAGCAGGTTGAGCTCCATCAGGAAGAGGTGGAGCAGGATATCTACGAGATCTGGTATGCTCTATAGGAGTGGAGGAGTAGGCACAAGTTTGAAGATCAATATCAAACCTGCGAAAGATGGAGACCAGGTGCATAGGATAGACCAGGTTGCGTCCTGCATTTCTGTAGTTCAGCATCCAGGCCATCATGGTCTTGGGGATAGAGAAAGGAATACCAAAATGGATATGGTACATAGCAGATAGCTCTAAGAAAGTAATATCGTCAGAAGATCCTTTCTTTGGAAGGAGAACATAGAAAGTGAAATGATGGAGTTCATAAATTTTTTGGTTAAGGTCTTTTGAGAAAACCCTTCTAGGAACAGGACGAGGGTGGCAAAGCAACTCCTTAAAAGAGTTAAGAGTGACATCTTCTGAAAATTGAATATGGTGAATATCAACAAGAGCTTCACCTACATCAGGAACATGAAAGTATTCGCTGATGTCAGTAGAGCTGAACTCCAATTCTTGCCCGGCAACGTAAGAATAAAAGTTTCTGTTTTGTTTTACCTGCAAGTTGCAGTAAAACATTCGGACAACATTGTCAAAAATGTTTTCGACTACTTCGAAGAAGTCTCGGTAGCCTAGATGGTCGAATGTGGGAGCACATTCATTGAAAATAGTGAAGTTAACAAAAGCTCCAGCACAAATTTTACGACCGAAAAATGAGTCAAACCATAGGTCAGAATATTCCTTATCAGAAAATAAGCCGGAGTCAAAATCATCTGATCCTACTGGTCTAGCTGGACTAAAAAGGCTAGTAGGAACGTAGTCAGACGAGGAGGATCCAGCTTGTGAAGGATCAACCAATCGTCGCTGACGTTTGGGAGCCATGGAAACGAAATAAAAAATACCTTGAAAGAGGAGAAAGAAAACGAAGTCGAGTAGCCCACCGGATCTCCTAGAAAACTTGCAAAGAAGAAGTAGGAAGGAGTTTTTGGGAGGAAGAAGAAGTTTTCACGAGTAGTTGAGTGAAAATAATGAGGAGAAGTAGGGTTTAAATAGGGTTTAGGGCCGGCTATTCGGTTCTGGAAGCTGAAACAGCGCCGACCGAACTCTACCCGAATTCGGCCCGAACTCAGTCAGAGTTCGGTCCGAGTTTGGCTACTTGCATTTCCGAGGTAATAAATACAGTTTTCGTATTTAAATTTTAACTTTATGACTTTTGACTCCTATATTTAATAACGTGTATTATTTTTGGATTAGCTGTAGGGGTACTATCCCAGCTAACGGAGGTTCACTGGGGAACTCTTAAGTACCGCTTCGTTTCGACCGTAGTCGTGGTGACAGACAGACCCTTTTTAGGCTTGTACCCCAAAATAATTTTCGTTAAATAAATTTTAAAGTTTCAAGTCATAAAATCAAATTTAATTACCATACTACATTATGAATCTGAAAATTCAAGTATACCGAGCTCTCGTCTCATTATGTTAAACCGATCTTCAGCTAATGGTTTTGTGAAAATGTCTGCTAGTTGACGATCTGTATCAATGAACTCTAAGCAGATATTCCCGTGTTGTTGATGATCACGTAAAAAGTGATGACATATCTCAATGTGTTTTGTGCGTGAGTGACAGACATGGTTCTTAGTCAGATTTATGGTGCTAGTGTTATCACAATAGATAGGAATCTTAGTGTAGTGCATATTGTAGTCTTCTAAGGTTTGCTTCATCCACAAAATTTGAGCACAACAACGTCCTGCGGCGATATACTCAGCCTCCGTAGTTGACAATGCTACGGAATTTTGCTTCTTGCTAAACCAAGAGACTAAGGCCTTTCCTAGGAAATAACATGTACCGCTGGTACTTTTACGGTCTACCTTGCATCCTGCAAAATCTGCATCCGAGTAACCTATCAGGTCAAAGGATTTGGTTTTAGGATACCACAGGCCGACTGTAGAAGTTCCTTTAAGGTATCAGAAGATACACTTAACGGCACTTAAGTGTGATTCCTTAGGATTTGCCTGATATCGTGCACAGATGCAAATACTGAACATAATATCTGGACGACTAGCAGTTAAATACAACAAACTACCATTTATACCTCGATACTTACGCTGGTCGACAGGTTTGCCACTTTCATCAAAATCAAGCTTTGTAGATGTAGCTATTGGGGTTCCGATTGGCTTTACATTATTGAAGTCGTACTTTTTCAGTATGTCCTTCGTGTACTTGGCTTGGTTGATGAATGTTCCCTTTGAGTGTTGTTTGATCTGAAGTCCTAGGAAGAAGTTTAGCTCTCCCATCATACTCATCTCAGATTCACTCTGCATGTACTTAGCAAAATCTTGACAAAGTTTTTCATTAGTAGAACCAAAAATAATGTCATCTACATATATTTGCACAAGAAGAATATCATCATTTGAAGATTTGATAAACAACGTTGTATCAATTCTTCCTTTTGAAAAACCATTATCAAGTAAGAAGGCACTTAGGCATGCATACCAAGCACGAGATGCCTGTTTGAGTCCATAGAGTACTTTCTTAAGCTTGAAGACGTGATCAGGTTTTTGAAAATCTTTAAAACTAGGGGGTTGTTTCACAAAAATTTTCTCTTTTAAAAATCCATTTAAAAATGCACTTTTTACGTCCATTTGAAATAGTTTGAAATCATTAAAACATGCAAATGCACAAAACATGCGAATGGCTTCTAGTCTAGCAACATGAGCATATGTCTCATCATAATCAATACCTTCTTTTTGATTATAACCTTGTGCCACTAGACGTGCTTTGTTGCGAAGAACTTGTCCATCTTCACTAAGTTTATTTCGTAACACCCATTTGGTACCAACACTACCAAAATACAAAGTTTTAGCGACGGCACTATCCGTCGGAAATCCGTCGGTAATTTACTTTACCGACGGATTTTCGATGGATACGGGCTGAAAAAATTCGTCGAGAATAACCTCGTCGCTAAAACTAGCTCGTCGCTAGTCCGCCGCTCTGCTACTAATTAGCGACGGATTTCCGTTGGCAAAATAAAAAACTTTTAGCGACGGCGTACCGACGGCTTCCCGTCAAATACGACAGTTTAAATTTTAAATATATTTATAAAATTAGCGACAAAAAAGTTGTCGCTAAATCGTTGCTAACCGTGTATCCGAGGGTTTCTGATACGCAATATCCGTCGCTCAAAGCGTCGCCATCCTCGACGAATTAGCGAGGGAATAGCGACGGATAATACGTCGCCACCCTTCTGGAAATCTTCCATATATTCCAGAATATGAGCGACGGAAGGTCTGTCGCTCTTCCGTCGCAAAATTTTTCCAGAAATAGGCCGACGGACAATCCGTCAGGAAACCGTCGCTAACTGCAAATGTCAGTCGGTAACCCGTCGGTAATCCGTCGCTACCTACAAAAGTTCGTCGGCAAGCCGTCGATAATCCGTCGCTAACTGAAATATTTTTCAAAAAAATTGCAGAAAAGAGACTATTCCCTGCAATATAACATATTCAGCATCCACCATACACAAATATAACATATCCGACATCCAATATATCCAACAAATATACATATTGCCAACACAATATCTCCAAACATCCAATACATCACAACAAACACAAAAAATATCCAACACAATGACCAACAAAATATCCAACACAATATCCAACACACTATCCCAACATACATAGCAAAATATCCAAACATAAACAACCCAATACAAATACGAAGGCTCAATCTGGTTGCGTTGAGACATGTACCATTCTATCAGCCACTTTGCAAAATATCCAAACATAAACAATCCAACACAATGCCTCAGAAACGACCGCAAGTCAGACGATGAATCCTTACAGCCAGGGATCATAGTTGCGTTGAGGCATGTACCATTTTATCAGCCACTTTGCATACGAAGGCTCAATCTGGTTGAGGTCTTCTGTAGGGACAGGAGGGTCGGTCCCGATACTACTACTCTCTGACAGTGGCTCCTCCTTAACTTCAACCTTGGGAGCAATCTCTTCCCTGATGGTCATCGGTTCTTCCTTGACCTCGACCTTTGGTAACACCTCCTCCTTAACAGTCACCGTCTCTTGTTTGACGACGGGGACTTCCTCCGTATCGACCTCCAAGGGTTCCTTGCCTCGGCCCCTTCCTCGGCTAGCAGCACCACCTCGGGGAGTCTTGGGAGCCATCTCTCTGACAATAGAAATTTTTATATAGGGTAAAGAAATTTACTCAAATTATAAAATAAATAAGAAGTTTATCAAAATTTTCATTCACATATGATATCCACCTCGGGGAGTCTTGGGAGCCTTCTCCTCTCCTCCACCATGGCTCTGGAAAAATCGCCAACACCTCCAGCAAAACCTCTGTACTTCCTCCAGGTCATGCTGCCGGCTGTGCTGGTTCCCCCTCCTCTTCCTGTCCACTTCTTCTCCCCCGACTCTACACTTGAGCTGGATATCATATGTGGCTGAGAGAGTCAAATAAGAAAAAGGAAAGTAGGGAGGAGCAGATGGGTCCAGAGCATGGATGTAAGAGAACTAGAAAGCACTGAGCCTTCCTGTTGTGAGAACTGTGAAGAGTGAGAAAGGAGAGGGGTTCTTTGATTTTTGTGTTCATCATCATTAGAGGGAGCAGCACTGGAAAGGTTGTGACGTTGGTAGCATGAGAGAGTAAAAATCTGTATCACATGACTAACAGAATTACTATATAATCATGTACTCACCAATAACCGGATGTAACTGAAAATCTTTCATAATTCATTCTAGCATACATTAGTGTGAATCATCTATGTTCTGTACATATGGTGTAGTATACATTCTTATCGAATCTAGTATCTAGTATCTGAAGAATTTAACAGAATCAAGATGAACTCACATAATTTAATACTAAAACATCATTTACTACTATATAAGATGTAGTGATAGGTTGTCGTATCATCATTGCCGAGGGATGAGGGACGGAGGATAGTCAACTTTATCTACGGCTACATAGTTTCTGTCTCGCCAGTCGAATGGCTGTAGGGACTATGTGCTGATCACCTTGTCGTACCGTAGATTAATGCAAATAAAGGTGGAGCTGGAGCTAAAATACAGAATCCAAAATACAAAATACAGAATCCAATCCCTGGGTTCGCCGAAAATACAAAAACAAAGATTGACACACAGTTCTAATTCATGTGTTTTAAGTGTGAGAACGGATGGCTCAGAACACAACCCAACCGGAGAGGATCCTCTCAGAGTATACGTCCTACTCAGATGGATCTCTCAGGGTATCCTCTCCGGTTGGTTGTCGTATCATCATTGGTGGCCGGTTTTAATGTATCAAACGATAAAATCAATGGACGAAACTTGAGGAAAGTGAAGATGGATATACCGAGATTGTGACAGAGTAAAGAAATTGCCGATCCAACTGTCGAATTTCCTGAAAAATGTGCATGAAGTTGCTGCTTCGAGACGTTATTCTGAGTTCGTTTCCGAGCTTGCGCCGACGGGATTCCGTGCCAAACGCACGAATCGGCTATGCGTCGCACCGGAGAGGAAAGTGGTGCACCCATGAGGGTCGCTGGAGTTTGCCCAACCGGGAGGGGAGGGGTGGGGCGGCCACGGAGGCGATGGCCGGTGGCAGCACCTGAAACGCGCGGCCTGCAGTGCTTTCCGGCCGCATTGTGCATAGGAACTGCTGCTGCTCGCTGCTGTGGGGGGCTGCACGGCCTGGCGCAGCGGCGCGGCCATGCACGGCCAACGCACGGTGAGGGTGGCGGTGGTGTAGGCTATGGAGGCTGAGAGATAATGTGGTGGTGGTTGAAGATGTGGTGATGGAGGGAAGAAGGAGGAGAAGAATGAAGCTCGGGTTGCTGCTGTGCTCGGCCAGGGTGGTGGCGACGCTCGGCCAGGAAGGAGGGGATGGGAGTCCGGCCATGGGGAGCTGGTGGAGCTACTGTTGAAGAGGAGGAGGAATTTGAAATGAGGATGGTGATGGTGGCTGCGAATAAAGAGAGGGAGAGAGACACTACCAAAATACAAGGTTTTAGCGACGGCACTATCCGTCGGTAATTCACTTTACCGACGAATTTTCGACGGATACGGGCTGAAAAAATCCGTCGGGAATAACCTCGTCGCTAAAACTAGCTCGTCGCTAGTCCGCCGCTCTGCGACTAATTAGCGACGGATTTTCGTTGGCAAAATAAAAATTTTTAGCGACGGCGTACCGACGACTTTCCGTCAAATACGACAGTTTAAATTTTAAATATATTCATAAAATTAGCGACAAAAAGTTGTCGCTAAATCGTCGCTAATCTTGTATCCGAGGGTTTCTGATACGCAATATCCGTCGCTCAAAGCGTCGCCATCCTCGACGGATTAGCGGCGGAATAGCGACGGATAATACGTCGCTACCATTCTGGAAATCTTCCATATATTCCAGAATATGAGCGACGGAAGGTCCGTCGCTCTTTCGTCGCGAAATTTTTCTAGAAATAGGCCGACAGACAATCCGTCAGGAAACCGTCGCTAACTGCAAATGTCAGTCGGTAACCCGTCGCTACCTACAAAAGTCCGTCGGCAAGCTGTCGATAATCCGTCGCTAACTGAAATATTTTTAAAAAAAAATTGCAGGAAAGAGACTATTCCCTGCAATATAACATATTCATCATCCACCATACACAAATATAACATATCCGACATCCAATGTATCCAACAAATATCCATATTGCCAACACAATATCTCCAAACATCCAATATATCACAACATACACAAAAAATATCCAACACAATGACCAACAAAATATCCAACACAATATCCAACACACTATCCCAACATACATAGCAAAATATCCAAACATAAACAACCGAATACAAATACGAAGGCTCAATCTGGTTGCGTTGAGACATGTACCATTATATCGGCCACTTTGTAAAATATCCAAACATAAACAATCCAACACAATGCCTCAGAAAAGACCGCAAGTCAGACGATGTCACTCCCCGATTCCGATATACGTAATCTTCAGGAATTCTGTAGACGGTATCTGTATTTAGCATGTGTAATTTTCTGTATGTTATTTATTAAAGGTTGCATGTAGCCCTTAGTCTTGTCATTAGTAGGATGGATAGAGATTAGTGGTTAGGGATTAGGGTTTTCTTAAACCAACTCAACCCCTATTTAATATCTCTTCCACTCTCTCTCTCCTCATTCACTCCTTCATTCAATTCCTCAACCACCAACCCACTTAGGCAAGTACAACTTGCTCAAAGAGGAGATTTGTGATCTTTTGATATTTCTTTGATTTTTATTGTTCCATTTTGTTCTTTTTAACATCCTCAACAAGTTTAGCGCTTAGCATTTTCGGTTTTGATGGACGGATTCTAGTAGATCTAAGCTTGTTGCAGTTTCGGATTTTATGGATTTTGATCTATTTAATCTTGTTATTTTCGAGTTTTGATGGTTATATGTTGTAGAGAATTTTTTTCTACCCCATTTTGACCTATGGAAGTTCGGTTTTGGACTCGGAATGAAAGATTCATGGAGCTTGGGAGCCATGGCTTGAAGGGTTCTTCTTCCCGGAAAGATGGAGAAGAAGAACAGTTCACAGCCGCATGAACTTAGCCGCATAGCCTACATGCGATAAGTTCCCTTCCTAGCCGGATAAGCCTGGCGGCATTACCTGGCCGCATGGACTATGCTGCAGGGACTTAACTTCCCAGCCGCATGAAGATTTGATTCTCAGCCGCATAAGCTAGTTCCATTCTCTGGCCGCATGAGATCCAATTACTTTCGAGTCGCATGCGCCCGGCTTATCTGAGCCGCATGCGCCCTGCTTATCCGAGCCGCATGGCACTGCCCTCCCACTGTCGCATATGCAAGATTTCCATTTGAGCCGCATAAGATCTATCGTCATTGCCGCGTGGACTTCCGTTTCTTTCGGCCGCATGAGTTCCTTAGCCGCATGGCTTGACTGAGTCGCATATTCCAGTTGCATATGCCCGATTTCCTGAGCCGCATGCGCCCCGTCCGTCCTGAGCCGTATGTGCCCCGCATATTCCAGCCGCATGAGCCCTGGCCGCATGTTCCTTGTATCTTAGTCCTTATTTCTAATCTGACTACCTATGTGATGGCTGGATGATCCTATGTATGTACAATGGTACAATCTATGTGAGCACCGAGGTGCTATCCTACGCGCTAAGTGTTCCTTCATGATACCTGCCAGTACTCCCAAGAGTCCAGCATTTATATAGTAATGGTCGTTGGCAATGACGTGGTATGTGTTGTGTGTTGCATTACACCAAGAAGGGAAAACATACGTATGAATCCTTGAGCCAGTACGGATTCCTTTTTGGGGTACTCATACAATGTACGACATCTAAGGGAGTGAACATGTGACCACGACATGTGAACTCTGATAATAACCTAGGGATTAACTAGACAACTAACTTAGTAGATGCATTGGGTGGAAAGAATCCCGAGATCGTGCCATACTAGCCACCCCAGGTTCCGTCCTGACGTGTCGGGTTGGCCGCCACAGATATGGTTTCATTCGCCTATAGCGAATAGCTATATCCGACTCCTACGAGCTATGTGTTAAATGTCTTAGCGCGGTAGCCCTTCGGGGGACTGGTACATCATCAAAGTGTTATAAGTCTTATGGTTTGGCTAGCCCTGCTGGGTTGACACGATCTGAGGATTCCTTTTAATCAGTATAACGGGGATAACTCTGCCAAATATAGAAAGCCGCAGGAATAAATGGCCGCTTGAAAAATGACCTGACTGTGCTTGGGCCTTCCGCTAGTAGCCGAGGGACACGGGCTGTCATGGTGCGTGGTCCAACCCATGTCCTTGTCTGGTTGTTGGGTTGGTCTATCGTGCTAGGACAGGCTGTGGACCAAGGTTATGACCGGAAGCTTACTATTATTATTATTTTATGACTGGGTTTTATCTCACTCTTTTGTGCTCCTTTGTGGTACTTGCTATTTCGGGGCTGACCCGGCTGGTTTTGTTTAGCCAGATCGCGTAGCAAAGCCTGAGGATCCGACTTTTTTCCCTGACGTCAATGGTGCATACTAGGAGCATGACTGGCGGGGGACTCGAGTGGGTTTCTTCTCCACCACTCTTGTATCTTTATTTATGTCCTGGCGTTTAGCCACCGGCACCTGTTTAGCCGGCTAATCTAGACACTGTCTTTTGCACAATTGTAATTAAATTAGACTGCAGCTGAATACAATTATGTATCTTTGACTCTCTGGACTAGCTACCTTATAAAGCTAGAACCCCATGACCATTATGATGAAGCATCAGGGACGCCTTACTGCTTTATCTTATATGTTCATTAATTGATGCTTTCTTGCTTTGAACGATTGAGACCTAGATGTTCTGTGTGACCATAGGTGACTTGAATGTAGCGTACACCCCCTTGTCTCTTGACAGCCACGATCACCGTATGACGTTTGAATACCTCATATGGAGTAGCTGGCCTAGTCCGTCTCCGTATTTTGGTACTGGGACGTGACAAGATTTTATTGGTGGCCCATGTAGGTCTGACTTTTCAGACTTGTGGGGTGTTACTCTTATAGGAGTCTCAATCAAAACTTGCTCCCTTTGAATCTCTTGATTCGATTTCTCCTTCCTTACCTTGATTGACCCCCTGAATTGTATCCACGAATCTTCCTCGTCCTGACAATTAATATCTTGTGCCTTTCCATATAGGGGTGCTTCTTTCTCAGTAGCTGACGAGGCCAACATGGAGGAACAACCAGTAGAGCATGGCTCGACGGGACAACAACCAGAAGGAGTGCAACCTCCTGATCAGATTCGAGTGGAAGTGATATCAGAGCCGGTGGAACCACAGGTTCTGGAAACTCCTGTACCTCCCATGGTGCCAGCAGTGACGCCAGTACCTGATGCTGCAGCACTCCTGGAGGTCATCCGGGGATTCTTGGCTACTCAGCAGCAACAGGTGGCAGCACATCAGCAACAGTAGACCCGACAGCAGGAACAGAATGTGCTACTGAATCAAGGGTTGCAATTGGCCCTTGAGAGAAGTGTTAGAAATGATTCGGGAGCATCAGGGAGGTTTTGTCGACTTAACCCGAGATATTTTGACGGTACGGAGGACACCATTACGGCGGATGCTTGGCTTCAGGACACTGAGGCCATATTAACTGCAGCTAAGGTTCCAGCAGAAGAGAAGGTTGATCAGGTCAGACTGATACTTCAGGATCTCGCCCGCGATTGGTGGGCATCAGAAGAGGTTGGACTGAGGCGTCCTGTTCCCTGGGATAGCTTCTGTACCAGATTTAAGGCCAAGTACTTTGGCATGGTAGCACGGTATGAGCTTCAGCAGAGGTTTATCAGTCTCAAGCAGGCTGGGAGAACGGTGGATGGATATGCAGCGGAGTTCTGCAGACTGAGTCGGTTTGCACCGACGATGGCAGCTACAGAGCCAGAGAAGGCGATGAGGTTCCAGCAGGGACTTCACTTGGAGATTCTACAGCTAGAGAAAGGACATGACTATCAGACTTTTGATGCCGTTTTTACGGCAGCCCGGAGGCATGAACTTACCCAACAAAGGCTGGTGACAAGGCATGGGGGCCAGAAGAGGACTCATTCTCAGAGTAGGGGCGGAGGAGCAGTACAGCGAACCTCGGTGCCAGCGCCCGGTATCCGTATTCATGAGTCAGGATCGTCGCGGAGGATGGCAGTATCTGAGATATCAGCACCTGTTCGGCAACAGCAGCCGAGGAACCAGCAGCAGCGCCAGGGGGCGCCTATTGGATGTACTTACTGTGGTAAGGGAGGGCACACTAGGGATGTGTATCATTCAGCTAATGGGTTATGTATGAGGTGTGGCAGTCCAGACCACCGGATTGCCAATTGTCCTATGATACAGAGGCCAGGAGGGCCAGTTCAGCAGTTTTCGACATTGCCAGCTCCAGGGACAGCACCGAACAGAGGGCCAGCATTGGCCGTAAGGCTGCTAGCCCAGCGTCTGCCTACGCAGGCTCAGATGTACTGCCAGGTACAGATCCAGGAAGACCCGCAGAGGCCGCAGCGACAGCATGGTTGAGGAAGGCAGCAGGAGGGAGCTCAGCAAGGCCAGGGCCAGGCCTTCACATTATCACTGGAGGATGCGCTAGCTTCAGGCGACGTGGTTGCAGGTAATATTTCTGTTACCACTTTTCCTGCAGTAGTATTGTTTGATTCGGAGGCTACCTACTTTTTTATATCTGTACGATTTGCAACACGTATTGGATTAAAATTCAAAGCATTACCAGAGAGTATGAATATACTCACTGGTAATGGGCTCGTAGGAGTTAGCAGAGTATGCTTAGCGTGTCCAGTAATAGTGAGTGGGCGATTATTGCCCGTATCTTTGATCGAGTTCCCTATGGGCAACTTTGACGTTGTCCTAGGCATTGACTGGTTGAGAGACAGTCATGCGACGATAGATTGTCGAGGAGGTAAGAAAGTATTTAATGTACCTGGCGTAGAGGAGTTTGTCTTTGTTCGATCATTGGAGGATCGACCCAAGGGCATCGTTGCAGAAGCATTGTCAGAGCAGGAGCAGATTCCCAGAGTAGTCAGAGAGTTTGTCGATGTGTTTCCAGATGAGCTTCCAGGTTTGCCACCAGTCAGGGAAGTGGAGTTTTGCATTGAGCTGAATCCTGGGACAGAGCCAAAGGTCGGTAGAGTTTACAGGATGTCGCAGTCAGAATTGGACAAGTTATACCAGCATGAAGAAGAATTGAAGGCGAAGCAGTTTATCAGAGACAGTAATTCGTCCTGGGTAGTACCAGTGATTTTGGTACCTAAGAAGGATGGATCGACGCGGATGTGCATTGATTATCGACAGTTGAATGCAGTGACAGTGAAGAACAAGTATCCACTACCGTGGATTGATGACTTGTTTGATCAATTTAGTAAGGCTTGCATCTTCTCTAAGATTGATCTTCGATCTGGATATTACCAAGTGAGGGTCCGGGAGCAGGACATACCCAAGACAGCCTTTAGATCGCGGTATGGGCATTATGAGTTTCTGGTGATGCCATTTGGACTGACTAATGCCCCAGCAGTATTTATGGATTTGATGAATCGTATCTTTCTGCCCTATTTAGATAAGTTTGTAGTAGTGTTTATAGACGACATCCTCGTCTATTCCAGCAGTAAAGAAGAACATGAGAAGCACCTCCGGACAGTTTTACAGACCTTGAGGGAGCATCAAATTTATGCGAAGCTTAACAAATGTGAGTTCTGGTTGGATCATATTTCGTTCCTGGGACACATTATTTCTGGAGCAGGAGTGTCAGTAGACCCGAAGAAAGTTGAGGCAGTAGAGAATTGGCCAGTTCTGAAGACGGTAGCAGATGTGCGTAGTTTCTTGGGATTGGCAGGTTACTACAGGAGATTCGTGGCAGACTTTACCAGGATTTCGGCACCCTTGACGCGTTTGACGCGTAAGGATGTAGAGTTTGTTTGGTCGACAGAGTGTCAGACATTATTTGAAGAGTTGAAGAAGAGATTAATCTCAGCCCCGATCTTGACACTTCCAGTAGGATCGGGAGGATTTACAGTGTATTGTGACGCTTCCGGGAAGGGGCTTGGATGTGTATTGATGCAGCATGGTAAGGTGATAGCATATGCATCTCGACAGCTTCGAGATCATGAGAAGAACTATCCAACTCACGACCTGGAGTTAGCAGCAGTAGTATTCTCGCTTAAGTTATGGAGGCACTACTTATATGGGGATCGAGTGGAGATTTATACTGATCATAAGAGTTTAAAGTATGTGTTTACCCAGAGGGACCTGAACATGAGACATAGGAGGTGGTTGGAATTGTTGAAAGACTTTGATGTAAATCTTCAGTAACATCCAGGCAAGACGAATGTGGTAGCAGATGCTTTGAGCAGGAGAGGTGGTGCATTCATTCTAACCACGCAGAGGCATATTTTAGAAGATCTTCAGGAAATGGGAATTGAAGTGATCTTGCCGCAAGATACGGGAGTTATGGCCAGTTTGCAGATTTAGTCCACTTTAGTAGAGAGGATCAGAGCAGCTCAGGCAGAGGATCCGCGAATCCAGAAGCTTCGATCAGAGTGTGAGTCAGGTCTGAGGAAGGAGTTAGTAATCCATGAGGATGGTACACTTAGGTTCGAAAACCGTTTTTGTGTACCCGGTGGAGACCTTCGACATGAAGTTATGACAGAAGCTCATAGTTCACCTTATTCCATTCATCCCGAAGGCACAAAGATGTACCAGGATATGAAGCAGCACTTTTGGTGGAATGGTATGAAGAGGGAGATAGCAAGATTCGTATCCCGATGTCTAGTATGTCAGCAAGTGAAGGGAGAGCAGCAGAGGCCAGCAGGATTGTTACAGCCGCTTCCCATTTTGGAGTGGAAATGGGAGCACATCACGATGGACTTTGTGACAGGTTTACCAAGATCTTCGACCAGCCGAAATGCAGTTTGGGTAATCGTGGATCGGCTCACGAAGGTTGTTCATTTCCTTCCTTTCATAGTAGGGCAGTCTACTGAGCAGCTGGCAGAAATATATATGAAGCAGATTGTGAGGCAGCATGGTATTCCAGTCAGCATAGTATCAGATCGAGACACACGGTTCATCTCTCACTTTTGGCGAAGTTTGTACCAAAGTCTGGGCACCAAGTTGAGGTTCAGCACAGCTTATCATCCGCAGACGGATGGACAATCGAAAAGAACAATTCAGACCTTGGAAGATATGCTACGGGCTTGTACCTTAGATTTTGGCAGAACTTGGGAAGATCATCTTCATTTAGTAGAGTTCTCTTACAATAATAGTTATCAGGCAAGTATACAGATGGCGCCGTTTGAAGCATTATATGGAAGGAAGTGCAGGTCCCCTTCGACATGGGACGATGTAGGCAAACGAAAATTGTTGGGACCAGAGATGATCACGCAGACCGTAGAAACAGTCAAGTTGATCAGAGAGCGGCTTCGAGTCGTACAAGACAGACACCGCCACTGGGAAGATCAGCATCGAAGACCTCTAGAGTTTGGTGTCGATGACCAAGTGTTTCTGTAGATTTTGTCGACTCGGGGTGTCATTAGATTTGGAACTCGAGGAAAGCTTAGTCCGAGATTCGTTGGTCCTTTTGAGATTCTCGCTCGGATAGGCGATGTTGCTTATCGGCTTGCCCTTCCTCCCTCGCTATCTGGCGTACATGATGTGTTTCATGTATCTCAGTTACGTGGGTACGTCCCGGATCTGAGTCATATCCTCGACCATTCAGAGTTAGTCGTTGGTGCCGACCTAACTTACGAGGAACAACCCGTGTCTATTTTGGACCGACGAGAGAAGGTGCTCAAGAACCGGACTATTAGCCTTGTCCGTGTTGCTTGGGGCCATCACTCCTCGGGAGAGTTGACCTGGGAGCGCGAGGACGAGATTAAATCTCGATATCCGCACTTGTTCGACTCGGAAGGTATGTTCCTCCTCATGCCTTGGTAGATTTTGAAATATATGATCAATAATTGCTAATGATAGGTTGCTTGCGTAGTTTGAAATTATACCTTACTTGTCTGGATACCTCTATCTTTATCTTGGCTGAAATTTTGAGGACGGAATTTTTCTAAGGAGGATAGAGATGTCACTCCCCGATCCTGATATACGTAATCTTCATGAATTCTGTAGACGGTATCTGTATTTAGCATGTGTAATTTTCTGTATGTTATTTATTAAAGGTTGCATGTAGCCCTTAGTCTTGTCATTAGTAGGATGGACAGAGATTAGTGGTTAGGGATTAGGGTTTTCTTAAACCAATCCAACCCCTATTTAATATCTCTTCCACTCTCTCTCTCCTCATTCACTCCTTCATTCAATTCCTCAACCACTAACCCACTTAGGCAAGTACAACTTGCTCAAAGAGGAGATTTGTGATCTTTTGATATTTTTTTGATTTTTATTGTTCTATTTTGTTCTTTTTAACATCCTCAACAAGTTTAGTACTTAGCATTTTTGGTTTTGATGGACGGATTCTAGTAGATCTAAGCATGTTGCAGTTTCGGATTTTATGGATTTTGATCTATTTAATCTTGTTATTTTCGAGTTTTGATGGTTATATGTTGTAGAGAATTTTGTTCTACCCTATTTTGACCTATGGAAGTTCGATTTTGGACTCGGGATGAAAGATTCATGGAGCTTGGGAGCCATGGCTTGAAGGGTTCTTCTTCTCGGAAAGATGGAGAAGAAGAACAGTTCACAGCCGCATGAACTTAGCCGCATAGCCTACATGCGATAAGTTCCCTTCCTAGCCGCATAAGCCTGGCGACATTACCTGGCCGTATGGACTATGCTGCAGGGACTTAACTTTCCAGCCGCATGAAGATTTGATTCTCAGCCGCATAAGCTAGTTCCATTCTCTGGCCGCATGAGATCCAATTACTTTCGAGCCGCATGCACCCGGCTTATCTGAGCCGCATGCGCCCTGCTTATCCGAGCTGCATGGCACTGCCCTCCCACTGTCGCATATGCAAGATTTCTATTTGAGCCGCATAAGATCTATCCTCATTGCCGCGTGGACTTCCATTTCTTTCGGCCGCATGAGTTCCTTAGCCGCATGGCTTGACTGAGCCGCATATTCCAGTTGCATATGCCCGATTTCCTGAGCCGCATGCGCCCCGTCCGTCCTGAGCCGCATGTGCCCCGCATATTCCAGCCGCATGAGCCCTGGCCGCATGTTCCTTGTATCTTAGTCCTCATTTCTAATCTGACTACCTATGTGATGGCTGGATAATCATATGTGTGTACAATGGTACAACCTATGTGAGCACCGAGGTGCTATCCTACGCGCTAAGTGTTCATTCGTGATACCTGCCAGTACTCCCAAGAGTCCAGCATTTACATAGTAATGGTCGTTGGCAATGACGTGGTATGTGTTGTGTGTTGTATTACCCCAAGAAGGGAAAACATACGTATGAATCCTTGAGCCAGTACGGATACCTTCTTGGGGTACTCGTACAATGTACGACATCTAAGGGAGTGAACATGTGACCACGACATGTGAACTCTGAGAATAACCTAGGGATTAACTAGGTAACTAACTTAGTAGATGCATTGGGTGGAAAGAATCCCGAGATCGTGCCATACTAGCCACCCCAGGTTCCGTCCTGACGTGCCGGGTTGGCCGCCACGGATATGGTTTCATTCGCCTATTGCGAATAGCTATATCCGACTCCTACGAGCTATATGTTAAATGTCTTAGCGCGGTAGCCCTTCGAGGGGCTGGTGCATCATCAAAGTGTTATAAGTCTTATGGTTTGGCTAGCCCTGCTGGGTTGACACGATCTGAGGATTCTTTTTAATCAGTATAACGGGGATAACTCTGCCAAATATAGAAAGCCGCAGGAATGAATGGCCGCTTGAAAAACGACCTGACTGTGCTTGGGCCTTCCGCTAGTAGCCGAGGGACACGGACTGTCATGGTGCGTGGTCCAACCCATGTCCTTGTCTGGTTGTTGGGTTGGTCTATCGTGCTAGGACAGGCTGTGGACCAAGGTTACGACCGGAAGCTTACTATTATTATTATTTTATGATTGGGTTTTATCTCACTCTTTTGTGCTCCTTTGTAGTACTTGCTATTTCGGGGCTGACCCGGCTGGTTTTGTTTGGCCAGATCGCGTAGCAGAGCCTGAGGATCCGACTTTCTTCCCTGACGTCAATGGTACATACTAGGAGCATGACTGGCGGGGGACTCGAGTGGGTTTCTTCTCCACCACTCTTGTATCTTTATTTATGTCCTGGCGTTTAGCCACCGGAACCAGTTTAGCCGGCTAATCTAGACACTTTGTCTTTTGCACAATTGTAATTAAATCATACTGCAGTTGAATACAATTATGTATCTTTGACTCTCTGGGATAGCTACCTTATAAAGCTAGAACCCCATGACCATTATGATGAAGCGTCAGGGACGCCTTACTGCTTTATCTTATATGTTCATTAATTGATGCTTTCTTGCTTTGAACGATTGAGACCTAGATGTTCTGTGTGACCATAGGTGATTTGAATGTAGTGTACACCCCCTTGTCTCTTGACAGCCACGATCGCCGTAGGACGTTTGAATACCTCATATGGAGTAGCTGGCCTAGTCCGTCTCCGTATTTTGGTACTGGGACGTGACAGACGATGAATCCTCACAGCCAGGGATCATAGTTGCGTTGAGGCATGTACCATTCTATCAGCCACTTTGCATACGAAGGCTCAATCTGGTTGAGGTCTTCTGTAGGGACAGGAGGGTCGGTCCCGATACTACTACTCTCTGACGGTGGCTCCTCCTTAACTTCAACCTTGGGAGCAATCTCTTCCCTGATGGTCATCGGTTCTTCCTTGACCTCGACCTTTGGTAACACCTCCTCTTTAAAAGTCACCGCCTCTTGTTTGACGATAGGGACTTCCTCTGTGTCGACCTCCAAGGGTTCCTTGCCTCGGCCCCTTCCTCGGCTAGCAGCACCACCTCGGTGAGTCTTGGGAGCCATCTCTCTGACAACAGAAATTTTCATATAGGGTAAAGAAATTTACTCAAATTATAAAATAAATAAGAAGTTTATCAAAATTTTCAGCCACATATGATATCCACCTCGGGGAGTCTTGGGAGCCTTCTCCTCTCCTCCACCATGGCTCTGGAAAAATTGCTAACACCTCCAGCAAAACCTCTGTACTTCCTCCAGGTCATGCCGCCGGCTGTGCTGGTTCCCCCTCCTCTTCCTGCCCACTTCTTCTCCTCGGACTCTACACTTGAGCTGGATATCATATGTGGCTGAGAGAGTCAAATAAGAAGAAGGGAAGTAGGGAAGAGCAGATGGGTCCAGAGCATGGATGGAAGAGAACTAGAAAGCACTGAACCTTCCTGTTGTGAGAACTGTGAATAGTGAGAAAGGAGAGGGGGGGTCTTTGATTTTTGCGTTCATCATCATTAGAGGGAGCAGCACTGGAAAAGTTGTGACGTTGGTAGCATGAGAGAGTAAAAATCTGTATCACAAGACTAACAGAATTACTATGTAATCATATACTCACCAATAACCGGATGTAACTGGAAATCTTTCATAATTCATTCTAGCATACATTAGTGTGAATCATCTATGTTATGTACATATGGTGTAGTATACGTTCTTTTCGAATCTAGTATCTAGTATATGAAGAATGTAACAGAATCAAGATGAACTCACATAATGTAATACTAAAACATCATCTACTACTATATAAGATATAGTGATAGGTTGTCATATTATCATTGTCGAGGGATGAGGGACGGAGGACAGTCAACTTTATCTACGCTTACATAGTTTCTGCCTCGTCAGTCGAATGGCTGCAGGGACTATGTCCTGATCACCATGTCGTACCGTAGATTAATGCAAATAGAGGTGGAGCTGGAGCCAAAATACAGAATCCAAAATATAAAATATAGAATCCAATCCCTGGGTTCGCCGAAAATACAAAAATAAAGATTGACACACAGTTCTAATTCATACGTGTTTTAAGTGTGAGAACGGATGGCTCAGAACACAACCCAAAGTTCATTCTAGCATACATTAGTGTGAATCATCTATGTTCTGTACATATGGTGTAGTATACGTTCTTATCGAATCTAGTATCAAGTATCTGAAGAATGTAACAGAATCAAGATGAACTCACATAATGTAATACTAAAACATCATCTACTACTATATAAGATATAGTGATAGGTTGTCGTTTCATCATTGCCGAGGGATGAGGGACGGAGGACAGTCAACTTTATCTATAGCTACATAGTTTCTGCCTCGCCAGTCGAATGGCTGCAGGGACTATGTGCTGATCACCATGTCGTACCGTAGATTAATGCAAATAGAGGTAGAGCTAGAGCTAAAATACAGAATCCAAAATACAAAATACAGAATCCAATCCCTGGTTTCGTCGAAAATACAAAAACAAAGATTGACACACAGTTCTAATTCATATGTGTTTTAAGTGTGAGAACGGATGACTCAGAATACAACCCAAAGTTCATTCTAGCATACATTAGTGTGAATTATCTATGTTCTGTATATATGGTGTAGTATACGTTCTTATCGAATCTAGTATCTAGTATCTGAAGAATGTAACAGAATCAAGATGAACTCACATAATGTAATACTAAAACATTATCTTCTACTATATAAGATATAGTGATAGGTTGTCGTATCATCAATGCCGAGGGATGAGGGACGGAGGACAGTCAACTTTATCTACGGCCACATAGTTTCTGCCTCGCCAGTCGAATGGCAGCAGGGACTATGTGCTGATCACCATGTCATACCGTAGATTAATGCAAATAGAGGGGGAGCTGGAGCCAAAATACAGAATCCAAAATACAAAATACAGAATCAATCCCTGGGTTCGCCGAAAATACAAAAACAAAGATTGACACACAGTTCTAATTTATATGTGTTTTAAGTGTGAGAACGGATGGCTCATAACACAACTCAAAGTTCATTCTAGCATACATTAGTGTGAATCATCTATGTTCTGTACATATGGTGTAGTATACATTCTTATTGAATCTAGTATCTAGTATCTGAAGAATGTAACAGAATCAAGATGAACTCACATAATGTAATAGTAAAACATCTTCTACTACTATATAAGATATAGTGATAGGTTGTCGTATCATCATTGCCGAGGGATGAGGGACGGAGGACAGTCAACTTTATCTACGGCTACATAGTTTCTGCCTTGTCAGTCGAATGGCTGCAGGGACTATTTCCTGATCACCATGTCGTACCGTAAATTAATACAAATAGAGGTGGAGCTGGAGCCAAAATACAGAATCCAAAATACAAAATACAGAATCCAATCCCTGGGTTCATCGAAAATACAAAAACAAAGATTGACACACAGTTCTAATTCATATGTGTTTTAAGTGTGAGAATGGATGGCTCAGAACACAACCCAAAGTTCATTCTAGCATACATTAGTGTGAATCATCTATGTTCTGTACATATGGTGTAGTATACGTTCTTATCGAATCTAGTATCTAGTATCTGAAGAATGTAACAGAATCAAGATGAACTCACATAATGTAATACTAAAACATCATTTACTACTATATAAGATATAGTGATAGGTTGTCGTATCATCATTGCCGAGGGATGAGGGACGGAGGACAGTCAACTTTATCTACGGCTACATAGTTTCTGCCTCGCCAGTCGAATGGCTGCAGGGACTATGTCCTGATCACCATGTCGTACCGTAGATTAATGCAAATAGAGGTGGAGCTGGAGCCAAAATACAAAATCCAAAATACAAAATACAGATTCCAATCCCCGGGTTCGCCGAAAATACAAAAACAAAGATTGACACACAGTTCTAATTCTTGTAAAGGTGATCTCTCAGAGTATACGTCCTACTCAGATGGATCTCTCAGAGTATCCTCTCTGGTTGGTTGTCGTATCATCATTGTCGAGGGATGAGGGTCGGAGGACAGTCAACTTTATCTACGGCTACATAGTTTTTGCCTCGCCAGTCGAATGGCTGCAGGGACTATGTCCTGATCACCATGTCGTAGTCCAATACAATCCGGAGATTGACACAGTACCAATTCATATATGTAGTCCAATACAAATAGTCTAATACAAAAACAACCCAATACAAATATTCCAATACAAATAGGTTCAGTAATAGCTAATGAGAACCATGAATAGAACTCTCGGTCTTACTAGCTATCGGTGCTGGATGAATAAAACTCCCGGTCTCACTAGCTACCGGTGCCACTTCCTCCTTAACACTAGGAGTAGCCACCTCAGCATTCAGTGTTTTCCTCAAACGACGTGCCACTCCTCGGGTCATGGGTGCCATCTGGTAAGATCGAGAAATGAAGAAAGAATGGGGCTACTATCATGAAGAGAAAGGATATTAGTTGGTGTCAGTCCTACAATCAGTGAGGACATGGGTACTGTTTTGAGTGTTCAGTTGTATGAGTGTCTTGTGTTGGTGTCTTTGGATCAGTAAAATGAGGTTGTATTATGAGTTAGTATTTTATTAGCAATTAGGATACATGAGTTAGAGAGGTCAGTAATCCAAGTATCAGTTGTATGAGATTAGAGGATGGAGCACTTGGAGCTTGGGGATTTTTAGATCTTGGAGCCATTTTTATTAGAAATCCATCTCCCAATAGGTATATGCATTGTAAACCCTCAAAATTGCATTAAATAGTGTAGAGGCATCAAATAAGAATCCCATGTAATAGGGTTGCCAATGGTGAGGAGTTTTGACTCTTTTTCTTCCATTTGAGGACTTTTTTCTTTGTATTTCGACCTATTTTGCCAAACTGTACCGGTATCGGTCAGTGTCGGTCCGATACCGATTTTGATTCTGATACCAATTCTGATACCGATTCCGATACCCCCTCCCCCGATCCGATACTCATAGGATTGGTCCGATCCGAAACCACCTATACCCCCTCCCGCGATCCGATACACCGATTCGAAACCACCCATAATCATAGGAATGGTCCGATCCGAAACCACCGATACCCCCCACCCTCCCCTACCCCGCCGGACAACAAACCCCCCACCCCCTCCCCCTCCCACACCCTCCCCGACAGCAAACCTCCACCCCACCTCCTCCCTCCCGACAGCAAACACCCACCCCCCTCCCCCACACCCTCCGACAGCAAACCCCCGCACCACCCCCTCCCCCCCGACAGCAAACACCCACCCCCTCCCCCTCACCCCCCGACAGCAAATACCCACCCCACCCCCTCCCCCCCCCGACAGCAAACACCCACCCCCTCCCCCTCATCCCCCGACACCAAACACCCACCCCCCTCCTCCTCACCCCCCTCCTCCTCATCCCGCCCCGCACCCAATACCATCCACCCCCCGTCCCCCTCCCTCACCCCATCACCGCCGGCCCCCGCGACAGCCGACCCACTCCCCCACCCGAAACCCTACCCCTGTCCCGAAAACCTAAACCCTACCCTGCTCCCCGCCCTCAACAACCTCCTCCCCACCCTGCCGGCCCCAGCGACAGCCGACCCCTCCACCAACTCGAAACCCTAAACACAGAGAGAGAGAGAAAGAGAGAGAGGGGGGAGAGAGAGCATACCTGAGAGAGATATATCCCGTTGGAGAGAGATTCGTCGGAGAATGTGACCCGTCGGAGAGAGCTCGTCGGAGAGAGAGAGAGAGAGAAAGAGAGAGAGAGAGGGAAGAGAGAGTTTTTTGGGGGGAATAAAAAATCCCTCCCCCCCATCGGTCAATTTATGTTAGGTTACAGTATTTAGCGAAGGATTACCGACAGATATTTTCGTCGGTAGGTAGCCGCTAAATACCAACTAGATTATCGACGGAACGTCCGTCGCCACATAGACGCTAATTTAGCGTGCCATTTATTTCAGATTTTACTGCCACAATGTGCGACATATTAGCGACGGACATGAATCTGTCGCTAAAGTTTCGTCAAATTAGCGACGGATGTGCGACTGATTTTGACGCAAAAAAACTAAAAAATATACATTGCTTTCTGACGGTAGCCAGTCACAAGGTAGTCGCGAGGCCGTCGCTATGGCCGACGGATACGATCCGTCGCTAATTCTCCGTCACCAATTTGCTGTATTTTAGTAGTGCAATTATCGATTGACCAATAGGTTTAGGAACAAGTTCCCAAACTTGGTTTCTCTCAAATTGATTTAGTTCTCTTGCATGGCATCAATCCAAAACTCATCAGAAAAAGCATCTTCTATGTTCTTAGGTTCTATTTGAGAAATGAAAGCTACATTTGCTGCTATTTCAGATTTTCTAAGAGAGGAGTGTGTACTTACACCTTTTGATACATCACCTATGATGAGTGTCTCTGGATAATTTGGCAAGAATTTTAGTGGATCAAAATTTTGAGTCAGATCTTCCACAGGTCTCTTTTCGGTGCTTGCTTGTACATATTTATCATCACTGTCGCTGGATCTGTGACTATTGAGCTCATCAAAAGTAATGTTAATCGATTCTTCAACAATCATAGACCTTTTATTGAAAATTCTATATCATTTACTCTTAGTAGCATATCCGAAAAATATTCCTTCATCTGCTTTAGAGTCGAACTTTCCCAAGTTATCCTTGGTGTTCAGGATAAAACAACGACAACCAAAAACTTTGAAATAAGAGATGCTTGGAATCCTTCCAAACCAAAGTTCATATGGTGTTTTCTTCGAGATAGGTCGAATTAACACCCTATTCAAAATATGACAGGCTGTACTAACAGCTTCTGTCCAAAAATACTTAGGAAGATTATGCTGATTCAGCATGACTCTAGCCATTTCGCTTAGAGTACGATTCTTCTGCTCCACAACGCTATTCTGTTGGGGAGTTCTAGGACAAAAAAATTTGTGGTAATATCCACTATCATCATAAAACTTTTTGAAATCAGAATTTACGAATTCGCCACCATGATCACTTCGGATACGAGTAATCATGAAGCCTTTTTCGTTTTGAACCTTTTTGCAAAATATCTAAAATTCAAAAATAGCATCACTTTTGTTTGATAAAAAGTAAACCCAAGTAAATCGAGAGAAATCATCGACAATAACAAAAGCGTAGAGCTTCCGCCAAGACTGGCGACTCTACTAGGACCAAATAAATTCATATGAATTAACTGCAAAGGTCTAGAAGTACTTACATCGTTGATGGATTTAAATATAGACCTATGTGCTTTGTTCTTTTCACAATCAGCACATACTATATCTCT
Organism: Iris pallida; assembly: GCA_029216955.1. Taxonomy (NCBI): domain Eukaryota; kingdom Viridiplantae; phylum Streptophyta; class Magnoliopsida; order Asparagales; family Iridaceae; genus Iris; species Iris pallida. The sequence goes on along the minus strand of JANAVB010006398.1, from coordinate 2,460,116 downwards.
CTTGAATGAAATCTTGGGGATTCCTTTTACTAACTTCTTTGTACTGAGTCATGAGATAGTGTCCTATTTGCATGTCCTAGTCTCATGTGCCATAGCCAGCTTTCATCTAGATTAGCTACTAGGCATCTATCTGCATTATTAGTACTCTCCAAAAAGAAATCATAAATGTTGTCTTCTCTAATCCCTTTATATACGGGATCACCAGATGACATATCATATATGGTACATTTGTCTTTTACAAAATTGATACCATAACCATTATCAGCCAAATGACTTATGGTTAGTAGGTTATGTTTCAATTCTGTGACTAGACAAACATTCTTTATTACTGGATAAGGAGAAATACCGACAGTGCCATTACCAATAATATCACCTCTCAAGTTATTTTCGAAGGAGACGTATCTTTTTTCTTTATCGATAGCGTGGCAAACAAAGATGCATCACCAATCATGTGCCGCAAACATCCGCTATCGAGGATCCATTTGCTTTTAGCATAAGAGGGTTGAGGGTCCACCAACAAAACAAGTAGATAAATCCTTTGGTACCCATTTACTGAAGGGTCTATTATGATTAGTTTTAGGTCTCCAGATTAAAGTATGATTGTCAACAAGTTTCCTTGCTAAGCAATACTGTGATATGTGTCCATGTGTACCACAATATATACAAGTTAGTTTAGAATCAGTGGTGGTTGAAACTGTGTTGACATTCTTGTTTGGTTTCTTGGAGAACCTATAAGTGAAAGCATGATGATAGTCGTGTTTCTTTCGTGCTTTCTGATGTTTAGTCCTCTTAGGTGTATGCTTGGCATTAGGACTAAACTTAGGCTGTGTCACAGGTAATGCCTGTTTGCCTAACTTGATTTCTAACTTTTTAGAAATTATAACAGACTCTTCATATCTAGCAGTCATATCTGAGAGTCTTTGTTCTGTGACTAAGTGCATCTTCTTCTCTATGTCATACAGATCTTGCATTTTGATGTAGTCTCATTCTTTCTTTTCAATCTTGAGGATAGCCTCATGATAGTCTACTTTGAGTTTGGCTATCTCTTCCGTGTTATCGATAGTAGACGTCTTTTTAATATCTTCAATAAGATTGGACAGTCTAGCTATCTCGGTTGTGTATGCCTTAATCTCTTTTCGAGATTGTTTATACTTGTCAAGCACAGTTCTATGATCTTCAAGTAATTCACTAAAGGCATTCTCTAATTCATCAAAAGTAAAATCATCATATAGAGGGTTTGAGGATACCTTATCAAATGCTATAAGACAGACATTTGTATTACCGCAGGGTCTGTCTTCTTCCTCTGTATCACTAGCATCACTCTCATGCCAGATGCTTATATTAGCATACTTTCAACTTGTAGTAGCTTTTCTGCTTGATCTTGATCTGTCATATGGACTGCTTTTCTTTGAGGTTGGACAGTCCTTCTTCATGTGCCCTGACTTCTTGCATCCAAAGCAAATAGTTTTATCTTCATTGCTTTCTTGGATATCTCTCTTCCTTCTGTTTGATTTCTCAAACTTTAGGAATTTTCTGAAGTTCTTTACTAGTAGGGCTTGTTTATCACCACTTGATGATTCTTCATCAGAATCATTGCATGTTAATTTTCTTGCTTGAGCTTTGAAGGCAATAGATTTTTCTTTTGGTGTTGCTTCTTCAAATTCTTGCAGATCAAGCTCATGGGTCATGAGCTTGCCCATCAGTGTTTCCAGGGACATAGTGGTGAGATCGTTTCCTTCAATGATTGCTGTTGCCTTTGGGTTCCAGTTCTTGGTTAGAGCCCGTAGGACTTTTTTGATCTTCTCATGATTGCTGTAATCCTTACCGAGAGATTGCAAAGGATTAGTAATATCAAGGAAACGTGTGAACATCTGTGTAATTGACTCACCGAATTACATCTTGAAAGATTCATATTCCTGTGTTAGTCTACTAATTTTGAATTCCTTCACTTGGAAAGTACCTTCATGAGTTACCTCAAGAAGTTTCTAAATTTCGTGAGACGTTTTACAGGTTGAAACTCTGTTGTACTCCGTTTTGTCAATTGCACAGAACAATGCATTGATGGCACGAGCATCTAGACTAGCCTTAGCTTTTTCAGCTTCAGTATATTTATCATGAGGCTTGTCTACAAGCTGGCCGTCAACAACTGTAGGTGCCGATTTCTTGTAACCGTCAATCACTATAGACCAGAGATTAAAGTCAAGAGAATTTAAGAAGAATGTCATCCGTATTTTCTAATAGGTATAGTTTGTACCATCAAATAGTGGAGGTCTATTTGTGGATTGCCCTTGACCGTTAAATATTGACTTCACGGCTGCCATATATACTCTCTCAGGTTTGTTATATTAGAATATAACTTGCTCTGATACCAATTGTAGGAACGTTGAGCACCTCTAGAGGGGGTGAATAGAGTGTGTGTGTGTACAGCGAAAAATAATCACCAATTTAAAAATTAAAGCTATAATTATGGCAGTAAATAAGAGACAGTAAATAAAAGTAGCAAGAGATAGAGAGATCAAACTCACTGACACAGCGATGTATACTGGTATCCCTCTGAGAGGACTAATCCAGTCTCGAGTACTCTTGCTCGATGTTAATCCACTAAGGCACAAGCTAAATGAGAGCTTGCAGTCTCTTACAGCACCGTGCTTGGTGACAAGTGCACGACCAACTTCACAACACCGTACTTGGTGACGAACGCACGACCGGCTCCACAACAAGAATAGTTTTTGTAAACTGGACAACCTCTTTACAACTCTTGAATACCAAAAGATTCTAGATCGAAGTAGATATTACTGGCTTTTGGCTAAGAGAAGTATAGGTGTGATTTGAAAGCTTTTGATCAGGTGAAAATACTCTTTGAATAGAAGAGAAGATGAAGAATGAATGCGTGATTTGAAATGAAAAACTCTCTCCTATTTATAGGTGTTTTCTGGGACCGAACTCGGGCAGAGTTCTGGCAGAGTTCTGATGCAAATATTTCGCATATATACGTTGCATGTAGATTTGGAGGCAACTGACATTTGAATTCAAACTGACCAAACTCGGTCAGAGTTCGGACCGAACTCGGGCTGAACTCGGTTTTGAGTTCTGTCTAGGAGAATTTCGAAATATTTGTCAAAAACTGCTTGCAAAAAATAATTTTGAACATTTTGTAAAGATGAAATGGGAATAGGTAGGCTTTTTAGAAATGTGGACTGAGATTAACCTAAGCCAGTATTACCTAGTCGATCTTACAATTTAAGTCCTAGACTCAATAAAGATAAAATACAGAATAAATTGTAAAATGACTCGAACTGAATCCTAATGTAAGTAATCTCCAGATTGATGAAATGTATATGCTTGATGATGCAATACGACGCTCGTTGATATTGATTTCAGACGTCCTGAAATGGTTAGCAGCAGTTCGTATATTTTATGTATTGACTTTAAGGTTATGTCGATTATTAAAATCGGGTGTGACCATGGAATAGGCCAACACTAGCAATCCTGAGGATATGCCAAAAGAGATGAGATTCTTGGCAGATCATCCAAAGGACTTGGTAATTGGTGAGATTACCAAGGGTGTAAGTACTCGTTCCTCTAATAAAGATATAGCTTCTTGTGTTGCTTTTGTTTCGCTGTTTGAACCCAAAAATATTGAAGAAGCATGTAGTGATAATTTTTGGTTAGATGCTATACAAGAGGAATTAAACCAATTCGAACGGAATCAAGTTTGGGAACTTGTTCCCAAGCCCATTGATCATCCGGTCATTGGCACCCGTTGGGTATTCCGAAACAAACTGAACGAGAATGGTTTAGTGAATCGTAATAAGGCTCGACTCGTAGCTCAAGGATACAATCAAGAAGAAGGTATCGACTGCGATGAGACTTATGCCCCAGTTACGATATTAGAATCCATTCGCATGTTATGTGTATTTGCATGTTTTCATAATTTAAAGTTATTTCAAATGGATGTCAAAAGCGCATTTTTGAATGATTTTATAAAAGAAGAAGTTTATGTAGCTCAACCTTCCGTTTTTACTGATTTTAAATATCCTGATTATGTTTTCAAGTTGAAGAAAGCCTTATACGGTTTGAAACAAGCCCCTCATTACTACAAAAAAGTGTCTTTCTGGGATGCCAAAAATCCGTCTTAAAAAGGTCCAAATCAGTCCTAAATCGTAATTTGGGACGAATTTTAGGACGGTATGTAACAGTGCTATTAGGGTTGTATGGCAAAAAGTTTTAGGACAGAAAATACCGTCCTAATTTGGTTTTAGGGTCGAAAAATCTAACAGTACCAAAAGAGTTTGAATTATTATATGTTTATGACGATTTACTAAACTGACCCAAAATAAAAGAGTTTGTGACGAATAATATCCGTCCTAGAAAATTTTGCCAGCGTCACAAAAGGATGTCGTTTATATCTAGGACAATTAAATAACCGTCCCAAAAGTAATCCATATAAAATTATTGTTTGCATTTTCCAGCTATAAAACATACAATTTAAATACACATATAACATAATTCATATGTTCATGGTCGTTGTCAAGCTTGTCCTCAGATGTATCTCCAGATATCGGAGCTCCCATACAAAAAAAGCTTAACAACATCAAGCATTCTTTACCACATTGTTGAAGACAACAAAATCATATATAACTATAGCGTTCAATTGATAAACAATAAAAAAAGCTTAACATTAAGCATCTTTTACCACCATTTCCAAAATAAATCCAAAACACAATACATCACACACACCATCAGTTACAAAAATGAATCCATTGTCTCCACCTTACATACAAAATTCTAAAACCAGAACATTAAGCACTACACCATATTTTTGAATCATCTATTAAACATTCAAGTTTATCCAACATGAACCCAAAAAATTAGCCCAAGTTTGTTTCCATCACAAGATCATCGTCCACATTTGTATAACACTAGAAAGATTCCAAAATACATACTTAAATAATGAAAAACAAGTTGGCCATAGGGGGGAGGGAAGAAAAGACACTTAAAGTATGCATCTTCAGGAGTATCTACAAAATTGACAACAAGAAAACGAACATCAGTGAAAGAAATGTTTGAAAATCCACAATTATATTAAATCTCTAAACAATAAGAAAAGCAACTACTATGCATATAAATTCATTAGTCGTTAAGACAACTTAAATCCTGTGATGAATAACCAAAAAACAACATTTATAAAAAAGTATTGAAACAAGAACTCGAAGAAATTAGCACTTGTTACAGGTGTATAGCAAACAGGGGCAAATCAACCTTAAGTTCAGTCTCCAAAATGACAAGGTATACAACCAAATTTTTATGCGTATGTGCCAACTTTTCAAAGAAGCAACATGTCGGTGTCAGGTTTCAAAAAGGGGCTTAAACTCTTTAACCAAAAAGATTGTTCTACTTGTTCCAACTCGTATTTTGTGGTCTTGCGACAAGGCTTCTTCTAAAAGCTAAAGATGGCAAATATTTTTTTACTCAAATGTATTTTCTTTTACTCAAATATCTACATAGGAATTATTGTATCCTTTCTACTGTCTCAAACCTAGCCTTATTTTCTTATGAGTCAGATCATTTGGCTCCTAAAATGCTGGTCCTAAATCTCGGTTGTCAACTAGGAACATGGAGAGAGCACTTGCACTTGTTGTCAACTCAGAACACGAGCATGGATATACGTAGTTGGTGGGTTGAAATAGGAATATATAAGTTGTTGATAAATGTGAACATTACATGTAACGATGTGTCCTTGATTAGCATTCCTCCAGAAGTAACTCTTTCCACAAATATGCTCTCTAGCTTCTTGTTCTTGGTGAAGAGATAGGCAACAAGAGGAAGTTTATCACAACAAATTGTCTTCAATCTTGTCAACTTTAACAAATCAAAACAGAAATCTCTTCTCAGGATACTTGCAACTTATATTCCAATATACACATCATAGCTTTGAAGGTTTTAGACTAACGACAAGATTGTTAGTTTTGGATATAAAATGAGAAGTAATATGTTCATGAACTGAGGATTATTCAATATATTGTGATAATCGAAAGCAAGGGACCAAATACCTCTTCCTTTATTATTAGTGAATCATCAGGAACATCTAAGAACAGTATCAGAGAAATCTTCCTGCAATGACATTAAGATATTACAAAGACACCGGTATATGTCTAAATCAGTAGAAAGCAAGAAAATTGAACTACCTATAGCTGCTTTTCATCTTGGTTTCCTCCATGTATTATCTTGTCAAATTGACTGAGAAATAGACGCCCAATGGTCAGTATCGGTAGCAGTTGGTATGGGATTTGGACCTACCAAATTGTATTGTTATAGCCCATATCGTATCAGTATCAACATATTCTTAAGCAAAAAAAGAATTAGTTTTAGTGATACTAAACTTTCATAAGTCAGTTCATGCTATAAGAATAATTTTAAATACATGGTGATGAAGGACAACACTGTTTGTGTCACAAGTCCATGTCCATGCCTCTTGTCTACTTGACACACATGCATAAATTCTTATGAATTTGTTATGTTTGAAAAAAAATTACATGTATTCATACTTACGTGTTTGAAAAAATTCCCTGGTCATCCCATTTTCCATCATCATTCAAGCGATAAACCTTCACACGCTGAGAAGGTAAACATAACTGGTGTTGTAATGCTTTGAGCAACATCAGAAAGAGAGCTTACATCCATATATAGATGTAATATTATATGTTTAATATTGGATAATCATAGAGGACTACTATTACTACATGGAATCATCAAACAGACAGCCAAAGCTGCCATGACAGGTCACATGTGGCCCAAGAAAACATATAAAACCTTAACAACTCATCATGGACTTAATATTTTTACCTACACACAGCACACACAACATAAAAACTTTCTTTTCAAAGATCTGTATTAGCTTTCTCTATACGCTTTCAAGATCACTAGGACAACTTACATTGATGTAACCAAACTGCCCAATAAGATGGATGGCTATCAAAATTTTAGTGCTCTCTCCAATGATTTAGTGGAGAGGATCCAAATTCATTTTTAAAATTATAACATGCCTAGACTTTCACACTAGTTGATCAAAAAATTCTTAACATGGTGTCGTAGGAAGGGCGACCATGTTTGGTTTACTTGGAAAATACAATGCAGATTGCAGCTTTGAGTATAAATAAATTTTCACTTCACACAGATAGTTAGTACCAAAAAACTAAAAAGGACCTTCAGATATAAATTCCCAGTACTCTTAAGAAGTGATCTTATAATTGCTAATACTCTTCAACTTTTTGCTTTAAACAAACACTCACCATTAGTTTTCCCTTGAGCAGAACAAATGACTATATGCTCGAAAAAAATCCTTTGTAGTATCTGGTATTTTTTTGTTGAACAAACAACAGAAATATCTTCAGAAAAAAGTTCAATGGCACATGAATATAGATTCTGAGCATGCTTGATGCTTCATGATATATTCTGCCAGATAACTAAAAACTGGGGAAAAGTATATAAGAAACAAACCATGGTTCATGGTCAGAGACGAATTTTGCTCTCCTACCTGTCCAACAATCTTTGCTGGATTTCTTGCAACTATTCTTTAGCTAAAAAAGGAACTAATAAGTGAAATTGATAGATATATATACTAATTTTTCTCTTCATGGAGGAAAAGAACAACACTCATATAGCATCAAATGAAAAGACAGATAAAGAAACCAAATGCCAATTGTTTAAACACATTCAAATAAAACATCAACACTTAATCAGCTATCTAGAAGTTTCTCAACAAGCCATGATATATTCAGCATTTAAAAGTTAAAACATGTCTCCACAACCGAAGAAACTATTATGAGCTTTTGAAAGAGAAACGGTAAAAATTGTTATTGTAGCAACCAAGTTCTCTAGTATATATTATTTTTTTGCTTTCAACAGTTTGTGATGGACGAGAGTGAACCAGCAAAAAGGATCTCTCATGCTCCTCTAGGACGCGTCGGAGAGACCAAGGAGGTGGCTTCTCTAGTGGCATTTCTTTGAATGCCTGCTGCTTCTCACATTACAGGCCAAATCATTTGTGTTGACGGAGGGCGTACGGTGACAGGCTGAAAGAGAGGAAGAGGACCATTGTCTATACATGCTTTGAAATAAATGCTGGATTTATGTTTACAGTGACCAACTTAAGAAATTTATTACTAACTTTGTACTATGGTGCCATCACACATTTGCAAGTATCATTACACATTTTGATGTTGAGAGTTCACATGATCGATGTCTATTAGTCAAAAAAATTTGTGAGAGATACTTGTAACGTTTAGTAGATGGCAAATGCTAAAGCTCTTACCAGATAGTATAGTATTTCAAACATTGTATTACGGATATATCAGGTAAAGAACAAATAAATGGCACACATACAGATTTAAAGTTCGCAAATCCCAAACACAAAATATTTAACGTAGAAATTTCAACAAAGTACTTAAGTAATTTAATATCGACATAATGTTTACACAGCCACTTAATTTTTTATTAATCAGCTATCTGATTAATCGTTGGTCTTGAAATTTTCGATTAGTTAGAAGATTTTTTAATCTATTAATCACCATTTAATCCTTTTTATGGAACAATATCATTGACTATTAATTTTCTTTGGGTTATCTAGGTATAAACCTGCCCAAAATACCTTTAAAATACCTAAAACCTGTTTAAAAAGATAAAATTAACACAACCCTAAAGAAATTGAAGGAAAAAACTCCATACGATACATGTTATTGAAGGAATAAAACCTAAATTGATGCATTTAAAAAAACTTGAAAAACACCAAGCCCTAAAGAATTTATTTATACAAATATACCTCGATATTCAGAGGAGGCATTGATGTTGGAGGGAATCAGGAGAAGCGGCAGAAGGAAACGGGAGAAACGATCTTTAGATGAGCGACGGAGGGAGTTGGGAGGAGGAAGAGAGGATGCGGAGCGACGTTCAGATGAGTACAATGAATGAGGGGAGAGAGAGAGAGACGATGTGTATCTTTGTGCAGAGCATAAGTTCTGAAAGTTTTAGGATGGACGGTCTAGATTAAGACATCCGATCGAACGGTCAAGATGGAGACATGTGGAGGTAAACTTTCCTCCCATAAAATTTGACAATTAGCCGTCAAATGTGTGGCATTCCCGTCGAGCTATTTGGGACGTAATGTGAATTATTTGGAACATCAATTTTTATTAGTCCTAAATAGTGATCCATTTTCAGAATCTGTCACCAAAAAATACAAAAAAAATATCCTTCCCTAGAACTATACTTTTGGGACTTTTTAGACTAGTGTTCCTAATAGTATCGTCCCCAAAAGACACTTTTTTGTAGTGCGTACTTAGTACGATCGTTTAAGCTCTTTTCTACTTGATCATAACGATTTTTCAAAGGGAAATGTTGACATTACATTATTTATAAAATCATTGAATAACAATATTCTTTTGATTCAAGTCTATGTAGATGATATTATTTTTGGATCTACTGATGAATCTCTTTGTCAATAATTTTCAAAGTGTATGCAGAATGAGTTTGAGATGAGCATGATGGGAGAGCTGAAATTCTTTCTCAGACTTCAAATCAAACAAACCAACAATGAGACGTTCATAAATCAAGCAAAGTACACAAAAGATCTATTAAAGAAGTTCGACCTACAAGTAGTCAAGCCACTTAGCACTCCAATGGCGACTTCAACCAAGCTTGATACTGATGAACAAGGTAAACCCGTCGACATACGTAAGTATCGAGGTATGATAGGTAGCTTACTGTATTTAACTGCTAGTGTAATGCCCGTATTTCAGAATACGTATTTTGATTAGGCTTATATGTATTTCGGACCTATATTTTATTTTCTCGGATTTTGGCCTGTAATTGTATTTTGGCTCGACTTACGGATTTTGGTTTTCTCGTAAATTGAGTTTTTGGACCTGGCGTGGTTTTATTCTTTGTGGAGAGGATTTGGTTTGGTTTGCTTGGACTACCCTTAGTTAAACTCCATCCTCAACACAACACACCCTCCCTCATTAAAACCCCACCTAACTTTTCTCTCTCCTCATTACTCTTCTATTAATTTTTCTCCATCTTCTTCTTCCTTCCTCTACACAACACCCAACCTCCATAGGCAAGTACATCTTGCCACCAAATAGAAACCCTATTTTATTTGTCCATTAGTTAGATTAGGCCATGGTGAACCACATTAGAACTTGGCATTTTGTGATTTAGAGTTTTTATTTTTCTAGATCTAAGTTTTAACCATTTTCGGATTTTCTTGGTTTTGGTCTATTAAACTTAGATTTTTGCTTGTTTTGAGGTTTCCATATGGTAGAGAATTCAATTTTACACAAGTTAGAACTTTGAAAATCTAAATTTCGTTTTTATTTGGTCAAGTTATGAGATTTGGAATTTTGGTGTTCTTGGGTTCTCTTCTCAGCTTGTTGGAGAAGATGACCTCGGCCAGCGCTCTTTAGCGGCTGAACCGCGCAAACCCTTCTTCGGCCAGCGCTCTTTAGCGCTGGGCTGACCCGCGTACGGCGCCCTTGGCAAACCGCGCTCACTCCTTAGCGCAACCCAACCCCAGCACCCTTTGAACCCTAGGGCAATCCGACCCTAGCGTAACCCTACCCTTGCGCGACTCAACTCCAGCGCGGCTCGACTCTAGCACAACCCAACCCCAGCACCCTTTGAACCCTAGCACAATTCGACCCTAGCGCAATCCGACCCTAGCGCAACCCAACCCCAGCGCGACTCAACTCCAGCGCGGCTCGACCTTAGCGCAACTCGACCTCAGCGCAGTTCATTCCCCCAGCACAGTTCATTCCTCCTACGCAGTTCATTCCCCTAGCGCAATCAGACCCTAGCGCAACCCGACACCGGAAACCCCAGCGCGACCTATTGGCCCATGATGGTTTGGTTTTTATTTCTTTGGGATTGGCATCTCTTTTATGGATTGGAGCTCTGAGATCTTGTTTCACACAACACGACTGTCTTGACCCAACACGACCTGGCACGATTTTTCGGTGTTTTGTTTATGACTAGTACGGTTTCCGTGATTTCTGTGATTTATGATCCTAGTACTTTCTGATCTTCTTAGTAGTGATCCGATGGGGGTGCACTCTTAACTTGTAACCTGTGATTCTTAATTAATCTTTGTACTGGATAACTTGATAGTGGCCCATGGCGGCGCACTTCTGACTTGTAACTTGACTTGACTTGATGCTGTTGCGATGACTAACTTGACTCATATAATCAATTCTGACTCCGTGGGTATTTATTCTTGCTGCTTCGTGCAATCCACTTGTCTTGTCTTGTCTTGTATCATGTCTAGGACGTGACTCCCTGGTTACCACGGTCAGGGATTCGCACTGAATATGGATTAGGCTAATTACTAGATCAAACTATAGTTCATAGAGAATTTCCAGTCACAGGCGATCTCGTTATCTGGGTGCTTTAAATGGACTTGTAGCCTGCCGACGAGTAGGGCACATTTCCAGCACACTGTCATGTGTTGCACCCTCTAAGTCACCTAAGGGTACATTGTCTTCCGGGCAATGTACCCAACCATACTCTCAACCCGCGGAAGGATAACTGGATAGTCTGCAGGGCTTGGGACTGGGAATTTCTCATTTGCACCTTGTTAGTAATTAGGCATATGATAACCCTAGTTAGTTAAGTAGTAAGCCGTAGTATTTGGCCACTTGTGAATGGATGGTGTCCAGTCCTGTCTAAGTCTCGTCTAGTTCCAGTACCTGGTTTCTCCTGAGCATGTTTGTTTTACTTATCTTAACAATAAATGGGTAGAGACAAGGTGCTATTCAGGCGAAGGGTACAACCCCGGTCCTTGTTTGGTTAAGGGTTGTAACCTGGCTCCCGGAATGGTTCCACGTCCCTAGTCGTTTATTGTCCTATTTTACTCTTTATTAATGGTACTTTCTTCTATTTTCCTTATGAACTGATATGCTGGCTTTCATTCTTATTTCGTGGCCTCCTTTGTGGCACTTGCACTTTCTGGGGTTTGACCCAGCTGGTTTTGTGTGGCCAGATTTCGGAGCAGCTCCCGAAGATCTACCGAACTTCCATCCCAATGGTGACAACTAGACGAAATCTGGGCTACGAGTGGGTTTTCCTTTTTGATTCGCTCACTAAATTGTAAAATTATTCTTTTGAGGCGTTTAGCCGACGAGCACCTGTTAGCTCGATGTATATTTACTTACTGTCTGCCTACGGGCTGTAACATGATTGACAAATCCTAGGGTTGATCATGTATGACTGAACTCTTGCTAGTCTTGATATTTTGTACGACTAGCTTCATGATCATCCAATATGTAATGTATGGGACGCCTTGCTATTATATATTTGGTGTTCTGACATCTTGTAACTATTATTGCTTGCTTGAGATTGAGACAATAGGCTTGTTCATGACCATAGGAGACTGTTGGCTTGTAGTTGAACCCTCATATATCTAGACAGCCGTGACCGTATAGCGAGGTGGATTCCATTTTAATATACGTAGCTGGCTATGTATGCCCCCGCTCTCTAGTATTCTGGTTCTGGGGCGTCACATGGTTTAAGTGGTAGCCCATGCAGGTCTTGTAAATCAAGATATATGAGGGTTTACCGGATAGATGTCTCAATCAGTACTCATCCTTGATCTCTGTTCATATCCTCTGAATCCCTGGATTCTTGCCCTGATCATGTGCTTGTATCTTTGATCTGCCCTGGTCCTTCCTTATTATTCCCTATGTTGTCTTCTTCAGCGGTACTGTACCTGACCCCGCCGATCAGCGAGGTAGAGCACTCCCCGTGGACCAGCAGCAACCCGGAGATCAAGCCCAGCATTCCGGAGTAGCCTCCAGAGTTGTACCTACTGGAGGAGAGCCTCTAATTCAGCCCGTTTGACCTGCCGAGCCTGATGATGGCACCTTGGTAGGTCTCATCAGGACCTTGATAGCTTTCCAGGATCGTAGAGGAGACGCCTTGCACCAGGCAGTGGCTGATGCTTTGACCAGAGGCGGTCATCTAGGGAACAGCGCGGCCAACAGCTTCAAGCGCTTGAACCCTCCATTCTTCGACGGCAGCGAAGATGCGATTGCCGCGGACGCTTGGCTTCAGGATACCGAGGTGGTTCTGGAAGCAGCTAGGACACCTGAGAATGAGAATGTGGCGGTAGTACGCCTACAGTTGCTGGACTTAGCTCGCAGTTGGTGGGCGGTGCAAGCCGTGGGATTAGCGGCGCCGGTTACTTGGGGGGTATTTAGAAAAAGATTCCAGACGAAGTATTTTGATGCTGTAGCTCGGTACGACCAACAGACGAGATTTACCAACTTGAAGCAAGGAGGCAGGACGGTCGACGGTTATGCATCTGAGTTTTCTAGACTCAGTATGTTTGCCCCCACCTTGGTGGCGACCGAGTTTGATAGGGCCCAGCGATTTCAGCAGGGGTTGCATTTGGAGATCTTGTTGGCAGTTGAGCAGTTTGACCACCAGTCGTTCGATGCAGTATTGAGGGCAGCTAGGAGGCACGAGTACACCTCCCAGAGGATCGTGGATAGGACCGGAGGTAGGAAGCGGTCCCACAATCAGATGCACCAATCATCAGCTCCAGCCCCGGCAGCTAGGGGTTTGACCATTGGAACTCCGAGGCGGGCGGCCTCAGTGACGTCGGTTCAACATTCAACCCCGACATACCCACAGCAGCAGAAGCAGAAGCAGACTTCCGCGATGGGATGTTCTCATTGCGGGAAGCCATGGCACGTGGTGGCAGATTGTCGCAGGGCGCAGGGATTGTGCCTGGCTTGTGGAGTGGCAGATCACAAGATAGGAGCCTGCCCGAATATGGGTAGTTCGTCCTCTTCCAACCTAACCAGTCCGTCGGTTAGGGGACCAGCACCTATGCAGCAGCAGCAGTACCCGAGGCCATTGTTGCCTCAGGCCCAGGTATTTTAACAGCAGAACCAGCAGCAGTACACCCAGGGTCAAGTGCAGAGTAGGCAGAGGGGTTTCCAGCAGAGGGGACCCGCAGCCAGAGGATAAGGTCAGGCAATGATGATGACTATGGAAGAAGAGGTTGCACCAGGTGAGGTAGTGGCAGGTACTATTCTCTTCAACTCCTCTCCAGCATCGGTATTATTTGATTCTGGTGCATCGCATTCATTCATTCTAGATATCTTCCCAGAAAAACTTCCAGGGATGCCGCCAGAGCGGAAGATCGAGTTCACTATAGACTTGATCCCCGGGACGGCACCAGTATCAGAGCGAGTCTACAGGATGGCGCCTTCAGAGTTGGAGATTTTTTATAAGATGATTGAAGAACTGAGGACCAAGGGATTCATTCATACAAGTGGATCGCCTTGGGGAGCCCCGATGCTTCTTGTGAAGAAGAAGGATGGTACATCCAGGTTATGTGTAGATTATCGTACCTTGAACTCGATGACAATCAAGAACAGATACCCTCTTCCGAGGATAGATGACTTGTTTGATCAACTCAAGGGAGCTTCAGTGTTTTCGAAGATAGACTTGCGATCAGGATACCACCATATCAGGATCAGAGAGCAGGACATTCCAAAGACAGCGTTCAGATCAAGGTATGGACATTGGAAGTTTCTTCTTATGCCATTCGGAGCACACAATGCGCCAGCCGTATTCATGGACCTCATGAATCGCATTTTCATGCCTTACTTGGATCAGTTCGTGATCGTGTTCCTAGATGACATCCTGGTCTACAGCAAGAGCGAAGCAGAGCACGAACAGCATCTCAGAATCGTCCTTCAGATGCTTAGAGAGCATCAGTTGTACGCCAAGTTCAGTAAATGCGAGTTCTGGCTCGATCGTATTTCGTACTTGGGTCACATCATTACCCGAGGAGGAGTAAAAGTGGATCCCCAGAAGATTGTGGCTATCGAGTCATGGCCAGTACCTAGCTCAGTAGTAGAGGTTCGCAGCTTCCTTGGATTAGCCGGCTACTACCGGCGATTCATTTCAGATTTTGCAAGGATTTCGACGCCGATGACCCAGTTGACCCGCAAGGATGTGCCGTTTGTATGGACAGTAGAGTGCCAGGAATCATTTGAGAAGTTGAAGCGAGGTTTGGTAACGGCTCCCATTCTGACACTTCCAGATGGGACCGGAGGATTCACAGTTTATTGCGACGCTTCAGGCAGAAGATTGGGGTGTATCTTGATACAGCATGGGAAGGTAATATCTTATGCATCACGTCAACTTCGTGATCATGAGAAAAATTACCCGACCCACGACTTGGAATTGGCGGCGGTAGTATTTGCGCTTAAGCTTTGGCGGCACTACTTGTACGGAGATAGAGTGGAGATATTTACCGATCACAAGAGCCTGAAGTATATTTTCACCCAGAAGGACCTTAACATGCGGCAGAGAAGATGGCTCGAGCTACTGGTGGACTATAATATGGATTTGTAGTATCACCCAGGGAAGGCCAACGTTGTAGCAGATGCGTTGAGCAGGAGAGCCGGAGTTTACTTCCTAACGGTGCAACCAGAGTTATTGGCAGATCTTCAGAAGATGGGAATTGAAGTGGTTCTTCCTACCAACGTGGCGTTGATGGCCAGTCTACAGGTTCAGTCCAACATAGTTGAGAGGATCCGAAGAGCGCAGTCAGCAGATTCCAAGCTTCAGCGACTCAGAGCAAAGTGTGAGGTAGGGAGAAGGCCAGAGTTGTGCATTCATGAAGATGGTACATTTCGACACGGCACTCGTCTTTGTGTACCCAGTGGAGATATCAGACATGAGGTCATGGCAGAAGCTCACAGTTCACAGTATTCTATTTATCCCGGCGGCACGAAGATGTATAGAGACATTCGTCAGCATTTCTGGTGGAATGGCATAAAACGGGAGATAGCCCGGTTTGTCTCTCGGTGTTTGGTTTGCCAGCAGGTTAAAGCTGAACATCAGAGGCCCGCTGGACTTCTTCAGCCTTGTCGATTCCAGAATGGAAGTGGGAGCATGTGACCATGGATTTTGTGACTGGATTGCCTAGATCCCCAGTTGGTCGAGATGCTAGTTGACAGGCTCACGAAAGTGGCTCACTTTCTTTCGTTCAGAGTTGGGCAGTCTACGGCTCAGCTAGCAGAGATATACCTCAGGCAGATTATCAGGCTTCACAGTGTGCCCGTTAGTATCACCTCGAACAGGGATTCAAGATTCACATCACACTTTTGGCGTAGCCTACAAGAGAGTTTGGGAACTCACCTTCAGTTTAGCTCAGCTTATCATCCGCAGACAGATGGCCAGTCGGAACGCACAATCCAGACTCTGGAAGATATGTTGAGATCTTGTACCCTTGACTTCGGTGGTTCATGGGAGGATCACCTGCACCTGGTGGAATTCTCGTACAACAATAGTTTCCAGGCCAGTATTCAGATGGCCCCGTTCAAGGCACTGTATGGTAGGAAGTTCAGATCCCCGTTAGCCTGGGATGATGTTGGAGAAAGGCAGATGCTTGGTCCAGAAATCATTGCCCAGACAGTTGAAGTGGTCAGAAGAGTCAGAGATCGCCTTCGAGTGGCCCAAGATCGCCAGCGACATTGGGTCGATGCTCATCGATGTCCCTTAGAGTTTGCTATCGGCGACCATGTATTCCTTAGGATCTCGCCTAACCGCGGCGTCATTCGCTTTGGCGTACGGAGAAAGCTTAGTCCTAGGTATATAGGGCCATTCGATATCCTGGAGCGAGTAAGAGATGTATCCTATCGTCTCGCTCTTTCGCCGTCGCTAAGTGAGGTGCATGATGTATTCCATGTATCCCAATTACGACGGTACATCCCGGACCCGAGCTATATCCCGGACCATTCGGAATTGGTTGTTGGTACCAACCTTTCGTATGAGGAGAGGCCCATGTTTATATTGGACCGGAGAGAAAAGATACTCAAGAACAAGACTATTAGCTTAGTCCGTGTTGCTTGGGGTCATCACTCTCTAGGTGAGTCAACGTGGGAGCGTGAGGACGACATCCGATCGCGATATCCTGACTTGTTTGACTCGTAAGGTATAATGTCTTCCTTATGCCTTATGCTTTCCATCCCTTGCTTGTATGTATGATTGTTTGATTGTTTGCTTAGTATAGCTTAATTGTGGATAGTATAGCCGGCTCTTACATCTCTAAGCATCTTGATTTAAATCCCGAGGACAGAATTCTTTTAAGGTGGGTAGAGTTGTAATGCCTGTATTTCAGAATACGTATTTTGATTAGGCTTATATGTATTTCGGACCTGTATTTTATTTTCTCGAATTTTGGCCTGTAATTGTATTTTGGCTCGACCTGCGGATTTTGGTTTTCTCATAAATTGAGTTTTTGGACCTGGCGTGGTTTTATTCTTTGTGGAGAGAATTTGGTTTGGTTTGCTTGGACTACCCTTAGTTAAACTCCACCCTCAATACAACACACCGTCCCTCATTAAAACCCCACCTAACTTTTCTCTCTCCTTATTACTCTTCCATTAATTGTTCTCTATCTTCTTCTTCTTCCTCCACACAACACCCAACCTCCATAGGCAAGTGCATCTTGCCACCAAATAGGAACCCTATTTTATTTGTCCATTAGTTAGATTAGGCCATGGTGAACCACATTAGAACTTGGTATTTTGTGATTTGGAGTTTCCATTTTTCTAGATCTAAGTTTTAACCATTTTTGGATTTTCTTGGTTTTGATCTATTAAACTTAGATTTTTGCTTGATTTGAGGTTTCCATGTGGTAGAGAATTCAATTTTACACAAGTTAGAACTTTGAAAATCTAAATTTAGTTTTGATTTGGCCAAGTTATGAGATTTAGAATTTTGGTGTTCTTGGGTTCTCTTCTCAGCTTGTTGGAGAAGATGACCTCGGCCAGCGCTCTTTAGCGCCGGGCTGAACCATGCCAACCCTTCTTCGGCCAGCGCACTTTAGCGCTGGGCTGACCCGCGCGCGGCGCCCTTGGCAAACCGTGCTCACTCCTTAGCGCAACCCAATCCCAGCACCCTTTGAACCCTAGCGCAATCCGACCCTAGCGCAACCCAACCCCAGCGTGACTCAACTCCAGCGCGGCTCGACTCTAGCGCAACCCAACCCCAGCACCCTTTGAACGCTAGCACAATCCGACCCTAGCACAACCCAATTCCAGCACGACTCAACTCCAGCGCGGCTCGACCTTAGCGCAACCCGACCTCAGCGCAGTTCATTCCCCCAGCACAGTTCATTTCCCATGCGCAGTTCATTCCCCTAGCGCAATCAGACACTAGCGCAACCCGACACCAGGAACCCCAGCGCAACCTATTGGCCCATGATGGTTTGGTTTTTATTTCTTTGGGATTGGCATCTCTTTTGTGGATTGGAGCTCTGAGATCTTGTTTCACACAACACGACTGTCTTGACCCAACACGACCTGGCACGGTTTTTTGGTGTTTTTCTTATGACTAGTACGGTTTCTGTGATTTCTGTGATTTATGATCCTAGTACTTTCTGATCTTCTTAGTAGTGATCCAATGGGTGTGAGCTCTTAACTTGTAACCTGTGATTCTTAATTAATCTTTGTACTGGATAACTTGATAGTGGCTCGTGGCGGCGCACTCCTGACTTGTAACTTGACTTGACTTGATGCTGTTGTGATGGCTAACTTGACTCATATAATCAACTCTGACTCCGTGGGTGTTCATTCTTGCTGCTTCGTGCAATCCACTTGTCTTGTCTTGTCTTGCATCATGTCTAGGACTTGACTTCCTGGTTACCACGGTCAGGGATTCATACTGAATATGGATTAGGCTAATTACTAGATCAAACTATAGTTCATGGAGAATTTCCAGTCACAGGCGAACTCGTTCTCTGGACGCTTTAAATGGACTTGTAGCCTGCCGACGAGTAGGGCACATTTCCAGCACACTGTCATGTGTTGCACCCTCTAAGTCACCTAAGGATACATTGTCTTCCGGTCAATGTACCCAACCATACTCTCAACCCGCGAAAGGATAACTGGATAGTCTGCAGGGCTTGGGACTGAAAATTTCTCATTTGCACCTTGTTAGTAATTAGGCATATGATAACCCTAGTTAGTTAAGTAGTAAGCCGTAGTATTTGCTTGGCCGCTTGTGAATGGATGGTGTCCAGCCCTGTCTAAGTCTCGTCTAGTCCCAGTACCTGGTTTCTCCTGAACATGTTTGTTTTACTTATCTTAACAATAAATGGGTAGAGATAAGGTGCTATTCAGGCGAAAGGTACAACCCCGGTCCTTGTTTGGTTAAGGATTGTAACTTGGCTCCTGGAATGGTTCCACGTCCCTAGTCGTTTATTGTCCTGTTTTACTCTTTATTAATGGTACTTTCTTCTATTTTTCTTATGAACTGATATGCTGGCTTTCGTTCTTATTTCGTGGCCTCCTTTGTGGCACTTGCCCTTTCTGGGATATGACCCAGCTGGTTTTGTGTGGCCAGATTTCGGAGCAGCTCCCAAAGATCTACCAAACTTCCAGCCCAATGGTGACAACTAGACGGAATCCGGGCTACGATGGATTTTTCTTTTTGATTTGCTCACTACATTGTAAATTTATTCTTTTGAGACGTTTAGCCGACGAGCACCTGTTAGCTCGATGCATATTTACTTACTGTCTGCCTACGGGCTGTAACATGATTAATAATTCCTAGGGTTGATCATGTATGACTGAACTCTTGCTAGTCTTGACATTTTGTACGACTAGCTTCATGATCATCCAAAATGTAATGTATGGAACGCCTTGCTATTATGTATTTGGTGCTCTGACATCTCGTAACTATTATTGCTTGCTTGAGATTGAGACAATAGGCTTGTTCATGACCATAGGAGACTGTTGGCTTGTAGTTGAACCCTCATATATCTAGACAGCCGTGACCGTATTGCGAGGTGGATTCTATTTCAATATACGTAGCTGGCTATGTACGTCCCCGCTCTCCAGTATTCTGGTTCTGGGGCATCACAGCTAGTCGACCAGACATTATGTTTAGTGTTTGCTTATGTGCATGTTTTCAAGCCAATCCTAAGGAAACACATCTGTGCGCAGTTAAGCGTATCTTCCGATACCTTAAAGGCACTTCTTCTGTCGGCTTATGGTATCCCAAAACTACGTCATTTGACCTAACCGATTATTCTGATGCTGATTTTGCCGGATGCAAAGTAGATAGAAAAAGTACCAGCGGCACATGTCATTTCCTAGAAAAAACTCTAGTCTCTTAGTTTAGCAAAAAACAAAATTCTGTCGCAT